>CM035842.1:123506177-124706177 GCA_020510985.1 Pholidichthys leucotaenia
ATAAAAGCTTTGAAAGCCTCCCACTTTACACATGCTGATGTTTGTGTAGTATTGAAGTCAAAGAACTCGTCTATCTGTTTTTCTATATACTTGACAAATTCCTCATCCTGAAGCCATTTATGCTGAAATTGCCATCTACCTGATTCCTTTGTCAATTTTTTATCTACATATATTAGACAACAGGGTGCATGATCAGAGATCACGATGTTATCATAAAAGCAGTTTTGAATCTTGGACCTTAATTCTGTGGAAATCAAAAAATAATCAATACGTGAGAATGTCTTGTAGGTACTGGAATAACAAGAATAGGCTTTAACTTGTGGTTTCATTTCTCTCCATTTATCTAACAATCTCAATTCTTTCATAAAATGATTAATAGTCATCCTACATCCAATGTGCGTACAATCCAGTCCTGTTGATCTATCCACACCTGGATTCAATGTACAATTAAAATCCCCTGCTATTATATGTTGCCCTGTAAGTGATGATAAGATGAGAAATAAATTAGCAAAGAACTTCTGATCATCTATATTGGGACCATATAAGTTCACAAGATTTATATTTTCTAATAGCAAAGAACCTTGAATGATTACATATCTTCCAAATTTGTCTCCAATTACATTTTTCACTTGAAAAGGAACTGATTTATGTATGAGAGTCATAACTCCCCTGGCTCGGGATGAAAATGAAGAGGTGAATACACTTCCCTGCCATCTACTCCTAATTCTTTTAACATCCTCCTCTATCAGATGAGTTTCTTGTAAAAACACAATTCTTGAACCCATGTCCTTTATTTTATTCATAACTTGTTTAAGTTTTTTTAAATTTTGTAGACCTCTGCAATTCCATGAAGTTAAATTAAGATTAACACTTTGGTCCATGATCAATAGAGAGTTTGGGATTACCTTGCAGTGTAAACATGCTCATACAGAGAAGCAAAAACATAAGTGGTTGAACATTCATCCTACAAACTACACACAAACAAATTTCCCCTTCCCACACTTGTGGCAAACCCCCCAAAATCAAAAGAAAAATTCTGTCTCCCGATATAGCCATCGACCGTTCCACATCCACGGGGAACAGCCTAAGCCACTCCTTCTTCATCCTCCCAATCACCCTAACTCTACTGCTTTTAATGACGTAACATTAACTCTCCTCTGTAGTTTTCCAACTTAACTCCAAAATTTTTAACAACTTTGTACATCATAGTTTTTTTTTTGTTTGTTTTGTTTTTGTTTTGTTTTTTTTAATATATAATACAATCTATATTTTGTAAACTTACTATTTACTTCAAGTCAGTCAGATGCCTGTGCAAATGCTTAATTATTCTACCTTATATTTTGTTCATGCTTAGCTCCCACCAGTCTCTTCTTCTTCTTTGATCTTCTTGATGAACTCCTGCGCCTCCTCTGGGGTCTTGAAGATGTGGGTTCTGCCCTCATACGTGGTCAGCAGTCTCGCAGGATAGATTACACCATGACGAATCCCAAGGTTGCGCAGCTCCTTACGTACGGGATCAAACTGCTTCCTCAATTGCTGGATTCCTGTGGCCAAATCTGGGTAGAACCGCACCTGCTGGTCCTGGTGTTTAATCTCTCCTTTTTTAGCTCGTGCAGCGTTGAAGATCTTCATCCTGTCTCTGTTGCTAAGAAACTTCATAATTAAGGTCCTCGGCGGTCCCTTATCTCTCCGTGGGCCAATACGATGTGCTTTTTCCAGAATCACTGCTGATTGCAACTCCTCGCTGCCCAGCACCTCCGGAATCCACTTTTCCAGAAAGGAACATACGTCCCAACCTTCTGATTCCTCTGGAAGACCCACCAGCCTCAAATTATTCTGTCTCGACCGAGATTCCAAATCCAAAATATTATCTTCCAGAGATTTTTTTTTTTTTCCAAAGTGCGCACCTTTAATTGAAGACGGGTGACGTCATCTTCAGCACTAGCGAGACGGAGCTCCATCTGCGCCGTTCGTTCTACACAGTCACCCAATTCCTTTCTTATTCCTTCCAACGCTGTCATAATCCCATCAAATCTAGAGGAAAAGTCCGCTCTCATTGAACTCATGGCAGCCATCAGCGCATCTGCGCCATTCCCCGCAGATATCGCACCGTTGCCAGCCTCCTCCGCCATATATGGAGTTTTGTTTGCTGCGTCACAGACCTGAAAGTCCGTTAATTTGGACTGTTTCGGCGGCTCGCTTTTTCCTTTTCCTGGTTTTCCGGCCTTAGGCTTCGCCGACATATCCTCGCCCAAATGCTGGGATACGTTCTGTCCCAAATGAGAGAGTTATTTGCCGATTTTTTTTTTTCCCAGGAGCAGAGCAGAGCGAGACACGTCCGTCCTACGTGGCAGCCATAACCGGAAGTGATGGTAGCCTTTGTTACTTTGGTCCCAGCTCTCTGCAGGTCATTCACTAGGTCCCCCCATGTGGTTCTGGGATTTTTGCTCACCATTCTCATGATCATTTTGACCCCACGGGGTGAGATCTTGCGTGGAGCCCCAGATCGAGGGAGATTATCAGTGGTCTTGTATGTCTTCCATTTTCTAATAATTGCTCCCACAGTTGATTTCTTCACACCAACCTGCTTACCTATTGCAGATTCAGTCTTCCCAGCCTGGTGCAGGTCTACAATTTTGTTTCTGGTGTCCTTTGACAGCTCTTTGGTCTTGGCCACAGTGGAGTTTGGAGTCTGACTGTTTGAGGTTGTGGACAGGTGTCTTTTATACTGATAATGAGTTCAAACAGGTGCCATTAATACAGGTAATGAGTGGAGGACAGAGGAGCCTCTTAAAGAAGAAGTTACAGGTCTGTGAGAGCCAGAAATCTTGCTTGTTTGTAGGTGACCAAATACTTATTTTACCCAGGAATTTACCAATTAATTCATTAAAAATCCTTCAATGTGACTTTCTGGATTTTTTTTTTCTCATTTTGTCTCTTATAGTTGAGGTACACCTATGATGAAAATTGGAGACCTCTCTCATCTTTTAAGTGGGAGAACTTGCACAATTGGTGGCTGCCTAAATACTTTTTTGCCCCACTGCATGTGGGCGCTTGGTAAAGTCCTGTGCACATGAACTGAGTCCTGTATTTCACTACATTTTCAGTAAGTCCTTACAGACACAACATGTACCTAAGATCTGGAAAGATGCTGTGGTTGTCCCTGTTCCAAAATCCAGCTGTCCTAAAACGGTAAATGATTTTAGACCAGTTGCTTTGACTTCAATTTTAATGAAAATTTTTGAAAAACTGGTCAGATTTGAGGTCCTAAAGCAGACTGAGCATGCATTGGATCCTTTGCAGTTTGCCTATAGGCCTCACAGAGGAGTGGAGGATGCCACTGTCACTCTGTTTAACATGCTTTTTGAACATCTGGATTTTAATGGGACACACGCCAGACTTTTATTTGTGGACTTTTCTTCCGCCTTTAATACAATCCAACCTCATATTTTAGTTGAAAGGCTCCTGCAACAATTTGATGTGAGTAATAATCTGGTGGGTTGGATTCTGGATTTTTTTAACCAACAGGACACAGAGAGTAAGGGTCAATGGTACATTATCTGACCAAAAGTGTTCTTCTACTGGCTCTCCGCAGGGGTGTGTGTTGTCACCACTACTCTTCATCCTGTACACAAACATGTGTCGAAGCAGACATGACAACAGACACATTATAAAGTATGCTGATGATTCAGGTGTTGTCAGTCTCCCCCAGGATAGTGAGAGTGGCCACGGCCCAGTAGTTGATGATTTTGTTCACTGGTGTGAGGATTCCTACCTGCAGCTGAATACAACAAAAACTAAAGATATGATTATTGACTTTAGGAGGAAAACTCCCAGGCACGAAGTCACTGTACTAAAAGGCCAGACCACTGAATGTGTACAATCCTACAAATATCTTGGGACGATTATTGATAGTAATTTTTTTTGTAACTTAGATTTTTATTCATTTTTCATCATATATAATGCATTCAGATCACATTCTACATTTAAAACACAAAGGGGTTAGGGTAGGGAAAAAGAAAAAAAAATAAAAAAATAAATAAATAAATAAAAGGGGGGGGGGCAAATGTTGGAGCATCAAGTTTTTAGTTTCCATCTCTTAATTCTTCTGGTTTTTTCAGTGTCTTTGGTTATTCTTTCAATTTCTGCCTCGTTGTTGCACTTTGTAGTGTGTCCATTTCCGCCATTTTTTCTCCCATATTCCTTCTTGCATTCTTCGTCGATATGTTAGTTTTTCCATCATACGTATGTCCTCAACAATGTCAGTCCATTGTTCTTGGTCAGGAAGAACTTCTGATCGCCATTTTTTTGTGATAGTTTTTTTACATGCAATCAACAAGATTTTAACTAGATATCTGTCCTCAGCCTATATAACATTGTCTTTTTTAAGATCACATAAGTACATCAGGTTACAGTTCATTGGTATATTATATCCTAATATCCTCTGTATTGTCACATGCATAGATTTCCAAAATGATGATATTTTGTAGCATTTCCAAAACATATGTGAGTGGTCTGCATTTTGAGCCCCACATCCCCTCCAGCATAAAGATTGGGTATTTGTATATTTTCCTTGAATCTGTGGTGTAATGAAAAAGCGAATCAGGTTTTTCCATCCAAATTCCCTCCATGCCCTTGAATTTGTTGATGTGTGTTGTGTTTTCCATATTTCCTGCCAGCTTTCTTCTGTTATGTTTAAATTGAGCTCTTTCTCCCATTTCTCCTTTATATAGTTACTTGTATGATTGTTTGTCATAAGTTTCTGATATAGTTTTGAAATAATTCTTTTTTATTTCCTGCATATGAGCTCAAAATAAGTTGTATAATCTCGTTCACATCTGTTTGGAGGTTATGCCTAATCTTCTTCATATAGTAATCTCTCATCTGCAGATATCTGAAAAATTCCGATCTTTCTAATTTAAATTTTCTCCTGATATTTACAAAGCTCCCGAGATCTTTTTTTCCGATATTGCCCCATGCTGTGATTCCCTTGTTCACCAGATTTTTGTATCCCCTATCTTGTTTTGCCGGTTCAAACTGACTGTCAAATGCTACCCATTTCAATAGTTTTATGTCTTCCCTTATATTATATTTTTGTACTATTTTATACCACAGTTCTAAAGTAAATTTAGTGATTGGGTCTATTTGTTTGATTTGCTTATATGCATCTTTATCCCCTATTATGCTTTGTACTGGGAGTCCCTCAATTTCCTTTTCCATTTCTTTCCATTTTGCCTCATATCCCTCGTCGCACCAACATATGATATATCTTATTTGTGCTGAGTAGTAATATTCCTTTAGACTCGGTAGGCCCATGCCTCCTTTCTCTTTTGGTAATTGGAGGGTTTTATATTTCACTCTTGGTTTTTTACCTCCCCAAACAAATCTCGATATCATCCTGTCCCACTTTGAGAATTGGGCATCTGGAATCTCTGTTGGTATAGCCTGGAAGAGGTAAAGTAATCTAGGTTGTATGCTGATTTTGACTGTCTCAATTTTTGAATTCAGATCCATATTTAAGATTGACCATCTATCAATATCTTTTTTTATTTCTTGTTCCAACCTATCATAGTTTGCTTTATATATTTTGCTTAGGTCTTTAGGTATGTTCACTCCAAGGTATTTTATTTCTTTTTGGTTCCAGTTTAGTTTGATCTTATCAGTTATCTGGTTTAGAGGGTTATAGTGAAATGTCAGTATTTGTGTTTTTGTTATGTTTATCTTGTATCCTGATAATTTTCCAAAATTTTCTATCAAGTTCATCATTTCCATTATTGATTTATCTGGTTGTTCAAGGTAAACTATAATATCGTCTGCAAATAGCCCAATCTTGTGTTCCGCCCCCTTTATTGTTACACCTTTTAATTTCTTATTTTGTCATATCGCTTGAGTCAATGGTTCTATGAACAGAGCAAACAAGGCGGGCGATAAGCAGCATCCCTGCCTAGTTGATCTTTGTATATTTACTTTGTCTGTTAAGCTACCGTTTATCTTGATTCTTGCCACAGGTTCTTGATATAGCGTCCTTATGCATTGTACTGATTTTTCGTTAAATCCAAAGCGCTCCAGTACACTATATAGGAATTTCCAGTTAACCCTGTCAAATGCTTTTTCTGCGTCTAAACTCATTATTACTGCGCTTTTCTTTTCTTTATGTATTTGGTTAATTATATGTATTGTTCTCCTGATATTGTCATGTGTTTGGCGTCCCTCTATGAATCCAGTTTGATCATCTTCTATCAATTCCGTCAAGAATGTCTTTATTCGTTTACATATAATTGTTGTGTATATTTTATAATCTACATTTAATAAAGAGATTGGTCTATAGTTTCCGCATTGTTCTTTATCTTTCCCTGGTTTTAAAATAACTGAAATGATTGCTTCGTTCCATGATGGAGGTATTTTGTTGTTGTTCAGCGTCCAATTAAATGACTTTAGGAGTTGTGGCGTGAGTTCTTCTATAAACAGTTTATAAAACTCAGAGGAGTATCCATCACTACCTGGTGATTTACCGTTTTTAAGTGACTTAATCACATCTCTGATCTCTTGTGTTGTTATTTCTGCTGTTAGTTTTTCATTTTGTTGATTTCCTATTGATGGCAAGTCCAATGTGTCTAGAAATTTTTTGATATCTTTAGTATTTGTTTCTTCAGGTTGCGAGTATAGTTCTTGGTAGAAATTATGGAAAATTTCTTCGATGTTTTCTGGGTTAACTGTGGTTTTATTTGTGGTGGGGTCTTTAATCTTGTATACATTATTCATTGTTTGTTGTTTTCTTAACCGTTTTGCCAGCAGTTTTGTGGCTTTTGGCCCCGTTTCATAATATTTTTGCTTTAGATATCTATTTTTCCTTTCAATTTCATCCATTTGTGTTTCTTTTATCTTTGTTTTTTCTTCTTTAATTTCTTGATATATTTTTGGATCATTTGTGCTTTGATGTTTACGTTCTAATTCCCTCAGTCTCTCACATGTTTGTTCATACGCTTCCAGTTTAGTCTTATTTGCTTTTCCTGTTTCAACAATTAATTTACCCCTTAACACGGCTTTTAGTGCGTCCCATAGTATTGTTGGGTCCACTTCTTCATTGTCATTCTCTTGGATATATTCGTTTATGTTTATTTTTATTCTTTCTTTCATTTTCTCATCATTTAACAGTCCTACGTTAAGTTTCCATGTTGTTTGTCGTTTTCTATTGTTTAAATATATTTCCATGTATATAGGATTATGATCTGATATTTCTGCTCCTCCAATCCAACAATTTCTCACCCTGTGTCTGTCACCTTCATTCATAAGGAAGTAATCTATTCTAGAGTGTACTTTATGGGCTGCTGAATAATGTGTATAGTCTTTTTCGAGTGGGTGTAGGTCCCTCCATATGTCTACCATACCCATTTCTGCCAGTGAGGTTCTTATGAACTTTGTTACATGTTTTTTTGTCTTCTTAACACTTGTTGTGTCAACTTCATGATCCACGACAGCATTTAAGTCTCCTCCACAAATTAGGACTCCTTCACTGTGTGTTGCTATGAGATCAAACAGATGTTGAAAAAAACCCTTGTCACTTTCTGGTGGGGCATAGATGTTCACTAATGTAATCTGCATACCATCTATTCTTCCCTTTATTATTACATACCTGCCTTCTTTATCCTGGATTTCCTGTTCACTTTCAAATTGTATTTTATTTGAGATTAGTATCATAACCCCCCTTTTTGCTCCTCCCTTAAATGAACTGTAGTAGGAGTTCTTATAGCCAAATCTCTTTAGTTTCACATGTTCTGTCTTGCTCAAATGTGTCTCTTGCATAAATATAATTTCAGCTTTTTCCTTCTTGAATTTTCTTATTATTCTTTCCCTTTTAACAGGTGAGTTCAGACCATTGACGTTTAGTGTCATTATCTTAAGATTTTTACCCATATTCATGTTTTTCCATTTTTTTAACTTGTGCTCCTAGCCCCTTTAACAACAAAAATAACACATATTTATATAAAAACACATTAAAAAATCTCGACCTCCGTACTTTGGGCCTTTCTTCTGCCCACTGGTCCCTGTTGGTGGGTGGGGGGTTTGTCTTCACAGAGTGAAGGGCCCTCCCTAGACTTCTAATTACTATCAAAGTAATAGTCATAAGTCTAGAAATGTCCAACAAATATCACTTAAACCTCTCCTAGCCGTCTGTTTCTCTTTTACCTTGTCTTCTTGGCCTTCATTTCTTCTGTGCCTTTCTTAATCTTTGTTATGATCTAGGCTTTCAGTTGAAAGCCTTGTAGTTTGTCCTGGGCCCGCTGCTCTACGTCTCTCCCCCTTCTTCCGCCGTTCACTCGTCTCCACTCCGTCTGTCGTGGTGCGTTCAGGGCCGCCGCTGCTCCAGCCGTCTCCTTCGGCACGCTCACCTCAAGGCCCCGCTCCATCATATCCCGCGCTGCCTCTTCGGCCGTGTTGTAGGTTCTTGTGCCTTCCTCCCAATGAATCCTCATTTTCGTTAGCGGCGTTTGGAATCTAATTTTTTTCTCTTTCAGCGTTTTTTTAATATTGGCATATTTCTTCCGCTGCTGCACGATTTCTGTCGGGTAGTCATGGTCAAAAAATACCTGTTTGTCGCCGATTCGTATCTTTTTTTTCCATGCTTGCGTCAGGATTCTTTCCTTTATGTCATATTTCACAAAGTTTACCACAACTGACCTGGGTGGAGAGTTTGTTTTCGGGTTCTGTGCCGGTGTTCTGTGCGCCCGTTGAATCTGCAGATCCGTTTCTCCGGGTATTTCCAGTTCTTTTTTTAAGAACTGATCCATGAATTTTGTCATCGAGTTGCCTTCAATGCCCTCCGGAATTCCAAAGATGCGCATATTGCTTCGTCGGGATCTGCTCTCCAAGTCGTTTATTTTCTCCTGCATCCTCTGCGTTTGTGTCGTCAGGGTCTGTAGTTGTTTGTTTGCCTCGCTTTTCCAATCTTCTAGTTCCGAAATTCGGGTCTGCGCTTCTGTCATACACGCCCGCTGGGAGCGCAGCTCCTCCATGTTTTCCGTTAATTTACGCTCCATTTCTCTTCGGAGGTCCATGATTTCCTCCTTAATTTCTTTTTTCAGTTCCTCCTTAAGAGCCGCTAAATCCTGTTGTAGCTGTCGCTTGAATTCTCTTAACTCTTCACCCAAACTGGTGATGCCAGCGTTCATGTTGTCGAGTCTGGTGTCCTCCATTTTCTCTGCTGTAGATATCTTGCTTTTTTGGGCTTTGCGTACAGCGGTTTTTCCTGCGTTGTTGGAGAGGAATTCTTCAATTTTACCCTGTTTTTGTCCTTGTGCCCGGTTCCTTCGTGTTTTCATCCCTTAGTTTATTGATTCGTTTATGTCGAGTTGGCCATTTACCGATGATTTTTAATCCGGCTAGGGAGAGCTCTTTGTTTAAGTGTTATGTCTCTCCGCCATCTTCCCGGAAGTCCTATTGATAGTAATTTAAACTTTGAAGAGAACTGTAAAAGGGTGTGCAAAAAGGGTCAGCAACATTTGCATTGTTTAAGGAAACTTGCACGCTTCCAAATTGACCAAACCATAATGACAATGTTTTATCGGGCTTTTATTGAATCTGTTTTATCCTTTTCTTTAGTGTCATGGTTTGGTCAGATAAAACTGAAACAGAGGAAATCCTTAGACCAAGTAGTTAGATGGTCCAGTCGTTTGCTTGGTGAGTCACAGCTGAGCCTGACATCCCTGTACACCAGACAGGTACAGAGGATTGCTACCTCCAATTTAAATGATGACTCCCACCCTTTGCACTGCCACTTTCAGCTTCTTCCCTCCAGACAGAGGTTTGCTGTCCCAAAAAATAAAACCCAGCACTACAAAAACAGCTTTGTTCCTGCTGCTGTTAAAGAGTTGAATAAGATGTAACAATATATTGCACATAATTTAGTTACCTATTTATTAATTTGATTTTATATTTACTTATTTTTGTAGGTTTTTTATTTGGGTTCTAAATCTTTTATTGGGTTTTAGACTTTTGAGTTTTTAACCTCTTTGACTAGTCTTTAACTTTTTAATATGACCCTTCTCTCTTATCTCCTTGTTGTTGTGGAGCCTTGAATATTTTTATCATGTTTATAGTCAGCTTCATGTGTGCCTGTATTTGTGTTCATGTTAAATGTAATTGTGGTTTGTAAATATGGATGTCACCTGACTGCAAAACAAATCTACCTACGGGTACAAATAAAGTAACCTGAACCTGATCACGATATACATTTTATGTAAATTCTACGGTTTAGCTAATCACATAAAAAGGACCATCTCTTTTTAAAAACTGTTTTTACATGCACCCTTTTCCCCTCATAATTTTGCAGTGTTGTTATAAAATAGTTTTTTAATGTGCATTTGAGACTTAGTTCTCATAAATTTCAAGTTTTTCTTCTAAATCATATCATATGAATAAAAAGTAAACATCAATAAGTTAAATATAGCGGTGTGAAAAAGTGTTTGCCCCCTTCCTGATTTCTCATTTTTTTGTATGTTTGTCACACTTAAATGTTTCAGATCATCAAACAAATTTAAATATCACACAAAGATAACACAAGTAAACACAAAATGCAGTTTTTAAATTAAGGTGTTTATTATTAAAGGTAAAAAAATCCAAACCTACATGGCCCTGTGTGAAAAAGTGATTGTGCCCCCCCCGCCCCCGTTAAAACATAAATTAACTGTGGTTTGTCACATCTTTGGAAAGCTGAGTTCAATTTCTCTAGCCACACCCAGGCCTGATTACTGCCACACCTGTTCTCAATCAAGAAATCACTTAAATAGGACCTGCCTGACAAAGTGAAGGAGACCAAAAGATCCTCAAAAGCTAGACGTCATGCTGCGATCCAAAGAAATTCAGAAATAAATGAGAAACAAAGTAATTGAGATCCATCAGTCTGGAAAAGGTTATAAAGCCATTTCTAAAGCTTTGGGACTCCAGCGAACCACAGTGAGAGCCATCCATCCATCCATCTTCTTCTGCTTAATCCTTTTCGGGTCGCGGGGGGGCTGGTGCCTATCCCAGCATCTTTGGGCGAGAGGCAGGGTACACCCTGGACAGATTGCCAGTCCATCGCAGGGCCAACACAGAGACAGACAACCATTCACTCTCACAGTCATACCTAAGGACAATTTATCCACAAATAGTGAAAACGAGGAACAGTGGTGAACCTTCCCAGGAATGGCCAGCCGACCAAAATTACCCCAAGAGCGCAGCGACGACTCATCCAAGAGGTCACACAAGACCCCACAACAACATCCAAAGAACTGCAGGCCTCACTTGCCTCACTTAAGGTCAGTGTTCATGACTCCACCATAAGAAAGAGACTGGGCAAAAATGGCCTGCACGACAGAGTTCCAAGATGAAAACCACTGCTGAGCAAAAAGAGCATAAAGGCTCATCTCAGTTTTGCCAGAAAACATCTTGATGATCCCAAAGACTTTTGGGAAAATACTTTGTGGACTGACAAGACAAAAGTTGAACTTTTTGGAAGGTGTGTGTCCCATTACATCCGGCGTAAAGGTAACACAGCATTTCAGAAAAGGAACGTCATACCAACAGTAAAATATGGTAGTGGTAGTGTGATGGTCTGGGGCTGTTTTGCTACTTCAGGACTTTGAATACTTGCTGTGGTAAATGGAACCATGATTTCTGTTGTTTACCAAAAAATCCTGAAGGAGAATGTCCAGCCATCTGTTCATGACCTCAAGCTGAAGCGCACTTGGGTTCTGCAGCAGGACAATGATGCAAAACACACCAGCAAGTCAAACTATGAATGGCTTAAGAAAAACAAAATGAAGACTTTGGAGTGGCCTAGTGTCAAAGTCCTGAATTGAATCCAATTAAGATGCTGTGGCATGACCTTAAAAAGGCAGTTTGTGCTCGAAAACCCTCCAATGTGGCTGAATTACAACAATTCTGCAAAGCTGAGTGGGCCAAAATTCCTCCATAGCGCTGTAAAAGACTCATTGCCAGTTATCGCAAATGCTTGATTGCAGTTGTTGCTGCTGAGGGTGGCCCAACCAGTTATTAGGTTTAGGGGGCAATCACTTTTTCCACACAGGGCCATGTAGGTTTGGATTTTTTTTTGTCCCTCAATAATAAACACCTTCATTTAAAAACTGCATTTTGTGTTTACTTGTGTTATCTTTGTCTAATATTTAAATTTGTTTGATGATCTGAAACATTTAAGTGTGACAAACATACAAAAAAATGAGAAATCAGGAAGTGGGCAAACACTTTTTCACACCACTGTATTTGCTGAGCCAGAGGAGAATAGCAAAAAACAAACCAAAAAAAAAAACCCACAAAACAAAAAAAACCCACATAACATTAAAAAAAATGGCTGAAAATGAGAGAATTGCCCATTGCTGCCACCTACAGATATAAATTAGCTGTTAGTTTAAGTCAGTGAAAATTTAAGTGTAGACCTGCAGCCTAAACACAGCCATTCTGGCCTGATTTAACCTGTTTGCTTCTTAGTAAAAAATATTTCAGATTGGTCATGATCTGAAAGTCAACGACACAAAAGGTAATGTAATAAAATACATCTGATTACTTTAACTTTACTCATTATCGCTACTCTCCCCCCCCCCCCCCATTCGTTTTCTTCCGCTTAATCCTTTTCAGGTCGCGGGGGGGCTGGAGCCTATCCCACCATCTGGGTGAGAGGCAGGGTACACCCTGGACAGATCGCCAGTCCATCACAGGGAAAACACAGAGAGACAGACAACCATTCACTCTCACACTCATGCCTAAGGACAAGTTAGAATCCCCAGTTTTGATACCAGTTAACCTAACTTGCATGTTTTTGGCATGTGGGAGGAAACCGGAGAAATCCCGGAGTAAACCCACGCAGACATGGGGAGAACATGCAAACTCCTCACAGATCACTGTTGGTTGGGGGCTGGGATCGAACCCAGGATCCCCCGGCCAAGGGTGAGTTGCTGTGCTGCCGCAGTGCTAACCACTCCGCCACTGCACTGCCCCATTATCGCTACTTGACTAATTAAAATGATTAGAAATCAAGTAAATTACATTAAGAGCCAATTTGCTCCTCTGACCTGTTTTAATTTAGTTATTTATTTTGTGTTTATGTGCCACCATCATGCACTTTTGCAGCTTTAATAATTTTTTTCAGACAAACTAAGAAACTCAGCAGTAATTTAAATCAAAGAAACAATGGTCTGATACACTATTATGTTTCCAGTTAGCACAACTTAGCATCATTGAGCATTTGCCGTTTTATAATTAGACGTGGTGTTAACATTACTTCGTCGTCGGCCTCCGTCGGTCTATGATGACCATGGAAGAGAATCCTAAACGTCTACTCTGCTGGAACAGCACCGCCTGTGGCTGAACAGGCCGATGCGCGAATGACAGTCCCTGTCACACAGGTCACACTTGTGGGTGGTCTCCGTGCTGCTGGGTCTGTGGCGGTTCTTCCTGCGGGTCCTTTTTTCATCTGCTGCAGCAGTCAGTCTCTCTTCACCCGCCTTGAGCTGTCTGGTCAGGGTGCCTCTCCATTTGGAGCGGTCCGTTGCAAGGTCCTCCCAGCGCTCTGTGTTGATATCCAGGGCCTTCATGTCTCTCTTGCAGACGTCTCTAAAGCGCAGCTGTGGGCGGCCAACGTCTCTCCTGCCAGTTGCCAGTTCTCCATAGAGGACGTCTTTGGGGATTCTGCCATCCTCCATACGGTGAACGTGGCCTAGCCAGCGGAGCCTGCGCTGCCTGAGTAGAGTGAACATGGAGGGAAGGCCGGCGCGGGACAGAACTTCTGTGTTGGGCACTTTGTCCTGCCAGGATATGTCCAGGATGTGGCGAATGCAGCGCAAGTGGAAGGAGTTCAGTCTCTTTTCCTGCCGGGCGTATGTTGTCCACGTCTCACTCCCATAGAGCAGTGTGCTGATGACGCAGGCGTTGTACACTGCCATCTTCGTCTTGACAGAGAGTTTGGGATTCTCCCACACTCGTGTGGTGAGGCGAGCGAGTGTGAAGGCTGATTTTCCAATCCTCTTGTTGATCTCTGTATCAAGGGAGAGGTTGTTGCTGATCGTGGACCCCAGGCACGTGAACTGATTCACGACCTCCAGCTTGTAGTCATCAATGGTGATGGTTGGTGGTGCTTCCGTGCCTTGCGCCAAGACGTTAGTCTTCTTCAGGCTGATGGTAAGCCCGAAGTCCTTGCATGCCTGGGAGAAGCGGTCCATCAGGGTCTGAAGCTCCTGCTGTGTGTGGGTTGCAACTGCAGCGTCGTCTGCGAACAGCATGTCTCTGATTAGAGCCTCGCGTACTTTGGTTCTGGCTTTCAGGCGGGCGAGGTTGAAAAGCCTGCCGTCAGATCTTGTGTGCAGGTAGATTCCCTCTGTTGCTGTGCTGAAGGCATGCCTCAGGAGCATAGCAAAGAAAATCCCAAAGAGGGTTGGCGCAAGTACACAGCCCTGTTTCACTCCGCTGCGTATGTTGAATGGCTCTGAGACGTTGCCATCGTGCTGCACTATCCCCTGCATGTTGGTGTGAAACGATTCGATGAGGCTTTGCAACTTTGGTGGGCATCCTATCTTTGGCAGGATCTTGAAAAGGCCCTCTCTGCTGACCAGATCGAACGCTTTGGTGAGGTCGATGAAGGCGACGTACAGAGGCATGTTCTGTTCTCTGCATTTCTCCTGGAGTTGGCGGATGGAGAATATCATGTCTACCGTCGATCGCTCAGCGCGGAAGCCACACTGAGACTCGGGGTAGACACGTTCGGCAAGCTTCTGTAGACGAACGAGAACAACTCGTGCGTAGACTTTGCCAACAACGCTGAGGAGGGAAATGCCCCTGTAGTTGTTGCAGTCGCTTCTCTCCCCTTTGTTTTTGTAGAGGGTGATGATCTTGGCGTCCCTCATGTCCTGTGGTACGGCACCTTCCTTCCAGCACTGGCAAAGGACATCATGCAATGGCAGCAGTAGGGCGGTCTTGCAGTGCTTGATCAGGTCAGGGGGTATGCCGTCGTTGCCGGGTGCCTTGCCAGCGGCCAAGCTATCAATGGCCTTACTGAGTTCGTCGATGGTTGGCTCGGCGTCAAGTTCGTCCATGGATGGCAGGCAGTCGATGGCATCAAGGGCTGACGGTGTCACGGTGTTCTGTCTAGAGTAGAGGTCGGAGTAGTGTTCCACCCATCTCTCCATCTGCTTGTTCTTCTCTGTGATCATCTCCCCAGTGGAAGATTTGAGGGGGGCCGTCTTGCTCTGAGCCGGACCAAGTGCTTTCTTGATGCCATTGTACATACCACGGATGTTCCCTGTTATGGCAGCGGTTTGAATGTCTTGGCTGAGCTGAGTCCAGTACTCGTTGGCACAGCACCGAGCAGTCTGCTGAACTTTGCTTCTCGCAGCCCTGAGAATCTGGAGATTCTTCTCGTTTGGGTACTTCTTGTACTCAGCAAGTGCTGAGCGCTTGGCTTCAATGACGGGGGTCATCTCGGTCAACTTGGCATCAAACCAGTTCTGTGACTTTGAGGTCTTCCTCCCAAAGGTAGCCAAGGCTGTGCGGTAGATGGTGTTTCGCAGCTCTTCCCACTTCTGCTCTGCAGATTCTCCTCCTTGTGGTACACCAAGTTCCTTCTCAAAGGTGGAGGCAAACTGCTCAACAAGTTCTGGTTGGGCCATCTTGCTGGTGTCAATCCGTGCCTTTCCAGGTTGTCTAGCACGATGGAATTTCTTCAGCTGCAGCTTGACCTTGCAACACACCAATGAATGGTCTGTGTCGCAATCTGCACTCTGGAACGAACGGGTGATTAGCACGTTCTTCAGTGAGGTGCGCCTGGTCAGGATCAAGTCTAGCTGGTGCCAGTGCTTTGAGCGCGGATGTTGCCAGGAAACCTTGTGTTGGGGCTTGGTCTTGAAGAACGAGTTTGTGATGCACAGATCGTGATATGCGCAGAACTCGAGCAGCCGCTGTCCATTGTCGTTCATTCTGCCCACGCCAAAAGGTCCAAGACAGGAGGGCCAGGAGTCGTGGTCAGCACCCACTCTGGCATTGAAGTCTCCAAGGAGAATGAGTTGTTCAGAGTTGGGGATGATCCTGACAGTTGTTGCGAGATTCTCGTAGAACTCGTCTTTTGCCTCTGGTGTGGCTGTCTGTGTTGGGGCATACACACTGACGAGGGTGACTGGGCCTTCAGTGGTGTTCAGGCGGAGGGTGAGGAGTCGTGCAGAGCCAGTGCTGCCCGGTTCCACCATCTTCAGCAAGGTGTTCTTCACTGCGAAGCCCACTCCGTGTTCCCTGTGTTCGTCACTGCCCTTTCCCTGCCAGTAGAACGTGTAGTCCTTCTCTCTCAGTGTGCCTGCATCAGCTAACCGTGTTTCCTGGAGAGTGGCGATATCCACTCCCAGTCTCTTCAGCTCATTATTGATGATGGCAGTCTTCCTGGTGTCGTTGATGTCCTTTAGGTTAGCAGCGAGTCCTGTCATCATAGTGCGGACGTTCCAAGTTCCCAGTTTTAGAGTTGGTCTCTTTTGTTTTATTGTCTTGCCTGGTGCGAAGGTTCTCAGCCTGCTGTTTGGATTTCTCCTTATCCCCATGCACCCAATGAGGAAAGCAAGCTGTGGCGGGACAACACCTTATTGGCTGGGGGCTGCCCAGCTTGAGGCGGGCGGTAGCTGTCCAGTGAGATCTGATGATCCCTCCCACCGTCGGGAACAACCCCTGGCGCCACGCTCTACGCCAATTGAGCAGTGGCTTATAACCGGTAACTGTCATTCCCCGTGTTTTGTCTACGCCAAAGGCGAAGCTGGAGTGTCCTCTCCAGTGATCCGGTGTTCTACCTTCCAGCGTTGGGCGTTGGTAGGATTCAAGCCTGGGCAGGAAGATATGGAGGACAAGATGTTGCCCATGCAGCATGTCCCCCCTCTCCACGTCACTGATGAATCCAAAGGAACAGCAGGGCTGCTACAGTTTGGCACCAGCGCCGTTGCAGGAGCTGCCAGAACGATGTTGAGCACAACATAGAACTGCCTTAGGGGCTCCGACTCCGGATTTTTCCTCAGGGTTGACTCCCGAAGCCTTTCCCGTGACCGGGTATGCCGCAAGGCAGCAGAGGTTTGAAATCAGGGTTTACCTTCCCCTGGATGGGCTACCTTCCCAGGTTGACGAGCCACCATCTACCCGAAGCATCTGGTTTGAAGGCGCCAGAGATCCGCCCTCGCCCCTTCTCCTATTAGTAAAAGCAGTTCCGCCGGGCTTAGAGACTAAACCACACGGGCAGGCTAGGAGTTGGACTTAGTTGTCAGAGGCTTTTCGAGACGCACGCCATAAGGAGCATTTTATGAGCACTGGGAGCTTAACCCCAGTGTCGCTCCTGGCTATGACAACCTTGGAACCTAACATTACTTACCTCCCATTAAAACGAGGTTAACAGACTATCCTCTCTGACACTGCAAGAAGAAGGAGAGCCTAGCCACCCACCACTCTCCTTCTTCTTCTTTTAGATTTGATTGGCGGTTGGCAACCAGCTTACAGGTGCATTACAACCACATACTTAACACGGTAGTCACTCTATATATAATTCAAGAAATCTCTCCCACCACACTCCTGTTCCGCTGTGTGCACTGCAGGGGAGAGGTGGGGCGCTGACAGGTAGTGGGTGAGGAGCTTTGTTCAAGAAACGGGAGTATGTGCATTTTAAATCACAATATAAACGATAGAGTATTCTATGAAACGATAGACATTTTTATATCATCCGATATACTGTATATCGTAGTAGTAGTAGTAGATTAGTTTATTTGACAGGGACAGTGCAATAAACATAGACAATTAATCAAAGACAATCAATCTGATGTGTTGCACATATCACACAGCCCTAATTGGACGAACAGACAGCGAATCACAATATGCTACATCATCAAAATAACTGTACAGGCAGTCGTATTGTGCGACGTCATAAAAAGGTGCAGGACCTGAGCCGATTTGAGCACCCGAGCACATCTGTGACCTATTCACATACTGTACAATAGCTAATTCTGGCCTGATGAAATCAATGAGTGCTCTTATAACCACTGACCTTGACCCTGAGCACAGCCTAGATCAGGCATGGGCAAACTACGGCCCGGGGGCCATATGCGGCCCGTTAAGCTTTTTAATCCGGCCCACCAAACTTGAAGAAATTATATTAATAAACCTTGTTAATGTTTTATTTTCCCTGCAATTCTCACGTTTTCCCACTAGATGCCGCACTCTAGATACATTGACCTTTGTTAAGGTGCGGCGTATTACTCCACGTTTGCGCTTTACTCTTTGACCCCTCAGCCCTTCTGTAAAGATGAGTGGACCTCATGAACATCAACAAAGCCAGCCACGGATCCAAGTTAACAGACCAACACCTCAGATCCATCCTGAGAATCACCACAACAAAACTAACTCCAGACTTTGATGGTCTCCCTTTTTAGGCAGCGCAACAACACTGTTCCCACTAAAACTGAAAGTAAGTTTCTCCGTTGTGTTACGTAAAAAATGCATTTGAAAAATAATTTGTTTAATAAGCCTTACATGTTACACATCATTTCTGTTAAGGGGTGCATATAATTGGTGTGCAGGTGCACGTACGTTCTCAAAATAAACAATGCGCACCAGATCAAATATAACGCGCTCTGCATACTGGCGCACCGTGACTCTGTTCTGTCATTGCGCTGGTTGTTGTTGAGTTTTGGCACCGGGGATGCCCACTGAATAGAAGAAGGACAAGTGCATCTGCATCTCCTACTGTTTTTGAAATAAAGACTGTCAGGAGGAGAGTGATGATGATGATATCCTGACGGATAACAGAACTTTCAGTGCTTTTAATTAGTAACTGTTAGTAATAAAAAAGCTGTATTTCATTCATTTAATTTTCAGTGTTTTAAGAGTCATTTCAATAAAGAGCTAAGTACTGTGGGGCTTCAAAGACAGATATTTTTTTTTATAATGCCTTTGTTAATTTTCAATTGATATTAAAGCACATGTTTTCTACATATCCCATGATATGTTTTTTCTCCTATGAGGTGGGTCACCAAAACACTCCATCCATCTGCTCCTGGTCTGGCCCCTCTGTCAAATTTTAGAACCCATTGTGGCCCACTAGTCAAAAAGTTTGCCCACCCCTGGCCTAGATGCAGACCCACTTGAGGATCACTGTGCATGAGTTTGCTGAACATTAAGGCAAATGCCTAGGAGGAGTAGCAATTTCTGTGAAATACGTACGAACGTATGGACGCCGCCTCATCACATTAGCTCCTTTCTACTTTGCCAGAATTAGCTTAACCTCTTGCACTCCGTTGTACCGCGGACGGGCAAGTCTCTGCGTCCCAGAGCGCATGAGGGCGCACGAGAGCGCACTGAAAAAAAAAAAAAAAAAAAAAAAAAGTTCTTCCACTTCAGACACAGCCGCGAACAGATTGGATATGATTGACCTCTCATTCGACTAATAAGAGCCTTGAATTGGGTTTCTGAAACCTTGAAGAACCAATGACTGAAAACCTAGCAAGAAGGACCCGCCTACCAACGCAGCGAGCCAATTGAAGCACAGAAGTTCGCTGAGCTGTTTTGTCTAAAGCTGGGTGAAGAGAGACTGCTTCAGCAGCCACAGGCAGTGCCCTTTTTTTTTTTTTTTAAATTCCAGCAGAGTGTTTAGGATTCTCTTATATGGTCATCATAGACCGACGGAGGCCGACGACGAAGGTCGTAAATCATTCGTCAAAACCGCAATCATGGAATTATGTTTTGACCGGGTCGCGAGACCAGAACCACAAGCGGACCAGCGTCGCGTTCGCCTGACAATGAGGAAGAGAAGTTGGCCAGGACAATGTGGCTGTGAAGAGGTAAGGTGTTATAAGCCAAATTATTTTTTATCCCTGAAAATTGTAATCAAAAATGAGTTTTGACCGATCGGTAAATTACAACTGTGTGGCGCACGATGTCCGAAGTGCGTGCGCCGTGGTACACGGTTCGTTCGCCACCTCCGGACCGTGAATGCCCCCCCCCCGCCGCTACTATTCTGTAGCAAGGGGGGGGGGGGAGCCGCGGTGACTGCGCTGCTGTGGCCACATCCGAGTGTAATCCGTCATGTAGCAATGGCCGATCTCCGTCCTCTGTAGCGGGGGGGGGGGGACAACCCCCCCCCCCACACACACACACACAGACACAGCCCTGAGTGTGACCTTTCATTAGAGCCCAAAATGAAGCTTCTACATTGAATCATTCAAAATTTACAGACGTTTTTCCAAACTGTGCCATTTGGCACAATTTGGCACAGTTCCAAAACGCCTGGGAACTACCTGAGTATAAAGCTGTGTAATATATTCATTTTTTGTGGTATTGTTACAAAATTTGGACCTCAGCTGGATAACACTTGGTTCTACATTTCTGTTGCATTTTCCAGCCCGGATCTGAAGCTGTGTGTTATTTGCAAGCATTTGTATCCGAAAAAACACCAAGGCCAAATTTATTTTCTTCAAGTTCACTATGTTTAGATGACTGTAACTCAGTGGCCGGAGCACTTAGAGAGATTATGTTTTTTTTGCCAAAAAAATTCAAAGTCTTTTCTTTTAAATGAGACCAACCCCATGAAGATGCTGCAAAGGGTTGAAGAACAGCTTTCGATTTACTTTGGGCACATTATTTTTTGGCGTTTTTAGGGAAATTGACCGGAGTGCAAGGGGTTAAAAAAAACAAGTGATGCTGTCCATAAGCTCTTTACTTCATTCTGAATTATTTTACCTAATCATACATCTTGTATTTGTTCTTCATTTTACCTTTCATAGAACAGAAATATTCCCTATTTTTCAAAAACAATAAAACATCTGGGATTAATATTTCAAAGCTGTACTTTACTTGACCCTCACTGCAAAATAAACTGTGATTGTCTTTCAAGTCTTTTACCTTTTGACCTCTCTTAAGCGGCTGCTGCGAGGGCCCTCCTCCACTTTTGGACCCCTGATCTACTGCTGATCCTGCAGGCGAGTTTTCCATCTTCTCAAAATCACAACCTTCCTGTTTCTGCTTCTTCTTCTTCTCTTCTCTATATATGGAGGAAAAACACAAATACACACTCAGAAGTCGATGGAAAATATAATGATTCCCATATTTTCGTTGAGAAAAATGTCCAGCATGTTTGTGTGCATTCTGCTCCGCTTTACACTTGCCTTCTCTGCTTGGCAGTCATATGCTTTTTCCCTTGTGAGTCGGCCTCAGCCTGAAAGGAAAGGAAGCCGATATTACTGATAAAAGAAGTGTAATTTATTAACTTTAATCATCAAAGATAATTAAAGATAATCTTCAAAATGAGTAAATGCTTTATGAATGTAATAGTTGCCTGAGTAGACATTTCCTTTTTAAAACCAGGGTTCTGCATGATCCTAGAGAGGCAGAGATGAATCCATGAACTGCATGAAATTTTTAAAAAAATAGTAGAAACTGGGAAGGTCTTTCAGTTTTTTGATTGGTGCTACCGTTACCTATTTGGTTGTAAATGAGAGAGGGAGATGGTTGTATCAGGAAAACTGAACTCTTCACTTTCTTCATTCTTCATCTCTTCTTCCATACCACTGTCTTCATGTCCAAGCTCCTCTCCCTCCTCGCTGCTTTGCTCTGCCGGGTTCGCTCTTGTGTTGTCTTCCAGTTTTTCGGGAGCTGTATCCATCTGTTCCTGCACATCCATCTGTCCCTGCACACCATCCTCATCCCACTCCTCCTCCCCTCTGACATCATCTTTCTTTTGAATATTTTCCACTCCTTTGTCATCTTCATCTCCTTCTTCACCCTTCATTTCATTACTGCTGCCATCCCCTGCAAATGCAAAAAACAAACAAAATAAGTTCAACCAACTCTTTCCTTTTTATTACCATGAAAGGTGAAATGAACATGTCCCATTACCCAGCAGCTCTTCCTCCTCTCCCAATAGCTCATCGGTTCTTGACGTGACCTCCTCCATCTCTTCCTCCACAGTCTTCACCTTTCGCTCCCCTCGGTGTCGAAACACGCTCTGGTCGTCCACCTGCAGCAAACAAGAAAGAGAACAAAATTATTGTTTGAGGATGTTAAGAAAAAAGTTAAAGCCCACTTGTGGACGTACAGGCAGTTATGACATTACCTTGAAGAAGAATCCAAAGCCCATTATCAAGTAAGAAGGTGGCAGAAAATTTTTCTTTCCTGAAGAAAGACAGAATAAAGTCCTCAGTCTGATACTGCCACAGCTTTCGCAAATTCAGATGGGTTTCACACATCTAAATTTAAGAGTTTATACCTCTGATCATAAAACTTCCAGTGGTCAGGTACTCTCCAGTGGGAGCAGTTTTTGATACCTGCAAAGAGGTGTAACACCATCAATTAAAGAGAGAGAACACTAACATTCTACACTAATAATAAATAAAAAGTTTTAAATTTAAATGTTTCAATTTCATCTTGTAAATCTGGGAAATAATCATAATTACCCTACCATCAACTCTGCAAATGCATCAAATCAAAAGCATCAACACCAACTCAGTTTAATTTAACATGTGATTATACTACATATTGTGGACACTGCTAAAATAATTGCTAGCATTCGAGTTAATTTAGTTCAGTCTGAGCTATATATTTAATCTTAAGTTCGATGTTGTAACAGCTCTACTTAACTGCATCACTTTTTCTTAAAGGTCTGGACCATTGAGTCTATTTAAAAGGTTAAAGGACTGAAATTTAACCTATTAAAAATTACTATCAGCCATTTTAATTGTGTGGAGGCAAAATTCAGCAGATGATTTCTCTCACAGCTTCTCTGTGCCATTTTAACTGTTTATATATCGTCTCTTCTGAATTTTCTAACAACAGCTCCCATCTCTTTCTCGTCTTTTACAAGATATGAGCAGACATACATAGAGCAAGAATATGCTTTAATACTGTATGTCCATTTTAGCTTTCCAGGCTCATGACCATAACCACAGCTGAGGCCCTAAGGTCAACCTGTGTACCAAGTTTGGTGATCATAGCTCTTATAATAAAGTGATTGTAGACTAAAGCAGATTTTGAGCTTTTTATTGACTCTATGATCTCGACCTTTTAAAAGTTTGACCCAACAACATAGCAACAGGTGCTAGTTCCAAAATCAACATGTGTACATCATTTGCATACCTGCCAACTTTTCAAACCTGAAAAGCCTAGTAGCTAGCCGGGGTCCAGGGGCTGATGCTAATGCTAATAATGCTAATGCTAATAATAATAATGCTAATATTTTCCAAACAAATATTAGCATTAAATCTAGTTAAATGTAGCTAACAACCTCATATTTCTTCAACTTTCAAACCTGAAAAGCCTAGTAGCTAGCCGGGGTCCAGGGGCCGCAGTGTCAAACAAATATTAGCATTTGACATAGAAGTCACATATTAATTATATTAAAGGTAAAATATCTAAATCAACTGCAATACTACACAGAGCGAAACATTTGCTGAATCAACAACCCACATTATATACTTTGTATCATTCATTAATACTCCCATACATGACATATTGTACTGAAGTATGGGGAAATACATATAAAACAAACATATATCCAGTCTTTATGCTTCAGAAGAGAGCTATTAGAATAATAAACAAAGCTGCTTACAGGGAACCAACAAACCCACTTTTTCTTAAATTAAAAGCTCTCAAGTTGAAAGATCTGGTTGACTTTAAAACTGCAGTAATAATGTTTAAAGCTAAGAATCTATCACTGCCCGCAAATATCCAAAAGCTGTTCCAAATAAGGTAGAAACAATCATTTCAGAGGAACATTTAAATTCAATTCCACTTTATTTATATAGTGCCATTTCACAACAACAGTCATCTCATGTATATTTCAAAAACCTTCAGTAAGAACTACCACCAAGCAACACTGTGTTTCAGTGCAAGGAGTCAGATTATGGAACGATTTTGGACCTGAATTAAAATCATGTACAACGCTTGGACAATTTAAACAAAAACTAAAGGAAGAAATACTCCAAACATATATACAAGATGACATGTAAAATCACATAAGGACTATAATATCCAGTCTGTGTTGTGTTGTTACTTAGTTTTTTTTTTTTGTCACATTTTGTCTTAGCTTTGTTCTGAATTGTAATCGCTGTCGTTTTGTTTTTCTTTTGAATTCTTGGATGGAATATGAGTGGGCAATATAAGCTGCGGCTTCAGCCATCACCCATTTCAGATAACTTATGTTGAACTGTATAATCAGAGGAGTTATTGTTTAATTTGACCTTGTTGGATTTTTTCGCCTTTGTTATATTATTCTGTTTCTTTTTAATCTTTACTTTTAATCTATCCGAAATAAAGATTCATTCATTCATTAAATTTGCATTCAAAAGACTATCTTAACACAGCATAGAACTTTGAAGAGGCCAGATGTGATGTATTATGAATACTAGAAAAGCACTCAGACAGCGCAGACCTCCGCCAAGCGCCACAGTTCCCCCCATACAGTGTTTAACATCATAAACAAAATATTGAAAATGGCCCTATCTCGCAATGTTAAATAAAAAAAATAAAAAAAAATCCTTTAAAAAATTCCTGGATCCAGACGGTGATCCGGATCACCACCAAAATCTAATCATCTGTAGGATACCCCATTTCTGACAATCTGTGAAAATTTCATGAAAATCCGTCCATAACTTTTTGAGTTATCTTGCTAACAACAGACAAACCAACGCTGATGATCACATAACCTCCTTGGCAGAGGTAACTAGAAGACTAGAAATATCAGCAGGCACAGGCACGTGCGTAAAAGACGGTAAAATCGCTCTGATATTTTATGTGTTTACATGATAAACCAAGCATGACAAGGCTTGCAATTACACAGCACATGTTCTTCAGAATCTTAGGCATTATATAAAATGTATTCTCCCTTCAGATGTCTAATCCATGGTCCATTTGCCAGGGCTGAAGTGCAGTCGTGCGAACGTCTGCAGCAGTTTACGTCGTGTTTACATCTCGCCATGTACGCACGCCTCTCCGGGATTTCGCGCGAGAATAGAAACCTCAATGCCCTCAATAGCGATAGCGTTAGCTTAGCAAACACTTCAGGTAAAGCGTAGCAGCGAACCACGAAAAGAAACGCTACTGACGCTACTATGTCCTAAATTTAGATACGATTCCTAGCGATCTCGTGTTTGGAATTGCTTTCGTGTTGTTTTTTTTTTACGATTTAAAATTTTTGACTGAATTTTTAGTGAAAAAACGTAATTTTGATTAATAAAGCCATAACCCGGAATGGGGTCTTGAAAACCAGAACCATTACGGCAAAACCGGAGTAGTTGGCAGGTATGCATTTGATGATTTTAGCTTGATCGGTTCTAAAGTTCTACAAGAAGCAACTGCCCTATCCATGCCTTGAGTTCATCATTGGTCTGGAGTCTGGTTTTCTTCCTATTTGTCCCAACAATCTTCTTCTGTGGCTTTTTTCCAGTTCAGGTCCTTTTCCACTTCTCTCCTGTGGTGGGCTGCAAGGTTCTGTTTTGGGCCCTCTATTGTTTCTTTTATATCTACTCCCTCTTCAGCACATTATGAGCACTTTTAAGGACATTTCTTATCACTGCTACGCAGATTGTAAAAATTAATTTTGGACAGATAGAATCTTTTCAGTTAACCAACCAATAATCACAGAAGAAATACTATTTCTCAGTTTAACTTTTATTGAACCATGCAGGGAGTCAGAGTATACGGCTGTGGGACCTCCCAGCTCCCTCTCCTGGAAAGGACCCCACACAAAGGAATTCACAGCAACATATAAGCAAGTTACTGGGTGTTTCCTAGTAACTTGCCAACAATACATGTCCATTGTCCAAACTGTCCTCTTGGCATCCAGATGGCTCCTCTGTCCTATTAGTTCCTGCCTTCATAGCTTTATGGCTTCCTCTCAGGGTCCATATGTCTTCTCTTTAGCCCTACACATGCCCATATATGGAAACAGGAACAGAGACTTTCCTGTGGAGTTTGTATGTGTGTGTGTGTCCATGTGTGTATGTGTAAAGCTAAAGCATTTTTTTGTGTGTGTGTGTGTGTGTGTGTGTGTGTGTGTGTGGGTGGGTGGGTGGGGGGGTGTATGTTTATTAGTGAACTCCATGCCCAAGAGAGTTAAGGCAGTGCTGGAAAATAATGGTGGCCACACAAAATATTGACACTTTGGGCACAATTTAGACATTTTCACTTAGGGATGTACTCACTTTTGTTGCCAGCAGTTTAGACATTAATGGCTGTGTGTTGAGTTATTTTGAGGGGACAGCAAATTTACAGTTATACAAGCTGTATAACGAGTTCCCCCAGCTTTTCATCACAACTGTTTACATTCACCCGAGGGCAGATGCTGAATCCGCCAGCAGCACCATCTTTGATGTGATCCAGCAGCTGCAATCAATTTCTCCAGAGGCGCCAAACTTCATTCTTGGGGATTTTAACCATGTTTCTTTAAAGAAGACACTTAAAAACTTTTATCAGTATGTCTCCTGCCCAACCAGGTGAAAAAAGACATTGGACCTGTGCTACGGATTCATAGAGAGGGCCTATAAATCACTCCCCCTTCCTCCTGTAGGATCCTCAGATCACAACTGTGTACATTTGCTGCCCACATATAAAACTACTCTCAGAAGAGGCAAGGTGGAGACGAGAGACACTGATGTGTGGACAGAAGATTCAGTGCACAGCCTCCAGGAATGCTTTGACTGTACAGACTGGGAGATGTTCACACTGGCCTGCGGGGATGATTTGGACTCTTTGGTGGACGTCACATGCTCATACATAGCTTTCTGTAAAAATAAGATTGTTCCACGTAAACGTGTCAAAATATATCCCAACAACAAACCATGGGTTACAAAATCAGTTAAATCCTGCTTACAGAGGAAAGCACTTGCCTTTAAACAGGGGTCTGTTTCTGAGCTACAGGTTGCCACAAAAGAGCTGAAGTCCGAAATTTATTTATTTTTTGTAACTTAGATTTTTATTCATTTTTCATCATATATAATGCATTCAGATCACATTCTACATTTAAAAAAAACAAAGGGGCTAGGGTAGGGAAAAAGAAAAAAAAAGAAAAAGAAAAAAAAGGGGGGGGGGACAAATGTTGGAGCATCAAGTTTTTAGTTTCCATCTCTTAATTCTTCTGGTTTTTTCGGTGTCTTTGGTTATTCTTTCAATTTCTGCCTCGTTGTTGCACTTTGTAGTGTGTCCATTTCCGCCATTTTTTTCCCCATAGTCCTTCTTGCATTCTTTGTTGATATGTTAGTTTTTCCATCATACGTATGTCCTCAACAATGTCAGTCCATTGCTCTTGGTCAGGAAGAACTTCTGATCGCCATTTTTTTGTGATAGTTTTTTTACATGCAATCAACAAGATTTTAACTAGATATCTGTCCTCAGCCTGTATTACATTGTCTCTTAAAATCACATAAGTACATCAGGTTACAGTTCATTGGTATATTATATCCTAATATCCTCTGTATTGTCACATGTATAGATTTCCAGAATGATGATATTTTGCAGCATTTCCAAAACATATGTGAGTGGTCTGCATTTTGAGCCCCACATCCCCTCCAGCATAAAGATTGGGTATTTGTATACTTTCCTTGAATCTGTGGTGTAATGAAAAAGCGAATCAGGTTTTTCCATCCAAATTCCCTCCATGTCCTTGAATTTGTTGATGTGTGTTGTGTTTTCCATATTTCCTGCCAGCTTTCTTCTGTTATGTTTAAATTGAGCTCTTTCTCCCATTTCTCCTTTATATTGTTACTTGTATGATTGTTTGTCATAAGTTTCTGATATAGCTTTGAAATAATTCTTATTTTATTTCCTGTATATGAGCTTAAAATGAGTTGTATAATCTCGCTCACATCTGTTTGGAGGTTATGCCTAATCTTCTTCATATAATAATCTCTCATCTGCAGATATCTGAAAAATTCCGATCTTTCTAGTTTAAATTTTCTCCTGATGTTTACAAAGCTCCCGAGATCTTTTTTTCCGATATTGCCCCATGCTGTGATTCCCTTGTTCACCAGATTTTTGTATCCCCTATCTTGTTTTGCCGGTTCAAACTGACTGTCAAATGCTACCCATTTCAATAGTTTTATGTCTTCCTTTATATTATATTTTTGTACTATTTTATACCACAGTTCTAAAGTAAATTTAGTGATTGGGTCTATTTGTTTGATTTGCTTATATGCATCTTTATCTCCTATTATGCTTTGTACTGGGAGTCCCTCAATTTCCATTTCCATTTCTTTCCATTTTGCCTCATATCCCTCGTCGCACCAACATATGATATATCTTATTTGTGCTGAGTAGTAATATTCCTTTAGACTCGGTAGGCCCATGCCTCCTTTCTCTTTTGGTAATTGGAGAGTTTTATATTTCACTCTTGGCTTTTTACCTCCCCAAACAAATCTCGATATCATCCTGTCCCACTTTGAGAATTGGGCATCTGGAATCTCTGTTGGCATAGCCTGGAAGAGGTAAAGTAATCTAGGTTGTATGCTGATTTTGACTGTCTCAATTTTTGAATTCAGATCCATATTTAAGATTGACCATCTATCAATATCTTTTTTTATTTCTTGTTCCAACCTATCATAGTTTGCTTTATATATTTTGCTTAGGTCTTTAGGTATGTTCACTCCAAGGTATTTTATTTCTTTTTGTTTCCAGTTTAGTTTGAGCTTATCAGTTATCTGGTTTAGAGGGTTATAGTGGAATGTCAGTATTTGTGTTTTTGTTATGTTTATCTTGTATCCTGATAATTTTCCAAAATTTTCTATCAAGTTCATCATTTCCATTATTGATTCATCTGGTTGTTCAAGGTAAACTATAATATCGTCTGCAAATAGCCCAATCTTGTGTTCCGCCCCCTTTATTGTTACACCTTTTAATTTCTTATTTTGTCGTATCGCTTGAGCCAATGGTTCTATGAACAGAGCAAACAAGGTGGGCGATAAGCAGCATCCCTACCTAGTTGATCTTTGTATATTTACTTTGTCTGTTAAGCTACCGTTTATCTTGATTCTTGCCACAGGTTCTTGATATAGCGTCCTTATGCATTGTACTGATTTTTCGTTAAATCCAAAGCGCTCCAGTACACTATATAGGAATTTCCAGTTAACCCTGTCAAATGCTTTTTCTGCGTCTAAACTCATTATTACTGCGCTTTTCTTTTCTTTATGTATTTGGTTAATTATATGTATTGTTCTCCTGATATTGTCATGTGTTTGGCGTCCCTCTATGAAACCAGTTTGATCATCTTCTATCAATTCCGTCAAGAATGTCTTTATTCGTTTACATATAATTGTTGTATATATTTTATAATCCACATTTAATAAAGAGATTGGTCTATAGTTTCCGCATTGTTCTTTATCTTTCCCTGGCTTTAAAATAACTGAAATGATAGCTTCGTTCCATGATGGAGGTATTTTGTTGTTGTTCAACGTCCAATTAAATGACTTTAGGAGCTGTGGCGTGAGTTCTTCTATAAACAGTTTATAAAACTCAGAAGGGTATCCATCACTACCTGGTGATTTACCGTTTTTAAGTTACTTAATCACATCTCTGATCTCTTGTGTTGTTATTTCTGCTGTTAGCTTTTCATTTTGTTGATTTCCTATTGATGGCAAGTCCAATGTGCCTAGAAATTTTTTAATATCTTTAGTATTTGTTTCTTCAGGTTGCGAGTATAGTTCTTGGTAGAAATTATGGAATATTTCTTCGATGTTTTCTGGGTTAACTGTGGTTTTATTTGTGGTGGGGTCTTTAATCTTGTATATATTATTCATTGTTTGTTGTTTTCTTAACCGTTTTGCGGCTTTTGGTCCCGTTTCATAATATTTTTGTTTTAGATATCTATTTTTCCTCTCAATTTCATCCACTTGTGTTTCTTTTATCTTTGTTTTTTCTTCTTTAATTTCTTGATATATTTTTGGATCATTTGTGCTTTGATGTTTACGTTCTAATTCCCTCAGTCTCTCACATCTTTGTTCATACGCTTCCAGTTTAGTCTTATTTGCTTTTCCTGTTTCAACAATTAATTTTCCTCTTAACACGGCTTTTAGTGCGTCCCATAGTATTGTTGGGTCCACTTCTTCATTGTCATTCTCTTGGATATATTCGTTTGTTTATTTTTATTCTTTCTTTCATTTTCTCATCATTTAACAGTCCTACGTTAAGTTTCCATGTTGTTTGTCGTTTTCTATTGTTTAGATATATTTCCATGTATATAGGATTATGATCTGATATTTCTGCCCCTCCAATCCAACAATTTCTCACCCTGTGTCTGTCACCTTCATTCATAAGGAAGTAATCTATTCTAGAGTGTACTTTATGGACTGCTGAATAATGTGTATAGTCTTTTTCGAGTGGGTGTAGGTCCCTCCATATGTCTACCATACCCATTTCTGCCAGTGAGGTTCTTATGAACTTTGTTACATGTTTTTTTGTCTTCTTAAGACTTGTATCAACTTCATGATCCATGACAGCATTTAAGTCTCCTCCACAAATTAGGACTCCTTCACTGTGTGTTGCTATGAGATCAAACAGATGTTGAAAAAAACCCTTGTCACTTTCTGGTGGGGCATAGATGTTCACTAATGTGATCTGCATACCATCTATTCTTCCCTTTATTATTACATACCTGCCTTCTTTATCCTGGATTTCCTGTTCACTTTCAAATTGTATTTTGTTTGAAATTAGTATCATAACCCCCCTTTTAGCTCCTCCCTTAAATGAACTGTAGTAGGAGTTCTTATAGCCAAATCTCTTTAGTTTCACATGTTCTGTCTTGCTCAAATGTGTCTCTTGCATAAATATAATTTCAGCTTTTTCCTTCTTGAATTTTCTTATTATTCTTTCCCTTTTAACAGGTGAGTTCAGACCATTCACGTTTAGTGTCATTATCTTAAGATTTTTACCCATATTCATGTTTTTCCATTTTTTTAACTTGTGCTCCTAGCCCCTTTAACAACAAAAATAACACATATTTATATAAAAACACATTAAAAAATCTCGACCTCCGTACTTTGGGCCTTTCTTCTGCCCACTGGTCCCTGTTGGTGGGTGGGGGGAATGTCCTCACAGAGTGAGGGGCCCTCCCTAGACCTTTATTTACTCTCCAAGTAATAGTCATTAGTCTAGAAATGTCCAACAAATATCACTTAAACCTCTCCTAGCCGTCTGTTTCTCTTTTACCTTGTCTTCTTGGCCTTCATTTCTTCTGTGCCTTTCTTAATCTTTGTTATGATCTAGGCTTTCAGTTGAAAGCCTTGTAGTTTGTCCTGGGCCCGCTGCTCTACGTCTCTCCCCCTTCTTCCGCTGTTCACTCGTCTCCACTCCGGCTGTCGTGCTGCGTTCAGGGCCGCCGCTGCTCCAGCCGTTTCCTCCGGCACGCTCACCTCAAGGCCCCGCTCCATCATATCCCGCGCTGCCTCTCTGGCTGTCTTGTAGGTTCTTACGCCGTCCTCCCAATGAATCCTCATTTTCGTTAGCGGCGTTTGGAATCTAATTTTTTTCTCTTTCAGCGTTTTTTTAATGTTGGCATATTTCTTCCGCTGCTGCACAATTTCTGTCGGGTAGTCATGGTCAAAGAATACCTGTTTGTCGCCGATTCGTATCTTTTTTTTCCATGCTTGTGTCAGGATTCTTTCCTTTATGTCATATTTCACAAAGTTTACCACAACTGACCTGGGTGTAGAGTTTGGTTTCGGGTTCTGTGCCGGGGTTCTGTGCGCTCGTTGAATCTGCAGATCCGTTTCTCCGGGCAGTTCCAGCTCTTTTTTTAAGAACTGATCCATGAATTTCATCATCGAGTTGCCTTCAATGCCCTCCGGAATTCCAAAGATGCGCATATTGCTTCGTCTGGATCTGCTCTCCAAGTCGTTTATTTTCTCCTGCATCCTCTGCGTTTGCGTCGTCAGGGTCTGTAGTTGTTCGTTTGCCTCGCTTTTCCAATCTTCCAGCTCCGATATTCGGGCCTGCGCTTCTGTCATACACGCCCGCTGGGAGTGCAGCTCCTCCATGTTTTCTGTTAGCTTGCGCTCCATTTCTCTTCGGAGGCCCATAATTTCCTCCTTAATCTCTTTTTTCAGCTCCTCCTTAAGAGCCGCTAAATCCTGCTGTAGCTGCCGCTTGAATTCTCTTAACTCTTTACCCAACCTGGTGATGCCAGTGTTCATGTTTTCGAGTCTGGCGTCCTCCATTTTCTCTGCTGTAGACACCTCGTTTTTTTGGGCTTCGCGTTCAGCGGTTTTTCCTGCGTTGTTGGAGAGGAATTCTTCAATTTTACCCTGTTCTTGTCCTTGTGCCCGGCTCCTTCGTGTTTTCATCCCTTAGTTTATTGATCCGCTTATGTCGAGTTGGCCATTTACCGATGATTTTTAATCCGGCTAGGGAGAGCTCTCTGTTTAAGCATTATGTCTCTCCGCCATCTTCCCGGAAGTCGAAGTCCGAAATTTTAAGAGCAAAACAGAATTATAAATCAGAATTGGAAAGTAAGATGGTGTGGGACACATATGCACATATGTATATCACTTTAGGCTTCACATCTCAGATTGAACAAAGGACTGAGTCTCCTTGGAGATAACAGGAGGATGTGAAAGTTTAGTCTTTGGTATGCAAAGAGACGGCCTTGGTGGATTTCCTGGTCTGCCAGAGACTTTGGGTGGAGGTGATAAGATCTAAGAGAAGATGCATTGTTACTTGGGATTAAATGCAATGTGACTGTGAGCTTTGAAGGTCCTAGGTATATAAAGGACGAATGTCTGGTTCTTTTCCTCTGTTTTTGCTGATGTTGGAAGATATGAATAAACCTGACTCGTGAGATAAACTCTGCCTCGTCATTTTCACATTTCCACACTGGTGACCCTAAGACGTATCATGGATGAAAGAAATTCCCCCGAGCCAGCCGGGTCAGGAGCTCCCAGCCAAGCGTATGCCGCTACCGTCCAGCTACCGGACTTTTGGCATGACAACCCGTGCTCCTGGTTCCACTTGGTCGAAGCACAGTTCGCCCTCCGGGGGATAACGGTAGATGGCACGAAGTTCTACCATGTGATTGCCAAGCTTGACAACCGCACGGCTCGGCATGTGGAGAGCCTATTGGAGCAGCCACCGGCCAACGACAAATACGGCGGGTTGAAGGCTGCACTCATCCAGCGCTTCACTCTCTCAGTCCAGGAGAGAGCGGCGAGACTCCTGGCTCTGAACGATTTGGGAGATGGCACGCCCATTGACCTGATGGAGGACATGCTGAGGTTGAGGGGCTCAGGCGACAAAGACTTCATCTTCACCCACATTTTCCTCAGGACCCTACCGTCAGCCACGAGAGCGACCCTGGCCAGTTCGCCGTTGTTGGCCCAGCGGGACTTCCGCACGCTGGCCCAGGAGGCGCACCGGATTCTTAACGCCAGCAAACAGCGCACAGCCACCGCAGCAGCGACGGAGTTCGGCGCGACGGCCGGAGACGGCGGGGGGCCAGAGACGGCGGTAGCAGAACCACCGACGACGGCGGCGGCGGGGGCCAAGGATCGCGGAGGAGACGCCCTCTGTTTCTACCATCGCCGCTTTGCAGAGAAGGCACGCAAATGTATACCACCGTGCCAGTTCAAGCGCTCGGGAAACGCCAAGACCAGGGGTCGATAGCAGCTGTGGCCCTCGGGGAGGAGAACAAGCTGCTCTACTTGAAGGATGCGCGATCGGGGAGGCATTTCCTCGTGGACACAGGCTCCCAGTTGAGTTTCATCACACCTTCCTCCGCTGACCGGCTGGCAGTTTCCAGAGGTCCCGGGGTGTCAGCAGCGAACGGCTCGGCGATTAAGACCTTTGGTGAGAGGACTCTGCTTCTGTCCCTACACAGCCGTACATTTGAGTGGACTTTTGTCATAGCTGCAGTGAATTTCAATATGTTGGGGGCTGATTTTCTGTGTTCACATGGTTTGTTGGTTGATCTTGCTAACAGGCGCCTGGTTAATGCACTTTCTTTTTATTCTATTCCCTGTACAGCCCGAGTGGCCCCGCCAACAGCACAAGCCAACGTCACAGCTGCAAGTGGTAACTTCCACACACTGTTCACTCAGTTCCCAGCACTCACATTTTCGGCGGCCGTCGCTAAACACGGGGTGGAACATTTTATTACTACCACCGGACCGCCCGTTTTTGCAAAAGCTCGGCGCTTGGATTCAGCTAAACTGACCATAGCGCGCGAGGAGTTCGCCAACCTGGAAAAGTTGGGCATCATCAGGCGTTCGAACAGCCCATGGGCTTCCCCGCTTCACATGGTCCCGAAAGCTGATGGCTCATGGCGACTTTGCGGACATTTCCGCAGGTTGAACAACGCCACAGCGCACGACCGCTACCCAATCCCGCATATCCAAGATTTTTCCGTTCATTTGGCGGGGGCGCGCGTTTTTTCTAAGATAGACTTGGTCCGCGGTTACCACCAAGTCCCAGTACGCGCTGAGGACATACCCAAAACAGCGGTAATAACTCCGTTTGGTCTATTTGAGTTTTTGCGCATGCCATTTGGCCTTAAAGGCGCTGCGCAGACGTTCCAACGCATGATGGACGCGGTGTTGCGCGATCTCCCCTTCGTATTCGTCTACCTGGACGACATCTTAGTAGCCAGCGCGTCCGAAGACAAACACGAAAACCACCTCACGGCAGTTTTCCGGAGGTTGGGAGAGCACGGGTTAATAATCAACCCAGCGAAGTGTCAGTTCGGGGTGACGCAGATTGATTTTTTGGGGCATCGCGTCTCCCCAGAAGGAGCGGTTCCTCTGTCTGACAAAGTGCGCGCGGTAGCAAATTTTCCCCAGCCACAAACGGTCAAGGCGTTACAGGAGTTTTTGGGAATGGTGAATTTTTATAACCGTTTCCTCCCCCGCGCAGTGCAGCTCATAAGATAAGATAAGATAAGATAAGCCTTTATTAGTCCCACAACGGGGAAATTCCAGGATTGCAACAGCACAGGGATAGCAACACTCAGAGCAACAATCAGAAGGCAAGAAAAAAAACAAGCAAGCAAGAGCAGCTAATAAACATATGTACGTATTACTATAAAATATATATATATACACACACACACAGACACACAGTGCAGAGCATTGTAGCTGGATGGAATAAATATATGAATATATGAACACACAGTGCAGAGCATTGTAGCTAGATGGAATAAATATGTAAATATATAAACACCCACAGTACGGAGCATTGCAGCTAGGTGGAGTAAATATGCAAGTATATAAACACACACAGTGCGGAGCAATGTAGCTAGATGGAATAATATGTAGATATATAAATATATAAACACCCACAGTACGGAGCATTGTAGCTAGATGGAATAAATATGCAAATATATAAACACACACAGTGCAGAGCATTGTTGCTAGATGGAATGAAACAGCATAACCGTCTACTTAGTTATCCTACATGGTATGATTATGTGCCCATACATATTCTCACCCTCCATAGCGACCGGTATGTTCCTAGTTGTATGCCGGAGAGGACCATTGTGTAAGTCTATTGCATCTTTTGCATTCAAAAAACTATTAGTTTGTTACGTCTTTTTGCTATCTCTGCGAGCAGCCCTGCTTAGGTTGTACAGTCTGACAGCCGTTGGTAGGAAGGACCTACGAAACCTCTCGGTTGTGCACCTGGGATGATGTAGTCTGCTGCTAAATGAGCTCCTCAGTGCATTCAGTATGTCCTGCATAGGGTGGAACTCGGACTCCAGCAGAGATGACAGTTTAGCCACCGTCCTTCTCTCTCCTATCTCCTCCATCGGATCAAGGCGCTGCCCCAGGACAGAGCTAGCTTTCTTAATCAGTTTGTTCAGTCTCTTCCTATCGGCTGCAGTAATGCCACTGCCCCAGCAGACCACTCCAAAAGTGATGGCTGATGCCACCACCGTGTCATAGAATGACTTCAGCAGCGCCCCTTGTACACCAAAAGACCTGAGTCTCCTCAGCAGGAACAGCCTGCGCTGTCCCTTCTTGTAGAGTGCATCAGTATTGTGTGACCAGTCTAGTTTATTGTTCAGATGAATACCCAGGTACTTATAGGATGTCACCATCTCGATGTCTGTTCCCTGTATATTTACTGGTACTGTGAGGGGCTGCCCATGCCTGCGGCAGTCCACCACCAGCTCCTTAGTTTTCCTCGCGTTGATCTGGAGGCAGTTCCGATGGCACCAGTCCACGAAGTCCTGGATAAGCCCTCTGTACTCAGCTTCATCTCCATTGGAGATGAGGCCAACGATCGCAGAGTCATCAGAGAACTTCTGTAGATGGCAGTGTGTTGTGTTGTGTGAGAAGTCCGCAGTATAAAGAGTGAACAGGAAGGGAGCCGGCACCGTTCCCTGGGGGGCCCCCGTGCTACTGATGATCGTGTCGGACACACAGTCCCGGGTTCTCACAAACTGAGGCCGGTTCGTGAGGTAGTCCAGGATCCATGATGACAGGTGCTGGTCCACCCCTGCGCGCAGCAGCTTGTCCTTCAGGATCATCGGTTGGATGGTGTTGAAAGCACTGGAGAAGTCAAAGAACATGATCCTCACCATATTCCCGGGCTTCTCCAGGTGGGACAGAGAACGGTGAAGGAGGAAGATCACCGCATCCTCCACCCCAATGCCATGCTGGTAGGCGAACTGGAGTGGATCCATCGCTGGTTCCACCAGGGGGCGGAGGTGAGCAAGGAGCAGTCTCTCCAGGGTCTTCATCAAGTGGGACGTCAAGGCCACCGGTCTGTAGCTGTTCAGGTCTTTGGGGTGGGAAGTTTTTGGTACAGGTACCACACAAGATGTTTTCCACAGCTGTGGTACCCTCCCCAGTTTCAGGCTCATGTTGAAGATATACGTCACAATCCCACACAGCTGGTCTGCACAGGACTTGAGGAGCTTTGCGCTGATGCCGTCCGGTCCCGGCGCCTTCCTCGCCTTGATCTTCCTCAGCTCCGTCCTCACCTGGGTCCTGGTCAGGGTCAGGATGGGGGGCTGTGTGTTGGGAGTGGGGGGGTGTTGGTAGAGTGGGGAGTGGGCAGCAGGACTTGATTTCTTTAGAGGCAGCAGTGGTTGTTGTGCAGTCAGGGGGGAGGGCGGTTGGTCAAATCTATTGAAAAACAGATTCAGGTTGTTCGCCCACTCCCTGCCCCCTGTGGCCTGGGGGGAGGTATTCTGGAGCCCCGAGATGGTTTTGAGGTTTCTCCAGACCCCGCTGATGTCGCTCTGTTGCAGCTTGTCCTCCATCTTCTTCCTGAAGCTGTCCTTGCCTTCTCTGATCTTTCTCCTCAGCTCCCTCTGTACGGACTTCAGCATCTCCCTGTTCCCCGACCTGAAGATCCTCTTCTTCTCTCTCAGAAGTGTTTTTATCTCAGGGTTGATCCAGGGTTTGTTGTTTGAGTGACGCCGTATGGTCTTGGTGGGAACGGATTTGTCCACACAGAAGCTGAGGTAGCCCGTGAAGGTGTGAATGAGGCCATCGATGTCCTCACCATGTGGATCGCAGAGCTGCTTCCAGGTGGTGGCTTCAAAACAGCCCTTTAGGGTGTCCATTGTCTCCTCAGACCATAACTCCACAGTGTGCATGGCCGGAGGTTGTCTGTGCACTAGGGGTTTGTACACCGGCCGGAGATGAACCAAGTTGTGATCCGATCTCCCGAGTGGGGGTAGTTGTGATGAGGTGTACGCCTCCTTAGTGTTTGCGTAGAATAAATCCAGTGTTTTATTGTCTCTAGTGTGGCATGTGACATACTGGGTGAACGTGGGTAGAATGGGAGACAGTGAAACATGGTTGAAATCGCCTGAGATGAGGAGAAGAGCATCTGGGTGTTCTGTCTGCAGCCTGCTGGTTACTGAATGGATGACGTCACGTGCTGTCCCAGCGTTCGCCGTCGGATTTGCATAAACAACAATGCAGATCACGTGTGAGTGTTCTCTCGGGAGATATGTAGGCCTCATGCTAACAGCTAGCAACTCAATGTCTTTGCTGCAGTGTCGTTGTTTAACAGTGATATGTCCCGGTCTGCACCAGTTGTTGTTAACATACATGATCACTCCACCGCCCCTAGCCTTGCCACTCTCTGGTGTTCGGTCAGCTCGTATCATGTGAAAACCCTCCAGCTCAATGTTAGCATCTGCTGCTAGTTCAGTTAGCCACGTCTCAGTAAACAAAAGGAGAGAGCACTCCCGGTATGTGCTATCATAACGGGAGATAGCCGCTAGCTCATCTAACTTTCCCAGTATCGACCGTACATTTCCCATGACAACAGATGGAAGGGAGGGTCTGTACCTTATATTTTTTGTCCTCCGCCTTACTCCAGCCCGGCAGCCGCGGCGTTTTCGCCTCATGCAACCATTGTATGGCGTACTAAAAAAACAAAACTCCACAAATAAGATCGAATGGTCTCCGGAGCGAGAATTCTCGGAGGTCAAAACAGCCCTGGCAAACGCTGCGTTGTTAGCACATCCAGACCCAACGGCCCGCATAGCGCTCACTACTGACGCGTCAGATGTGGCCATAGGGGCGGTCGTGGAGCAGCATATAGCCGGGGCTTGGCAGCCGCTCACCTTTTTCAGCAGGACTTTGCGCGATAGTGAACAAAAATACAGCGCATTCGACAGGGAGTTGTTAGCTCTCCACTTGGCCATTCGCCACTTCCAGTTCTGGCTGGAGGGACGCCGTTTCACCGCGTTCGTTGACCACAAGCCGCTGACATTCGCGATGGCCAAGGTTTCAGAACCGTGGTCAGGCCGGCAGCAGAGGCAGCTGGCCGCCATCTCAGAGTTTACTACCGATATTCAGCATGTGGCAGGTAAACTGAATGTAGTGGCAGACTGCCTCTCGCGCGCCGTGGCAGCCCCAGTCCGCGTAGGGATAGATTATGCAGCCATGGCCGCGGATCAGGGTAGCGACGCGGACGTGCGCACGCTCCAGTCTGGACCAACAGGGTTAAGGCTGGAGAACAGGGTGCTGCAAGACGGGATGCCCCCCCAATCTGTGATGTCTCCACTGGGCGACCGCGTCAGTGGCGCCGCCGCGTTTTTGACTCGATTCATTCTCTGGCGCGACCGGGATTGCGCACGTCGGTCAAAATGGTGGGAGAGAAATTTGTATGGCCGAGCCTGCGCAAACAAGTTAAGGAGTGGGCAGCAGCCTGCTTGGCTTGTCAACAAGCCAAGGTACACAGACACACGAGAGCTCCCTTGGAGCCGTTTCACATCCCAGCTAAGAGGTCCGATCATGTTCACGTGGACCTCGTAGGCCCCCTCCCGCCGTCACAGGGGTGCACACACCTTCTGACAATGGTAGACCGCACCACGCGCTGGCCGGAAGTGGTCCCACTGGCGTCAACCACAGCCGAGGAGGTGACGCGCGCGTTTTTAACAGCATGGGTAGCGCGCTTTGGAGTCCCGTCGGACATTATGTCCGACAGAGGCCCTCAAGTTGTTTCCGAACTTTGGTCAGCAATGGCCCGCAGCCTGGGGGTAACGATCCACCGCACAACCACATACAATCCGCAGGCTAATGGGTTATGCGAACGCTTTCATAGGTCATTGAAAGCGGCTCTCAGAGCGTCGCTTACGGATGCAAATTGGGTAGACAGGCTACCGTGGATTTTATTAGGGTTGCGTTCTGCACCTAAAGAGGATTTAGAAGCCTCCCTGGCTGAGCTAGTTTTTGCGCAGCCACTTCGGCTGCCTGGGGAATTTCTCCCAGATAATCCTGCGCCAGAATGCTCCCCGGCTCAGCGGTTGCAGCGTGGCACGGAATCGGGCACGCTGCCTGGCCCCGTTCACCACAGTTTTCCGTGCATTTTTGTGCCTAAGGCTTTAAAAAACACAGAGTTTGTTTTTGTCAGACACGATTCCCATCGCCCACCGCTACGACCACCTTATGATGGACCATTTAGAGTGCTGGAAACAGGGGACAAGCATTTTTTGCTAGATTTGGGGGGCAGGAAGGAAAAGATTGGCATAAACAGGCTCAAACCCGCCTTTGTGGTGGCGGACGAGGATGTGCTGTTGGCCAGGCTCCTCAGCGCGGCAGACCCCCTAGGGGACATTCCCCAGAACACCCACAGGGATTGGACAAACAGTTCTCACCCCCAGACAGCAGCTCTCCAGCATGATGGCGCCGTGGAAGTGGTAAAGCCCGCTTACAGCAGATACGGGAGGAGACTGAGGCCCAAGCAGCACGTGGGTTGATGTGTAATGATTTTATCATGACATGCAGACTGTTATTCCGTTGTTCCATCTTAGACGTTTGGGGGGGGCTCATGTGGGACACATATGCACATACAGTATGTATATCCCTTTAGGCTTCACATCTCAGATTGAACAAAGGACTGAGTCTCCTTGGAGATAACAGGAGGATGTGAAAGTTTAGTCTTTGGTATGCAAAGAGACGGCCTTGGGGGATTTCCTGGTCTGCCAGAGACTTTGGGTGGAGGTGATAAGATCTAAGAGAAGATGCATTGTTACTTGGGATTAAATGCAATGTGACTGTGAGCTTTGAAGGTCCTAGGTATATAAAGGACGAATGTCTGGTTCTTTTCCTCTTTCTGTTTTTGCTGATGTTGGAAGATGTGAATAAACCTGACTCGTGAGATAAACTCTGCCTCGTCATTTTCACATTTCCACAATGGCAACAAAGAAATTTGGTTCAGCCTGGGCCAGTATGAAAACTATTGCAGGCCTTCAGAGCACAGAGCGCAGTAATCGGGTGTTTTTAGATGGTTTTAATTCAGACACAGAGCTGGCTAATGCTCTTAATTGTTTTCATGGTCGTTTTGACTCTTTTGATTTTAGCACAGAAACCCAAGATTTGAAACAGAAACTCAAAGACAATCAGCACTTTAATATTGAGGTGCAGGATGTTAAAAGGGAGTTCTGCGCTGTAAAAGTGAACAAAAGTCAGGGCCCTGATAATATATGTGGGCGCTTGGTAAAGTCCTGTGCACATGAACTGAGTCCTATATTTCATTACATTTTCAATAAGTCCTTACAGACACAATATGTGCGTAAGATCTGGAAAGAAGCCGTGGTTGTTCCCGTTCCAAAATCCAGTTGTCCTAAAACGGTAAACCACTTTAGACCAGTCGCTTTGACTTCGATTTTAATGAAAATTTTTGAAAAACTGGTCAGATGTGAGGTCCTAAAGCAGACTGAGCATGCATTGGATCCTTTGCAGTTTGCCTATAGGCTTCACAGAGGAGTGGAGGATGCCACTGTCAGTCTGTTTAACATGCTTTTTAAACATCTGGATTTTAATGGGACACACGCCAGACTTTTATTTGTGCACTTTTCCTCCGCCTTTAATACAATCCAACCTCATATCTTAGTTGAAAGGCTCCTGCAACAATTTGATTTGAGCAATATTCTGGTGGGTTGGATTCTGGATTTCTTAACCAACAGGACGCAGAGAGTAAGGGTCAATGGTACATTGTCTGACCTAAAGTGCTCTTCTACTGGCTCTCCTCAGGGGTGTGTGTTGTCACCACTACTCTTCATCCTGTACATAAACATGTGTCGGAGCAGACATGACAACAGACACATTATAAAGTATGCTGATGACTCAGTTATTGTCAGTCTTCTCCAGGATGGTGAGAGTGGCCACAGCCCAGTAGTTGATGATTTTGTTCACTGGTGTGAGGATTCCTACCTGCAGCTGAATACGACAAAAACTAAAGACATGATTATTGACTTTAAGAGGAAAACTCCCAGGCACAAAGTCACCGTACTAAAAGGCCAGACCACCGAATGTGTACAATCCTACAAATATCTTGGGACGATTATTGATAGTAATTTAAACTTTGAAGAGAACTGTAAAAGGGTGTGCAAAAAGGGTCAGCAACATTTGCATTGCTTGAGAAAACGTGCACGCTTCCAAATTGACCGAACCATAATGACAATGTTTTATCAGGCTTTTATTGAATCTGTTTTATCCTTTTCTTTAGGGTCATGGTTTGGTCAGATAAAACTGAAACAGAGGAAATCCTTGGATCAGGTAGTTAGATGGTCCAGTCGTTTGCTTGGTGAGCCACAGCTGAGCCTGACATCCCTGTACACCAGACAAGTACAGAGGATGGCTACCTCCATTTTAAATGATGACTCCCACTCTTTGCACTGCCACTTTCAGCTTCTTCCCTCAAGACGGAGGTTTGCTGTCCCAAAAAGTAGAACCCAGCGCTACAAAAACAGCTTTGTTCCTGCTGCTGTCAAAGAGTTGAACAAGCTGTAACAATATATTGCACATAATTTAGGTACCTATTTATTAACTCCATTTTATATTTACTTATTTTTGTAGGATGTTACTTGGGTTCTAAATATTTTATTGGGTTTTAGACCTTTGAGTTTTTAACCTCTTTGACTAGTTTTTAACTTTTAATATGACCCTTCTCTCTTACCTCTGGTTTTTCTCCCATCTCTTTGTCTTTTTATACCCTGATTGATGGAGCCTTGAGTATTTTTATCATGTTTACAGTCAGCTTCATATGTGCCTGTGTTTGTGTCTATGTTGAATGTAATTTGTGGCTTGTAAATATGGATGTCACCAGACTGCAAAACAAATCTACCTACGGGTACAAATAAAGTAACCTGAACCTGAATGTACACTGACTACTTTACATTGTATCAAAGTGTCATATCTTCAGTGTTGTCCCATAAAACGATATAATAAAATATGTACAAAAATGTGAGGGGTATACTCACTTTTGTGAGATACGGTAAATAAACTTTACTTACATTGTGTGTAATTAATATTTCTTTTTTTTTTTATTATTATTTCAGGTAACACATTACCTCAAGGCTACTGCCAATCCTATCCTTGTACAACTGTAGATCACCTGAACTGAAGTACCATTATGGAGCAGTGCTGGGTATTCTAACTGAAACAAAATTGAAATGAATCACGCAAACAACGCTCAGTCTTTAGTGCAGCTGTATCTTAAAAGAAACAAAGTACTGTACAAATGTATTTATTTTGTGCAGTATTTTGCTCTAAAACGTGATACAAAACATAGGTTACAAGAAGTAAAGGTTCATGTGTGTTTTTAAAAGTTTTAAGCTATATTAAACCCTTATTATAACCCTTATTATAATTATATATTAAACCCTTATATATAATATATTATTATTAAACCCTTATACCCTTTTTAAAAAAAAAAAAAAAAAAAAAAAAAATCCAAGATGGCGCCGCGGATGGCAGCCACTGGCTTCTGCTCTCTGATGTTTTTGATAATTTTGTGTGTTTTTTTGGACTTCTGCTCTTCTGTCCGAATCACCTATTCAAGGGAGGAACTACTTTCACTCAGACTACCTCCCAATGCAACTTCTCCGCCAGTTGCTGCTGCTGATCTGAAGTTTTTTCAGTCAATCTTAGCTGTGGGAGCAGCGGCTATTGGCGCTGGCCGGAAACGAAGGCGGCGTGGTAAACGTGCCGGTGCGCTAGTCAGGCTGAAGAAACGAGGATTTCGCACACCGCTCCCATCGATCCATCTGGCAAATATCCGCAGTTTGGCGAACAAAATGGATGAACTGCTGCGCCTGACTCACAAAAACCGGGATTTTAGCAGATCTGGCGCCCTTTGTTTCACGGAGTCCTGGCTGAGTGAACACATCCCGGACAGCGCGGTCCGCCTGGACGGATTCCAGCTGTTTCGCGCTGATCGCAGCCGAGAATTCTCTGGAAAGACTAAAGGTGGTGGAATCTGCTTCTACATAAACGAAGGTTGGTGTACTGATGTCACAGTGTTGAAGAAGTTTTGTAGCCCTAACCTAGAGTCACTGTTCATAAACTGTAAACCCTTTTATTCACCGCGAGAGTTCTCCTCATTTATTCTGGTCGGAATTTATATCCCGCCTGCTGCTTCTACAACAGAGGCCCTGCAGCACCTCGCTGACCAGATAGCAGACGTGGAGGAAAAACATCCAGACTCTCTGCTTATCATTCTGGGTGATTTCAATAGAGCTAATCTCACAAATGAGCTTCCTAAATACAGACAGCATATTAAATGTCCCACCAGGGACACAAATACACTCGACCACTGTTACACAGTTTTAAGAAATGCCTATCATGCCGTCCCCCGTGCAGCTCTGGGTTTTTCTGACCACTGTCTGCTCCATCTTATTCCAACATACAGACAGAAACTAAAAACTTCCAAGTCTGTTGTAAGGACTGTGAAGAAATGGACTGAGGAATCAAAGCTGAAGTTACAAGCCTGCTTTGACTGCACAGATTGGAGTGTTTTTGAAGCTGCAGCCATTAACTTAAATGAACTCACTGACACTGTGACGTCATACATCTGTTTCTGCGAGGACATGTGTGTGCAGACCAAGACCTTCTGCACATACAACAACAATAAACCCTGGTTCATTCCTAAACTGAAGCAGCTACGTCAGACCAAGGAGGAGGCCTACAGGACTGGTGACTGGACTCTGTACAAGCGGGCCAGAAACATGCTGACGAAGGAGATCAGGCTTGCTAAGAGGAGCTACAGTGTGAAGTTACAAAAAAACTTCTCAGCCAACAACTCTGCTTCTGTCTGGAGAGGCCTGCAGAATATCACCAACTACAGGAGACCATCCCCCCACCCTGTGGAAAACCTCCAGCTGGCTAACGACCTAAACAGCTTTTACTGCAGGTTTGAAAAGAACCTACAGTTCTCACCTCCCACCCACACAAAAGGATTATCTGCAGCCCCAGGAACTCCATCCCTCCTCCACTCTGACCTCCCACCAGCACTAACGATCTGTGAAGAGGAGGTGCGCCGGGTCTTTCAGAGACAAAAGATCAAGAAGGCTGCAGGACCTGATGGTGTGTCTCCGTCCTGCCTGAGAGTCTGCTCCAACGAGTTGGCCCCCATCTTCACCCGGATCTTTAACAGATCACTGGAGCTGCGTGAAGTGCCTTCCTGCTTCAAACGCTCCATCATCATTCCAGTTCCCAAGAAACCCTCTGTTACAGGATTAAACAACTACAGACCTGTTGCCCTGACCTCTGTGGTCATGAAATCCTTGGAGAGATTGGTGCTGAACCACCTGAAGGTCATCACAGGCCCCCTGATGGACCCACTGCAGTTTGCCTACCGGTCAAACAGGTCAGTGGATGATGCAGTGAATATGGGACTACATTACATCCTGCAACACCTCGACTCCCCAGGGACGTACGCCAGGATCCTGTTTGTCGACTTCAGCTCAGCGTTCAACACCATCATCCCAGGCATTCTTCATCAGAAACTCCTCCAGCTCATGGTGCCCCCCTCCACCTGCCAGTGGATCTACAGCTTTCTGACTGACAGGTGGCAACAGGTGAAGCTAGGGAGATTTACATCCAGCTCCCGAAAAATTAGTACTGGCGCCCCCCAAGGATGTGTCCTTTCCCCACTGCTCTTCTCCCTCTACTCCAATGACTGCACCTCAGAGGACCCTTCGGTGAAGCTCCTGAAGTTTGCGGACGACACCACAGTCATCGGTTTGATCCGGGATGATGATGAGTCTGCATACAGGCGGGAGGTGGAGCAGCTGATCCTCTGGTGCAGCCAGAACCATCTTGAACTTAACCCAGCCAAAACGGTGGAGATGACTGTGGATTTCAGGCGACACCCCCCTTCATTCCCCCCACTCACCATCCTCAACAGCACAGTGTCCACTGTGGACTCCTTCAAGTTTCTGGGAACCACAATCTCCCGGAACCTGAAGTGGTCCTCCCATATAGACACTGTCCGGAAAAAGGCCCAGCAGAGGTCGTTTTTTCTGCGTCAGCTCAAGAAGTTTGATTTGCCTCAGGAGCTGCTGGTTGTCTTCTACACACACCGCCATCATCCAATCTGTCCTCTGCTTTTCCATCACTGTCTGGTTTGGATCTGCCACTAAACAGGACAAGACCAGACTGCAGCGGACCATTAAGTCTGCGGAGAGGATCATTGGTACTGACCTACCCTCCATTGAGAACTTATATCGGTCCATAACCAGGAAACGGGCGGGAAACATCTGTGCTGACCCATCACACCCCGGCCACAAACTGTTTGAACTTCTATCTTCTGGTCGTCGTTACAGATCACTGAAGGTCAAAACCACCCGTCACAGGAACAGTTTCTTTCCTCAAGCCATCACTCTGATGAACTCCTAACATTCACCTAGTCCTACCTGTTGCTGTACTCATGACTTTTCATCCATTATTACATTGCACATAACTCTCACACTGCTTTTTACTTCATTCACATTATATCACTGAATCTGAGTTCACATTGAAATACTGTGTGACTGTATATTTTTTCATATATTTCTGCAAAGTGTGGTTAGTCTGAGTAAATAACTGCATATATTCCTGTATATATTTGCATCCTTTTATAGAAACGTGGACAGACTGTAATTTACTGTACATACTCTGTTGTCATTGAATCCTTATTTAAATCCTCCACCTGAACAATGAGAGCAAGTTTTTAGCCAAAGTCAAATTCCTTGTATGTGTTGTGCATACTTGGCCAATAAAGCTGATTCTGATTCTGATTCTGATCTATCCATAAATGCACAAAATCTCTGTCTGTGTGCCTATCTGTGTGTCTGTTCCAAGCATATCTCTTGAACCGTTCATCTGACTGCCCTAAGATTTTATACGTGTTTTGCTGAGGTTACGAGGGTGTGCATCCCTGACTATGGAGTCGCTCAGTCAAAATATGTAATTTTTATCAATAAAAGTTTAGCCATGGCTTCAAGAAGTGTGGGCAGGGTTTCAGATTGACTCCGTGCTGATTGGATAATATGAGGCATCACAGCCATGCTGATTGGATAATACACGGCACCACGACCTGTCAGTCACCACAGTGTTCCCTGGACAAAACAAGGAAGTGAAAAATGCCAAATTTGACTAGAAAAACATAATACTGAAGATTTAATGCTTAAAAAAATTATACCATAAAGCTGCCAGGATTGCATAAGTCTAAAGGATAATTCGGCATATGTGGAGAACATGAGGTACACAAGCAGACTGGGCGGAGCGTCAGCGGGACCGGGTCTGACAAATCAACACAGAACATGCCTGGAGAAGCAGCAGCCAGACATGACCTGGCTCAAAGACATGCTAACTGATGGCGATAAAAAAAAAAGTTATTTTCAATAAAGTGAAAAAAAGGTAATGTATGGAGTGTGCTTTTGCCCCGAGGCTGATTTATCATGGAAAACAGCTGAGCTCTGTGATTCAAGCGATCAGCTGATTGGATCCACCTCCTCTGGTGTTCTGACATTTTGGCATATCTATCAGAAGAGCATGGACAGCTGATGGTACAGACTGCAAAGGTAAGAAAAAAACATGGGGGGAAAGCCCTACAACCTTTGCTCCATGAATGCAGGACATATCAACCATACGCTGGATAAGTCTGAAAATTTTCAGCATGGGGCACATATTTTTTCCAGTTAATAAAATTTTTCACTGGGTCTGAGGTGTGTGCAAAAAAAAAAGTAGCATTTTGTTTAATGTTTAGAGGGTCAAAAATGTGATCATTTAGGCGGAATAATAATAACAATAATCTGCTTGCATCAATAAAAAACAAACCGCTTACAGTAGAGTCGCGGTGCTCACATTGTTGCCAGTCACACCCTAAAGGTTCAGATCATTATTTGGCCTCAGTATTGCCCCAGCGTGACGATATAAGCACTGCCTCAATCTTGGCATTAAAGCTTTAAAAAACCTTTTAATAACAAAATATTGCTAAAATATTAAATGATGCACTGCAATGGGTCTCAAATATTTGTAAACGTGTCCTGCAGGGATATGATCGTTCCACGTAAACGTGTCAAAATATATCCCAACAATAAGCCATGGGTTACTAAATCAGTCAAATCCTGCTTACAGAGGAAAGCACTTGCCTTTAAACAGGGGATTGTTTCTGAGCTGCAGGTTGCCACAAAAGAGCTGAAGTCCGAAATTTTATGAGTAAAACAGAATTATAAATCAGAATTGGAAAGCAAGATGGCAGCAAAGAAGCTTGGTTCAGCCTGGGCTAGTATGAAAATATTGCAGGCCTTCAGAGCACAGAGCACAGTAATCGGGTGTTTTTAGATGGTTTTAATTCAGACACAGAGCTGGCTAATGCTCTTAACTGTTTTTATGGCTGTTTTGGTTGTTTTGATTTTAGTACAGAAACCCAAGATTTGAAGCAGAAACTGAAAGACAATCAGCACTTTAATATTGAGGTGCAAGATGTTAAAAGGGCGTTCTGTGCTGTAAAAGTGAACAAAAGTCAGGGCCCTGACAATATATGTGGCGCTTGGTAAAGTCCTGTGCACATGAACTGAGTCCTGTGTTTCACTACATTTTTAATAAGTCCTTACAGACACAACATGTGCCTAAGATCTGGAAAGATGCTGTGGTTGTCCCTGTTCCAAAATCCAGTTGTCCTAAAACGGTAAATGATTTTAGACCAGTTGCTTTGACTTCAATTTTAATGAAAATTTTTGAAAAACTGGTCAGATTTGAGGTCCTAAAGCAGACTGAGCAGTTTGATCCTTTGCAGTTTGCCTGTAGGCCTCACAGAGGAGTGCAGGATGCCACTGTCATAAATATTGACATGGTACTTAACATGCTTTTTAAACATCTGGATTTACGTAAATGGGACACATGCCAGGCTTTTATTTGTGGACTTTTCTTCTGCTTTTAATACAATCCAACCTCATATTTTAGTTGAAAGGCTCCTACAACAATTTGATTTGAGTAATAATCTGGTGGGTTGGATTCTGGATTTTTTAACCAACAGGACACAGAGAGTAAGGGTCAATGGTACATTGTCTGACCAAAAGTGTTCTTCTACTGGCTCTCCGCAGGGGTGTGTGTTGTCACCACTACTTTTCATCCTGTACACAAACATGTGTCAGAGCAGACATGACAACAGACACATTATAAAGTATGCTGATGATTCAATTATTGTCAGTCTCCTCCAGGATGGTGAGAGTGGCCACGGCCCAGTAGTTGATTTTGTTCACTGGTGTGAGGATTCCTACCTGCAGCTGAATACGACAAAAACTAAAGATATGATTATTGACCTTAGGAGGAAAACTCCCAGGCACGACGAAGTCACTGTACTAAAAGGCCAGACCACTGAATGTGTGCAATCCTACAAATATCTTGGGACGATTATTGATAGTAATTTAAACTTTGAAGAGAACTGTAAAAGGGTGTGCAAAAAGGGTCAGCAACATTTGCATTGCTTAAGTTAACTCGCACACTTCCAAATTGACCATAATGACAATGTTTTATCGAGCTTTTACTGAATCTGTTTTATCCTTTTCTTTAGTGTTATGGTTTGGTCAGATAAAACTGAAACAGAGGAAATCCTTAGACCAGGTAGTTAGATGGTCCAGTCGTTTGCTTTGTGAGTCACAGCTGAACCTGACATCCCTGTACACCAGACAGGTACAGAGGATTGCTACCTCCATTTCAAATGATGACTCCCACCCTTTGCACTGCCACCTTCAGTTTCTTCCCTCCAGACGGAGGTTTGCTGTCCCAAAATGTAAAACCTAGCGCTACAAAAACAGCTTTGTTCCTGCTGCTGTCAAAGAGTTGAACAAGATGTAGTAATATATTGCACATAATTTAGTTATCTATTTATTAATTTTTATTTTATATTTATTTATTTTTGTAGGTTTTTTTTATTTGGGTTTTAAATCTTTTATTGGGTTTTAGACTTTTATTGAGTTTTAAATCTCTGACTTAGTTTTTAACTTTTTTAATATGACCCTTCTCTCTTATCTCTTTGTCTTATGTCCTAATTGGTGGAGCCTTGAGTACTTTTATCGTGTTTATAGTCAGCTTCATGTGTGCCTGTGTTTGTGTTCATGTTGAATGTAATTGTGGTTTGTAAATATGTGTCTAAAAGGATGTCACCTGACTGCAAAACAAATCTACCTGCGGGTACAAATAAAGTAACCTGAACCTGATCCTGTTACAGTACTGCATGAGTTTATTGATGATACACAGAAGAAATTCAATATTACACGGAACTCCATCACTGAACAGTGATATAAACTAAAATAATTACAATGATGACTGAACAACTCCCATTCTCCAAAGTGCAAGATACACTATTATCTTGAATATAAGTGATAAAAGAGCACACAAATAAGTGATCTGACAAACAAATAAACAAGGGATCTGAAACAGTCGCTAATATTGGATATCACATTCATTTTTCAATATTTAGGTATTCTGTAATTAATATTCACACAATCAAATAAATCTTACTGCCATTTACTCTCGTTTATATTTGTCAGTCTAACATGTGATTGACCGGAGTGGTGGCTCAGTTGGTAGAGCATCCGCCCCACACCCGGGAGGCAGGGGTTCAAATCCCGGCCGGGTCATACCAAAGACCATATAAAAATGGTACTTTCTGCCTTCTAGCGTGGCGCTCCGCATAATGGAACGGAGAAAGTAAAGTTACACACAGAGCTACCAGAGGACTGACCCCCCACTGTAGCTTTCACTACTTACAGTAGCTGTGTGGCCTAGGGTCAGAGAAACGGAGATGGGCGCCGCCCCATGCGTCTTCATTGGCGTGAAGGGAATTAACTAATATGTGATTGCCTACATATAGGCTACACCTCTTTGTATTCCACTTTCAAACACAACCTATATTTGGGCCTGTAAAGCCTGACTGGGATACCTGTTCCAGACAGGAATACTTGTGTTCTGCGGGCAATGCACTAGTATACAGTATATTATGTTGGGGAGTAATTCTACACTACAGTTTTACAACTTGGTGTCAATAATTTCCATGACTCACCTGATGATGATGGACCCACCAAGCACTAGTGATAATCTTCGCATCCCAAGCAGCACTATAGCACACAGCCATGGTGCCTGCTTCTGTCAATGTACGGGGAGGAATGGGATCCCCTGGAGCAATTAGAGTGAGAAATATTTTTGTTTTTAAATGAACAAACTTAGTCACACTGTGTCAAACAAAGGCCTGAAAACAAGTTTACCTGAGGGGTTTTTGATGACACAACTAGTTGCACCATGTAGGTCAGCATGGACATAAATATCACCTGTGAAAGTGAAGGTTCAAAAAAAATGAAGTGATAAAGGAGGTTTTGAAATCATTTAAATTCTGTAGGGACAAAATGTAGAGGTTTTAGTACCGGCCCGGAGGTAACGTTTAACGATCATCTCGTTCTGCTGCTGGTCCCTTCCTGCGATGACAAGATAGTTCTCGGAGCTGATGAACCACAAGAACTTTTCAAACCTGCCAACCATGAAGAGATAGTTTGCAAAATAAATAAATCCACTTAGATGTCAAGTACCACTTATAAACCCTCAATAGAGCTAAAGTTTAGGTAGATCTTCATCAGTAAGCATCTCACCAGTAGACTTTCCTGGCCTTCTGAATCGTGGTCACTGTCTGGACTTCTTTAAGTGTTTGCTGAGTTTTTTTTTCTGCTGATTTCATAGCCTTTAATGACATTTAATTGGACAGACATCAATGTATTCAACAGCAGTGCAATAGGATGTAAAGTCACACAATATTTGTGATAAACACTGATATTGCAGTAGGACAAACTAAAAAGCAGTTTTCTCACCTTGCCTGTTGCCTCAATGGTTTTCTGTTCTTTCTTTTCAGCACTGCGTTTACAGTCATAGTACCTAAAACAAGCACAAGGACAACTGTCAGTTCTTGTAGACATGATAAATAAATCTGAAGCAAAAGCTTTGTTGGCATGGTAACCTTTTGGCATTGGCATAAGCTGATAGGCCAATATCCACATCCACCAACATGGGCTTGTTTCTCTGCAGCTTCTTGTTCTGTCCTTTGTCTTTACTTTTGTTTTTCTTCCCTTTCTCTTCTACCACATCCTTTTTCTCTTCCTCCTCCTGGTCTTCCTCAGAAATATATGGATTCCTGGAGAAAAGCAAGTGACATAATTTGAATAACATAATAAATATTGTAATGATTAGCATAAAGGTCCACTGGACTAAAATTTATCTCTCACTTTAAAAGCATGGTGATGTGATTGGTCTGCAGCTTTAATTCTTTGATGGCACAGGCCACGGGGTCTCCAGCAGCTTGTGCTTCTTTGACAATAATACCGATCTCGGTCCAGTCCACCTGGTTGGCCAGAGCGCTGCGCACAACCTGCAGTGCTCTCTCTACTATGGGCAGGTTCATCTCCACCAGTTCTCCCTTTAGTCTGTCCACCTCCTGCAGCACAGAGGGCATGTCTTAATTAGAAAATTCTGCAAAATCATGAAAATCTGGGCACATCACACAGCCAAAAATGCTGCTTATATTGCTAACCTGTGCTTGGTGCAGGGCCTCCAGCCTTTGTTCATGGTCCCTTTTAACATTTTCCAGCTTCTTTAGGGCCTGTTTCTCCTGCTGCAAGGCCTTCATATCAATCTTCTGACTCTCCATCTTAGAAAAGAATTCATCCACGGCCTGCGCGAGAAAATCACAGTGAGTGCTTCTTGCAAAAAGAATTTGCTTTAATTTTATTTTTCCAAGAAGTCATGTTAATGGTCACCTTGTCAAAGGTATCAAACTCCAAATAAGGACTCGTTGAATGCTGGGCAAAGAGGAATGGATGGAATTCATCATATCTACAAGAAGACATTAGTGATACCAGCTAATTAATCAGAATAGTAATAAGCAGATAAAAAATAAATAGTATTCTCATATATATATAAATAAAAGAAGATACGTGAGCAGAGCTTCAGTAGATTTGTCCGCAGCTAAACTTGGCTTCTTCTCACTCTTTTGAATGATGTAACCCTTGATTTAAAAAAAATAGATTTTATGAAAGGTAAACACACATATTACAGAGACCTAAAGTACTTTTCTTCAAAACAAAAGTGCTCACAGGCTTACTTTACCACTGAAGTTTGCTGTTTTTTCCATGTATGTTTCAGCAATCTGCAAGGCTTCCAGTATTTTTGGTGCAACTGAAAAAAAAACAGATGTATAGGCTATGGGTTTGCAGATTTACAATAATAATAATAATAATAATGTTACTTAAGTTGTCCTTATGTACCTTCAGTAGCATCAGCTTGACTCTCAACTTTGACAGAGCCTGGCAGTCCTGCTTCTATCAAACTGTGCTCTATCAGAGTGGCACCATAAGCTGTATATGTGATTTAAAAAAAAAAAAAAAAACACAATTCAACATTTCATCTTATAACGATATTTCAAGTGACATAAAAAAGGGAAACTCAGTCTTACGAAGCTGAGGATTCAGAACCCTTTTCACCAGCTCCCCATTTTGCACTTGGCTAAGGATTTCTGTTAGTCTGAATAAAATCAACAGTGACAAATAAAAACTGATGGCATACAGAATAATCAGTGACTTTGGATTTAAATCACAAACTCTGCAAACACATGCAGTTACCGTTCCAGACTGATGAGAGGTTCAGGGGGTCGTGCACTCTCCACGGGGTAACGCTCTCTCACAGCAATCTTAACATCTTCTGCCTCGGCTGTACGAAACCTCAGCAGATTCAGGATTGTGTACTCGTAGTCTGTAAGGACAATGTTACCCTGTAAATGAAGGAAAACAGTGAATAAACACACAGCACATGCAAGGATGTGTCACCACAGGGATTGTATTATCTGAATAGCACTGTAGAAATGAAGAAATGTCTGAAATAAAAGAACTGCATGTCTGCAGTTTTCTGACCCGGTCGTATAGCTCAATAATCAAGTGGTAGGCTGCCTCATCTGACCCAAACTGGATGTCGACAATCCGGTCAATCCCAAGCTGTTTAACCTGGGTCAGTCGGCGTGTCTTCAGATGCTTCCGACACTAGAAGAGAAAAACTTATTTAATATTCAGCCTTATTAAAATAAGCAATCTAAAAGGAAGAGGGAAATATTGATACTGGGTATATCATTAATAAATGATCTGTTTAAAGTGACACTCTGGGCAGAATATATTAGTTCCATTACATTATAACCTTGAAATGACATCTTAATGTCAGAAATAGATGTTCTTACTTTCATTGCAAAGCCCGAAGGCATCATGTTCTTGGGCCATTCAAAATCTGTGGCGTGAATACGGGTCCCAGACTCAATAAGGAGAACAGCTTTGCTGTCAGGCCTGCAAAAAACATAAAATAAAAATATCATATGCTGCCTAAAAGTCATGGAAATTTCACCATGAGTGTACTTATATTTTTATACATTTAAGCCTTACACTCTTTACACCAAAAGACTCAGGTCTTTTGGAGTGCAGGGGGCACTCCTGAAGACCGCCTCCGATTCGGTGGTGGCATCAGCCATCATATTTGGAGTGGTCTGTTGGGGCAGCGGCATCACGGCAGCTGACAGGAAGAGACTGATCAGGCTGATCAAAAAAGCTAGCTCTGTCCTGGGGTGATGCTTCGACCCAGTGGAGGAGATGGAAGAGAGGAGGATGGTGACTAAGCTGTCATCTCTGCTGGAGTCCGAGTCCCACCCCATGCGGGACACGCTAAATGCACTGAGGAGCTCATTTAGCAGTAGGCTGTGCCATCCTAAGTGTTCGAGGGAGAGGGTCCGCAGTTCCTTCCTACCTACAGCTGTCAGACTTTATAATCTAACCGGCACTACTCATAGAGGTCGTACTAAACGTCACAACTTTGCACAATAGAGATCGTCCCCTCCAATACACAACTAAGACAATTATAATTATTATCAAGGGTGGCAACAACACTGTTCATTCAAATGTGAAATGTACTGTCTGGGTCCATATTTATATTTTGCTGGGTAATTTAACTAACTGTAATGCTGTTGACACCATCTAGCTGCAATGCTCCTGCGCTGTGTATATAACTGTGTACATATGTATATTTATTTACTGCTTTTGGCTAACCAATTCTTCTTCTTCTCCTTTTAGATTTGATTGGCGGTTGGCAACCAGCTTACAGGTGCATTACTGCCACGCACTTCACTCAGTAAACATCACTCTATGTATCAAAAGTCAGAATTCTTCTCTGTTGGCAACTTCTTCTTCGTCTTCTTCACTCTATATCTTTGTACAAGGAGTTCTCACAAGTAGTTCCAAACAATCTTCTTCTTCTTCTTCAAACAGTGAGATTTCCTTTTTCTTCTTCTTTTAGATTTGATTGGCGGTTGGCAACCAGCCTACAGGTGCACCACCACCACACACTCCACTCTATATCATCACTCTATCTGGTCAGGAGCTGTAGTCCTTTTATCATCATTGCTGTGTCCAGTCAAACCTCAACTCTATCTTCAGACATCACTCTTCTTCGTCTCCACGTGCTTCACTCTATATCATCACTTCACTCTAATCGTCACTCTACACATCTTGGCCGTGGCAACCAAGACCATCCCTCCATGCACAGGTATCCATCTTATTATCTTATTTACTATTGCTCTGAGTGCTGTTATCCCTGTGCTGCTGCAATCCTGGAATTTCTCCATTGTGGGACTAATAAAGGGTTATCTTGTCTTACATTCTGTTCATATTTTGACTTGACAGAAAAAAAAAATTTGGACGAAAATAAGCACAAAGTCAAACAAAAAAAAAAACAATTTCTTGGGTGTGGCACTTTAATCGCCTTCTTTTCAAACATAAAAGTGGTTCCTTGTCAAATTTGACCTGCATCTTTTGAAATTAAATTTAGATCCACCAGATCAGTTCAAATAAAATGTATACATTTTAAGAAATAGTAAAGTATAAACTTGCCAAGAATGTATGTTTCTATGAGACTGCAGTGACAGGAATAGTGAGTTAGGAAGCAAACCCTGACAGTGTCACAGATCCTCCAGTAATCTCACTACTACTATGCAAACATTAATCAGTTCCCAAGTACCTTTTGGCTTTTTTGTTAGATACGAAATGTTAGTTGATGTTGAATTAATTTTCTTCTTCTTTCGGCTGCTCCCCTTAGGGTCGCCACAGCGGATCTTCTGCCTCCATCTCACCCTATCCCTTCCATCTTCCTCTGTAACACCAACCCTCTCCATGTCCTCCTCCACTACATTCATGAATCTTCTCTGTGGTCTTCCTCTTTTCATCCTGCCTGGCAGCTCCATCTTCAACATCCTTTGTCCAATATATCCACTATTCCTCCTCACACATGTCCAAACCATCTCAGCCTTGCCTCTCTTACTCTGTCTCCAAACCGCTCAACCTCAGCTGTCCCTCTGATATACTCATTTCTAATCGTGTCCCTCCTAGTCACTCCCAAGGAAAATCTTAGCATCTTCAACTCCATCACCTCCAGCTCCATCTCCTATCTTTTTGTCAGTCTTCAAACCGTACATCATAGCAGGTCTCACTACTGTCTGGTAACTCTTCCCTTTCACTCTTGCTGCTACCCTTCTGTCACAAATCACTCTTGACACTTGTCTCCACCCACTTTACCCTGCCTGCACTCTCTTCTTCCCCTCTCTTGTGCATTTTCCATTGCTTTGGATAGTTGACCCCAGGTATTTAAACTCATCTACCTTCACTACGTCAACTCCTTGCATCTTCACCACTACACCTGCCTCCCTCTCATTCACATTCATGTATTCTGTCTTGCTTCTACTGACTTTCATTCCTCTTCTCTCCAGAGCATACTGCCACCCCCCTCTTCCACCTGTTCCCTACTCTCACTACAGATCACAATGCCATCTGAGAACATCATGGTCTATGAAGACTCCTGCCTAACCTCATCTGTCAACCTGTCCATCACCATGGCAAAAGAGAAGGGGCTCAGAGCCGATCCCTGATGTAATCCCACCCCCACCTTGAACCCATCTGTCACTCCTACAGTGCACCTCACCACCGTCTCGCTGGCCTCATACATGTCCTGCACCACCCACACATACTTCTCTGCCACTCCTGACTTTCTCATACAGTACCACACTTCGTCTATTGGCAGTCTATCATATGCTTTCTCTAGATCCACAAAGACACAATGTAACTCCTTCTGACCTTCTCTATACATCTCCATCAACACTCTTAAAGCAAACATTGCATCTGTAGTACTCTTTCTTGGCATGAAACCATACTGCTGCTGACTGATTGTCACCTCTCCTCTTAACCTGGGTTCAACAACTCTTTCCCATATCTTCATAGTGTGACTGATCAACTTTATGCCTCTGTAGTTACTACAGCTCTGAGCATCACCTTTGTTCTTGAAAATTAGTACCAAAACACTTCTCTTCCACTCCTCAGGCATCCTCTCACTCTTCAAGATTGTGTGAAACAATCTGGTTAAAAGGTCCACTGCCATCTCTCCTAAACATCGCCATACCTCCACAGGTATGTCATCTGGACCAACCGCCTATCCAGTCTTCATCTTCTTCAAAGCTGCCCTCACTTCCACCTTGCTAATCCTCGGGACTTCCTGGTTTACTATCTTTCCTTCATCCATCCTCCTCTCTCTCTCTATTTTTTCTTTATTTATCAGCTCTTCAAAATACTCCTTCCACCTTCTCAACACACTCTTGTCATTTGTTAGTACATTACCCTTTCTGTCCTTAATCAACCTAACTTGTTGCACATCCCTTCCAGCTACAGCTCTCTGTCTAGCCAGTCGATACAACTCCTTTTCTCCTTCCTTAGTGTCCAGCCTCTTATACAACTCACTATATGCCTTTTCCTTTGCCACCTCTTTGCCATGCGCCTAGATTCCAAATACTCCTGTCTACTTTCTTCATCTCCCTTACTATCCCACTTTTTCTTTGCTAATCTCTTCCTTTCAATACTTTCCTGTACCTCCTCATTCTACCACCAAATCTCCTTGTCTTTCTTCCTTCATCCACTGGATACACCACATACCCTTCTACCCATTTTCCTCAATACTTTTGCTGTACTTTTCCAGTCATCTGGTAATTCTTCCCTACCCCCCAGAGCCTGTATCAACTCCTTCCTGGACTCTGTGTGACGTTCTTCCTCTGTAACTTCCCCCACTTACTCTTTGGCTCTGCCTTCACTTTCTTCCTTTTCGTGCTTTCCAAAGTCATCCTACAGACTACCATCCGATGCTGTCTAGCTACATTCTCCTCTGCCATCACCTTGCAGTCTCCTATCTCTTTCAGATTTAGTCCACATAGGATTTAGTCCACCTGTGTGCACCTTCCTCAGCTCTTGTACATCAATCTTTGTACCTCTCTCTTCTTAAAGTATGTGTTCACCACAGCCATTTCCATACTTTTAGCAAAATCCACAACCATCTGTCCTTCCACATGTCTCTCCTTAAAACCATACCTACCCAGAACCTCCTCATCACCTCTGTTCCCTTCACCTACATGCCCATTAAAGTCTGCTCCAATCACCACTCTCCCCCCCCGGGAACACTACCACTTCATCCAACTTACTCTAGAATTCCTCTTTCCCTTCTACCTGACATCCAAAAGCACTGACAACTGGCATACGCACTGACAATATTCAACATCACACCTTTGACTTCTAGGTTCAAACTCATGATTCTGTCTGACTCCCTCTTTACCTCCTGCACACTCTTAACATACACTTCCTTCAAGATTACTCCTACTCCATTTGTCTTCCTATCTACACCATGGTAGAACAGTTTAAATCCCCCTCCAATGCTCCTAGCATTGCTTCCCTTCCATCTGGTTTCTTGAACATACAGTATATCTACCTTTCTTCTCTCCATCATATCAGCCAACTCTCTGCCTTTACCAGTCATAGTCCCTACATTTAATGTCCCTACTCTCACCTCCACACTTCTATCTTTCCTTTTCTCTCTCCTCCTCCTCGATCTTTGACCAACAGTAGCCCAATGCCATCGGCACCCTGTCAATTAACAGCACCGGTGGCGGACGTTGTTAACCCAGGCCTCGACCAATCCAGCATGAAAGTCTCATTCGTCATGATCTGCATGTTTGATTTAACAAAGGTTTTACGTCAGATGTCCTTCCTGACACAACTCTTCCTATTTACCTGGGCTTGGGATCGGCACTAGGAGTACACTGGCTTGTGCACCCCCTGTGACTGGGTTTTGATGTTTAATTAATAGTTTATAATTATAAGGACATTGTATAAGAATATTTTTAAAGGATACAGTTAAACAGATCAAACATTTGTTAAGATCAAAATTGACCTTAGCGTATGTTATATTGTGTAGGTAATATGGGATATGGACAGTATGGATGGGTTAGTTATGTTGAACTTCAATAATTAGCAGTAAGCATTTCAGTAGTAGTAGTAGTAGATTAGTTTATTTGAACTTTAAGTGTCCTTACTTTTGCAGACGGATGAGATACGTCTTATTATCGATGTCATATACGTTGTACACTCTCATGCCAATGTAGCTGTGGGAAAAGGGGTTGGGAAATAAGACGTGTCAACGCCTGTAAACACATCTTCACGATCCAGAAAAGTCAGAAAGTGCTAAGCTAACGCTAGCTTATCCAAATATCCATCACCTACTTGACATTGATCTCGGCAATAACTGCCCTGATGTCCACCGTGGTGAATCGTGTCTTCATGATGATTTAACTCGAAATTACATCTGCAAAATACAATAACAACTGCGGGAAAACACTGATTTTTGCAGTGCAAAATCAGAAAACACATGAACCCTCCGAGCATGCGTACCTGCAAGTTTCTTACGGAAGCCTGTGTGGCGTAATGGCGATTGTACATTGCCATCATTGTTTTATGCACTAATGTCTGGTAACGTTATGCTATAATATTGAGACAGGGAAGAATCAACTTTTCTCTTACCGGAACAGGCTTCTGTGTGTAGATGCAATATTACTAAGCTAATGCTCGATTTTTTTGCCATCAGTGTGCTCAAATGATGCACTACTCAAATTGGCTTATTGACGTGAAAAATCGGGCGAGCCTTCGAAATGCCTGCAAAACACCACCTAACAGCGCCGACTGGATTAATAACATTTATATCAGGGGAGGTGTCGTGGACTTGCAGAATAACAACGAGAAAATGCATGAAGCAGCGGTCACCGCACATCTCTGGAAGAAAGGTAAATAAAATGGTTTTTATCTCACATATACAGGCCTGCTTTGAATAAATCCCGTCGATTGGCATTTTTCTATATGTGGTAGGGGTGTATGTGGCCTCATTTGGTTGAGATATTTTGAGCGGATCGGCTGGGCTGGGGTGAAAAAGTCAGCGTGAGTTTCCAGTTTCCTCCTCAGGTCAGAGGCGGAGGGCGAAGGCGTGCTCCGTTACCAAGGCGACGGTCAGCTAACAGGGCGCCGCTAGCGGAGCTAAGCTAGCACACATACGGGTTTAACGTTGCTGTAACGCCTCGATGCGCTAAAGTTATCTTTAAGATCGTAACATCAAAATGAAATCTCCATATTTACCCCATATAGTTGGTAATCGATATAAATGCGACGGCTGAGAGTCATTGGAATGCACTGTAAGTAATATAACGAGCAAGGGTGGGCAGAGTAGGGCAAACCAAGGAGCTGAGAATTCTGTGAAAAAGTTCCTTGGGCAAATATTATACTCAAGCAAAAGTAGCTTTACCTTATGATATTTACCTAATGATACTCAAATACAAGAAAGAGCAGTCAACAAAAAAGTTACTCGAGTAAGAACAAGAAAGTATACACTAAAAAGTTACTTGAGTATTAAGTAATGGCTTTACTCTCTGGAGTAAGGAGGCAGGCGAGGCAACGAGCTGAACGACACAGAAACTTTATTCTTTCTCCAACATGAAGTATAACAAACAGCGCTCCCAGGTCTCTGTGCATTCCACTTTTATCTCTTTATTTCCATGCATTGAGACTCGGAACTTCCGACCATACACATTGTTGTTTGAACAAAGGAATGTGTGGCACATTAACATGACATTATGCCGGGGCCGCTCTTACACCCTTCTACCCTCAGTGGCTCCAGCAGTGCTCACTCTCTCTGGGGGGGCGCATAGACCCAACAGTCCCATCTGATACCCCCCAGTGACACCTCCTCCTTCGGTCCATTGTTTTTTCCCCTGCCCTCTCTGGGTGCAGAAACCCCCATCCCCCCCCGAACACCCAGAAGGGGCACTAATCCCCCCGTCTTTTGGGTTTAAGCTGGCATCCATAGCGGCTGTAGCGGGGGTTGCCAGTCCAGTCGAACCGCCCTGCTGGCGAGGTGTACAGGAGGGCACATCAGTCTGTAGAGGGAAAAGGGAGGGGGGGAAACTCATTATCTTCACGAGCGCAGGTCCCTGCCAAGGGATCACCAACCTGCGGAGCCACCAACAGTGGACATCTGCGCCAGGGAGCTTGGGCCAACACCACCTGCTCATCTGCCAACACAAAAGCGGGCTTCAGCCTGTCGATGCAGACGGTCTCCCTACGTCCCCCCAAGTCTAACACAAAATGCTTCGCCCCAGGTTCCAACACCCTGAACGGTCCATCGTACGGTGGGTGCAGCGGGATCCAGTGTGCATTGTGCCTGACGAAAACAAAACAGGTGTTCTACAAGCTTTTTTGGACAAATGTGCGGGGAAAACAATGGTGGACCGGGCCTGGTACGCTCAAAACCACTCTGTTTAAAAATTGCGTGGGAGGATCAGCCTCGGGCGCTGGGTTTTCTGGTAAAAACTCCAGGGATCTGCAGCGGCTGAGAAAAAACGAGTTCTGCCGGGGAAGCTGCCAAATACTCCTTAGGTGTGGAGCACAACCATAAAAGAACCCAGGGCAGGCGGTCGACCTAATTTGTGTCCGTGAGTGAAGCTCTGAGCGCTGCTTTAAGCGACCTATGAAAACGCTTGCATAACTCGTTAGCCTGGGGGTTGTACGCGGTACTGCGGTGAATTTTGACCCCCAGGCTCTGTGCCATTGCAGACCAGCATTCTGACACGAATTGTGGACCCCTGTCGGACATGATGTCCGATGGAGATCCAAAACGTGCAACCCAAGCAGACAAAAAAGTGAGAGCCACTTCCGCGGATGTGCCAGCGGGACCACTTCAGGCCAGCACGTGGTGTGGTCCATGACCGTCAAAAGGTGCGTGAAATCTTGTGACGGCAGGAGGGGTCCCACCAAATCCACATGGACGTGGTCAAACCTCCTAGACAGGATTTGGAACGGTTCAAGGGGGGTTCTGGTGTGCTTGTGCACTTTGGCCCGCTGGCACGCAACACAAGCTGCAGCCCACTCTTTCACGTCTTTGCACAAGCGTGGCCAGACAAACTTCGCCCCCACTAGCTTCACCGAAGCGTGCACTCCCGGATGTGAAAGGGAGTGGACTGATTTGAAAACGTGATGACAAGAGCTCGGAACCACCGGGCGCGGGCGGCCAGTGGAGACGTTGCAGAGCAAAGGAGGGCACCCTTCTTGCACCACCCTGGTCTCCAGCCTTAACCCAGTTGGCGCAGACTGGAGTGCACAAATGTCCGCATCCCCAGCGTGCTCTGCGGCCATGGCAGGGAAATCTATTCCCATGTAGAGCGGGACGATTAACGCGCAAGATAGGCAATCGGGCAAGATGTTGAGCTTACCAGCAACGTGTTGAATGTCAGTCATAAACTCCGAAATTGCAGTCAAATTCCGTTGCTGCCGGGCTGACCACAGTTCAGAGACCTTGGACATCGCGTACGTCAGCGGCTTATGGTCCACGAACGCGATGAACTCGCACCCCTCCAGCCAGAACTGGAAATGGCACGTCACCAGGTGGAGAGCCAGGAATTCTCTATCGAACGCGCTGTATTTGCATTCGTTGTTGTGCAAGGTTGGGCTAAAAAATGCAAGCAGCTGCCATGAACCTGAGACACACTGCTCCACCACTGCCCCTATGGCAACATCAGACGCATCCGTAGTGAGCGCTATCCGTGCGGATGGATTCAGGTGGGCTAGCAACGTGGCATCTTGGCATTTTGGTGTTTGTAAAAGCCTGGTCTTGCTCAGGAGTCCAGTCGACGGTTTCTGCAGGCTTCTTTTTTTTAAGCGCAGCATACAATGGCTGGATCAGCTGGGCTGCTCGGGGAAGGAAACGGTTATAAAAATGAACCATTCCCAAAAACTCCTGTAGTGCTCTCACGGTCTGTGGACATGGAAAATCCGGCACCGCGCGCACCTTATCCGGCAACGGGATCGCCCCCTCCGATGAAATGCGGTGGCCCAAAAAATCAATCACTGGCACACCGAGCTGGTACTTCGCCAGGTTAACTATCAACCCATGCGCTTCCAACCTCTGGAAAACTGTCTCGAGATGGGCGATGTGCTCCTCCTCGGATGCGCTGGCTACCAAAATGTCATCTAAGTAGACAAAAACGAAGGACAAGCCGTGAAGCACCGCGTCCATCATCCTCTGGAAAGTCTGTGCCGCGCCTTTTAATCTGAACAGCATGCGTAAAAACTCGAAAAGGCCAAAAGGAGTTATTACTGCTGTTTTTGGGATGTCTTCCTTGCACACCGGGACCTGATGATATCCTCAGACCAGATCCACTTTTGAAAAAACGCGCGCCCCGGCCAGGTGCACAGAAAAATCCTGGATGTGCGGAATGGGATAACGATCATGTTCCGTGGGGTTATTCAAGCACCGGAAATCGCCGCACGGTCGCCATGACCCGTCGGCTTTAGGCACCATGTGTAGCAGGGATGCAAACAGGCTATTGGAGTGTCTGACGACGTCCAACTGCTCTATGTTGGCAAACTCCTCTTGCGTGCTGGCCAGTTCAGCTGCGTCCAAGCGCCGAGGTTGCGCGAACACCGGCACGCCTTTTGTCGTGATGAAGTGTTCGATCCTATGTTTCGCTACCGTAGCCGAAAAATCAGGACCGTGAGTGCTGGGAACTGTGTGAGCAACTGTTGGTACTTACCCCCTAGAACTATAACGTTAGCCAGTGCTGTCGTCCCAGCTCCCTGAGCTGTGCAGGGCAGTGAGGTCAAAGAGATAGCATCCACTAATCTCCTATTAGCAACATCGGCTAACAACCCATACGCACATAAAAAATCTGCGCCTAGAATGGGACCGGAACATGCAGCTATCACAAAGTCCCACTGAAAGTTGCGTTGATGTAAGCATATTGTCAGTGTCCGCTCGCCAAATGTCCTGATGGTGGATCCGTTAGCAGCCGTGAGCTCGGGACCACTGCCTCCTGCCACCCTGTCTGCGTTGATCGGTAGGATGAGGCTCTTCTGGGAGCCGGAGTCCACCAAAAACCGTCTCCCCAAACATGTGTCTGTGACATAAAACAGTCTGTTCGTGTCACTATCGGTCGCAGCTGCAACCGAATTCTGAACGTGCCGTCTTCCCGGCTCCTTGAATTTGCATGGTGCTAGGCAGCGTTGGGCATTCGAACCGAATAGACGATGATAAAAACAGATTGCCCTGTTCCTTCGTCTCCTGGTGTCCGTCCTGGCTACCACCCATGGCTCCTCAACCTCACTGGAGTCCCTCACGGAAGCTGGTGCCACTGCCTGCACGCTGAGAGTTCTGGTCGCCAAAATGATGCGGTCCACTTCTTGCGCCAGGGCACGGTAGTCCTTAGCAACCAGCCGCAGCGAGTTGGCCAAGATCGCCCTCACTGTAGCCGTTAGGTTCCTGAGGAACAAGTGGGCAAACAGGAAAGATTCATCGTCCTTCCCCCTCAACACCAGCATGCTTTCCATAAGCTCCACTGCTGATCTATCCCCTAACTCCGAACGCGTTAGGAGTCTCTCTGCCTTCTCACTGTCAGAAAGGGTGTAACGCTGGAGAAGCATCCTCTTGAGTGCTTCGTATTTTCCTTGAGCCAGCAGCTCCTGTAGCAGGCTCATCACCTGTTGTGTGGCACGCGCATCCAGTGCAGCAACCACATAGTAATATCTTGTGTCATCTGTTGTTATCCCGTGGAGTGCAAACTGGGCTTCTATGTGCAGAAACCACGCAGTCGGGTTGTGAAGCCAGAAGTCTGGGAGCTTGACTGAGACAGCGCACGCAGCACTGTTGCTGTCCCTCCAGGTAGTCTCCTGGACGACGCTCGGCTCACTTTCCATGGCACGTCTTAGGGTCACCAATGTGGAGAAAGGAGGCAGGCAAGGCAACAAGTTGAACGACACAAAAACTTTATTCTTTCTCCAACATGAAGTACAGCAAACAGCGCTCCCGGGCCTCTGTGCATTCCACTTTTATCTCTTTATTTCGAAGCATCAAGACCCGGAACTTCCGACCATACACATTGTTGTTTGAACAAAGGAATGTGTGGCACATTAACATAACATTACACCGGGGCCGCTCTTACACCCTTCTACCCTCAGCGGCTCCAGCAGCGCTCACTCTCCCCGGGGGGCGCATAGACCCAACGGTCCCGTCTGATAACCCCCAGTGACACCTGCTCCTTCGGTCCATTGTTTCCCCTTCCCCCTGCCCTCTCTGGGTGGAGAAACCCCCACCGTGCCCCCACACTCTCACCAATTCATGATTTTGTGCCCTTTTTCTGGTAAACGTAATTTCAAAATATTAATTTAATTCATAACTTTGAATCATTTTTACATAAATGTATGTTTTATCCTTGTAAATTTTCTTTTACATTCATGACTTTAATATCATAAATTTGTGGTTTTGTGGCGGGTTGATTCAACCCCCCCCACAACACACAGGACAGTCAGCTCTCTTCTCTTGGTTTTTCCCGCTGCACTACTGAGATGTAATGTGCCATTCATGTATTGTGATGTAATGTGCCATTCATGTATCGTGATGCAATGTGCCATTCATGTATTGTGATGTAAAGTGCCATTCATGTATAGTGTTCATGCGTCCTGTCCTTACTGTGACCTAGAGGCTGAGATCAATATGTAGATGTGCCTTGTAACCTTATTGTCCTGCACCTGGAGCAAAGGCTAGCAAATCTGCCTATTGTTATGTAGGTCTTTCAAATGCAAATATCTCATGCCTGTTCTGCAGTCCCTTTGATCGTACCAACTGCTGTGAATCTGCTCTTTGATGTATTGTTGTAGTTGGGTATATATGCTGCAACTCTGTAACGCGAATCTCTCTCTATCTCACTTCTGCAACTGCTGCTGCTGGACACAGACATTGTGTCCTCCTTCTCTGAGAGCCGTGGGCTCACTCCCGGCGCGCATGCACGGCGCCGGGAGCGGAGCTCATGACGGCGGTATGATATAATAAAACCAACTTAAAACCTTCAACATCGCTGCCTATATTTTTTTATCATCCGCCGCAGTTTTGCTAATAGTTGAGACATTTTTCTTACACCTTTACTGCCTTTTTCTCATAAGTTTATTTTTGTTCTCTAAAATTTGTGACTATTATGAATTTGTGACTTTTCATGGTAAATTTGTCACGTAAAACTCTGTTTATTTCCTTATAAATTTTCAACTTTTTTCATTATTTTGCAGCTTTATATTTTGGAAATTTGCAACTTTAACCCCCAGTTGGGGAGAATTTTCTCTTATTTGTGTTAGTCTGAGGAAAATAAATGTTGCTTAAAACAAAACAAAACAAACGAAAAAGTCGTTTGAGAAGTGAGTGAAGACTTCTCTTTCATCAGTTTATTATTGTTGCTAAATGTTTGCATCTTCCTAAAAATCTAAAAAAAAAAAAAAAATTCAATTATTTTGTCTTGTAAATTTGCTTTTTTATAAACTGGCCTTTTTCCTTCATGAATTTGCAATTTTCTCACCAATTTGTAAGGTTTTTCTCATAAATTTGTGACTTTTTTCTTTTAAATTTCTGCATTTTTTTATGAGAAATTTCTGGTTTTCAGAAGGAACTTAAAGAGTATGACAAAATAAACTTTATTAAAAGTACAAGTTTTCATCAAAAAATGTACTCAAATTAGAGTAAAAGGTATCCTGTAGTAAAACTACTTATGACAAAGCAGTTTGAAAAAGTTATTTGAATACACAGATGCACTTGAGTAAATGTAACAATGTTAATAAATGAGGAAAAGGAAATACATTTGAAACTGTACTTCTAAAAACGATCTGCAGTTGAGGCTGTAGCTGTCAACTTCAACTTAGATAATGTAGACCAGGGATTGGCCTGCAGGCCGCATGCAACCCACCCCTTTATCCACTGCGGCCTGCTAGTCCATTTCCAAAAATCAATTATTTATTTATACCACCTTTGGCCATTTCTGGTACTGCATTCTTATATGCAATTATAGAGTTCACCAGTAGAAGGAGCTCTAATTGAAACTTAGGTGCCTCTAGTGCTGCTCTGTGCAAGTGATCAAGTGAGAGAGCGAGAGTGAGGGAGCCACAGAGATAGCGGGAGCAGTAGGGAGCAGTGTGCACCAGAGAACGTGTTGTAAGGTATATGTTGCATGCTAAAACCACATTAATAGGCTGTAAACAGCAGCAAAAATGTACACAGTAGGCTGCTTTTAAACAAGAATAAATGCTACATTGCCTCAGTATACTTTATTCTTGTTTGGCAGGTGGAGCCTCATGGAGCTCGGACTGAAGCACTGACACTGTTTCAATCCCACGTCAGCAATAAAAGTTCAGAGGCTGTGGTCGTTTTAATCTGCTGATTTTTTTTTTTTTCATTTATACCAGTGGCTCGTAAATTGTTTTTCTATTTCCCATTTTCGGGTGCCAGACGATTACCAAGCCCATCTACACACAGCTACGTATTTTTCTGCCCTTCCACACCCAAAATGAATGCAAGAGCAATATCATATTTTCTATTTCCTATATCATATTTCATTTTTTTCTTGGCTATTTTTGTTAATTATCATCTGGAATTTCTCATTGCTCATCATTTTGATGGAGAGAGTTTTAAAAATTAGGTCATGATATAGTTTTATCCATCCATCAATCCATCTTCTAATGCTTAATCCTTTTTTTTGGCGGGGGGGGGGGTGGCTACAGCCTATCCCAGCATCTTTGGGTGAGGGGCAGGGTACACCGTGGACAGATCACGAATCCATTGCAGGGCAGATATAATTTTATCAGTAATTTTAATTCTAATATGATAAAACACTGAGTAGCTTTCATTTGCATTTGCATTTTCAGTTTTAATTTTTTTTTTTTTTTTGTTACTTATTTGTACCCGTAGGTAGACTTGGTTTGCAGTCTGGTGACAAGCCACCGGCTGCTGGTCGCTGCGTGCGCGAGCGCCCTAAACCTACATGTTTTTGGTATGCGGGAGGAAACCGGAGAAATCCCGGAGTAAACCCACGCAACACGGGGAGAACATGCAAACTCCACATAGCTCACTGTTGGTCGGGGGCTGGAATCGAACCCACGATCTCATGATCCCCGCGATCCCCCGGCCAAGGGTAAAACTGTGCTGCCACAGTGCTAAACCACTGCGCCACCGTGCAGCCCAATTGTGAAACTTTTGACTTTTCAGGAAAGTCCCCTTCCCCATCTGGCCCTCAGGAAATGAGGAAAAAATTTTGTGGCCCTCACTACCACCAAAGTTGCCCATCTCTGGTGTAGACTGTTTTTTTATTTGCAAACATTATTTTATTTATTTGCTATTCAAAGATAAAATGATTGAATGTCAAACTATGATAAATTAATTCACCACAGCTGCCCGTCTCCCTCCAAAATCATCATGATTATTACTGTTTATAATTATCCCAACATGTTTCACTGCTCTTTAGCTGATACTTTAATATAAATGTGCTTGTGTATTACTGTAATTTCCCTTTCTCCTTCTTTGTGTCCCTTTGTACTATAATTTCAGGTTACAAAATTATCAAGAAAATTGGTGAGGGTACATTTTCAGAGGTGGTGAAAACTCAGAGCCTGAAAGATGGAAAGTTTTACGCATGTAAAACAATGAAGCAGACAATAAACAGGTATGCTGCATTATATACTAACACTCATTAGCAGGCTGTTGTCTTTGTCCCTTGAATCACCTGCTTGCTGAAAGTATCTGAGATTAAACCTTCTTGTTATGAATATTCTTTAATTCTTTAAATGTGTAAACATGCTGTCTGTCACCAAGTCTGGAGCAGGCCAATAACCTGCGAGAAGTCCAGGCAATGAAGAGGCTGAGCCCTCATGCAAATATCGTTCAGCTACATGAACTGATTTTGTAAGTACTGAAGTATTGCTTATTATCTTAAACCTTTGTGTAATGTTTGTATCAACAATTTATCTTTAATGTTTCAGTGACAAAGCGACAGGATCAGTGTCTTTGATATGTGAGCTGATGGAGATGAATATTTATGAGTATATACAAGGTAAACATGACAGACTATGTCAGACTATGCTGTTCCTTTCTTTTAATCATTTAATCTATCTGAAATAAAGATTCATTCATTCAGATTCATTCATTCATTCACTATACACAAAGTCTTCGTAGAAATTTTCGACTCAGCTATGGAAAATAACTTATTTCTTACTTGTAGGAAGACAAACACCTCTGCCGGAGTATACTGTTAAACACTACATGTACCAACTCTGCAAGTCTCTTGAACATATGCACAGGTTAAAACTAAAGAAAAGATTGTTCACATAAAATACCCATATAAATTATTCAGGTATGCTGATAACACTTTTCTTTTTTTCAGTTGTGGGATCTTTCACAGAGATGTGAAGCCAGAAAACATTCTCATAAAAGTGAGATCCCTTATGATTATCAATTTTTACAAGAAAGTAGCAGGACAAATTTAATTTTAATCATACACATTTAAAAAAATCCTTTGTTCAACTTGCAGCAAAATGTTTTGAAGCTCGGCGACTTTGGCTCATGTCGGAGTGTGTACTCAAAGCCTCCGCACACGGAGTACATCTCCACACGCTGGTACAGGGCTCCAGAGTGCCTCCTCACAGATGGGTATTACAGCCTAAAAATGGACATGTGGAGTGCCGGTTGTGTTTTCTTTGAAATCATGAGGTACCACTGCAGGGGAGGAGGACACACCTGTAATACAACACTTTCAGTTCAGTTAATTAACAAGAAATTTTGGAATTTTTCATTATTTGGCAGAAGTATGTTTTCCTTCAGCTTTGTAATACAATGATTCCTCTCCTCACTGCATAGGCAAGTGTCAGACAAAAGCTATGTAAATAATTTTGCTGGACCAGTCACATTCACAACATTATATACAGGTGCATCTCAATAAATTAGAATGTCATCGAAAAGTTGATTTATTTCAATAATTCAATTCAAAAAGTGAAACTCATATAGATTCATTACACACAGAATGATGTATTTCAAGTGTTTATTTCCTTTAATTTTGATGGTTATGGCTTGCAGCAAATGAAAACCTCAAATTCAGTTTCTCAAAAAATTAGATTATATAAAATTAATTTTTAAAAAAGACTTTTAATAGAAATGTTGGCCGATTGAAAAGTATGTCTATGTACACATTCACTACTTGGTTGGGGCTCCTTTTGCATAATTACTGCATCAATGCAGCATGGCATGGAGGCGATCAGCCTGTGTTACTGCTGAAGTGTTATGGAAGCCTAGGTTGCTTTGATAGCTGTCATAAACGCTCCGTGCGCTCTACCATTGTGCATGGAGGAGAGAAGAGGGAATGAGGATTTAAATGCAAGGGCTGCCACATACACATTTATTGAACACAAGTTTAGGGCAAACCATACAAATGGTTAGGCAGCTCGGGCTAACAAAGAGTTCTAAGATGCTAGGCTGCACAAAGAGTAAGTGTAGCAGTTGTGCCGCACAGAGAAATGCTACCAGCGTAGCGGCACAACCACACAGAGAAACGCTACCGAGACTTGCAGCCTTAGCAATCCAGGTCCTCCCAGTAGAATAGCAAGCACTGTCCTTCACCGACTGATGGTCACACGACGAAGAACGGTGGTGTGACTCATACAATGGTCCAGCGGTGTTTGTCCAGCAAAGGGCTGCTTTATACAAACACCGCTGGCCTCACAAATAGGCAACACCTGGGCGAGGCGCGGGGAGGATAATTACCGGGACTGGGAACAGCTGATGGAAAAGCGAGGGAGAGCGAGGGGGCGTGGTTGGACCGACAGACTGTCAGCAGTGTGGGAGAAAGTAGATTGCTGACACTGGCTAACAGCTGCCGGTCAGGCAGTGGCTATGGTTACAGAAATACACAAAGTGCACATACACAACAGAACCAACCCCCACAGAGAGATCAGGACCGAGCTGGGGAAAGCCAAGCCCGCTTGGCCCATGACAGAGCCCCCCCTTTAAGGGGTGGATAGGGTGGACACCCAAGGTAACATCAAGAACCCCCCCCCAACAGGAACAACAACAACAACACGAACCCGGGTGGGAGGTGGGGGGAACAGGAAAGGAAGGAACACAATACCCTGCCCAGGGCCCATGATTACCCCCCCCCACCACCACCAAAGTCCACGGGCGTTGGGGCTCAGGAGGCCGCCCAGAGTCTCAGGCCCAGCAGAAGGTCCAGTGGACGGCGGCCGGCGGCCTGTCGGAAAACGTGGGCCACCTGACCCGGGGAGTCAGTTCTTCTGGCGGCTAGCCAATGTTGCTCAGCCACCAGGACTGAAGGGGTGAAGCAGGAGGTGGCCCACCGGAAGGCTGACTGGTGGGTAACCAGACCGGGGAGAGGGAACCTCCATGGCGTCCTCAGGGTGTCCACAGTGGCACCCGCGGTGGCCCCTGACCGGGCCGGCTCCGCTGCACCCACGATGGTCCAAAGCCAGCCTGCTGCGCCCACGGAGATGCAGTCTGCGGAGGGACCCACACAACGGCCTCAGGCAGCGGGGAAGCTGGACCCATGGTGACCTCCGGCGAAGGCACACTCTCTCCAGTGACCCTAGATGAAGGCTCAGGGAAGGCAGGAGGAGAAAGATGGTTAGGGTCGCCGGCAGCAGCAGAGCCCGGTGAGGTGAGTTCAGATGCAGCTGATGGCAGCACCTGACTCTCCCCCCAAAGAGCCAGACAAGATCTCTCTAAAACTGTCATAAGAAAAACAAGAGAGAATACTTGCCTGAGCTCGAGCTCCACCGCTGTCCAGGACTCCGTCGATCCTGGCAACGAACACTCGGGCCCGACCTCCAAGAGGTCCAGCTCTGGCTCCCAATCCACTGCGGAAGCCTCCACAGCAGGCGAGACGGTTATAGCAGTCCCATTGTCCTCCTGCAGTGGCTCCAACGCTGGGGATTCCTCCGGTGTGGTTGCAGGGGGACCTGTCCATGCTGGCTCCGGGAAGGACTCCTCCAAAGCCGCTGGCTCCTCCACCGTCTAATGGCCCTGACCTTGGGCCGACAGGTCCTCGAAGAGAATTGGAGGAGACACGGAGAGAGGGAAAAATGAGTTAATACATGCAGCTGGAGGAGAGGACCCAGCAGACTGCTTATACTGGGCCCCTCCCTCGGGAGACAGGCAAGATTACAGTGTCATTAGATGGTTTACAATGAAGAAATACTTGCCTGTCATCCCAGTCCTTATTGTTCTCAGCTGCAGGCAGAAGACAGTCCTCCCTCTCCGTGTCAGTCGTAACATGGGCCCCTTTGAAAGCTTGTGGAGGAGCTGTCTCCATGACGACGGAGAAGGGCGTTACTGGGGTGAGCTCAGCGGATCTCACAGTAGCTGGAGGGCAGAGGGCTGCCAAAGACGATGAGGAGTTCTCCTGGTGTCTCCTAGCTGGCGAGATGGTGTTAACAGTCCTGGTCCTTTGACGCGCCTCCTCAGCCCGGCGGTTGACTGTGGCGAGCAGGTTCGCTCACTCCTCATTGGATGGTGAATTCAGGGTCTGGGTAGGTGTACAGGGTGAGACCCTCACTGCAGGTGAAGCATGTCCATGGACCTCCCTCTCACGGCGTCCCTTTTCAACCCGGTGGTTGAGCGCGGCAAGCATTGCCGACCACTCGTCGTCCACCAGCGTGGCTGCAGAAAGACCTCTCCGTGCTGGCTTTGGGAAGGGATCGTCCGAAACCACTGGCTCCTCCATCATCTGGCGGCTCGGTTCTTGGACCAGCAGGCACTCAGGAAATAAAGGAGGAGGCACAGAGAGGGTAGAAAAAGTTTTTAGCTACAGCCGGTAGGGGGAGCCCAGTGGACTGCTGTAACTGGGCCCCTTTCCCAGGAGACAGACAAGGTTTATTATTGTCATGATGAGAAGAGAGAAAAAACACTTGCCTGTCATCCCGGCCCTTGATGTTTACTGCTGTAGCTGGCAGGCTGTCATCCCTCTCTGTGTCCACGGTGAAACGGCCCTCTTCTACAGGCGGAGGAGGAGCCGGCTCTATGGCAACGGAGGTGGGCATTCCCAAGATGACCTCAGCGGACCTCACACCTGCCGGAGGAATGATGGCGGCTGGCGGAGGAGAGGGCCTCTCCCAGTGCTTCCACGCGGAACGACGCTGTCCTTGGTTTGCTGGGTTGGGTTTGGTGTGAGCGGGAGTGCAGACCTGGCGGGAAACAGTCTCAGTGGTGTCCTGGGAGCGCCCTACCCTCGGCGCAAGCCCGGTCTTTTCCGGGGACTTCCTCTCCCTCTTGCTGTACTCACGTCAGAGCGCTGCCAGCTGGGAAATCCGCTCAGCCCCCTCGGGATGTTCGGAGAGCTGAGGGCATCGCTGAACCTCTGCCTCCGCCAGCTTGACATAACACATGATGTCTGCAGGGGTGGAATATTCGCTCGCCATGGATATCAGGCTGTCGATGTTAATAAGAGCTCGGCAGCGTTCCCAGCCGAGACTCATTGGATAACGCTGGCCCCACAACATCTCAACCTGGTAAGTCCCAACAAGCCAAAATACAAAAGGGGGAAAAGGGATGTGTGGGTGAACCCGCTAAATCCCCTTAACTGGCTGGACCATTCTGTTGTAAACCCTCTGTGCGCTCTACCATTGCGCACGGAGGAGAGAAGGAGGAATGAGGATTTAAATGCAAGGGTTACCACACACACATTTATTGAACACAAGTTTAGGGCAAACCATACAAATGGCTAGGCAGCTCGGGCTAACAAAGAGTTCTAAGATGCTAGGCTGCACAGAGAGTAAGCGTAGCAGTTGTGCCACACAGAGAAACGCTACCGAGACTTACAGCCTTAGCAATCCAGGTCCTCCCAGTAGAACAGCGAGCATTGTCCTTCACCAACTGACAGTCACACGACGAAGAATGGTGGTGTGACTTGTACAATGGTCCAGCGGTGTTTGTCCAGCAAAGGGCTGCTTTATACAAACACCGCTGGCCTCACAAATAGGCAACACCTGGGCGAGGCGCGGGGAGGATAATTACCGGGACTGGGAACAGCTGATGGAAACGCGAGGGAGAGCAAGGGTGTGTGGTTAGACCAACAGACTGTCAGCAGCGTGGGAGAAAGTACTGTAGATTGCTGACGCTGACTAACAGCTGCCGGTCAGGCAGTGGCTATGGTTACAGAAATACACAAACTGCACATACACAACAGAACCAACCCCCACAGAGAGATCAGGACCGAGCCGGGGAAAGCCAAGCTGGCTCGGCCCATGACAATAGTGGCCTTCAGCTCGTCTGCATTATTGGGTCTGGCGTATTTCATCTTCCTCTTGACAACACACCATAGATTCTCTATGGGATTTAGGTCAGGAGAGTTTGCTGGCTAATCAAGCACAGTGCTACCATGGTCATTAAACCAGGAATTTGTACTTTTGGCAGTGTGGGCAGGTGCCATGTCCTGCTGGAAAATGAAATCAGCATCTCCATAAAGCTTGTCAGCAGAGGGAAGCATGAAGTGCTCTAAAATTTCTTGTTCGATGGCTGTACTGACATTGGACTTGATTAAACACAGTGGAAAAACACCAGCAGATGGCATGGCTCCACATATCATCATTGACTGTGGAAACTTCACACTGGACCTCAAGCAACTTGGATTCCGTGCCTGTTCACTCTTCCTCCAGACTCTGGGACCTTGATTTCCAAGTGACGGGACTTGGCACCTGATTTGGGAGCCATGTCATCTGCTGGTGTTAGTTTTATCAAATGCCTTCATAACACCTCAGCAGTAACACAGGCTGATCACCTCCATGCCATGCCACAGTGATGCAGTATTATTCATGCAAAAGGAGCCCTGACCAAGTATTGTGTGCATGGAAATACTTTTAGTCAGCCAACATTTCTCTTAAAAAAAAAATCAGTTTTTTTTAAATTGATCTTACGTAATATTCTAATTTTTTGAGAAACTGATTTTTGGGTTTTCATGAGCTGCAAGCCATAACCATAAAAATTAAAAGAAACAAACACTTGAAATACTTATATCACTCTGTCTGTAATGAATCTATATAAAATATGAGTTTTATTTTGTGAATTGAATTACTGAAATAAATCAGCTTTTTGATGATATTCTAATTTAGTGAGATGCACCTGTACCTGTTTGTTTCAGCTTGAATCCTCTCTTCCCTGGAACCAATGAGGTGGATCAGGTTGCAAAGATCCACAATGTGTTGGGGACCCCAGATCAAAGTGTCCTCCAAAAGTTTAAGCAGTAGGTGTTTACTGAATTTGCCTACTCATCAGTATAGTTGTTAGTATATACAGTACAGTGGAGATCAAAATTAGAGAACAATGCATTAATACTTGATTTATTCTGAAATACTGTTATTCTTCATTGTTCAGAAATTGACAATATCAGTTGTAGCTATACCACTGCTGTACTAGCATGGTTTTCAAATAACCAAGGCACTTCAACACAAACACTTATTTTATTTAAAAAAAAAAAAACAGTGAGCAAAATTAGAGAACAGTAACCCTAGTGTCAGAAGAGATTTAAACAATGTTTTGGTTTTTTTTGTTTTTTAGGGCTATAGTATTCAAAAATTAATAAGAAATGTAGAGGCCCTTGCTCTGAATGACTTCAGCACATCTGCTCCCACAGGACATCACTAGTTTCTCACACTGCTTTGGTTTGATCTTGGTCCATTCTTCTTACAGTCTCTTCCACAGTTAAGTAACTGTAGTGAGCTTCTTAGTCATTACTTTGTCGCCAAGGATTTCCCAGAGATTCTCTATGGAGTTTCGATCTGGGCTGGCCATTTCTTTGACCCTGTTTACATGGTCACAAGTAAACCAATTATAATCAGCTGTCTGGAGTTAGCTGATTACTCAAACTGTTATGTAAACAGAGTAATCTGATTACCTTTATCAGTTAAAGCCATTATCAGTTTATGAGAAAACGGATTAACACACTTAGTTTATTTGCCCAATAAACCATTTACTCCGTGCATGTAAACACCATAAGTCGTTTATTAACCTTATTGGTTTACTCCAGTAATCAGTTTACTCATGACCATGTAAACAGGGTCATTGTTTCAATATTGTTAGATCATTCAAGGAACTGTTTAACCCGTTTTGCAGTGTGACAAGAGACATTGTCTTTCATGAAAATTGCGGGCTGATAGGGAGACAATTGCAGTGAAGGAATTGCATGTTGCCAAAGGAGGTTTACATTAACATTTGTATTCACCCTGCCATGTAGCTGTATAAGAGGCCCAACTCCTGCTACAGAAAACACCCCCCAAATTATGACACTTCGTTCTCCAAATTTCACTGACTTCTTTACACACTTCGGGTTCAGTCTTTCCCCAGTTTGACGCCAAACATATTGTTTCCCATCAGACCCAAATCATTTTTCCTATCAGATCCAAATAAATTGAACTTACTCTCATCAATGAAATGCACTCTGGAGCAGTTCTCTGTCCACACAACATGCTCCTCAGCAAAGGCAAGTCGAACCTTTTAATTCTTTGTGCTGATGAGAAGTTTGGTCACTGCAGAGTGAGCTTTGAGTCCAAATTGTCTTAAATGGCGAGACACTGTGTGTTGAGACAGATCCTTGCCCTGTTCAGCAGTGAACTGGTGAACAATTCCAGCTGCAGTGTTGAACCGATTCCCCATTGAGAGTCTGTATAATCCTGTCCCCCAAAACCAGAGCAGTGTGAGAAACTAATGATGTCCTGTGGGTGCATGTGTGCTGAAGTCATTTAAAGCAAGGACCTCTAAATTTCCTATTAATTTTTTAATCCTATAGCTCTAAAAAAAAAATAAAATGCTTAAATCTTCTCTTCTGACACAGTAGTCACTGTTCCCTAATTTTTTTTTTTTTTTTTTTTACAAGATAAATGTTTGTGTTGAAGTGCCTTGGTTGTTAAAAAAAAGCATGTTAGTACAGCAGTGGTATTGCCACAGCTGATATTCTGTCAAATTCTGAACAGTGAGGAATAACAGTATTCCAGAATAAATCAAGTATTAATACGAGGGTCATTCAATAAATAAGGTGAATTTTTCAGTATAAGGACTTCTAATACAGATAGAAGCTTACTTTTTTTTATTATTTTTCAACGTAGTCTCTCAGCAATGTCACACACTTTTCCCATCTGTGCACAAGCTTCCGTATTCCCTCAGCGTAAAAATCTTTGGACTGATGTCTCAGCCAGTCGCTCACAACACTTTTGACTTCAGAATCAGATTTATTGCCATTGTTCATGTAGTACACAAACTAGGAATTTGTCTCTTTTCATCGTCACTTTCAAACTTTGTGCCTCTCGTGAACGCTTTCAAGGGACCAAACAGGTGAAAGTCTGAAGGGGCAACTCATCACCATCCTTCTCATAGCGGGAGAGACACTGCTGGGACAACTCGACCCTCCTCTGTTTGTGCTCTGCAGTAAGCATCTTTGGCACCCACCGGCAGCTGACCTTCGAGTAGCCAAGGTCATCATGGACAATTTTGTGTGCTGTCCCAACAGATAAGCTCAAAGTCCTTGCAATGTCATCCACTGTTCTTCTTCTGTCAGACTGAATGAGGTCATTGACTGATTCGATCACCTCAGGAGACCTCACTTCTGTAGGCCTCCCAGGCCTGTCTTCATCCCCAACACTTCTCCGTCCTTCTTTAAACAATTTAGCCCACTTGTAGACATTTTTTCGGCTGAAACATGTGGCACCATACACAGTTGACATTCTCCTGTGAATTTCAACTGGTTTGCACCCTTCAGCAACCAAAAACTTGATAACTGACCGCTGTTCAATCCTGGAGCATGCTTCTTGGTTGGCCATCTTTGTTAATCACCAAAACTCTAAGTTTTTCTTGAATCTGCAAAAGAAAGTAAATCCATGTGAAAAAGAAGTAAAACAAAAAAAAATTTAAAAAGTAAGCTTAAATCTGAATTAGAAGTCCTTATACCAAAAATTCACCTTATTTATTGAATGACCCTCGTACATTGTTCTCTAATTTTGATCTCCACTATATGTTTTTAATTACTTAAAACAGATTTGTCTCTTTGTATTGTCTGGCAGGTCTAGAGCGATGAATTTCAACTTCCCACCAAAGAAAGGCACTGGTATCTCACGGTTAATTCCCCACTGTCCAGCTCCAGCTCTGTCACTGCTCTACCAGATGCTTGCGTATGACCCCGATGAGCGCATCACTGCAGAAACAGCCCTAAGACATACATACTTTAGGGAAATCAGGTAAAGTGATTTAAACATAACCTGCATGTAAACAAAGTCACATACTCCATTGGTTTGGTGGGCTTTAGTCATCAGCTTTGTTTGTAGCACACATTTGCTGTAGTATTGTTTTGATAAGCTTATGCAGTATAAAAAAAAAAAAGACTGGTCACTCAGAGCGGCATTAATTTTTCATCAACATCTTGTACTGATGATGAAGATAATGGTTCACCACTATCCTTCCAGGTTTTAATAAGTACAATTACAAGGAATTTAGGATTTCATTATTTACAGTCCATAATATCATCTAAAGATTCAAAGAATATAGAAAAAATTTTGCACGTAAGCGGCAAGGCCGAAAACCAAAATTGAACGCCCGTGACCTTGCATTGCTCAGGTGGCACTACATTAAACACCAACATCATTCTGTAAAGGATATTATAACGTGGGCTCAGGAACACTTGAGAAAACCACTGTCACTTAACACAGTTCATTACTACATCTACAAGTTAAAGTTAAAATTCTACCATGCAAAGCGAAAGACATATATCAACAACACCCAGAAACACCGCTGGTTGCTGTCGGCCCAAGCTCATCTGAAATGGACTGACGCAAAGTGGAAAAATGTGCTATGGTCTGATGAGTCTATATTTCAAATTGGTTTTGGAAATCTTGGACGTCATGTCCGCCTGGCTAAAGAGGAAAACGACCATCCAGATTATAAGATAAGATAAGATGAGATAAGCCTTTATTAGTCCCACACTGGGGAAATTCCAGGATTGCAACAGCACAGGGATAGCAACACTCAGAGCAACAATCAGAAGGCAAGAAAAAAACAACATCTAGTAAACATATGTCCATATTACTATAAATGTATATATATAGACACACAGTGCAGAGCATTATGGTTGGTTGGTGAATGTGCAGCAGAAAGTCTAAGCTCTCTCTCCGCGGATGCAGCGGGCCAGCTGGAAGTCTTTGGGCATGATGGTGACCCCCTTAGCGAAGAAGAGACCACCAGGTGGGCCTCGCTGGTCTCCTGCAGAGCCATGACGGCGAAGCTCAGGAAACGCAGGACGGTCTTGAAGTCCTGAGCGATCTCCCTCACCAGGCGCTGGACGGGCAGCTTACGGATGAGCAGCTCCGTGGATTTCTGGCAGCGACGGATCTCTCTCAGAGCCACGGGCCTGTGACGGCGAGGCATCTTCACTCTGCCGGTGGCCGGAGCGCCTCTCCGAGCAGCCCTGGTGGCTAGCTGTCTCCTGGGGGGCTTCTTCCTCCAGTAGATTTTACGAGCGGTCTGCTTGGTTCTTGCCATCGCTCTTTATTATTCTGTCTTATATTTCTTGCACGCCGCCTAAACTCCAGCCCGGCACCCGCATCGTTTTCGCTACAGCTCCCGGTATGTCGAGTTTCCCATTAGCACCGGGCGGCGGCCAAGTGCTAGCTAGCACTAGCTCCTCCCCGCTGTAGCGTCTCCCGCTGCAAACCGTGGCTCCGTCCGCCGACCCGGGAGACCCCCGGGGCGATCCGTGCGTCCGTGATATATATACAGAGTGAAAGGTGTAGAAAGAAGAAGGAAGATAAAAAAAAAAAAAAAAAAAAAGGCTGTTGCAACGGGCAGCCTACTCATGTGGCGCCACCGGTCCGGCGGAACCGGAACCGGAATTATCAGCGCAAAGTTCAAAATCCAACATCTGTGATGGTATGGGGTGTGTTAGTGCCCATGATATGGGTAACTTGCACATCTGTGAAGGCACCATTAATGCTGAATGGTACAAGCAAGTTTTGGAGCAACATATGGTGCCATCCAAGCAACGTGTTTTTCAGGGACATCCTTGGTTATTTCAGCAAGACAATGCCAAGCCACATTCTACACGTGTTAGAACAGCGTGGCTTCGTAGTTAAAGAGTGTGGGTACTAGACCTCCCTGCCTGCAGTCCAGACCTGTTTCCCATTGAAAATGTGTTGTGCATTATGAAGCACAAAATACATCAACAGAGATCCCAGACTGCTGAGCAACTGAAGTCATATGTCAAGCAAGAATGGGAAAAAATTCCACTCAAAAAGCTTCAATAAATTGTGTTCTCAGTTCCTAAATGCTTACCGAGTGTTGTTAAAAGGAAATGTGATGTAACACAATGGTAAACATGCCCCTGTCACAACTTTTGTGGAATGTGATGTAGGCAACAAATTCAAAATGAGTAAATACTTGCAACAAAAAAAAGTTTATTAGTTTGAACATTAAATATCTTGTCTTTGTCAAGGTCAACTTTATTATCTCACAAGTAGGAAATTCATGGTCATTTCACATCACATCACAACAAGGGCAAAAACAGACAAAAATAAACACTTAAGCATATAAAACAAGTAATCTAAAAATAATAGAACTTTATAACAAGAATTTAAAAAAATGGAAAATATACAGTAGATGGTAAAAAGAATAAGACTGTTATTGTACAGTCTAATCGCTGTGGGAATAAATGACTTATTTGTGCCTAGTTGTTCTAATTTTGTGTTGCAGAATTCTGCCATTTGACCTTTTGCTTCTCAAAAATATCAAATAAAGAGGATGGGTAGGATCATTAAGAACTTTTTTCTGACCTCTCCTGGACTGTCAACACCAAGGCCCTGGTGAAGAAAGCCCAGCAGCGGCTGCACTTCCTCTGTGTCCTGAGGAAGAACAACCTGGACCAGAAGCTGCTGCTGGCCTTCTACCGCTGCTCAGTGGAGAGCGTGCTCACCTACCGTCTGGGTGTGTGGTACACCGGCTATACGGCCGAGAAAAGGAAGGCTATGCAGAGGGTCATCGACACTGCCCAAAAAATCATTGGTGGCCCTCTGCCCTCCCTGGAGGACATCTCCAGATCCTCCTGTCTCAGAAGGATCAAGGCCATGACAGGAGACCCCTCACATCCCGCTCACCACCTGTTTGACCTGCTTCCCTCTGCATGCCCATAGAAAGTTACTGTTACCATGGCAACAGTTACCATGGTGAAACCTGCCTTTGATCACTGACATCACCACTCATTCAGTGATGCCTGCCTTTGATCTGTGATGTCATACCAAGTCCTGTGTTTGTGAGTGATCCTGCCGTCAACTTTTGATGTCACAGCAAGTCCTATGATCTTTTTGCAAGTCCTATGATTGTGAGTGATGCCTTCCTTTGATCTCATAGTGAGTCCTATGATCTTTTAGCGCGCCCTACGATCATGACATCGTGCCAGACAGAGATTTCTGGAATTATATACTGTGTACTATACAGTATATGTATAGAGTGATGAAGTGATGATAAGAGTGATGATCAGTGCCATTGCAGAGTGCTGATGGTTGTTTACACACCATAGAGTGATGATATAGGGAAGTACGTGGCGGTAATGTACCTGTAAGCTGGTTGCTAACCGCCAATCAAATCTAAAAGAAGATCATTCCAGTCGGTGTACTCCAAGCAGTCTTGTAGTGTATTCTGTTTTGTTGCATGGCTGAATAATCCACTCTGTACAGTCTGTGGGTTCCTCGCTCCTTTAAATTAGGATTTTTTTCATGCGTTACACTTTGCCATGTCTTCTGTACTGCACTCGTTTTTACATACGTCAACTTCACTTTCCTACTACAACTCCCACAATTCCCTGTGGCAAGGCCCATTGTCCTCAGTGCTGCCAACCGCCATTCAAATTTAAAAGAAAAAGACAGCTCCTGACCAGATAGAGTCATGATACAGAGTGAAGTGCGTGGCGGTGGTCCACCTGTGGGTTGGTTGCCGGCCGCCGGTCAGGTCTAAAAGAAGAAGATATTGAGTTTTTGCATATGACGTCAGGGGGCGTGCCGCACTGGCCCGTTAGAGTGTGCCGCCATATTGGATGGCAAGAAACAACAGCAGCAGCAGGGTGAAACAAACCACATAGCTCACGTGTACCTACAAACTCGGCAAAATGGTGTACTCCTGTTGTTCCCCCTGATAAGGGGATAAGCGGGGAATTAAATGGCCGGTGTGAAATGCAAAAAAAAAAAAAAAAAGTTGGATTTTTGAATAATTACCTTCACTGACGTAATCTCTCGCTTTCTCATAACGGGCTGCACGGTGGAGCAGTGGTTTAGCACTGTGACAGCACAGTTTATCCTCGGCCGGGGGATCGCGGGGATCATGAGACCGTGGGCTCGAGCCCAGCCCCCGACCAACAGTGAGCTGTGTGGAGTTTGCTTGTTCTCCCCGTGTTGCGTGGGTTTACTCCGGTTTCCTCCCGCATACCAAAAACATGTAGGTTTAGGGCGCTCGCGCACGCAGCGGCCGATGGCTTGTCACCAGACTGCAAACCAAATCTACCTACAGGCACAAATAAGTAACAAAAAAAAAAAAAAAAAAAACTTTCTGAGTCGGGTCTGGTTTGGGTGCGCCTCTCTGCTTGCTACAAAGGACAATGCACACATGAAAGGGGAGGAAACTATTGTACATGTGCATAAAATCAGGTACATTTTAACGCGGCGCGCCGTGGAGAGCCTTAAAAAAAAAAAAAAAAAAAAAAAAAACACGCAGCGCGCTTCACTCACCTCCGAGTCCGAGGAGCTGCTGTTGTTTTCCGACTCGTTCACCAGCGAAGACTTCACATCATCCAGATCCCTTTCCGCTGACACGTTTTCCGATATCTTTTCCTCCTGCTCCCCTTCGTCTTTGAAAGATATCATTTCATCGTTTGCCCCCAAATCATCCCCGCTGAGCAGATTACTGGCAGTCATTGTTCTGCTAATTGCTCTAGCTGTGCGCTCTGCTTGTCCGTGGGGGTTACCCCACACCCGCCACCTCCGTTCAACTGAGGCATTTCGGCACACCAGAGGAGCGCACGGGAGCAAGATTAAAAACACTTGTCTGCTGTTATGACTGCTGACAATGACTCTACTGAATCTGACACAGACATCGCAGACACAGTTTCAGAGGCCACAGTGTCAGTTGTTGAAGAGGATGATAGGGATGTTATTATGTCAGACTGTCATTGTGTTCTCCTCACTCATTCTGATCGCTAAACAGTACAAGTTACGCCTGGGTTGTCACAGTGCAACTGCTGCTCTTGCCATCCAAGATGGCGGCACCTACGGCGTGTTTATGTTTACCCAGCGAGTCACGTGAATTTTACGAGCCTACGCAAAAACTCTATAGAGTGAAGTACGTGGCGGTAATGCACCTGTAAGCTGGTTGCCAACCGCCAATCAAATCTAAAAGAAGAAAACGCCACCTTGTGGGTAATCGGTGCAACAACATGCATGCGCCTGACTGGAAACCATCTACAATCTGCAGACACAAACATACAATCAAAAAGTGATTTGAAGGGTGTCTTATTTTCTGTCCCTCATATGTTAAATACAGGTTGAAAAGGATTTACAAATCATTGTATTCTGTTTTCATTTACATTTTACACAACTTCCCAACTTCATTGGATTTGGGATTTGTATTTGTGGAAAGGTGGTGTATTTGGTTGCTGTTCTGAAAAAAAAAAATATTGTGCAACTCTGGATGAGCAAAACTGGCAGGTCTATTGTGTAATATAAAAGACTTTACTGCTGTTTGTCATAGGATGGCAGAAAAGAAATCTGAGACGCATCACGGAGTATCCGGGATTTTGGATGCAGTAGTGAGTAGCGTGAAACAAAACTCCTTGGAGCACATCTGGCGACCAACAAGATTTGGCAAACAGATGAGAGGCAGACACGCAAGACAAACGCCTTTGATGAGTGTGAGTCCACACTCTGCTGACCAGTACTCAAATGAATAAGCAATGCAAAAACTACTCCTGATCCTTTTTTTTCCCCCTTTAGCACAATCTGAAGCATGTAGCAGACCCACTCATCAGGCGGAACATCCCTCATTATCCAACTGAGCTGCCCAAGCTCAACATGGTTGCACCGGGGCCACAGATCTCCTTCCCAGTCTCCACTATTCCTGTGTTCACTGTTACTCAGCGAGGCACACTGCCAGCCATCACGTCCAAAAAGTGCCAATCACAGTTGGCCAAGGTAAACCCTGCAGTACTACACAGGGCATTGCATTTTCAAATCCCTCAGTCACACGTTATGTCCAAATAACATGAGACTGGAGCCACTCTCAACTGAACACTGAACTGACTTTATTTATTATAGAGGACAACGCAAGGTACACTCCAGCCTAGCCCGCCTGACGACATTACCCCAACCCCCTCGGCCAGGCTATGGCAAGCCCCGAGAGTCAATCTCACACATAACAACATACAGGTACATCTCAAAAAATTAGAATATCATGAAAAAGTTTAATATTTTTTGTCACTTATTTCAGAAAGTGAAACCCATATATTATATAGGTTCATTTCCCAGGGAGTGATATATTTGAAGTGTTTATTTTAATTTTGATGATTATGGCTTACAGCCAATGAAAACCCCAAATTCAGTTTCTCAAAATTATAATATTACATAAAATTAATTTTAAAAAATAGTTTTTTAATAGAAATATTGACCAACTGTAAAGTATGTCCATGTACACACTCAATACTTGGTCGGGGCTCCTTTTGGATTAATTTCAGTATCAATGTGGCGTGGCATGGAGGTGATCAGCCTGTGGCACTGCTGAGGTGTTATGAAGGTCCAGGCTGCTTTGATAGTGACCTTCAGCTCATCTGCATTGTTGGGTTTGGTGTCTCTCATCTTCCTCTTGGCAATCCTTCATAGATTCTCTATGGGGTTTAGGTCAGGAGAGTTTGCTGGCCAATCAAACACAGTGATGCCATGGTCATTAAACCAGGTTTTGATACTTTTGGCAGTGTGTGTGTGTGTGGGGGGGGGGGGGGGTGCCAAGTCCTGCTGGAAAATGAAATCAGATTCTCCATAAAGCTTGTCAGCAGAAGGAAGCATGAAGTGCTCTAAAATTTCCTGGTAGACGACTGCACTTACTTTGGTCTTGATAAAACACAGTGGACAAACACCAGCAGATGACTTGGTTCCTCACATCATCACTGACTGTGGAAACTTCACACTAAACCTCAAGCAACTTAGATTCTGTGCCTCTCCACTCGTTCTCCAGACTGTGGGACTTTGATTTCCAAATGAAATGCAAAATTTATTTTTATCTGAACAAAGGTCATCTGCTGGTGTTTGTCCACTGTGTTTTATCAAGACCAAAGTAAGCGCAGTCATCTACCAGGAAATTTTAGAGCACTTCATGCTTCCCTCTGCTGACAAGCTTTATGGAGAAGCCGATTTCATTTTCCAGCAAGACTTGGCACCCCCCCCCCCCACACACACACTGCCAAAAGTATCAAAACCTGGTTTAATGACCCTGGCATTACTGTGTTTGATTGGCCAGCAAACCCTCCTGACCTAAACCCCATAGAAAATCTAAGGAGGATTGTCAAGAGGAAGATGAGAGACACCAAACCCAACAATGCAGATGAGCTGAAGGTCACTATCAAAGCAGCCTGGGTCTTCATAACACCTCAGCAATGCCACAGGCTGATCACCTCCATGCCACGTCACACTGATACAATAATTAATCCAAAAGGAGCCCCGACCAAGTACTGAGTGTGTACATGGACATACTTTTCAGTCGGACAACATTTCTATTAAAAAAACTACAGTATTTTTTAAAATTAATTTTATGTGATATTCTAATTTTTGAGAAACTGAATTTGGGGTTTTCATGGGCTGTAAGCCAAAATAAATAAACACTTGAAATATATCACTCTTTTTGTAATGATTCTATATATGGATTTCACTTTCTGAAATGAGTGACAAGAAATATTATACTTTTTCATGATATTCTAATTTTTTGAGATGTACTTGTATACTAGTACCGCTGCAGAACTGTAGTAAATCACAGCTGCCAGTTTGTTTGGAGTGTGCTCAGTATGTGGGTTTATGGGGAAAACAAAGCAGGCATCAGATTAACACCACCAAGCAAGTGCCTTGCTAATTGTGGGCTCTGACTTACTATTTAGGCTGCATTTCCTCTCTTCACAGCCTCGGGATGAGTCACACCGTGCAGCTTTAAAGACCTACTGTATGCCACCGTTGGATAGGAAACATGGAGGCTACTGAGAGCCAAAAAAACGTTCTAGTACGGTGGCAAAACTGTTCTAAAGACAGGTTAGACCTGTACTGACAAAAATCACTGTATGTTGAGAGGACATTGTTTGGACAAGCCTGATATTGAAATCTGAAACATTACAAAAGGTGCTTGAGAAAGACCATGCCTTTATGGTTACCTGTGATGACTGCAAAACTTGTTTACCCAGACTGAAATGAAGAAATTCAGTGTACTCTCCATGTTAGTGGCATAGTCCTTCAATGTTGACTTTAGAGTGTAGATTTTACTCCTTCAGCCTTGATTCAGTGACAATTCAAACTGTACATTCACATCTCATAAAGATATTCAATATAAACCTTTCAAGACAGACAAGAAAAATTATATGTAACCAATGAGCTACATTTTACAACTGGACATTACATTAACATTTCTATCTTCTTAAAAAACAACAGCACATACAGTTGTGTGAAAAAATTAGGACACCCCATTAAATATTCAGTTCTTTATTAAGAAATGTTCACATATTGATGTCTAATCTTGTTTGTATTTATCTCTGGAAAAGAAGGTGATTTAATTGCAGGTTAATAACAAAAATGAACCTTGTTTTACTCATTAAACAAAAAAATGTCAACAAAAATGTGTATTCTGAGGAAAAAGTTAGGACACCCTGCTGCCTAATTACCCCCTTTGGCTGAAATCATTTCAGTGAGACACTTCTTGTAGCCATCTACCAGTCTCTGACATCGGTCTGAGAAAAGTTTGCCCCACTTCTCAATGCAGAATTCTTTCAGCTGTGAGATGTTTGAGGGGTTTCTTGCATGTACAGCCCGTTTCAAGTCACCCCACAGCTTCTCAATTGGATTAAGATCTGGGCTTTGACTCAGCCATTCCAGGACTCTCCATTTCTTAGTTTTTTAGCCAGTCCTTGGTGGATTTACTGGTATGTTTTGGGTCATTGTCATGTCGCAGGGTCCAGTTCTGCTTCAGCTTAAATTTTTTTTACAGATGGTCTCACGTGGTCCTCAAGCACCCTCTGATACACAGTAGAATTCATGGTGGATTCTATGATGGTGAGCTGGCCAGGTCCTGCTGCAGCAAAGCATCCCCAAAGCATGACACTTCCACCTCCATGCTTCACAGTTGGTATGAAGTTCTTTTCCTGGAATGCTGTATTTTTTTCTACGCCAAACATCTCCTCTGTTCTGTGTCCAAATAATTTAATGTTAGAGTCATCTGTCCAAACAACATTGTTCCAGAAGTCCTGGTCTTTGTCTACCTTCTCTCTGGCAAACTTCAGTCGTGGCTTTCATGGTTCTCTTAATAATAGTAATAATAATAATACATTTTATTTAAAAGCGCCTTTCAAAACACTCAAGGACACTTTACAGAAATAGATAAAAAAGTATCAATAAACAACAAAAACGACAATCATAAAAACCATGGCAGTTACAATGAAAATGCTAATCTGAACAGGTGAGTTTTGAGAGCAGATTTAAACTGAGGGATGGAGTCAATGTTTCTGATGGCAGGTGGGAGTGAGTTCCAGAGTTTGCTTTGCTCTTAGAGAGCAAAGGTTTCCTCCTTGCATGCCTCCCATGCAAGTTAAACTTGTGCAGTCTCTTTCTGATTGTAGAGGCATGCACTTTCACATCAACAGTAGCAAGAGCCTGCTGTAGATCCCATGATGACATTTTACAGTTTTTGGAGACTTCTCTTAACATTGTGCAGTCTGCTCTCGGGGTGAACTTGCTTAGATAGCCAGACCTGGGCATGTTGGCAGTTGTTTTAAATATCCTCTACTTCTAGACTATTTTCTGGACAGTGGAATGACTGATTTCAAATTCTTTTAAGATCTTTTTAAATCCCTTACCAGACTCATAAGCTGCTACAATCTTCTTTCTGAAGGCCTCGGACAGCTCTTTCGATCTCCCCATGGTGTTCACTCTCACTTCAACAGTCAGGAGCACACCAAACTAAATGTATGAGGTTTAAACAGAACAAGCCTCCTTCAAAATGCTAAGTAATGATGTTCTAATCATGTGCACCTGGTGTGCTACATCTGTGTGATTTTAGCCATTTTAAGTGGGACTAAATGTGGGGGTGTCCTAATTTATTCCTTACCAGAAATTGCATGTTTTTAGAATTACATTTTACAGAAATTTTTAAAGTTTTTTCTTCAGTTTTGTTGTTACTTGAATCTCCCAGTATTGTTAAAACTGATGTTAAATATCCATATGTCCAAATATGTTAAAAAACAGGCTTTCATAGGGTGTCCTAGTGTTTCATGACTGTATATATTAATAATAGCTGTTGCATCACTTTAACTTGCTCAAGTTGTACTGTTTTATAACTTGGAATGATCTGACTTTCCTGTTCCTAGTAGTAACACTGAAAACTGCAACTGGCACATTTTACAGCCCAAGTCTCAATAGCCAGTCAAAGGGTGCTTTGTTAGTTGGTGGTTAAAGTTGTGTCCTACAATTGGGTAATGGGACTCAGACTCTTAAGATGTGCCTTTTTTTTTTTTTTTTTAGTGTTCCTACTAGGAAGAGGAAAGTTACACAGTTGCATGCTATGCAGGCCCACTCAAGCTGTGATGGTAGTTCACCTGGTCAAAGGTTGACATACCATTGAAGTGGTTTTGTAAACATTTTAAGGTGAAAATCTTACATTCCCTGTAATGTCTTTAAATGTTTTAGCAATTGAATGGGATACATAGGTGACTCTATCCTAATACTTTGGCATCTGAAAGATCTGACAGCTGGAATATTTTTCCTTAGTGAAGACTATGCCATAAAACCATAAAGGGTTACAAAACACTTCCAAGAGAGTAAAATATGAGTAGCGACAAAATTCTGAGACAAATATGACCTGTAACCAATGCTACGATAAAATAAAATGAACAGAGTCCAAGTCCCAGTCTTGACACTATATGTAATCTTCCAAATTCAACATATTTAACATATTCTGATGGATCCACTGAGAATCAAAATTATAAATTAAAAATAAAAAATGGCAAGGCCGAAGTGGACTCCTCCATATATATCAGAACTACAGTGTGTACATGTTAAAAGTCTCTGGAAACTATACATGAAGTCCTTGGGACAAACTAATTATCGCTGGAAATAGTCTTGCTGTACAGAGTTCATCAGCAGAAAACGATGTTTACTGATGTTATGGCCACACATTGTGTTTGATTTTTTTTTTTTTTTTTACCCAAACAACCAAAAATGACATTAATTGGGAATCCAGATAGAGCAGTGTCAGATAATTTGAATTATTTGTTTTCCTTTAGATAACCTGTGTATATATGGAGATCAGACCACTTGGAAATTTGGGTTGGGGATTTGAATCTTACAGCAGAATGTAGCTTCCTCGCTGGAGTCCAATGGCTTAAAACACTTCATACAGAGCTGTGAGCTCTGTAAAACTTATTTAACCAGCCCATGCTTTGTTTTCTCATTGTGAAGATCAATTAAAAGTTTGTTTTTTTTTAAAGTATTGTCTGTTTTTTGTCTCTTACCTTAAAACTGTAACAGTTGTATATCTGTAAAACAGAAATTCTCTTAACTCTTTATATCAATTGTACTGACAGGCTGCCCCAAACTAAAGGTGTGAACAGCAGGTGAACGTGTTCACAGCCATAGTTGTGGGCCTGTCATTCAGATACAAGAGTGCATGTATATATGCAGATGAATTATACAGCTCTTATCATCTAGAACTGTCACATAATAATCTCTTTTCCCATGGTTATCTCCACCAAGGTAGTTATAGGATCTCTCAGATCTGCAATTAGTTCAACATGAAATGTACAAATTTACATGAAAACTGCACCAGAGATGAGGCTGCCCAACTTAGATGTTTTACATACTGCCAGAGATAAGAACTTAAAAATATCCCCATTTTTATGTCATGAATTTCAATGTCAGTAGTGCCTCTATGGCTTATGACATACTTTGCATGCACGACATTGCCAGAACAAAGTCCCAAGCTCAGACTGAGGTTACTGTTTGGTTCCACCATTTAGGCCTTAGTGGACACAAGTAGCATTTAATTATGTAACTTCAATCGTGTTTAATATCCACTACTGCAGCAGATCAGAGACTCAAGTTTATCATTTCATAACAGCTGCACTTCAAATTTCCTTAACTTCAAAATAAAAATAAGACTACGTTAAGCAAGGTTAATAATTCATAACATTTTTGTTTAGCCATTTCAAGTCAAAAAGAATCCTGTGAAATAAGCCTTAATAATCAAGGGTTCACACAAAAACACAGGAGAAAAGAATGTATTCAAGATTATTTTAATATTATTAATATGTATACTTTAGGCTTTAGAAATATAACTATCAATGACAAAACTTCCACTGGAGTAATGGTAGTTTGCTTAGGCCCCCATCAAATCAATTACAATATACACATTATGATACAGAGCAGATTTGAATCTGAAATATTAAAATAAATGCTCAATAAAGGTTTTAATATTTTTAATCATTTTTTCTTTACCTACCATATTAGCCATCTGTGAGTTCTGAACACACTCAAAATGTAAAGCCATAATTCTTCTAATAAACTAATTTAAGTGCAAACCATTTTTTTTTTACTTTAAAAAGACTATGATTGCAGCATCCAGCTTTATAGATTCAGATTTCAAGAATGAGGATGTTAAAGCCAAGCGGAACAAGGCAGTCCTCAACCCTCTTTTTTGTTCCATTAGTTATGAGAAAACAAAAGTAGCTAACTTAATCAGTGCAAAGTCATCAAGGGGGAGATTCTACTCAAGAAAAGAGAGAAGTGGAGGGTGAATGTGGATGGATGCAGAATTTTCAGATGCTCACGCACTTGGTCATAAAGGGCTGTTCATCTAAAATCCATATTAAAGTAAACCCTAGTCTTCAACGGGTTACACTTCAAGGTTAAAAAGGATAAAGTGAATATGAAAATCAGGTGAACTATTCCTTTAATTGCAAGCCACAATTATCTGGTTTGCATCTAACAAAGCCAAGCATTCATATCAGAAAACAGACAACAGTCTGATGAGATCAGACAAAGAATGTATTTAAAAAAAAATCTCAAATGTGTCAAAACTCCAGAGAACAACAGCACAATAGTCCAAAATTGCACCACATCTTTTCCTGTTCCATTCCTCCTCTAAGTCATGTAAGTGATTTAAAACAAAAACAAAACAGAAAATTCATTAACAAAACAAGGGGAAGGGAGGGTTATCAAAGAAAAGGAAAACTTGCAATGCTTGCAGGGTGAAGAGCAGCATCAGACTCTGGGTTGCAGGGTTCTTTAGCAGCAGAAATATTGTGGCTATACTACTGTTCCACTGGGAGAGCTGGCTTGGTTTTGGGATGACAATAAACCCTGAAAAAAGGAAAACAAGGAGATTTGCATTGGGAAAGTCCACATTCTGCAGCAAAATCAAGCAACAAATAAAATGTGCCTCATTTTCATGTCAGGTTTCCTGCCGGAAATCAAACGCCTATGCACCGTAGTCATTGGGCTCTCACTGTACAATGAGAGACTAGAACATCTTTAACAGGTTTCCTTTATCAAGGCACTTTAGTCAGGCCTGATAAGTTGTTTTGCCAAGAAAGCGATTTTGACCTCTTGATGTGACATTCAAGAGGTGGAAAGAATCTGACGACTATTTTTTCAATTTTTCTTTTTATATACATGATCCTCACTAATTTTCATGTTCCACTTTGAGTTTTCGTGTACATAAAATTTTCAACAATTCAGCCTCAGAATGAGTAAAGATACAAATTAAAGAAAATGGACACAAAAATTGCCCTTATGACAAAATCTCTCACACTTGACACAGAAGGATGTAACGAAGTGCAGAGACTCTTTGGAGACTCAAATGCATGGCAGTTAGCATAAAGGCCGACATGCGTGAAGGCTTGCAGCTCAAAAGCAGGAAAATCCATACCATTTTGATAGCCTTACACAAAGCAGTAATAATAATAATAATAATGACCCTAAAGCAAGGGCATCAAACTCAAAATTTAAGAGGGGGACCAAAACTAAAATACTGGGGCCAAATCAGGGACTAAATGGATTAACATTAATTGAAAAACAGACCCTAAACTGATCACATTTTAGACATGGTTAACATGACAATTCAAATGGTAGAACTTAACTGCCCTAAAATATTTTATAGAATGCAGAACCAGATTATGAAAAAGACAGATGAAGAAAAAAAAAAAAGACATTGGCATCATATTTTTATAATCCCTTTCCAACAGCAGTTTTACCAAATCTCCAATTAAAAGGTTTTCAAGCAATTAAAAACAGCCAGCCAACTATTTTTTTTTACCCTCAAAGGAAATGTAAAATATTTTTCATTAACATGCCTATCAAGAAACTCTTTAATTTTTTAAAAGCGGTTTAACAGGTGATCACCAAAAATCTTTTTTTTCCCCCTTGTTAACATGTCTGTAACATGTTTTTTTTTTATGACTTGCACGACATCAAGAGCTAAATTACTTATGTGTCATGTCTGATTTTTGCTGTGAAAGTTCAGTTAAGCATCTCCCCTTTGAAAAAGGCAAGTTTAAATGGAGATGTTATAATGATGTCACTATAACAGGTGGATTAAGGACTGGCTGTTAAAATTTGCCAGCTTGCAGACTTCCATGTCCTGGTGGACAGGATGTGGGTGTGCCTAATTAGATCCTGGCATTTGAAGGAGGAGGAAAAGGGCAAACATTATCACAAGCAACTGTAAGACAATGAAAATTTTTGTTGTAGACAAATGGGCATAAGATACCATTTTAGACAATGTAGATTTGTTTTAAGGGGATTCCTAGCCACACAAATGCATCTTAAACTTAAAATTAACAGTATTTACTGCAGTTACATAGTGCTCATTAGAATAGGAAGGAAGGTAAAAGGTAGCACTTGCTGGCCTTTATTGGTGCAATGCATTATTGGGATTTGTTGTATCCTTGGTGTGCATGCTACACAGCAATGGGCCAGTTATTAAAGACATTTCAATTTTATCACATGGGCTATATATACATAAAACTGTGCCGGGGACACATGTAGCCCATGGGCAAACGGGTTTGACATGTATGCCCTAAAGTATTTGGCCAGTCCACTGTTCTAAATAGGAAATTCTGTCATCAAAATGCATACCCATACCCAGGTAAGATTTTTTTTTTTTTTTTTTAACTAAAGAGCTGGAACATAGTGATTTATACCCAAGACAATAGAAAAATTCCCACTATACAGAACAAAAGAAATGTAGTTTTTCCTCTGCATTTTTGGCTGAGTACAGTCAGTCCTGGCTTCATTAACCTGATAAATCCTATATGATTGTAAATTAGCAACCTTAGTCATTTTGATGGGAAAAACAGGCAGGAATGGGATACAAAGTAAAACCGGCCACCAGAATCCAACCTTAATTGTGAGAGTGTATGCAAATGACTTGTTGACTATGTACTGTGAGATGATTATGAACTAATAAAGGCTGCTCAAATGGATCAATGTCTTTCTTCAGTTCACAGGTCTAAATAGAAAATTCTGTCATCAAAATGCAGTATATATAACCACAAATTACTCTTTCATACCAAAGCTGATAAAAAAGCAGATATACAGTGAACAAAATCCAATGTGACATTACTTCCCAGAAACCTGACTAAAAAAAGCAAAGAATTCTCTCCGAAATGTCCACAGTTTATTGTATGCCTTCAAAATATATATGCTTTCTCAACTGCTTAAGACTGACAGACTGCCACTTATTACAAACTAACATTTCCTGCATTAAAAAGAACTTACCACTTTGCCTGGCCTCGCCCATGTGCAAATAAATCCCTCCTGACAAGCAGTCACTAAACAGTCCTCTAAAAATATGAGTACAGTCAGTCTCTCGTGTGCTATTTTTTTACAGATGAGGGGCTCAAGGAGGGGCACATCCTCCATGCGGGGGCACAGCAGAGTGCCCAGAGTCTTGGCAGGGTCTGTTTTGGTTTTGGTCAGCAGGTTGAGCTTGTCGCTGCTCTTGCTGCTGATGTGACCCATGCTGTGGTTGCGTTTGTGGTCCTTCTCGTGGTGGCGCTCCTTCCGATCATGGAGTGACAGCGTGGCAAATTTACTCACACCCGTAGCAATGGCACTGTCCATAATACCACTACCAATTCCCCCACCACTGCCAGCCTTGTTGGTGCTGTTTGTTGTTGCAGTGGTGCCGGCTGAATGAGGAAGGCTGTTGGAGCGCGGTAAAGTTGTTGAGACAGAGTTAATGCCCGGCGTATTGGCACCACTGTTATTTCCATTAGTAGTGTTACTCGAGGTGTTAGTAATTATTGTAGCACCCGCAGGAGGGCTTGTAGCATTCATCACATTAGTATGCGTCCGTGTCCGTGATAGCGGAAGATGTGGGAAAAGGATGTCCTCAGTGAGGTCCCATAGGCACAGTTGTGTGTCCTGGCCAACTGAGCCAAACCGGTATGTGACACTAACAGGCCGGCTATCTGTGGAGTTGCGTTTGGAAAGTCGAGACTGTGTGCTGTTGGCCCGGTCTCTTCCAAAGTGGATCATCTGATCCTGGAAGTCCTCATCACTGCCACTGAACTCCATTGGGTCACTTTCCTCCACGCTGGTGGTGTAATGGTCAAATGCCACCACACTCACCCATGACTTGTGACCGTGGCCTCTAGCAATGACTCTACAGTCTAAGAATGACCACACGGTCACTAAATCGTCCTCTCCACCTGCAACTATGTACTTTCCATCTGGGCTCCAACACACACACAACAAACCACCAAAATAACTCTTCATAGTGCCATGAAGCTCAACGCCGTCAAAGTTGAACACCCGTAGGAAGCCGTCTTGACTTACGCAGGCGAGGAACTTCCCATCTGGAGAGAAGGCAAACTCATTCAGAGCCCCCTCCCCCACTGTCCATTTGAGGAGAGGGTTGCGTGTGGATTTACTTTTGCAAGTGTGCACAGAGTAGTTCTCCCCCTGTTTGAGAAGCTGGTAGTGTGGTGATGTGGTGCCACAGGTATGCTCCACATTGTACAGATACATATTCCCACTGGCATGAGAAACCAGAAACAGGCTCTCGTTGCCTGGCATCCATTTCACACACGTTACTCTAGACTTGTCTATTAATCTCTATCAGAGGAGAAGGTAGATGAAGCAGATGAGGGAGGAGGAAAGAGAAACAGAGAAAAAATTATTTTAGTAGGGTATCATATTGAAACTGATAATCTAAAAAAAAAAAAAAATGCTTATAAGAACTGACTAGACAAAGTATTATACCATCTTGTGTCCTTTGGATACCCACCTCCTCATTGAAGAGTTTGCTTGTCTCTTTCTTGATGGGGTCAATGAGCTGCACCTGTCCTGCTGAGAAACCCACCAGCAAGGACACACTCTCCGCTGTAGCCGTGAGGTGGTTAAAGTCATGACATGTAGGTTGTGTTCCCTTGTAAATCCGCTTGTCTATGGGCTTGCTCAAATCAGCAGCCTAGAGAAAAAGATGGTAACAGAGATGAGAGCATAAATCCCTGAGAGTTGAAGCAACCTTTAAAAAATACTTCATCCATTTTAAAACATGACAAACTCCATTACTGGTCAAACTTTAGGCAACAAACCATGGGAACTAATTAGCTGCAGTCATATTAGCCTTTTTTTTTATGTTTTCTTGCATTTCATCTGAAACACACATCTGATCCAACAAGCTCAACTCAGCCTTTTTTTGTAATGTGATATGTGACTTAGTGTGATGATTATGCTGAAGTGAACAAGCCACAGGACATATGCTTGTAGCAAACCAGTATAACAGTCCAGTTTGTTAATGATTTATAGTTTACTGATAAAGAAAATTCTTTTAGGTGTGAAAGGATGACTCAATGGTTTCTCAATTCTGTTAGAAGCAACACTGAATGTTTTTGTTTCACTCCTGACAGCAAATGTCACAGGAGACCTTTAAAGTACTTGAAGTCAAGAGTTCAGATACTCTGAAATTATCAGCTTTAGATCTTACAATAGCCTGGAAAAAAGCTGAAATAAAACATAGAATTACGAGTTTACAAAGTATGAACTAGTTTTTTATTGATGCATCTTAATTTAGTAAACATTTCATCTGCAATGTTGCAGTAGTGAAAATGATTAACATTTAGAAAAGGTTTATGGTGGTGGAGGTAATAACAATGCTTTAAACTTAAAAAAAAAAAAAAAAATTAAAGCAGGCAGGACATGGTACTTCTACTACTTCTTGTGGTTAGCAAGAAAATCCTGGGTTCAAATCCATGAGCTGACCAGCTGGGACTTATGTGTGTGGTGTTTCCATGTTCTCCCTCTGTCCATGCAAGTTTCCCCCCACAGTGAAAAGACATTAGGTTAACTGGCATAAACTGGGAATTCTAACTTGTACATAGGTATGAATGTGAGAGGGAATGGTTGTCTGTCAAGTCGATGTCTTGGCAAACCGTCACCCAAAGAAGAGGGTGACTTGAAAGGATTAAGTGGTTAAGAAAATAAATATACACAGGTAATCCATATCAATTAAAACTTCTTTCTTTGTTTGTTTGGCTTTTAACAAAGCAGCCAATATAGTTTGAAAACATCAGGGTAATTCAGCCACTTCCCATTTTGCTTTCCCAATGGAAAAATAGGTGATTTATTTGTTCCATGCAACTAGCAGACTTTTGGAAAGCATGTGCCTTTTGTCACTGCAGTGGAATTTCAGATTCATACTGCTGTATTTATCCAACTTTTGTTCTTTTATTACAAAACATTTAAACCCCAATTGCATTAGAACCAGTATACAGACCAATGATACACGACACTCACATGATTCAGCATAAATATAAAAAAGGCATTAACACTGCTTCAATTTCACTGTCCCTTTTTAATTCATAACCTATGAAACATTTCCACTGAATCCTTTTGTGAAAGTAACAAGATATTTAATAAATGTAATTTCATAAAGAAGCTAGCAGAGGAAACTGCATGACAAATAAATATATCCATCGATATATCTAGACAAAGCTGAGAAGTGAATTCTATCATGTGATTCCCACTGGTTCTTAGCCATCTCTTAAAACAGGAAGAGACTGGGTGCTTATCTGGACATTACAAGTTAATAATAAGAAATAACTCACTAGATAGACACTGAAAATCCAAAGACTGTTAGAATACACCCCAAAGGCGTTTAACAACTACCACATACATAACCCTTAAACTTACAAAACCCAAACATGCCAAGTCAGCTTCGCGTAATCAGGTCATAGATTATGTCCTGACACATCCCAAAAGCTTAAAACGCGAATGCCATTATGTTAAAGGAGGACGGCAGTAGTTAACTAAATGATCTCTGATCTGCAATATTGTGGTATGTCGACACTTGTCCGTCAAGAGGACGTCGACAGGTGTTTTGGGTGTTAACATAGCTGTCACAGTCGACAGTGACAGCAGTGCAAACTAGACACATAACGGAAATAATTCAACTTTAAGTTGCCACAGAATCTAATGAAATTTGTTCAACAACACTAAACTAAAACTGACTGACTGACTGTAAACGGAATTTAGCTCCTAGCTTCGGAGTACCTCCTGGACCGCTATGTTAACCAGTAGCATTAGCTAGCTAATCAACTAGCTTCGAAGATAACTAGCTTGCTGCCAGAAATTTCAAAGTCAAGCAGTTGTCGTGGTGAGTCACTACTGCGAAGACAAGCCTGAACTTCAGCTACAGCTTAGACAGCATGGGGTAATTTAACTTGCCCTATCACGGATTTCCGTTGACATTAGCTGTGTTAGCAGGCTACCTTTCTAACGCCTTTGTAGATGTAGAAGTAGAGCTCTCGGCCCACATTGAAACAGATCCTGTCGCCGTTACCCGACTGGTCGTTGACATTTACGAAGGAGACCTTGACGGGGTTGGAACCCTGCGAGTTGAAAGGCACCCTGTTAGGGCGGCTGTATTCGGAGTGCGTGAGGAGTTTGTAGACGCCTTCCCGAGTGGTGAACTGAGTTTTAATTTCGTTCATCTCCTTCCCTCCTCCCTCCGCCGCCATCTTTGAAATTAACATTCATCCCTTTCCCCCAGGCCGGATCTTACGCACAGATGGGAGCGAGCGGAGACTCTGCCGTTCCCCCCAACGGTTCACCGGGGAACTGGTGCTGATTTTAAATAATAATGATAATAATATTCTTATATACACACGAAAATGTCAGTATCTTCTTCTGGCACCTGCAGCTCTGCCTCTTGTGTTTTTTTAATTCCATTGTTTCTAGAACATACAGTGGAGATTAAAATTAATGTACCGGTATTGATACTTGATTTATTCTAACACATATTATTCTTCACTGTCCAGAATTTGACAGAATATCATACGAGCATTGTTTTAAATAACCAAGGCACTTCAATACAAACATTTATTTTGTAAAAAAAAAAAAAATAAAGTGTGCAAAATTAGAGAACAGTGACCACTATGTCAAAAGAGAAGATTTAACCAATGTTTTGTTTTTTTTTTAGGACTTATTCCTACGCCCCACGATGCCTTGCGTGAATTATGGTAGCAAGTTCCGGTACTAGTTTAGAACGTATTGTTGTCACTGAAATGGGACACTTTTCCTTGTCAAAAAACAATGACTTCAGCATCAAAAATGCAGGAACACAGGCTTTCGCACCTCAAAAACAGTAATATAATCATACCACTTCCCACGACTATCGAGGGATGGGAAGATGACCTTAAAAAGTGGCCTCGTAGACAGTAGCTCCGTTTGTTAGCGCCGCCGCTAAGATGCAAATTGTTAGAATAAAATAATAGTGAAGATTAGTTAGTTAGATATTACATAAAGGGCTCACACACAAGATACAAAGGCATTCACACACATGCCCATACACACATCCAAAAAGTGCTTTAGCTCTGCACACACATGCACACGCACACACACACACACACACATTATCTCTAGTGTGGCGCATATATTGAGTTCATATTTCCCCACAAATGTATGACTGTATGTGTATTGGGGGTTTCACGTCTCGTGGGACAAAAGAGGTCTGGGCCCGCAGAGATCTACAGGAGATGACGAGTAGGTGTGAGTTTTGGCCTTTGTCTCGGAGAAGATACCCCAGGAGGATTCCCGGACCATCGAGGGATAAGAGACAATAGTGAAACATCAAAGAGTGCATTGTGACTGAGATTATGTACCATGTGATTATATGTTTGCTAAAGCATCATGTGACTTAGGTTCGTGGCTCCAGCAGAGTATAAGAGTGTGGTATTTGATTGCTCAGTCTCTTTCCTTGCCTAGAGATTGATAGAGCATGTGTTCACTTAATAAAGCTGAACCTGAGAAATAAACTCAGCCTCATCCTTGAACGCATTCTCTACACTGGTGACCCTACGACAAGTTATGGCCGGTGACGACCTTCACGCACCGGACTCATCAGGAGCCAGCCAGGCTAACGCAGCTACCGCAGTCCAGCTGCCCGATTTCTGGCAACACAGCCCGCGCTCCTGGTTCAACACTGTCGAGGTGCAGTTCCATCTTCGGGGAATTTCAGCAGATGCAACGAAATTCTACCATGTAGTCGCAAAGCTGGACAGCCTCACAGCACAGCGGGTGGAGAGCCTAACTAACCACCCACCAGACGACGACAAGTACGGCGCATTGAAAGCCGCTCTCATCCGTGCCTTCACCCCCTCGCTGGGAGAGCGAGCAGAGAAACTCCTGGTGTTGACTGAAGGCGAAGCAGACAGGCCCGTGGACCTGATGGCGAAGATGCTGAGTCTGAGGGGCGATGATGATGACGGCTTTATCTTCACCCATCTTTTCCTCAGGACACTACCGTCAGCGGTGAGAGTCACCCTGGCCAGCTCACAGCTGCTGACCAACCGAGATTACCACGAGCTGGGCCAGGAGGCACAGCGACTCGTCGACGCCCATAGACGGCACACGGCCACGACGGCGGCAGCGGAGCTGAGCGCAACGCCCGGAGACAGCAGGGGGCCAGAGGCTGCAGCACCAGATTCGCTGACGTCGGCAGCGGCGGAGACCAGGAGACGCGGAGCGCGCGACGTCCTCTGCTTTTATCATCGACATTTCGCCGAGAAGGCACACAAGTGCATTCCACCGTGCCAGTTCAAGCGCTTGGGAAATGCCAGGACCGAGAGTCGGTAGCAGCTGCTGCTCTCGGCGCGAAGAATAAGCTGCTCTACCTCACAGACGGGAAATCAGGGAGGCAGTTCCTGGTGGACACAGGCTCCCAGTTGAGTTTCATCACGCCTTCCTACGCTGATCGGCTGGCGCTTTCCAGCGGACCCCTGGTGTTGGCGGCGAACGGCTCGACGATCAAGACCTTCGGGGAGAAGACCCTCCCCCTGCCTTTTCACGGTCGGACATTTGAGTGGACTTTCGTCGTGGCAGCAGTCAGTCATAACATGTTAGGTGCTGATTTTTTGTGCTCAAATGGTTTATTGGTTGATCTTGCTAATAGACGTCTGGTTAATGCATTGTCTTTCCACTCCATTTCCTGTACAGCCCGGGTGGTCCCACCTACTGCACAGCCCAACGTCACAGCTGCGGGTGGTAAGTTCCAAGCACTACTCACTCAGTTTCCAGCACTCACAGTCCCAACGTTTTCGGCGTCAGTGGCTAAACATGGGGTGGAGCACTTTATGACTACCACCGGGCCCCCCGTTTTTGCAAAAGCTCGGTGCTTGGACCCAGCTAAACTGGCCATAGCGTGCGAGGAATTCGCCAACCTGGAAAAACTGGGCATCATTAGATGCTCTAACAGCCCCTGGGCTTCACCACTGCATATGGTCCCCAAGGCTGATGGCTCGTGGCGGCCTTACGGTGATTTCCGCAGGTTGAATAACGCTTCAGCACACGATCGCTACCCGATTCCACACATCCAGGATTTTTCGGTGCATTTAGCGGGGGCGTGCATTTTTTCTAAAATAGATTTGGTGCGCGGGTACCATCAAGTCCCAGTCCGCGCTCAGGACATACCCAAAACAGCAGTAATAACTCCTTTTGGGCTTTTCGAGTTTTTGCGTATGCCGTTTGGACTCAAAGGGGCTGCGCAGACATTCCAGCGCATGATGGATGCAGTTTTATGCGACCTCCCTTTCGTGTTCGTCTACTTGGATGATATTTTGGCAGCCAGCACGTCCGAAGACGAACACGAAAGCCATCTCACAGCAGTTTTTCGGAGGCTGGCAGAGCACGGGTTAATAATTAACCCAGCGAAGTGCCAGTTTGGGGTGGTGCAAATCGATTTTTTGGGGCACCGCGTTTCACCAGAAGGAGCAGTCCCTCTGCCCGATAAAGTACGTGCAATAACGGATTTTCCCCAACCTCAGACGGTCAAAGCATTGCAAGAATTTTTGGGAATGGTTAATTTTTATAACCGCTTCCTCCCAAGCGCAGCGCAGCTCATGCAACCATTGTATGCGGCACTTAAAAAACAAAAATCTGCAAATAAGATCGAATGGTCCCCGGAGTGGGAGCGCGCATTCTCCCAGGTCAAATCAGCCCTGGCAAACGCCGTTTTGTTGGCACACCCGGTGCCAACGGCACATATGACGCTCACCACAGACGCTTCTGATTTAGCGGTGGGGCGGTCGTTGAACAGTTTGTGGCAGGGAGCTGGCAACCTCTCGCGTTTTTCAGCAAAACCTTGCACGATAACGAGCGGAAATACAGCGCGTTCGACAGGGAGCTGTTGGCCCTGCATTTGGCCATCCGCCATTTCCAGTTCTGGCTGGAGGGGCGCCGTTTCACCGCGTTTGTGGACCATAAGCTGCTAACGTTTGCGATGGCCAAGATTTCAGAGCCTTGGTCAGGCCGGCAGCAAAGACAGCTGGCCGCGATATCGGAGTTCACCACCGATATTCAGCATGTCGCGGGCAAACATAATGTAGTGGCAGACTGTCTTTCGCGTGCAGTAGCAGCGCCAAGCCCCGTGGGGGCAGGCTCGGCAACCGTGGCCGTGGGCCAGGGTTGTGGCGCGGAAGCGCTCGCAGCCCCGGTTCACGTGGGTTTAGATTACGCAGCCATGGCCGCGGAGCAGGTTAGCGACGCAGATGTGCGCGCGCTCCAGTCTGGACCAACAGGGTTAAGGCTGGAGCACAGGGTGCAACAGATAGGTATGCCCCCTCTAATCTGCGATGTCTCCACCGGGCGGCCTCGCCCCGTGGTTCCAGCTGCATGGCGCCGCCGCGTTTTTGACTCAATCCATTCTCTGGCGCACCCGGGGGTGCGCGCATCGATTAAGATGGTGGGGGAGAAATTTGTTTGGCCGGGGTTGCGTAAACAGGTCAAAGAATGGGCAGCAGCCTGCGTAGCGTGTCAGCGAGCCAAAATACACAAGCACACTAGAGCCCCGTTGGAGCCTTTTCACATCCCGGCTAAGCGTTTCGATCATGTGCATGTCGACTTGGTGGGCCCCCTTCCGTTGTTGCAGGGGTGCACACACCTTTTGACGATGGTAGATCGTACCACGCGTTGACCAGAAGTGGTTCCTCTGGCGTCAACTACGGCAGCAGACGTTGCACGTGCGTTTTTAACGGCTTGGGTCGCGCGTTTTGGAGTTCCGTCAGACATAACGTCCGACAGAGGTCCCCAATTCGTTTCCAAACTCTGGTCATCCATGGCCCACAGCCTGGGGGTGAAGATCCACCGCACTACCGCGTATAACCCCCAGGCTAAAGGTTTGTGCGAACGCTTTCATAGGTCATTGAAAGCAGCCCTCAGAGCGTCTCTCACGGATACAAATTGGGTGGATAAACTTCCATTGGTTTTATTGGGGTTGTGTTCTGCACCTAAGGAGGATTTGCAAGCCTCTCCGGCTGAATTAGTTTTTGCTCAACCCCTCCGTTTGCCGGGGGAATTCCTTCCTGACAACCCTGCACCAAATTGCCCCCCCGCTCAGCTGTTGCAGAGCGGCACAGGATCAAACACCCTTCCTGGCCCAGTTCATCACAGTTTTCCACGCGTTTTTGTGCCAAGGGCTTTAAAGAATGCGGAGTTTGTTTTTGTTAGACATGATGCTCAACGACCAGGTTTGCGACCGCCTTACGACGGGCCTTTCAGAGTGTTGGAAACTGGGGAGAAACATTTTTTGCTTGATTTGGGAGACAGAAAAGAGTTGATTTGCATTAACAGACTCAAACCCGCCTTTGTTCTGGCTGATGAACACGTGCAGTTGGCCAGGGCCCCCCGCCGTGGCAGGCCGCCGGGAAGACATTGTTCGGAGCCACCACAGAGATGTGCTAACAATTCTGATTTGCAGATGCAGGGAGCCGCTGCAGAAGGAACAAAGCCGGCTTACAGCAGATATGGCAGGAGGTTTAAACCCAAGCAATTGGTGGATTGATTTGTGATATGTTGTGATGTTTTCTGCCACACATCTCTGATGATGTTTTGTCCCTGAATAGACGTTTGGGGGGGGGGGGGGGTTATGTGGCGCATATATTGAGTTCATATTTCCCCACAAATGTATGACTGTATGTGTATTGGGGGTTTCATGTCTCGTGGGACAAAAGAGGTCTGGGCTTGCAGAGGTCTACAGGAGATGACGAGTAGGTGTGAGTTTTGGCCTTTGTCTCGGAGAAGATACCCCAGGAGGATTCCCGGACCATCGAGGGATAAGAGACAATAGTGAAACATCAAAGAGTGCATTGTGACTGAGATTATGTACCATGTGATTATATGTTTGCTAAAGCATCATGTGACTTAGGTTCGTGGCTCCAGCAGAGTATAAGAGTGTGGTATTTGATTGCTCAGTCTCTTTCCTTGCCTAGAGATTGATAGAGCATGTGTTCACTTAATAAAGCTGAACCTGAGAAATAAACTCAGCCTCATCCTTGAACGCATTCTCTACACTAGTCTGTTTCCTGCATCCACATGTGGACATGGGGGTTGTGTAGGGTTGAGGAGTCTTAAACAAGCCATAAATGGACTAAAACGGTGCCATAAAGCCATAAAACGGAGACATCTGGACCCTAAATGGAAGGATGTGGAAGCCATAAAAAGCTATAAAGGCAAGAGGACATCTGGAGCAGCTAAGAGGAAAGATGTGGGAGCTATTTTGGACCCGAGAAGAGTAGAATGGACAAATGGACTTGTATTATTGTTGGAAGAGTGGATGGGACCACCCACCCACTCAGAAGCTATATGTAGGAGGGACTTCCTTTGTTCGGCATCTTGGAACAGATCGCGCTGCTGAGACCCGGCCGTGTTGACTATCTGCGTGAGTCAATAAAAGTTAAGCTGAGAAATAGTATTTCTCCTGTGATTATTGGTTGGTTAACTGAAAAGGTTCTGCTAACTGTCCAAAATTAATTTTTACATAATGCTGTAAACAAATAAAAGCCCTGAGATAAATCACTGTCTCCACCACAATAAAATCGGCTGCATTTTGTTAAAATATGTTGGACATAATCAAATTTACCTTAAAGCAGATGTATGCCACAACACCGTGCTTGGCTGTGTAAAAATTAATTTTGGACAGTTAGCAGAATCTTTTCAGTTAACCAACCAATAATCACAGAAGAAATACTATTTCTCAGCTTACCTTTTATTGACCCACACAGGGAGTCAGTGTACATGGCCTGCGGGTCCTCCCAACCCCCTCTCCTGGAAAGGACCCTGCACAGAGGAATTCACAGCTATAAAAAGGCTTCCAGTTAGTGGGCATTTCCCAGTAACTTTCCAACAATACATGTCCATTGTCCAAACTGTCCTCTTGGCGTCCAGATGGCTCCCATGTCTCCTCATTTTTAAGGCTTCTGTCTTGTTGGTTCCTGCCTTTATGGCTTTATGACTTCCTTTCAGTGTCCATATGTCTCCTTCCATGCCCATATATGGAAATAGGAACACAGACTTTCCTGTGGAGTTAAATGGTGTATGTGTGTGCATGTGTGTGTAGTATGTGTGTAAGCAACTGATGTGTATGTGTGAATGGTGTATGTGTGGATTTGACTTGTGTGTATGTGTGTGGGTGTATGTGTGGATCTAAGAGATATGTATATGCAAGCACTTTGTGTAATATGTAATTAACTAATCTTCACTATTCATTTATTATAATGTGGAAGATGGAAACAGATGAGGCAGCGAGCTGGTCAACACACAAGTTTTATTCCACTTCCAACATATGCAGAGAACCTCTGAAGCCTGAGTGCCTGAGCAAACTCCTTTATACACTTTAATTCCCGCCTCCGGCACTCAGGGTGAACATATTAACATTCAGACTGCAAGACATGCACACATATTAACATAACATTGACCCACACATCACAGAGCATGTCTTGCTACAATACATTCACACCACTGCGTCCTCAGGTGCCAGCCTGGCATGGCAGGGGGCGAGAGGCACATCTTTGTTTGGTTGGCTCCACTCAGTTTTCTCCATTAGCATCTCTAACTATCTTCTGCCCCACCAACCCCCTTGTCCTGGGTGGAGTGCCATGTGTATTGTGTCCACCACACAGCCCCCTCCCCCCCCAACACCCAGAAGGGGCTCTAACCCTTTGGCACCTTGGACTTGAGCCGACACCTGAAACGGCTGCAACGTGGACCAGCCAAAGTGTCTTGCTGTTGAGGAGGGCAGGAGACAAACTCGGTCTCCAGCACACAGTCCTGTGGAGGGGGAAAAGGTGGGGAGGAGAAAAGCCTAATCTGTTGCCAACAGTTCTCTGCAGGGGGAACACCAACTTGCAGAGCCACTGTAGGTGGGTGTCCGTGCCAGAGAACTTGAGCCAACACCACCTGTTCATCTGCCAACACATAAGCGGGCTTAAGCCTGTCAATGCAGACGGTTTCCTTACCCCCCCCCCCATTCTAACACAAAATGCTTTGCTCCAGTTTCCAACACTCTGAACAGTCCACCATACGGTGGGCGCAGCGGGGTTCTGTGTGCGTCATGCCTAACAAAAATGAACTTGGCACTGTATAAGCTCTTTGGGACAAAGGTGTGGGGAAAACAATGGTGCGCCAGACCCAGCACGTTAGCGGCCCCTGTACTGTAAAATAATTGCGTGGGCGGGTCGGTCCCAGGTATGGGGTTTTCCGGTAAAAATTCCCTGGGGATCCATAGCAGCTGAGAAAAAATGAGTTCCACCGGGGAGGCTGCCAAATCCTCCTTAGGCACAGAGTGCAACCCCAATAGGACCCAGGGCAGGCGGTCAACCCAATTTGCATCCGTGAGTGAGGCTCTGAACACTGATTTAAGCGACCTATGAAAGTGTTCGCATAACCCATTAGCCTGGGGGTTGTACCCGGTGGTGCAGTGAATTTTGACCCCCAGGCTCTGGGCCATCGCAGACCAGAGTTCCGATACGAATTGTGGACCCCTGTCAGAAGTGATGTCTGATGGGGATCCAAACCGTGCAACCCAAGCCGATAAAAAAGCATGAGCCACTTCCACAGACATGGTGGTAGCCAGTGGGACCACTTCAGGCCAACAGGTGGTGCGATCCACGATTGTCAAAAGGTGCGTGAACCCTTGCGACGGCAGGAGGGGGCCCACCAAATCCACGTGGATGTGGTCAAACCTTCTGGCCAGAATTTGAAACGGCTCGAGCGGGGCTTTGGTGTGCTTGTGCACTTTCGCCCGCTGGCATGCAATGCACGCTGGGGCCTACTCTTTCATGTCCCTGCGTAAGTGAGGCCAGACAAATTTCACCCCCACCAGTTTAACTGAGGCGCGCATGCCGGGATGTGAAAGGGAGTGGACTGACTCAAAAACGTGGCAGCGCCAAGAGCTCAGAACCACCAGGCGTGGGTGACCGGTGGAGATGTCGCAGAGCGGGGGGGGGGGGGGGGACCCTTCTTGTACCACCCTGCTCTCCACTTTTAACCCAGTAGGCACGGACTGGAGTGCGCAAATGTCTGTGTCCCCAGTTTGCTCCATGGCCATGACGGAGAACCCTATTCCCATGTAGCCCGGGTAGACTAACATGCGTGACAGGCAGTCAGCCACGACATTAAGCTTGCTGGCTACATGGTGAATGTCGGTAGTGAACTCCGAGATCGCTGCCGGGCTGACCACGGTTCTGAGACTTTGGACATTGCGTATGTTAGCGACTTATGATCAACGAATGCAGTGAACTCACGCCCTTCCAGCCAAAACTGGAAATGGTGCATCGCCAGGTGGAGGGCCAACAACTCTCTGTCAAATGTACTGTATTTGCGTTCATTGGCACGCAAAGTACGGCTGAAAAATGCGTGCCACTGCCACGTATTGGAAACGTACTACTCCACTACTGCCCCTATGGCAACGTCAGACGTGTCAGTGGTGAGTGCTATCCGTGCTGATGGGACAGGGTGGGCTAGCAAAGCGACATTAGTAAGCGCTGTTTTGGTGTTTGTGAAAGCCTGGACTCACTTGGGGGTCCAGTCGATGTTTTCCACAGGCTTCTTTTTCTTGAGCACGCCAATCACGCCATCTGGCGAAATGCGGTGACCCAAAAAATCAATCACTGGCATACCGAACTGGCACTTCGCTGGGTTCATGATAAGCCCGTGCGCTTCCAACCTCTGGAAAACTAGTTTGAGATGGGCGAGGTGCTCCTCCTCGGACGTGCTAGGCACCAGAATATCGTCTAAGTAGACAAAAACGAAGGGCAGGTCACGGAGCACCGCGTCCATCATTCTTTGGAAGGTTTGCACCGCTCCCTTTAACCCAAATGGCATGCGTAAAAACTCAAAAAGGCCAAAAGCAGTTATTACCGCTGTTTAGGGCACGTCCTCCGCACGCGCACTACGACCTGGTGGTAACCGTGGACCAGATCCACTTTTGAAAAAACATGCGTCGCAGCCAGGTGCACAGAAAAATCCTGGATGTGCGGGATGGGATACCGATCGTGTCCTGTGGTGTTGTTCAAGCGCCGGAAATCGCCGCACGGTTGCTATGACCCCTCGGCCTTTCGCACCATGAGTAGTGGGGATGCCCACGGGCTGTTGGAGCGCCTAATGATGCCCAGCTGCTCTAAGTTGGTAAACTCCTTGCATGCGCTGGCTAGTTTAACCACATCCAGGCGCCAAGGTTGCGCGAACACCGGCGGGCCTTTTGTGGTTATTAAATGTTCAACACCATGGTTGAACGCGGCAGCACAGTTTTACCCTCGGCCGGGGGATCGTGGAGATCGTGGGTTCGATCCCTGCCCCCGGCCAACAGTGATCTGTGTGGAGTTTGCATGTTCTCCCCGTGTTGCATGGGTTTACTCCGGGATTTCTCCGGTTTCCTCCCACATGCTAAAAACATGCAGGTTAGGGATAAGGGGCGCTTGCATACGCAGCGACCGGCAGCTGGTGACTTGTCACCAGACTGCAAAACAAATCTACCTACGGGTACAAAATAAGTACAAAAAAAAAAACAAAAAAAACAAAACATGTTTCATCACTGTAGCAGAAAACGTCGGAACCGTGAGTGCTGGGAACTGTGAAAGTAAATGCTGGTACTTACACCCTGGAGCTATAAAGCTAGCCTGTGTTGTTGGCCCAACTCCCCGAGCTGTGCAGGGCAAGGAGGTAAAAGAGACAGCATCCACTAAACGTCTGTAGGCAACATCGACTAACTCAAAAGCACATAAAAAAATCTGTGCCTAAAATGGGGACAGAACATGCTGCCACCACAAAATTCCATTGGTAATTGTGTCCGTGTAAGCACACAGTCAACGTCCGTTCACCAAACGTCCTAATGTCAGATCCATTGGTGGCTGTGAGCTCGGGACCACTGCCTCCTGCTGATCTGTCTGCACTGACTGGCAGAATGAGGCTCTTCTGGGAGCCGGAGTCCACTAAGAAACATCTCCCCAAACGTGTGTCTGTGATGAACAGCAGCTTGTTCCTGTTGCCAGCAGTCGCAGCTGCTACTGACTGCTGGCCGTGCAGTTTCCCTGGCTTCTTGAATTGGCACAGTGGCAGACAGCGTTGGGCATCCAAGCCAAAGTGGCGGTGATATACACAGAGTGTCCCATTCCTGCGTCTCTTGGCGTCCGTACCAGCCACCACCAACGGCTCCTCGAACTCGCTGGAGTCCTTTCCTGATGCTGGTGTTGTTGCATGCAAGGTGAGAGTTCTGGTCGCTAGGATGATGCGGTCTGCTTCCTGCGCCAGAGCGCGGTAGTTCTTGGTTACCAGCAGCGGCGAGTTGGCCAGGATCACCCTCACTGTAGCAGGTAGGTTCCTGAGGAAGAGGTGGGCAAAAAGGAAGGATTCTTCCCCCTCAGTGCTAACATGCTCTCCATCAGCTCCACAGCTGATCTGTCACCTTTCTCTGAGCACATCAGGAGTCTCTCTGCTCTCTCACTGTCCGACAGGGTATACCGCTGAATCAGCATCTGCTTGAGCGCGTCGTATTTCCCTTGGGCCAGCGGTTCCTGGAGCAGGCTCATTACTTGCAGCGTGGTGCGCGCATCCAGCGCAGTGACCACATGATAATATTTGGTGTCGTCCATGATCCTGCGGTGTGTGAATTGGGCTTCAACATGTAGAAACCAAGCGATCAGACTGTGAAGCCAGAAGTCTGGGAGCTTGACTGTGACAGCGCATGCCGCGCTGGTGTTCTCCCTCTGGGTTGTCTCCGGGGCGGTGCTCGACTCGTTTTCAATTGCACGTCTTAGGGTCACCAATATGGAAGATGGAAACAGACGAGGCAGCGAGCTAGATGACACACAAACTTTATTCTACTTCCAACATAAGCAGAGAAACTCTGAAGCCTGAGTGCCTGAGCACTCAGGCTTCAGGCTTCCTTTATACACTTTAATTCCCACCTCCGGCATTCAGGGTAAACCCATTAACATTCAGACTGCAAAACATGCACACACATTAACATAACATTGACCCACACGTCACAGAGCATGTCTTGCTACAATACATTCACACCCCTGCATCCTCAGGTGCCAGCCTGGCGCGGCAGGGGGCAAAAGGCACATCTTTGTTTGGTTGGCTCCACTCAGCTTTCCTCATTAGCATCTCTAACTATCTTCTCCCCCACCAACCCCCTTGTCCTGGGTGGAGTGCCATGTGTATTGTGTCCACTGTGGGACCACATGTGTATCACTTTAAGCTTCACATCTCAGAGAGAACAAAGAACTGGGCCTCCTGTGAGATAACAGGAGGATGTGAAATCTTAGTCTTTGGTATGCAAGAGATGACCTTGGGGGATTTCCTGGTCTCCCAGAGACTATGAGGAGGATGTCATAGGATTTAAGGAAAGATGTATTGTTGCTTGTGATTAAATGCAATATGACTGTGAGCTTTGAAGGTCCTGAATATATAAAGGACGAATGTCTGTGTTTTTCCCTCTTTCTGTTTTGCTGATGTTGGAAGATGTGAATAAACCTGACTCGTGAGATAAACTCTGCCTCGTCATTTTCACATTTCCACACTGGTGACCCTAAGACGTATCATGGATGAAAGAAATTCCCCCGGGCCAGCTGAGTCAGGAGCTCCCAGCCAAGCGTATGCCGCTACCGTCCAGCTACCGGACTTTTGGCAGGACAACCCGTGCTCCTGGTTCCACTGCACGGCTCAGCATGTGCAAAGCCTATTGGAGCGGCCACCTGCCAACGACAAATACGGCGGGTTGAAGGCTGCGCTTATCCAGCGTTTCACTCTCTCAGTCGAGGAGAGAGCAGAGAGGCTCCTGGCTCTGAACGACTTGGGAGATGGCACGCCCATTGACCTGATGGAGAACATGCTGAGGTTGAGAGGCTCAGACGGCGATGACTTCCTCTTCACCCACATTTTCCTCAGGACCCTACCGTCGGCCACGAGAGCGACCCTGGCCAGTTCGCCGTTGTTGGACCAGCGGGACTTCCGCGCGCTGGCCCAGGAGGCGCACCGGATTCTCAACGCCAGCAAACAGCGCGCGGCCACCGCAGCAGCGACGGAGTTCGGCGCGACGGCCGGAGATGGCGGGGGGTCAGAGACGGCGGTAGCAGACCCACCGACGACGGCGGCGGCGGGGGCCAAGGATCGTGGAGGAGACACCCTCTGTTTCTACCATCGCCGCTTTGCAGAGAAGGCACGCAAATGTATACCACCGTGCCAGTTCAAGCACTGGGGAAACGCCCAGACCGGGGGTCGGTAGCAGCTGCGGCCCTCAGGGAGGAGAACAAGCTGCTCTACTTGAAGGATGCGCGCTCGGGGAGGCAATTCCTCGTGGATACAGGCTCCCAAGTGAGTTTCATCACGCCTTCCTCCGCTGACCGGCTGGCGGTTCCCAGAGGTCATGGGACGTCAGCAGCGAACGGTTCGGAGATTAAGACCTTTGGTGAGAGGGCTCTGCTTCTGTCCCTACACGGCCGTACATTTGAGTGGACTTTTGTTATAGCTGCAGTGAATTTCAATATGTTGGGGGCTGATTTTCTGTGCTCACATGGTTTGTTGGTTGATCTTGCTAACAGGCGCCTGGTTAATGCACTTTCTTTTTATTCTATTCCCTGTACAGCCCGAGTGACCCCGCCGACAGCACAAGCCAACGTCACAACAGCAAGCGGTAAGCTCCACAAACTGCTCACTCAGTTCCCAGCACTCACGGTTCCCACATTTTCAGCAGCCGTCGCTAAACACGGAGTGGAACATTTTATTACTACCATCGGACCACCCGTTTTTGCAAAAGCTCGGCGCTTGGATTCAGCTAAACTGACCATAGCGCGCGAGGAGTTCGCCAACCTGGAAAGGTTGGGCATCATCAGGCGTTCGAACAGCCCATGGGCTTCCCCACTGCACATGGTCCCGAAAGCTGACAGCTTGTGGTGACCTTGCGGAGATTTCCGCAGGTTGAACAACGCCACAGCACACGACCGCTACCCAATCCCGCATATCCAAGATTTTTTCGTTCATTTGGCGGGGGCGCACGTTTTTTCTAAGATAGACTTGGTCCGCGGTTACCACCAAGTCCCAGTGCGTGCTGAGGACATACCCAAAACAGCGGTAATAAGTCCGTTCGGTCTATTCGAGTTTTTGCGCATGCCATCTGGGCTTAAAGGCGCTGCGCAGACGTTCCAACGCATGATGGACGCGGTGTTGCGCGATCTCCCCTTCGTATTCGTCTACTTGGACGACATCTTAGTAGCCAGCGCATCCGAAGACAAACACGAAAACCACCTCACAGCAGTTTTCCGGAGGTTGGGAGAGCACGGTTTAATAATCAACCCAGCGAAGTGTCAGTTCGGGGTGACGCAGATTGATTTTTTGGGGCATCGTGTCTCTCCAGAAGGAACGGTTCCGCTGCCTGACAAAGTGCGCGCGGTAGCAAATTTTCCCCAGCCACAAACGGTCAAGGCGTTACAGGAGTTTTTGGGAATGGTGAATTTTTATAACCGTTTCCTCCCCCGCGCAGCGCAGCTCATGCAACCATTGTATGCCGCACTCAAAAAACAAAAACCCCAAAATAGGATCGAATGGTCTCCAGAGCGAGAGCGAGCATTCTCGGAGGTCAAAGCAGCCCTGGCAAACGCTGCGTTGTTAGCACATCCAGACCCAACGGCCCGCATAGCGCTCACTACTGATGCGTCAGATGTAGCCATAGGGGCGGTCGTGGAGCAGCATGTAGCCGGGGCTTGGCAGCCACTCACCTTTTTCAGCAGGACATTGCGCGATAGTGAACGAAAATACAGCTCATTCGACAGGGAGTTGTTAGCTCTCCACTTGGCCATTTGCCACTTCCAGTTCTGGCTGGAGGGACGCCGTTTCACCGCGTTCGTTGACCACAAGCTGCTGACATTCGCGATGGCCAAGGTTTCAGAACCGTGGCCGGGCCGGCAGCAAAGACAGCTGGTTGCCATCTCAGAGTTTACTACCGATATTCAGCACGTAGCGGGTAAACTGAATGTAGTGGCAGACTGTCTCTCGCGCGCCGTGGCGGCCCCAGTCCACGTAGGGATAGATTATGCAGCCATGGCCGCGGATCAGGTTAGCGACGCGGACGTGCGCGCTCTCCAGTCTGGACCAACAGGGTTAAGGCTGGAGAACAGGGTGCTGCAAGATGGTATGCCCCCCCTAATCTGCGATGTCTCCACGGGGCGACCGCGTCCTGTGGTACCGACCGCGTGGCGCCGCCGCGTTTTTGACTCGATTCATTCTCTGGCGCACCCGGGAGTGCGCGCGTCGGTCAAAATGGTAGGAGAGAAATTTGTATGGCCGAGCCTACACAAACAAGTTAAGGAGTGGGCAGCAGCCTGCATGGCTTGTCAATGAGCCAAGGTACACAGACACACGAGAGCTCCCTTGGAGCCGTTTCACATCCCGGCTAAGAGGTTCGATCATGTTCACGTGGACCTCGTAAGCCCCCTCCCGCCGTCACAGGGGTGCCCACACCTTCTGACAATGGTGGACCGCACCACGCGCTGGCCGGAAGTGGTCCCACTGGCATCAACCACAGCCGAGGAGGTGGCGCGCACGTTTTTAACAGCATGGGTAGCGCGCTTTGGAGTCCCGTCGGACATTACGTCCGACAGAGGTCTTCAATTTGTTTCTGAACTTTGGTCAGCAATGGCCCGCAGCCTGGGGGTAACGATCCACCGCACAACCGCATACAATCCGCAGGCTAATGGGTTATGCGAACGTTTTCATAGGTCATTGAAAGCGGCTCTCAGAGCGTCGCTGACGGATGCAAATTGGGTGGATAGGCTACTGTGGGTTTTATTGGGGTTGCGTTCTGCACCGAAAGAGGACTTAGAAGCCTCCCCGGCTGAGCTAGTTTTTGCGAACCACTTCGGCTGCCCGGGGAGTTTCTCCCAGATAATCCTGCGCCAGGTAGCTCCCCGTCTCAGCGGTTGCAGTGTGGCACAGAATCGGGCACACTGCCTGGCCCCGTTCACCACAGTTTTCCGTGCGTTTTTGTGCCTAAGGCTTTGAAAAACGCAGAATTTGTTTTTGTCAGACACGATGCCCATCGGCCACTGCTGCGACCACCTTATGATGGACCATTTCGAGTGCTGGAAACAGGGGACAAACATTTTTTGCTAGATTTGGGGGGCAGGAAGGAAAAGATTGGCATAAACAGGCTCAAACCCGCCTTTGTGGTGGCAGACGAGGATGTGCTGTTGGCCAGGGCTCCTCGGCGCAGCAGACCCCCCCGGGGACATTCCCCAGAACACCTACAGAGAATGACAAACAGTTCTCACCCCAAGACAGCAGTGCTCCAGCGGGATGGCGCCGCAGAAGTGGCGAAGCCCGCTTACAGCAGATACGGGAGGAGACTGAGGCCCAAGCAGCACGTGGGTTAATGTGTAATGATTTTATCATGACATGCAGACTGTATTCTGTTGTTCCATCTTAGATGTTTGGGGGGGGTCATGTGGGACCACATGTGTATCACTTTAAGCTTCACATCTCAGAGAGAACAAAGAACTGGGCCTCCTGTGAGATAACAGGAGGATGTGAAAACTTAGTCTTTGGTATGCAAGAGACGACCTTGGGGGATTTCCTGGTCTCCCAGAGACTATGAGGAGGATGTCATAGGATTTAAGGAAAGATGTATTGTTGCTTGTGATTAAATGCAATATGACTGTGAGCTTTGAAGGTCCTGAATATATAAAGGACGAATGTCTGTGTTTTTCCCTCTTTCTGTTTTGCTGATGTTGGAAGATTGTGAATAAACCTGACTCGTGAGATAAACTCTGCCTCGTCATTTTCACATTTCCACACCACCACAATAACAGCTGTCGTCTGTCACCGTGTGGCAGACGCCACAACACCATGCTTGGCTGTCATGGTATATACAGACAGCTGCAGCTGTTTGGTTTACCCCAAAATTAAAATGCTCATGCTGCTGTCATGCCATAAATGCTTGTTATTTAACTTAACGCATACAGACATTTTCTGACAATTGTTCAGAATTTTATTGACCTACTGTATATTTTGTGATAATTTAAAAATTAATGCATGCTGAAGCATGCTGAAGTCCATATCGTTCCAAGGCAGTGCGACGAATGCAAAAACCCCCAAAAAACTGTTTGATATCTTTTTTAAATCCTTAAGCCTTAGGAAGCAAATTGTTACTATTTTTTATTTATTATTTATTTCATGCAGCCTTCATTCTGGTGACATATATAACACATAAATGTCAGATCTATGACATTCATATAAGTGAAAACACACCTGCTGTGCTCTTGTGTCTGTCCTGTATCTGTACCCCCGATCACACCAACAGTCCTTTTTCATTTAGTGCATGATCTACGCATTGCCAGTGAGAAGCTTCCATTTATACAGTCTATGGCACAACCACGAACACCAGCAACAAATACCAGAACTATGCTAAAACATTCAAAAAATACAAAAATGACAAGTGCTGAAATTAGCTGCCACTTGAGTGCAAAACACGTATGTGGACTATACATTAAAATGAATTTGAAAAACTTTAATGCTATTTTAAATGCCCCTGCTACTCCACTCTGACTGACTGATTTAACACTACTGCAGCCGAAACCGGAAGCTCCACCCATAATTGTTCCTACAGTGGCACCCCCAAGAATAAGGTGGATAGGATTCAAAATTAATAAGAAGTGTAGAGGTCCTTGCTTTGACTGACTTGAACACATCTGTGCCCACAGGACATCACTAGTTTCTCACACTGCTCTGGTTTGATCTTGCTCCATTCTTCTTGCAGTCTCTTCCACAGTTCAGTAACTGTAGTGGGTTTCTTAGCCATTAATTTGTCACCAAGGATTTTCCAGAGATTCTATTTGGAGTTTAGATCTGGACTCTTGGCTGGCCATTTCATTGTTTCAATATTGTTAGATTCAAGGAGCTGTTTAACCCATGTGACGGGGGCATGAAAATTGCAGGCTGATTGGGAGACAACTGCAGTGAAGGAATTGCATGTTGCCGAAGGAGGTTCACATTATATTCACCCTGCCATGTAGTTGTACAAGAGGCTCAACTCCTGCTGCAGAAAAAAAAACATCCCCCAAACTATGACACCTCCTCCTCCAAATTTAACTGACTTCTTTACACACTTTAGGTTCAGTCTTTCTCCAGTTTGACACCGAACATACGGCAGGGAAAATAAGTATTGAACACGTCAACATTTTTCTCATTAAACATACTTCTGATGGAGTCATTGACCTGAGATTTTCACCAGACATCAGTAACAACCCAAGTAATCCATACATACAAAGAAATTAAGGCAACTATGTTCACAAAACAAGTTATATTTAATAAAGTGGAATGACACAGGGAATAAGTATTGAACGCATGAAGAAAAAGAGGTGCAAAAAGGCATAGAAAGCCAAGAAACCAGCTGAAATCCAACAGAATTTAGGAAGTGTTGTAGACGAATTTTATCTAAACACTTTGAAAGGTCCTAGAATAAAATAATCAATCAGATCTGTGAGGTGAATCTTCCTTTTATTGTTGCAACAATAAAAGAGGTAAAGTCAGAAATACAGCTCCGCTCTCTCCTGACGGGAGAGAGAAAACACACACACTTTTATATCTCCCAGACTACAGAAAAAAAGGAAAAAACACAAAGCACACTGTGCTACTGAGGGATATCGCAGATGGGGGCCTCAAGGCCAAAATGAACAGGGGAAGAGAGGGAGTGAGAGCCTGAATACCTGAATCAGAATCAGAATCAGAATCAGATTTATTGCCATTGTTCATGTAGTACACAAACTAGGAATTTGTCTCGGTGCAATGCTACAACATTAAAACATGATAAGATAAAGAGATAAACTAAAAAAAAAAATTAAAAAAAAATTAAAGACTAAAACCATGCAATAAGTGTAGAATAATAAATAGTAATAATAATAATAATAATAATAATAATAATAATATACTAGTCACAGCAGTTTTAAATAAATTAGCAAGTAGCAGATGATGTGCAGTCGATAATGCAACAGAAAAACAGTGATGAATGACATGAGTCTGGTTGAGCTGCTGTATATTGTGCACGAGAGTCAATAAGTCACTTAATGTTCAGCAGTCTGATGGCAGAGGGGAAAAAGCTGTTCATGTGGAGGTTTTAGTCTGAATGGACCGAAGTCTTCTACCTGAGGGGAGGGTGGCAAACAGTACGTGACCAGGGTGTGAAGGATCGGCCATGATCCGGCCTGCACGCCTCCGGGTCCTGGAGATGTACAGATCCTGGAGAGATGGGAGCTTGCAGCCGATCACCTTCTCAGCAGTGCGCACGACGTGCTGCAGCCTTAGTCTGTCCCTGGCAGTAGCTCCTGCGTACCACACGATTATGGAGGAGGTGAGGATGGACTCGATGATGGCCGTGTAAAACTGCACTAACATCTTGGTGGGTAGCTTGAGCTTCCTCAGCTGCCGCAGAAAGAACATCCTCTGCTGGGCTTTTTTGATGAGTGAGCTGATGGTTGGCTCCCACTTGAGGTCCCGGGTGATGGTGGTGCCCAAGAAGCGGAAGGAATCTGCAATGGTGATGGGAGAGCCTGTGATGGTGAGGGGGGGCAGGGGGGTTGTGACTTTCCTGAAGTCCACAATCATCTCCGCTGTCTTCAGAGCGTTCAGCTGCAGGTTGTTGTGGCTGCACCAGGACACCAGCTGGGCCACCTCTCTCCTGTAGACGGACTCATCGCCGTTGGAGATGAGCCCGATGAGGGTGGTGTCGTCCGCAAACTTGATCAGCTTAACAGACTGGTGGGTGGAGGTGCAGGAGTTGGTATAAAGGGAGAAGAGTAGGGGGGAAAGTACACAGCCCTGGGGTGATCCGATGCTGATGCTAACAGAGTCTGAGACAGACTTCCCCAGCTGCACATGCTGCCTCCGGTCCGTCAGGAAGTCGGTGATCCACCTGCAGAGGGAGTCAGGCACGCCGAGCAGGGACAGCTTGTCCTGGAGCAGAGCGGGGCGGATGGTGTTGAATGCAGAGCTGAAGTCCACAAACAGGATCCTGGCGTAGGTTCCCGGGGAGTCCAGGTGCTGCAGGATGGAGTGGAGGGCCAGGTTGACTGCGTCGTCCACAGACCTGTTGGCACGGTAGGCAAACTGCAGCGGGTCCAGGAGGGGAGTGGTGATGGACTTGAGGTGGGACAGGACCAGGCGCTCAAAGGACTTCATGACTACAGAGGTGAGTGCTACAGGTCTGTAGTCGTTAAGTCCAGTAATCCGTGGCTTCTTGGGGACAGGGATGATGGTGGAGGATTTGAGGCAGGTCGGCACGTGGCATTGCTTAAGGGAGGTGTTAAAAATGTCTGTGAAGACAGGAGCCAGCTCTTTCGCAGTGTCTCAGGGTGGAGGGAGACACGCCGTCCGGACCGGGGGCCTTGCGTGGGTTCAGTCTGGAGAACTGTCTGTGCACGTCCTGCACACTGATGACAAGGGCAGGGGGGGAGGAGGAGGAGGGGGGGACCGCTTTTGATGAATTAGCGGCCAAGGAGGCAGTGGAGCTGGGTGGAGGGGGGGAGTTGGACACAGCTGACGAGGTGTCAAAACGGGCGTAATGTTGGGACAGTTTTTGACAAAGGGCTTTGTCATCCTGACCTTTAGAAGCCTGAGGCCGATAGTTGGTGATTTGCCTCAGTCCTCTCCACACAGAAGCCAAGTCATTAGCAGTGAACTGCTGCTGGAGTCTCTCAGAATACACAGATTTAGCTCTCTTCAGCTCTCTGTTAAACCGATATTTAACCTCCCTGTAGCAGTCCCTGTCTCCACTTTTCAACGCTGCTTCCTTCTCCTTCCTGATCTGTCTGAGCTTGGCAGTGAACCAGGACTTATCATTAGAGTATCTCACCCTGGTGCGCAATGGAAGAATGTTCTCCTCACAAAAGTTGATGTATGAGTTCACAGTGTCTGTGTACTCATTAAGATCATGTGTGGCTTCTTTAAACATGTCCCAGTCAGTTATTTCCATGCATGTGTTCAGTTTCTCTCCAGCTTCACTGGTCAATTTCTTCCTGGTGGTCACAACAGGTTTAATGAGCTTCAGTCTCTGTCTGTATGTGGGAATGAGGTGGACTATCACGTGATCAGATAATCCGAGCGCAGCGCGGGGAACAGCGCGATACGCGTCCTTCACTGTGGTGTAACAGTGATCTAGTGTGTTCTCACCTCTGGTTGGACATTTAATAAACTGTTTGTATCGGGGGAGCTCGTGACTCAGATTGCTCTGGTTAAAGTCGCCAACCACAATAATCAGGGAGTCCGGGAAAGTCCGCTCCGCATGTTGGATGTGATCTGCGAGCGCGCGCGTCCGCGTCGGGAAGGACGTACACAGCGATCAATACGAATGAAGCAAACTCCCGCGGGGAATAAAATGGCTTGCAGTTAATGGAGAGAAATTCTAGGTCGGGAGAACAGTGCCGGGAAATCACGGTTACATCAGAGCACCAGCTGCTGTTAATGTAAAAGCATACTCCTCCTCCTTTAGACTTACCGGAGAGCTCTGTAACGCGATCAGCACGAAACAGCTGAAATCCCTCAAGGCTGATCGCGCTGTCCGGAGTAAAATCATTAAGCCAAGTCTCAGTAAAACAGAGGGCGGACGAATTAGCGAGGTCCTTAAATCGCATCAGCAGTCTCAGTTCGTCTACCTTGTTAGAGAGAGAGTTGGTATTGGTCAGAAATATTCCAGGCAAGGCTGTGCACGTGCCCCTCTTCCGAAGCCGTTCGAGAGCTCCCGCACGTTTTCCTCTCTTCCACTGTCTCACTTTTTGGGCTAGAAAGTGGACCAGATCGGCGGCAGGAGCCAAAAAAACCGGGAGAAGGTCCGTGGGAGTGAAAGACCTGATATTTAGAAGCTCTTCTCGGGTATAAGAGCAGGCAGACACACAACTGATGAACAGAAACAAACAAATTAAAGGGCAGCGAAGCACCATGGCGGCCACTGTGGGCGCCATCTTGGATAAGCTGGTTACATATGAATTTTATCTTGGGACACAAAGCATTATAAAATCATCAAACAGCTTGTTAATATAGCACAATAAACAGTTCATATATGCATAAAAGTTACAGTCATATGTTGTAACACACACACACACACACACACACCATATAAAGGGACATTCTTATAACACATGTAATCCCTAGTTACTGAACAGATTAAATGCATAATAAATTGGTTGATTAATGTATAGACAGTAGGTTATAGACAATAAATTTCTTCCACTACAACAATTCCCTTCTCTTGGTCATATATGACCATTTATACAAGACGGTTAAAGTAAAAGAAATCAGCAAAAGTACACCCTGTCAGGTTTAAACTGATGCATCATGAACAATGACATGGAATGACATATAGGTGGATAATCACAGACCACTTTCAAATTTATTCTTTAACATTATCATAACCATCAGGGAAAGGAAGGTGTGACATATCTGAAGCAGTGTGAATAGACATTTTCTGTTTAATTGTGTCTGAATCCTGTTCTGCCGTGGGGAGAGCTGTGTAATGCATCATGTTGACAGCAAACATTTTGGACATCACATGGCGAATTATTGGAATCAGGCAACAGCCACATAAAAGCAAAATTAAAAGAATCATTAAAAACATCAGTGCAATACGTACACGCCAGTCTTTCCAACCAACACTAGTTTATTTAGCCAGGACCAGATATCCCAGCCAGAGGAGATTGTACTATGCCCTGCAGCTGCTGTGAAAGAAGTTCATTAAGGTGACTTATACATACATTGTGAACTCTGACTTGGCGAAAAGCAAAATCTGTTACACTGACATTTAACTACTCACAGTACTCTGTTGTATTTCCTACAAATTTGACAGTAAACCCCTTATCACAGACGGTATCATTGTGGTGTACCCTTTCAACCAGTCTGTGCTAGCAATGCTCCCATTGTTTCTGATCTGTTTAGAGGATAAGAAATCATAGGCACAGAGTGAGTAACATGATGTGGCAAGTATGTACAAACATAGCAAGACCCAGTCACATTTGCTTGTCTAACTGACAAACGTACCACCTGATAACATGCATTGTTGTCATAGGTGTCGCTGGAATGATTGTCAAAGTTATAGCCCAGGGGGCTTGCCTCGCGCCTTGTCCGGAAAGGATTGTTCGGTGAGGCAGAACAGCGTATCAATAGGTATATGATTACCCCAAGCAAGAAAGTGATAAGAAAGCACACCCACACTACGTCTGTTTTGGTCCAGAAGTGATGGTACCGCTGGCGTCTTCGGCGATGTTCCACTTCAGCAGCATGACGCTGCTGTGAGTCTGAATTGTTTGTCATATCAGTATCAGTGTAAGTGAGATGCATGCTGTATGTTTCAACTGAGCAGCGTTCGACGTACACTCAGTTTGTTTGTGACGGCTGTCAAGTGCAACAATGCGATACGATGTCTGCTTCTTCTCATCCTAGTCTACAACGTAGGGTGGTGATTGTGGCTAATCACCATCTGCTTCTAATCCTGGTCTGGTCTGGGTTCTTCTGGCTTGACCCTTGGGACCTTTCTGCAGTGTGTTGCATGGATCCACGTTGCCCTCTCAGCGATTTTCACGGCCGTGAATGTCATCAGAAGGACTTGGTACGGACCCAACCACCATTTGCTGTGCCAGTTCTTCAGCTTGAAAACTCCTGACCACCACCCAGTCACCTGGTCTTATGTTGTGGAGGACTCCCTCTGCTGGCTTGGGCAGGGCAACCTTTACCTGCTGTGAAATGTTTTGAAGTTGGCAGGACAATGCAGAGCAATAGGATAACATGGCATTTTCAAAATGTGAAGTGGTTAGAGGAGGCAGTGTCTTTCTTTCTGCAGAGAAACCTAAAAAATGAGGGGTGAGCAAACAAAATCTCAAAGGGTGACATGTCATATTTCTTTCTAACTCGCATGCGCATGTACATGAGTGCTAATGGGAGGCACTTAGTCCAGGGTAGGCCAGGTTAGGCACAATGCTTTCTCAGATCAAAGGCCAATGTAATACCCAATTGGTCAGTGCTTCATTTACAAAGTGTCTTACCATTGTTACTGGAGATTTTCTCTGGTATTCACCATCTGGGAATGATTTCTGACAACATGCTTGTTGCATGTTTGGCTGGAAGGGCTTCTACCCATTTGGACCACATGTCACCCACTACTAAACGGTACTTTCTGCCCTCTGCTGGGCTTAGTTCAATGAAGTCCATCATAAGATGCTGAAACGGTCCTGCAGGTGGCAGATGTGCTGCTAGAACCTGTTTAGGGACCCTGTGGGCATTGTTAGTGGCACAGATTAGGCATTTTTTGCAAAAATTGTCAGCATTAACAGTGAATCCAGTGGTAAACCAATTTGCATGCAGTGGTTGTATCATCCCTTCTCTTGACACATGGTGTTTCCCATGTGTCAATTTAGCAAAACTAGAAAAGCACGCATAGAGTTCACACCTCCGCCAAGGCTCCTTCCTTCCCTCCCATCTAAATCCATCCAGTAGTTCCTGTGTAATCCTGCCGCACAAATTCAAACAAAACCCTTGGTGGAGGTGTGCACTCCCATATCATCACCAAAATCAAAATCCAACCATAACTTTTGAGTTATGTTGCTAACAAACAAACAAACCCTGGCAAAAACATAACCTCCTTGGTGGAGGTAATGATGGAAGTAATGAGCTGGTAAGCAGGGGAGGACATTCGTGACCCCTCCACACCAGCCTGGTCTTTGTGACATCCTTTCTTGGCCAATTTCTGACGTTTCTGTGGGAAGGAAAAAGACTGCATGGTAAGAAGTGAGTCAAAAGGAGAGGAGGGTTGGTTAGTAGGAGGGCAGACACACGAAGGGGAAGAAGGGGTCATGACATGGCTGCAGCAAGAGACAGGGCTGCAGCTTTAGCCACGGCATCAGCCCGTGCATTACCCTTAGATGCAGAGTCAGAAGATGAAGTGTGGTTGTGCATTTGCACACCGCCACAGATAAAGGAAGGAGAATAGCTTTCAGCAGGCGTGACACATGTATAGAATTCTTATCAGTGAGCTTGCAGAGGTAAGGAAGTGATGTTCACGCCAAAGGGCACCAAAATCATGCACCACTTCAAAAGCGTAATGAGAGTCAGTGTAAATAGTGACCGATTGCCCCGTATCATAAGTGCATGCCTCTGCCAAGGCAGCCAGTTATGCAGAAAGATGAGATGGCAAGGAGCCAGAGAGCAACGTATAGTGGTCATCACATACTGCCAACCCACTTTGTTGCGGCCTACAGAGAGGTCAACAGAGGCAGAGCCGTCAATGTACAGGACAAGGTCTGGGTTGGGAAGTGGAGTGTCAGACAGGTCAATCATGGTCACAGTCTGTGTCATCGTCACAAGAAGGTGGGGGAAGATTGGTGGCTGGGTTAATTAGCTGTGCACAGTGTTTGACAGTAAGGTTTGGCGATTCAAGGAGGATGGAATGATATCTAAGCCACCTTGCATGGGAGAGGTGTGACAACTTCTGCTCATTCAGAAGCAGTGCAACAGCATGAGGAACATACAGAGTGAGAGGAGAATACAGAACAATGTCCTAAGATGCCTCTACCGCGCGCTCTGCCGCAGCCACAGCACAGAGACAAAGCGGAAGTCCTGCCGCAACAGCGTCCAATTTGCAGGAATAATATGCAACTGGGCAAAGTCTGTCACCGTGGGGCTGCAGGAGAACGGAGGTCATGCATCCAGACTTTTCATCAACATAATGAACAAAGGGTTTCGATGAATCAGGAAGTGAAAGAGTTGGAGGAACCAAAAGAGTTTTTTTTTCATGTTGTCAAAGGAGTTATTAGCAGCGGGTGTCCACTCAAGAGGGAAGTGTGAGGGACCCTTTGATGGAATGATTTCATGCATTGGTCTCTCAATGCATGAAAAATCAGGAATCAAAGAGCGGCAATAGGATGCCATGCCAAGGAAGGAGAGAAGTTCCTTCTTGGTTTTAGGCTTGTCCATGTAACAGATTGCTTGTGCACGCTTTGGAGAAAGAGATTTGCCTTGATTGGAGATTTGATGGCCCAAAAATGTGACCATTGGTTTGCAAAACTGCAATTTGGACTTTGAAGCCTTGTGGCCTTCTGCAGCAAGGTGACACAAAAGCTTCAAAGAATCTGCTTGACATTGTGCTTCATTTGGCGCGCACAGCAAAAGGTCATCAACATACTGAATCAGGACAGAGCCATCTGACAGTTGAAGAGAGCTCAAGGAGCTTTTGAGAGCTGCGTTATAGATGGTCGGACTTTCACAGTAGCCCTGGGCCAATCTGATGAACGTATAAAGAGCCCCATTGAATTGGAATGTGAACCAAAACTGTGAGTCTTTGTGGATAGGGACGCTGAAGAATGCGTTTGACAAATCCACCACTGTAAAATGGGTTGAATTTGGAGGAATTTGAGTCAAAATGGTATGAGGATTAGGGACCACAGAAGCGCGCTGGATGACGGCAGCTTTGACAGCCTGAAGGTCTTGGACAAAACGTCATTCAGCAGGTTGGCCCTCATCTCTGATCTTTTTTTTTTACGGGAAAAATTGGTGTACAAACTGGAGAATTTGGCGCTCCAACAATAATCCCTTCTTTTAAAAGTGATTCAAAAACAGGAGTGATGCCGTCACGTGCCTCAGCCCTGAGTGGGTACCGCACACATTTCGGTCGGAAATCAGATTTCGGCCTTATCACTGCTGGTGGGCAGTTTTTTACAAGCCCCTCGTCATATTTGTGCGCAGCCCACAAAGATGGTGTGACACATGAGAGCATGTGGTCTTCCTGACTCTGTGCAGATGGCATGATAACAGGTTTCATCCATCTGTATCACCTGGTGTCATCCAAAATTTGGATGAAATGCTCGCAGGAAAGCGTCACCGCATACTCTGCACGATACATCTGCAGAGAAGGGGAAAATGAAACTGCACTGAGGCCAACATGGTGCAGTGGTGCAGATGAAACCCAGTCATCAGCGCGGTGGGCGGCAAGGGCCCATGCCCTTCGCTCCACGCTGAGGAGGGGGCTTTGGTGAGTGAAACATGTGGGTAACTGTGTGGAACTGAGAACACTGCAGACATGCAGGGTGTCAGTGCAATTAGCAAGAAGCCAAAATCTACTGCCCACACAATGTGTGTCCTTTGCAATGGGGCAGATTTAACTTGTAACTTTTTTTTTTCTCATATTCTGTGTCAGGACCCTGTAAGAGATGTGTTGTACAATGTGTTCTGTGTGGTGGCATGAAAACTGTAGCTTGTTGCGATATCTTCTTTCCCATTTTAACCAAATGAAAGCTCTGCCCTTCATCTGTCAGTGCCCACCCATAAATGTACAGCAGAGATGGAATTTTGGCAAAGGTCGAACTGGGAGTTTCAATTTGGGTTCCCAGTGGTGTGCAGGACAGTGAGAGTGACAAACTTCGCATCACATCTCTGCCTAACAAGCTGAAAAGGCACTGAGGTGAAAACAAGAAATTGTGAGTGAATGTTTTCCCATCCACTGTACATGACAATGTTTCTGTGAAAAACTCATGTGTGAAGCCTCCACTCGCCACCTGTGATGTGAGTCAACGAGAGGTGAGAGGAGGTATGATTCAAGTGTCAGTGCTGTGTATTTAGTATGAGATGTGAGTGTGTGGCTGCAGCGTGATTTTTTATTGGCAAGCACATGTATGGCGTCTGCTGGGGGTGAGGGTAAAGAGAGAGCGAGCATTGTCCAGTCTTATCCACCTGGCGTCATTGCTGAGGCTGTTGGGGTTTAGGCTGAGGTGGTGGGGGCTGGGGGAAAGGGTGTGGTGTTTGGCCAGGGTTTTGTCGGGGCCAGGATGCACGGTTGCCTTGCTGGAAGTTACCTCTGCCCCTCCCCCTTCCACGGGGTCCAGATCGTGGTCTTACTGGGCATGCTGTAGCCCAGTGTCCAGCTTGCTTGCAGTAACTGCAGGTTGACAACTGTGAGCACTGTGTCATCCAGTGTCTTTCTTGGCCACAGTAGCGACACTGGTCAGGGCCAGCAGAGGAGCCTGGGTGTGGCTGTGTCGGAGTGGGGGCCCATTGTGCCATCGTGAGCAGGGTCTTTTCCAGGTTGTCCTCCTTGCTTTTGTCTTCTTCTTTGTGGTTCATTCATGTTTACGGTGGTGGTGGTTGGCACGGCCGAGGACAGTCTCACAATCTTCCTCCTCCCAGCCGATGCAGGTCATCGTTTTGTTTGCCGCAAGGTGAGGATGCAACCCTGCCATGAACCACATATTAAGATGTGTGCCATATGGTCCCATGTCTTTCATATAGTTATTTGGGGCAGATGGGGAGGAATGCCCGCAATTGTTCATAGACGTATGCAGGGTCGTTCTCCAGCTGTGGCAATGTAGCTGCAAACTTGGGAATGTCTTCTGGAGCCCACGGGCGAAACACCAAGTGTGGACTTCCGTCCCCTGCCATCTCCATCATAGGCATGTTGGCGTCTGGAGGTTGATCATGTTCTTGCTTTGATGTTTGGTCACGCAAAAGTGGAGTTTATGTACGCGTGACCGCTTTGTGCTGAGATGGGGGTTTCTGGTCAGTCAGCGGTTGGACAGCAACCCCTCCTATCGCTCCTTGCAGCCCCTCGTCCACTCCTTCCTGCAGTGCTGGGTCCCCTTGGGCATCTTGATATGCTGGCCCCCTTCTAAAACTGTCATCTTCTGGTGTGAGAGCATATGGGTCAGGTAGTGCTGGGTATAATGCCAGAAGGATTAGTAGGGTGGGGTTTGAGGTGACACGGGATCCCCAGCAGAGTGTAAAAGTATACCACCAGGACAATATCAGTTACTACGGAGGGTGACAATATGTATGGGTACATATTCGTACTATATAGGATAGCTAAATAGACGGTTATGCTGTTTATTCCACCTAGCCACAATGCTCCGCACTGTGTATATATATTTATATATTTATGTGTACATATGTATATTCACTGCTCTTATTTTCTTATCTTCTAAATTATTACTCTGAGTGTTCCTATCCTGTGCTGTTGCAATCCTGGAATTTCCCCATTGTGGGACTAATAAAGGCTCATCTTTTCTTATCTTAAAAATTGTTCTTGTGTAATTTGTGTATTTTCTCTTCCGTTCATTCTCCCTTCTATTCTGTTTCTGTCTACCCCTACGTGCCTTTGCCTCCGTCAGCCACATGTCGGCCGCACCCTTTTTCAATTGTAACTGCATTAGCTTTTCTCTGTCCTTCTTTTTTTTTCCACAATATCTTTATTGAACCTTTTCTTTTTTTTTTTTTTAACAAACATGATACAAACAATCAAACACTAACACTAAAGTACTACAAAAAAAAAATGCACTAAAAACACCAACAACCACCAACAAAATCAAGTCTTCAACAATGCTCCTCTGTTTAGTCTAGACAATCCAATACATAAGTATACATATTATGTTCACCAGTTTGGAATTTACAAGGTCCACACACATCATTCACCTTCTTCTTCAAGAGTTATGTTTAAATTTTTTACATAATCAATAAAAGGTCTCCATATATTCTCAAACACAATTTCCTTTGATTTTAGTATATATGTTATTCTTTCTAATGGAAGGTTTGTTAACATCTGTCTTAACCACTGAGTCACATCTGGTCTATGAGTCTTTTTCCATAATAGTGCAATACATTTTTTGGCATTAAGCAAACTGAGGTCTATGAATGTTCTTTCACTTTTATTAAAATTATGCTTTTCTGGGTACAGACCCAACAAAAACAGTTTAGGATTCAATATGATTTGTTTTGAGATTATTTTTTCAATTGTTACCCTCACCTCTTCCCAAAACATTCTTATTAATCTACATTCCCATAAACAATGAAATAGGGTTCCTTTACTTTCCATGCATTTTGTGCATGTATCTGGTATATTTTTGTTATATCTATTTAACTCCTCCGGTGTAACATACATCCGCATTAACCATTTGAAATGTATCAATTTAAGGCGTGCATTTATTGATTTGGTTTGAGCTTCTGTACAAGCCAATTCCCATTGTTCCTCTGAAATTTCAATTTGCAGATCTTCTTTCCAGTAGTTTAATCTTTTCAGTGAATTTTCACTTGAAGATAGTGTCAATGAGTTATAAAACTCTGAAATAATACCCTTTCTTTTACTATCTTTCATCATCATTTTTTCCAAGGATGAATAAATAGGTCGAGTGAGAGCTTTATTTTGATTTGATCGAATAAAGTTTCTAAGTTGAAGATATTTAAAAAAATGTGTTCTATTGAGATTAAATTTGATCCTCAGCTCTTCAAAAGACATTATGTTGTCTGCACCTGGCAAATATAAATCCTGAATCTTTTGTCCATCCATCCATCCATCCATCTTCTACCGCTTTTCCGGAGGTCCGGGTCGCGGAGGCAGCAGTTCAAGCAGAGAAGCCCAGACTTCCCTCTCCCCAGCCACCTGCTCCAGCTCTTCAGAGGGGATACCAAGGCGTTCCCAGACTAGCTGGGAGACATAGTCTCTCCACCGAGTCCTGGGTCTGCCCCGGGGTCTCCTCCCAGTGGGACGTGCCTGAAACACCTCAAGTGGGAGGCGTCCAGGAGGCATCCTAATCAGATGCCCATACCACCTCAACTGACTCCTTTCAATGTGGAGGAGCAGCGGTTCTACTCTGAGCCTCTCCCGGATGACTGAGCTCCTCACCCTATCTCTGAGGGTGAGTCCAGCAATCCTACGGAGAAAGCTCATTTCAGCCGCTTGTATCCGCGATCTCGTTCTTTCGGTCATTACCCAAAGCTCGTGACCATAGGTGAGAGTAGGAACGTAGATTGACTGGTAAATCGACAGCTTTGCCTTAGAACTAAGCTCCCTCTTCACCACAACAGACCGGTACAACGTCCGCATCACTGCAGATGCTGCTCCAATCCGTCTGTCGATCTCTCGCTCCATTTTCCCCTCACTCGTGAACAAGACCCCAAGATACTTAAACTCCTCCACTTGGGGCAGGAGCCTGTCCCCAACCCGGAGAGGACAATCCACCTTTTTCCGGCTGAGGACCATGGACTCGGACTTGGAGGTGCTGATTCTCATCCCAGCCGCTTCACACTCAGCGGCAAACCGTCCCAGCAAGAGCTGTAGGTCATTGCTGGATGAAGCCAACAGGACAACATCATCTGCAAACAACAGAGATGAGATCCTGTGGTCACCAAGCATGACACCCTCCATTCCCTGGCTGCGCCTAGAAATCCTGTCCATAAAAATTATGAACAGGACCGGTGACAAAGGGCAGCCCTGGCGGAGTCCAACTCTCACTGGGAATGACTCCGACCGAGTGTTGGCAATGCGAACTAAACTCTCACAACGGTCGTACAGAGACCGAATAGCTCGTAACAACAAGCCCGATACCCCATACTCCCGAAGCACCCCCCACAAAAATCCACGAGGGACGCGGTCAAATGCCTTCTCCAAGTCCACAAAACACATGTAAACTGGTTGGGCAAACTCCCACGAACCCTCAAGAATTCTCGAGAGGGTAAAGAGCTGGTCCGATGTGCCACGGCCAGGACGAAAACCACATTGCTCCTCCTGAATCCGAGGTTCGACCAACGGCCGGACTCTCCTCTCCAGTACCTTGGCATAGACCTTCCCAGGGAGGCTGAGGAGTGTGATCCCTCTAAAGTTGGAGCACACCCTCCGGTCCCCTTTTTTGAAGAGAGGAACCACCACCCCGGTTTGCCATGCCAAAGGCACTGCCCCCGACCTCCACGCAATGTTGCAGAGGCGTGTCAACCATGACAACCCAACAACATCCAGGGCCTTGAGGTACTCGGGGCGAATCTCGTCCACCCCCGGGGCCCGGCCACCAAGGAGATTTTTAACCACCTTGGCGACCTCAGCCCCTGTGATAGGCGAGTCATCCCCCTCGTCCCCAAACCCTGCTTCCTCTGTGGAAGGCGTATCAGTGGGATTGAGGAGATCCTCGAAGTATTCCTTCCACCGCCCGACGATATCCCCAGTTGAAGTCAACAGTGTCCCATCCGCACCATACACAGTGTGGACGGGGAGCTGCTTTCCCCTCCTGAGCCGCCGAACAGTTTGCCAGAATCTCTTTGAAGCCGACCGAAAGTCTTGTTCCATGGCCTCCACCACGATAAGGTGACGATCCATGAGGGGGTGAATCTTTTGTATCCCTTTTAAATTCCATACTTTAAATACAGCGTCCGCTCTCCCTGGTTTAAAATATTGATTACCCCATATTGGACTAAATTGTGACAATAACTGTGGTTCTTTTAAATAGTTTTTAGCTTCACACCATATTTTGATCATATGCTTTACAAATGGATTTTTAACTTGTTTTTGTAATTTTTTTGCCGAATCTGAGTATATGAATATGGGAAGAGGTAAAGGTAAATTGTATGATTCCATTTCAGTCCAGTGAGGGAGATCATTTGATGAAAAATAATATGTCATAGACCTCAGTTGTGCCGACCAATAATACAACATAAAATTTGGACATTTCAGACCTCCACGATCAAATGGTAAATATAATAAAGACAAACGTAATCTAGCCCTCCTGTTGTTCCATATAAATTCCACTAACTTTTTTTTTATTCTTGAGAATAGATCAAAAGGTGGTGATAAGGGAATGTATTGAAATAAATAAAGTATTTTAGGTAAAATATTACTTTTAAGTATATTGATTCTCCCGATCATCGACATTGGTAGTGACATCCATCTCTGAGTTAACTCACTGATATCTGACATTAAGGCTTCATAGTTGACACTGGCGACTGATTCTAGCTTAGGCATAATTTGGATTCCTAAATATTTAAACTGATTTACAACATTGAATTGATTTGCCTCAGGGGCTGGGTAATTTCTCTGGGTCTCATTTAGCATTAATATTGAAGATTTAGTTTTATTTATTTTATATCCTGATATTTCCCCAAAATTCTTTATTAAATTCAACAAGGTTGGAATTGATTTTTTTAGATTCGACATAAACAAAATTATGTCATCGGCGTACAGGGAGATTTTATGTTCTGTTGGTCCAACTTTAATTCCATATATTTGTGAATGTAAACGTATCGCTATCGCTAAAGGTTCAATTGCCATAGTAAACAGTAAAGGTGAAAGTGGACAGCCTTGTCGACATCCTCTATTGATTTTTATTGGTTTTGAAATATTGTTATTTGTTAGGATTTCTGCTGTAGCATTATTGTATATTATTTGAACCCATTTTATGAAATTATTTCCAAGTCCAAACCTTTGTAGTACTTCAAAAAGAAAGGGCCATTCAACTCTATCAAAGGCCTTTTCGGCGTCCAATGATAGGAGAGCTGTATCCGGTGCTTCTTTATTAAAATAAATAATATTAAATAGTCTTCTTACATTATGGAAGCCTTGTCTACCCTTTATAAAGCCATTCTGATCTCGATTAATAATATTTGGTAAAATTTCTTGTATTCGTCTTGCTAAAATTTTACAGATTATCTTAAGGTCGGCGTTTAATAGGCTTATTGGTCTCATATTTTCACATTTATTAGAGGGCTTACCTGGTTTTGGCAGCAGTATAATTAAGGCATTATTTATGTATGATGGTAAATTATTATTTTGAAATGCTTCTAAAACCATTTCCAAAAAAGGTTTTATTAATTTATTCTTAAATTTTTTATAAAGGTCAACTGGAAGACCATCTGGTCCTGCACTTTTTCCTGATTTCATATTATCAATGGCTAGCCCAACTTCTTCTTGACTAATTTTAGACTCCAATATCTCCCTGTTTTCATTTGGAATACACGGTATAGATAGTTCGTTCAAAAACCCATTTAGTTTTGTTAATTCAGGTTCATTTTTGGTATCATATAATTTTTCATAGTAATCTCTAAAGGCTCTATTAATTTCTAAAGGATCTATAACTACCTGTCCATTACTTATAATACTGGTAATTGGTGTTTTAATTTCCAATTGTTTAATCTGCCATGCTAATAATTTTCCTGATTTTTCACCTTGTTCATAAAAAGATTGTTTCAATCTTAGAAGACTCGAGGCAGCTCTATTCGCTGATTTTTTGTCGTATTCAGCTCTCAAAATCAGTAATTCATTCTCCAACCTTGGGTCACTTCCTGCATACACTTTTTCCTGAAGATTTTTTATTTTATGTTCCAATTTAGCTCTCTCCTCTCGAGTCTTCTTAGATTTTGATCCTGTATAACTAATAATATGTCCCCTAATAAAAGCTTTGAAAGCCTCCCACTTTACACATGCTGATGTTTGTGTAGTATTGATGTCAAAGAACTCGTCTATCTGTTTTTCTATATACTTGACAAATTCCTCATCCTGAAGCCATTTATGCTGAAATTGCCATCTACCTGATTCCTTTATCAATTTTTTATCTACATATATTAGACAACAGGGTGCATGGTCAGAGATCACGATGTTATCATAAAAGCAGTTTTGAATCTTGGACCTTAATTCTGTGGAAATCAAAAAATAATCAATACGTGAGAATGTCTTGTAGGTACTGGAATAACAAGAATAGGCTTTAACTTGTGGTTTCATTTCTCTCCATATATCTAACAATCTCAATTCTTTCATAAAATGATTAATAGTCATCCTACATCCAATGTGCGTACAATCCAGTCCTGTTGATCTATCCACACCTGGATTCAATGTACAATTAAAATCCCCTGCTATTATATGTTGCCCTGTAAGTGATGATAAGATGAGAAATAAATTAGCAAAGAACTTCTGGTCATCTATATTGGGACCATATAAGTTCACAAGATTTATATTTTCTAATAGCAAAGAACCTTGAATGATTACATATCTTCCAAATTTGTCTCCAATTACATTTTTCACTTGAAAAGGAACTGATTTATGTATGAGAGTCATAACTCCCCTGGCTCGGGATGAAAATGAAGAGGTGAATACACTTCCCTGCCATCTACTCCTAATTCTTTTAACATCCTCCTCTATCAGATGAGTTTCTTGTAAAAACACAATTCTTGAACCCATGTCCTTTATTTTATTCATAACTTGTTTAAGTTTTTTTAAATTTTGTAGACCTCTGCAATTCCATGAAGTTAAATTAAGATTAACACTTTGGTCCATGATCAATAGAGAGTTTGGGATTACCTTGCAGTGTAAACATGCTCATACAGAGAAGCAAAAACATGAGTGGTTGAACATTCATCCTACAAACTACACACAAACAAATTCCCCCTTCCCACACTTGTGGCAAACCCCCCAAAATCAAAAGAAAAATTCTGTCTCCCGATATAGCCATCGACTGTTCCACATCCACGGGGAACAGCCTAAGCCACTCCTTCTTCATCCTCCCAATCACCCTAACTCTACTGCTTTTAATGACGTAACATTAACTCTCCTCTGTAGTTTTCCAACTTAACTCCAAAATTTTTACCAACTTTGTACATCCTAGTTTTTTTTTTTGTTTGTTTGTTTTGTTTTTGTTTTGTTTTTTTTTAATATATAATACAATCTATATTTTGTAAACTTACTATTTACTTCAAGTCAGTCAGATGCCTGTGCAAATGCTTAGTTATTCTACCTTATATTTTGTTCATGCTTAGCTCCCACCAGTCTCTTCTTCTTCTTTGATCTTCTTGATGAACTCCTGCGCCTCCTCTGGGGTCTTGAAGATGTGGGTTCTGCCCTCATACGTGGTCAGCAGTCTCGCAGGATAGATTACACCATGACGAATCCCAAGGTTGCGCAGCTCCTTACGTACGGGATCAAACTGCTTCCTCAATTGCTGGATTCCTGTGGCCAAATCTGGGTAGAACCGCACCTGCTGGTCCTGGTGTTTAATCTCTCCTTTAGCACGTGCAGCGTTGAAGATCTTCATCCTGTCTCTGTTGCTTAGAAACTTCATAATTAAGGTCCTCGGCGGTCCCTTATCTCTCCGTGGGCCAATACGATGTGCTTTTTCCAGAACCACTGCTGATTGCAACTCCTCGCTGCCCAGCACCTCCGGAATCCACTTTTCCAGAAAGGAACATACGTCCCGACCTTCTGATTCCTCTGGAAGACCCACCAGCCTCAAGTTATTCTGTCTCGACCGAGATTCCAAATCCAAAATATTATCTTCCAGAGATTTATTTTTTTTTTCCAAAGTGCGCACCTTTAATTGAAGACGGGTGACGTCATCTTCAGCACTAGCGAGACGGAGCTCCATCTGCGCCGTTCGTTCTACACAGTCACCCAATTCCTTTCTTATTCCTTCCAGCGCTGTCATAATCCCATCAAATCTAGAGGAAAAGTCCGCTCTCATTGAACTCATGGCAGCCATCAGCGCATCTGCGCCATTCCCCGCAGAAATCGCACCGCCGCCAGCTTCCTCCGCCATATATGGAGCCTTGTTTGCTGCGTCACAGACCTGAAAGTCCGTTAATTTGGACTGTTTCGGCGGCTCGCTTTTTCCTTTTCCTGGTTTTCCAGCCTTAGGCTTCGCCGACATATCCTCGCCCAAATGCTGGGATACGTTCTGTCCCAAATGAGAGAGTTATTTGCCGATTTTTTTTTTCCAGGAGCAGAGCAGAGCGAGACACGTCCGTCCTACGTGGCAGCCATAACCGGAAGTCTTTTCTCTGTCCTTCTTACTCTACTTTTCCCTTGTTTGTACCTCCTGAATTCCAACATTTATTTCATCCCTCAGAGTAGTAATAATTTCTACAGAAAGTGACCCCCCAGAAGGAAACTCAGCCTCGCAGATCCATTTTTTTTTTCCAAAAACTCCACACTCTCAGGACCATAGTTATCAGTCATGTATTTCACCTTCAGTCCTGTCACGCCAGACAGACCCTGTCTGGGCTTGGACTTGCAAGACCCCATTTTAGCCGATATAACTGCTCAGTGACCACAAAACGTCTCAAGTGCGTCCCAGCACGTCTTTTCCTAGACCACGGTCACCCCAGGCGTCCCCAGGCGTGTCCCAACACGTCTGTGCAATTTGATCCTGCCACGAGATCAACTTGCCGGACCCAGAATTTGATCCTGCCACGAGATAAACTCACCGGACCCAGAATTTGATCCTGCCATGAGATAAACTCGCTGGATCCAGAATACGCATGCACAGAAATCGGTCTAAAATCGGTCTATCAAGGTGAACTACACAACTGATATTTTATCAATAAACTTCTAAAAACACAGCAAAATTCACTTACTGAGATTTGGAGGCTTCTGAGACGGTTCCCTTGAATAATGTGTCATGATATTCCATCAAGTGACGTGCTCACGTCGCCTAAAAAGGCAGAAAGAGCCGAACTTCGTTCGGGTGATCAATCCACGTCAGCTGCTGGAAATCGGTGATCAATTATCCCACCTTCTGACACCACTGTTGTAGCCGAATTTTATCTAAATAGTGGGGTTCCCACCATGAGCAAATTTTCATTTTCACTTCAAGTTTTTGCAAAAGTTTAGTTTTTGGTATTAGGTTGAAGCTTAGGGTCTAAGCAACAATTTTGGTTCAAGTGGACAAAGATCACATGGAGTCTTCATACATTCCCGCCATTTTCCAAGATGGCCGCCATCAAAATCTAATAATGTCAATATCTCGGAAACTATTCAACCTAGAGACATGAATTTGGTGTCTATACCTAGGTTTTCATGGTCAAGGAATCATCAATCATCAATCAATCAAGGAATTTCCTGAACTCTTTGGAGAAGATAGGTTTCTGGTGATGTTGGGAGGGCTCCACATCGAAATGGCTTTGTGGGCGACTATGGGAGATTTTCTACGAGGGTCTGGATGGCCTGAAGCCTTAGCAGAGGCTGGCATTGCCTTGACAGTAGCTGCAGCGACATCTTACTTGAGAGCAAATGATCCAATGAGAACACGGTATGCTCACCAGATTACTGTAGTGGTGCTCGATAGTCTACTGAAACGAGCCTATGAGGACGGCGGAAGTGAAATGACCTTCGACGACTGGGTCTCTGTAGCTTGCAAAGAGAAACCAACAGTGCAGTTCTGGTTACTCATTCACAAGTACGAACAGTTAATCTTCATTTTTATTAGATCACACAGGGAGCGAAAGTTCAAACTTATGGTGGCTACTCTGAAAAAACTTGTGCTTCTGTTCTTTGCACTTGATCACCAGAATTATGCAAGGTGGGTTTCCGTATTCATCAGAGACCTTGAAAGTCTTCCATCTAGCATCCAAGAGGAGTTTGAAGCAGGTCATTGGACAATAAGTCGAAGCAATCATCGTTACTCTTCCATTCCGATTGATCAAGCACACGAGCAGGCCAACAAATGGGTGAAAGGAGTTGGGGGAGTGATTGGGATCACAGAGAACCCTGAGATGCTAGAACGCTGGATTGCAACTGGTCCAGAAATTAGCCGAGTTCTAGAGCAAATCAGTGATGTAGATGACGATGGAGGTCAAGAGCTCCCTCATCACGAGGAAGGAAGTACATCCCAGCACCGCTTTAGGCGTCATGTCACAAATCTCATGGATGTGCTGCAAAGCAGAGGGAATCCCTTTGAAGAGAGTAGTGCAGATCTAGTTACATTAGACAATAAAGTCTGTGTTGACAAGTCCGCTGCCACATCTGTCCGCGTCTTAGAATCAAGAGGAGAAGAGCAGTATGACCACTTTCGGAAGAATGTGCTGGACACAAATAATGTACCGCTGCAAGCTCTGATCAAGAAAAACAAATTCCTGCTGTTCCATGAGGAGAAAACTCGAAAAAAGACAGCAGTTCAGAAGAAGGTGCAGCACTTCGAACAACATACAGATCTGTATGGACAAGCATTCATTATGGTTGATAGCCGGGGTGGAAATTTGGAGGAATTTTTCCGTCACGAATCCTCATCATCACCACCTGCACTGGCTTCTGAAGGGTCCATCAACTCTTGCAACAAGTCAGATTTATTGGTGTGCATTATGGAAGCAAATGCAAGTACCGGACTACCCGCGGATGCGGAGCTCGTCGCACCAGATGATTATGGGGTCATCGTTATTGATGGCGGTGCACTGATCCACTCTCTTCCTGGCACAACTGTCCAAGGCAAAACATTTGCTGAATATTTCACCAAAGTTTTCTGCCCAAGAATCCAGCATGAGTTGAAAAGAGCAGCGACAGTGGATATTGTATGGGATCAGTATTGCTCAATGTCAATCAAAGCGACCACAAGAGAAAAGCGAGGAAAAGGCACACGACAGTGAGTATCTGGTTCTGCCAAAGTGCCTGGAAATTGGCAAAACTTTTTGTCTAATGCCGAAAATAAAAAAGAGCTCTTTTCATTCCTGTCAACAAGCATTGTGCAAACACCATTCCAAGATGGCAAACAGGTTTATATAACTTCTGGTGACCAAGTCCTCAATGCAGGGAATGGACCGCCCATGGGACGATGTAATCATGAGGAGGCAGATATTTGTGTCCTGGTACATCTTCTTCATGCCCTCCAATATTCATCACTGGGAATGGTCTATACTGGCGACACAGACGTTGTCGTAATACTTCTGTGTAACTTCCACCACATCAAGGCGGTGAATCCGGAGTCAAACATTTGGATTTCTTTCAAAACAGGAAGGACAGTCAACATGATATCCCTCAACAATATTGCCTCAAGTTTGGGTGTGACAATGTGCAAAGCCTTGGCTCTCTTTCATGCATTCACTGGGTCAGACAGCACGTCATCTTTCAAATACAAAGGCAAGCGATACTGCTTCAAGCGGAAAGATGAGGTTCCATCCCTCTTGAGTGAGTTTGCGACAATTGCTAGCACCCCGTTTCTTACATCGCCAGAGTTGAGGGAAGTGGTAAGTCACTTTGTTTGCAAAATGTACTCCGACGAACCTATCACTGATGACACCAACGTTGACCTTGTTCGAATGAGAGCTTTCTGTCACAGGACTCGGGATGTGGAAAGAATACCCCCTACAAGTGATGCGCTCGACCAACATCTCAAAAGGAGTGTCTTCCAGGCGAGCATCTGGACTACAGCGCACGAGCCACTGGCACTAGTCCCAAGCCCAAGCAATCATGGATGGATGGAAAAAGATGGCCAACTGGTTCCCATATGGACCACGTTGCCCCTTGCCAGGGATGTGTTTGATCTAGACGTAAAATGCGCGTGCACAAAACCCTGCTCGTCATGCAAGTGCAAAAAGGCTGACTTGAAGTGCTCACGTTTATGCAAGTGCAAATGTCCTAACTAAATGACCATGATTGTAGTGAGAATGAGTAATGATTTTTTAGTTGCACTTACCTAATCAATGAAATATCACTAAGAACAATGAAAATAGACTGTTCGGTTTATATTCATGGTATTTTATAGAATTTACGTTTGTATGTGTTCAATTGTTAACATGCATAATTCTGCTACATTGTACTATAACGTTTGTTGTGTAATTTACCATTTCGGGACAAATAAATACTCTGATGTTGTCAGAAATGGTTTTATCTGATTCCTTGACCATGAAAACCTAGGTATAGACACCAAATTCATGTTTCTAGGTTGAATAGTTTCCGAGATATTGACATTATTAGATTTTGATGGCGGCCATCTTGGAAAATGGCGGGAATGTATGAAGACTCCATGTGATCTTTGTCCACTCGGACCAAAATTGTTACTTAGACCCAAAGCTTCAACCTGGTACCAAAAATCAAACTTTTGCAAAAACTTGAAGTGACTGATACCTCAGGCCCCCCACTAAAACACTTTGAAAGATCCTGGAACAAAATAATCAATCGTGTGGAGAGCGTGAAATGAAGAGGCTGAATTTATTTCTCAATTCAGGTTTATTATCGTCTCACATCTCCAACCATCTCTCAAACAGGAAAAGAGAGTGAACTACTCCAATCCCCCACTTTTATAACTGGGACATCAAAGTACAGAATCACATTGTCATTAAACCCCCCATCGACAATACCTCTCCCCCAGGCCTCTTCTTCCTCCACCTGACCCCAGGAGGTCAGGAAGTCCTTTCGGAGTCATTGCTAAAGGTACCTCCACCTCCTACTGTTATCCCCAGGAGGTCCAGACTTATTGTTCCTTCTGAGATGTGAGGTTACAAAATACATATGCAGTCTTAAGCATCTCAATCACTGTGCTATACATATGCAGTCAAAGCATCCAAAATATGTGTGCCACATAACCCCCCCCCCCCCCAAATGTCGAAGATGAAACAATACAACATAGTCCACACAACATGATAAAACCACGACATCAGTCCATATGCTGTCTGGGCTTCAACCGTCTTCCAAACTTGCTGTAGGCGGGCTTCGCAGCTCCTGCGGCGCCATTTTGCAGTGAATCTGCTATCTGAGGATGAGAACTGTTAGCTGATCCCTGCAGGGGCTCTGGGGCATGCTCCCTGGGGGGTCTGCCGCATCGAGGAGCCCTCGCCACTTGCACAGTCTCGTCGGCCATCACAAAAGCAGGCTTTAGTCTGTCTATACTAATTGTTTCCCTCCTGTCCCCCAAATCTAGCACAAAATGCTTATCACCTGTTTCCAGCACTCTATATGGGCCATCGTAGGGTGGACGCAGGGCTGGGCGCTGAGCCTCGTGCCTGACAAAAACAAACTTGGCATTTTTTAAAGATTTGGGCACAAAAACACGCGGAAAGGTGTGGTGAACAGGGCCCGGAAGCATGTCTGCTCCCGTGTCGATCAGTGACCACTGAGCAGGGAAATGCCCTGGCGCCGGATTATCTGGCAGAAACTCTCCTGGCAGCCGGAGAGGTTGTGCAAAAACCAACTCCGCCGGGGAGGCTTTTAAGTCCTCTTTAGGTGCAGAACGCAACCCTAATAAAACCCATGGTAGTCTGTTTACCCAATTTGCATCCGTAAGTGACGCTCTGAGGGCTGCCTTCAATGATCTATGAAACCGCTCGCATAAACCATTAGCCTGGGGGTGGTAAGCGGTAGTGCGGTGAATTGTCACACCTAAGCTGTGGGCCATCGCTGACCAAAGCTCAGACACAAATTGAGGTCCCCTGTCGGACGTAATATCCGACGGAACCCCGAAACACGCTATCCAAGCCGTTAAAACCCCCCGGGCCACCTCTGCAGCTGTGGTTGATGCCAGTGGGACCACTTCCGGCCAACGCGTGGTTCGATCCACCATTGTCAAAAGGTGTGTGTACCCCTGCGACGACGGCAGGGGGCCTACGAGGTCGACATGCACATGATCAAACCTCTTGGCCGGGATGTGAAACGGCTCTAAGGGGGCTTTTGCGTGCTTGTGTATTTTGGCCCGCTGGCAAGCCATACAGGCTCGTGCCCACTCTTTAACGTGCTTGCGCAGGCCCGGCCAAACAAACTTTTCTGCTACCATTTTCACAGACGCGCGCACCCCTGGGTGCGCCAGGGAGTGAATCGAGTCGAAAACGCGGCGGCGCCATGCGGCCGGCACTACTGGACGCGGTCGTCCAGTAGAGACATCGCAGGTTGGGGGGGGCATACCATTTTGCAGCCTCCTGTTCTCCAGCCTTAACCCTGTAGGTCCAGACTGGAGTGCGCATACGTCCACATCGCTACCCTGATCCGCTGCCATGGCTGCATAGTCTATTCCCACGTGAACTGGGGCCGCGTGCGCTTCCGCGCTGTTATTTTGCTCAGCGGCTGCAGTAGTATAATCTACATCTGCGCGGACTGGTGCGGTTATCGCGCGAGAGAAGCAGTCTGCCACTACATTGAGTTTACCCGCTACATGTTGAATATCAGTAGTAAACTCCGAAATCGCGGCCAGCTGCCTCTGCTGCCGGCCCGACCATGGTTCTGAAATTTTGGCCATCGCAAAAGTGAGCGGTTTGTGGTCGACAAACGCGGTGAAACGCCGACCTTCTAGCCAGAATTGGAAGTGGCGAATGGCCAAGTGGAGCGCTAACAGCTCCCTGTCAAACACGCTGTATTTTCGCTCGGCCTCGCGCAAGGACCTGCTGAAAAAGGCCAGCGGCTGCCAAACCCCGGCCACGTGCTGCTCCACTACCGCCCCTATGGCCACGTCTGACGCATCAGTGGTGAGTGCTATGGGGGCCGTTGGGACTGGATGAGCCAACAACGCAGCGTCTGCAAGGGCTTTTTTTACCTCCGCGAATGCGCGCTCCCGCTCCGGGGACCACTCGATTGCATTGGAGGGTTTTTGCTTTTTAAGTGCGGCATATAATGGTTGCATGAGCTGCGCTGCGCGGGGGAGGAAACGGTTATAAAAATTCACCATTCCCAAAAACTCCTGTAGTGCTTTGACCGTTTGTGGCCGGGGAAAATCTGCCACTGCGCGCACTTTGTCCGGTAGTGGAACTGCCCCCTCTGGGGAAACGCGGTGCCCCAAAAAGTCGATCTGCGCCACCCCGAACTGGCACTTAGCTGGGTTGATTATTAACCCGTGCTCTCCCAACCTCCGGAAAACTTCCGTGAGGTGTTTTTCATGTTCTACTTCGGACGCGCTGGCTACCAAAATGTCGTCCAGGTAGACGAACACAAAAGGGAGATCGCGCAACACCGCATCCATCATGCGCTGGAAGGTTTGCACGGCGCCTTTAAGCCCAAACGGCATGCGTAAAAACTCAAAAAGTCCAAACGGAGTTATCACCGCTGTTTTGGGGATGTCCTCAGTGCGCACTGGGACTTGATGATAACCGGGGACCAAGTCTATTTTAGAAAAAATGCGCGCCCCCGCCAGATGCACCGAAAAATCCTGAATATGTGGGATTGGGTAGCGGTCATGCGCTGTGGCGTTGTTTAACCTGCGGAAATCACCGCAAGGTCTCCACGAGCCGTCAGCTTTAGGGACCATATGCAGTGAGGAGGCCCATGGGCTCTTTGAACGCCGGATGATGCCCAACCTTTCCAGGTTGGCGAACTCCTCGCGCGCTATGGACAGTTTAGCTGCATCCAAGCGCCGAGCTTTCGCAAAGACGGGGGGGCGGGGGGGAGTGGTAGTGATAAAGTGCTCCACCCCGTGTTTCACAGCTGTTGCCGAAAAAGTGGGAACTGTGAGTGCTGGAAACTGAGTGAGGAGTGTGTGAAACTTACCGCCTGCTGTGGCGACGTTGGTCTGTGCTGGTGGCGGGGACACTCGAGCTGCACAAGGAATGGAGTAAAAGGAGAGTGCATTAACTAGGCGTCTATTGGAAAGATCAACTAACAACCCATGTGAGCACAGAAAATCAGCACCTAACATGTTGAAACTCACCGCCGCTATAATAAAAGTCCATTCATATGTGCGGCCATGCAAGGACAGAAGCAGAGTCCTTTCACTGAAGGTCTTAATGCTCGACCCGTTCGCCGCTGTTGCTCCGTCACCACGGGGGCCTGCCAGCCGGTCAGCGTAGGTTGGGGCGATGAAACTCACTTGGGCGCCCGTGTCCACGAGGAAATGCCTCCCAGAGCGCGCATCCGTCAGGTAGAGCAGCTTGTTCCGTTTGCCGAGTGTCGCCGCTGCTAGCGACTCCCGGTCCTGGCGTTTCCCGAGCTCTTGAACTGGCACGGCGGTACACACTTGCGCGCCCTCTCTGCGAAACAACGATGGTAAAAGCAGAAGTCGTCTCCTCCGCTGCATCGGGACTTCGCTGCCGCCATTGTTGGTGGGATCACCTCCGTCGCCTCTGGCCCCCCGCTGCTCCCGGTCGCCGCGCCGAGATCTGCCGCTGCTGCGGTGGCCGTGTGTTCCTCGCTGAAGTTGAGGATCCGCTGCACCTCCTGGGCCAGCGCGTGGAAGTCCCGCTGGGTCACAAAATGAGAGCCTGCCAGGGTCGCCCTCGTCTGCGATGGTAGGGTTCTCAGGAAGATCTGCGTGAAGAGGAAATCGTCATTGTCTGAGCCTCTCAGCTGCAGCATGTCTTCCATCAGGTCGACAGGCATGTGTCCTCCCAAGTCGTGCAGAGCTAGGAGTTTCCTAGCTCTCTCCTCAGCTGAGGGCGTGAAACACTGGATGAGGGCAGCTTTCAACCCACTGTATTTGTTGCCAGCGGGCGGGTGCTGCACCAGGCTCCGCACGTGTCGGGCTGTGCGGTTGTCGAGTTTGGCGATGACATGGTAGAATTTTGTGTCATCTGCTGTTATTCCCCCGAGTGCGAACTGGGCTTCGGCCAGGAGGAACCACGAGTCTGGGTTGTCCTGCCAGAACTCTGGAAGCTTGACTGAGACCGCGCTTGCTCCAGCGGTCCCTGGTGAGTCTGGCTCAGGGGAACTGTCTCTGGTCATTGTACGTCTTCAGGTCACCAATGTGGAGAGCATGAAATGAAGAGGCTGAATTTATTTCTCAATTCAGGTTTATTATCGTCTCACATCTCCAACCATCTCTCAAACAGGAAAAGAGAGCGAACTACTCCAATCCCCCACTTTTATACCTGGGACATCAAAGTACAGAATCACATTGTCATTAAACCCCCCATTGACAATACCTCTCCCCCAGGCCTCTTCTTCCTCCACCTGACCCCAGGAGGTCAGGAAGTCCTTTCGGAGTCATTGCTAAAGGTACCTCCACCTCCTACTGTTATCCCCAGGAGGTCCAGACTTATTGTTCCTTCTAAGACGTGAGGTTACAAAATACATATGCAGTCTTAAGCATCTCAATCACTGTGCTATACATATGCAGTCAAAGCATCCAAAATATGTGTGCCACAAATCGGATCTGTGAGGTGAATCTTCCTTTTATTGTTGCAACAATAAAAGAGGTAAAGTCAGAAATACAGCTCCACTCTCTCCTGATGGGAGAGAGAAAACACACACACTTTTATATCTCTCAGACTACAGAAAAAAAGGAAAAAACACAAAGCACACTGTGCTACTGAGGGATATCGCAGGTGGGGGCCTCAAGGCCAAAATGAACAGGGGAGGAGAGGGAGTGAGAGCCTGAATACCTAAGCTGGTTACATATGAATTTTATCTTGGGACACAAAGCATTATAAAATCATCAAACAGCTTGTTAATATAGCACAATAAACAGTTCATATACTGTATGGATAAAAGTTACAGTCATATGTTGTAACACACACACCATATAAAGGGACATTCTTATAACACATGTAATCCCTAGTTACTGAACAGATTAAATGCATAATAAATTGGTTAATTAATGTATAGACAGTAGGTTATAGACAATAAATTTCTTCCACTACAACAGAAGCCATCCTGTTGTGTTAGAGTTTGGACTTTTATTTGTGTGGTACAGGTGGCAGCTCCACCAACCGGTTCCACCACCACCCGCAGCTATAAGAGGGCAGTGGGCAGGAGGGGCAGTCTCTTTGCCACCTCTTTTGCCTGACGGCTGCGTGTGTGCTGCATAGTGCCTCCTTAATAAAAGTGTGTTCGGTTCAACACCTGGTCCTGTCCTTGGCTCCATATACAGACATAACATTTTGGCAACAAGGATAAAAGTGGATTAAAACAAGGTATGGAAGCGTGTGGGTTTGAAATTCGGAAAGTTTTGGAGCCCCCCCCCCCCCCCCCCGGCAAGCCATCGGTTCCCTGGCTGAGGTGGTGTGCCGCTTTCCAGACATACACTGTGGCACTGAACCTTGGGAAGCTAGAGAAGTTGAGGGCATGTGAGTTGTTGGTGCACAATCTTGCAGTGGAGGAACAGCGTGTTTCGAGCACACTGGGTGACTGTGATAGTTTTGACAAAGTGGTTGAGCTAATGGCGCACTATTTTTGCACCCTGGAAAACGTCATGGTTTGCAAGATTCGGTTTTGACAGCGCCGCCAAAGGGTGGGCGAGTCTATTCAGCAGTTCGTGGCAGACTTGGGGCTGTTGTGCCAGCTGGGACTGTTGGAAGAGGAGATGATTCACGACCAGATGGCGGAGTATACCAACAGCGCTGCAATTAGGTCGAAGCTGCTTACGTTTTTGGGCAAACTGACGCTGGCCACAGCCATAGAGTTAACTCAACTGCTGGAAGCTGCAGATAAACTGTCATGGGAGCTGAGTGAGAGCTTGTCACACCAACATCTGGGATCACCGCCGATCGCGCATGTGTCCCCGAGCACCAACGGACACACGTACTATATGGTGGAGTTGGAAGGGGTGGAAGTACTTTCATGGATCGACACAGGAGTGGTGGGCTCCGTGCTGGATTGGATGACTGTGAGATGCTTTTTCCCCGTACTTCAGTATTGAGAGTGACTTGGCACCACTTTGTGCTTGTGGAGCAGGACAGCTGGCCACCGTGGGAACGTTGGAACTGACGGCTCAGTGCAAATCGGCCAAGATGTGGGACCGTCCGATCCCAAGAGTGGTAGATGGCACAGTGTGGGATGAGGAACTGCCTGGCACCCTGGGGAGTGAGCAAGACCAATATCGCTCAGGGTCATCACAGGAGGGTCTCTGGGCCAGAGCTCAAGTCCCCCTGGACGAGGATACTCGGCGGCACAGCGGGACGCCTGTGATGATGGGTGACGTCGAGAGGCTGGTTCCATCTGTTCCCGGATCTCGGCTGAAGTGGGCCAGGGAACAGGGGGCCACAACGGCGATGACAGCAGCGTAGTTAAAAGAGGTCGGGGCCCGACCCTCAGGCGCAGTAGAACAACGTGCCAGGCAGAGACCCTGCAGGCCAAGCGGGACCCCTCTGGGGGTCAAGGACTGGATTCGAGAGGAGAGGTGACCACGGCAGGTATGGGTTGGTCAGTGGTTGGAGGAGCACCAGGGACAGTCATGCATCGTGGCCAGACAGGAGGACGCTCATCTCCAGCTGCTAGACAGTTCGTGGGGGCACCTGAACGAGCTGCGGCATGCCTGGGAGAGAACTGTGGGACGTGGACCTGGATGAGTGGAGCAGCTGGTGGTAATGAAGAGGAGGTGCACCGTTGCTGAAGCGACCTGCTGCAGCCCAGGAGGCTGGCTGCCTCAAGGGGTGGACTGATGACAGGGCAGTATGGGGGCCCACGGACTTGTATTCTCCAGCCGTTTGTATATAGATTAACTGTTGTACATGAGTTTGAATCGGTTATTTGTGTGTCATAAACTGATTGTTGGTATGTGGTTGCATTTGGAATATCATGGGGTCACTGTTATAATTGAATTCTCCGGAATATTTATGTTCTGTGTTTGCTGTTCATTTAAAGGGCCTATATCATGCAAAATTGACTTTTTTGAGCTTTTAAACATGTTATAATGTTAATTCCTCACCAAAAACACCTCCAAAGTGGTATTTTGCTCCATTCACGCATCTCTGAGTATTCCTCCTCAACCCTGCTCTCTGATCTGCTGCTCCGCCCTGTCCCTGATAATGACTGGGTCCCCATGTTCATACGTATGAACGTGGGTGAGCCGCCCACTCCAGGAAGTGCCTGTGCTGCCAGCACCGCCCCCAGGCTAACGCTCACACCCACTTTCTCCACGCAACTAACGGAGCGGTGATCGGCAAAACTCTCACTTTCACTTTAGCATTGACGCTGTGAAGAAGTAGTTCCTCTCGCACCTAATCTTCTCAGTGACAACAACTGTTTGCTTTTTTACGTAAGACAATGTCTTCTAAGTGGCGTAAATGTGTCTTTGGCTGTGAGAGATTTAGGAGTTTGTTCAGCCTTCCTTGTTTTTGTGGGCGGAACCCAGCGACACGCTGCAGCAGCCGGCTCAGGGGTTACATCATGAAATGGGCGGCAGCCACAAGAAGGAGAGGCAGAGCCTCAGAGATCGAGGCATCTTACTTCCGGGCTCGCGAAAATAACTCATATTTCATAAGAAATTCATTCTCCAGTGTACCAAAGGTAATATACTATCACATACATGCATATAGTTTACTCTGAAAGGCTTAAAATAGCATGATATGGGCCCTTTAAGTTCATGGGGATTAATTTGGTGTTATGTTTAGATTATGACACAGCGATATTTTGTTTTAAGTGGACTTGTTTGAAGTACAAGCAGCAGAATAACCTGCTTCACTGTGTGGGGTGAGGTGGCAGTCTACCCATCTTCCCCTAGTTTTAGTTGTTTTGGAGTGACTGAGTTAGGCCATTTGTGTTGTGTTATCTAATTACTTTTAGTGCGTGGTTCGGGTTCCAAATTGGGGTGGGTCCGAATTGTGTATGTGTTTTTTGCTTTTGTGAAGGGAGGGAGAATGTTGTGTTAGAGTTTGGACTTTTATTTGTGTTGTACGGGTGGCGGCTCCACCTTCTGGTTCCGTCACCACCCGCGGCTGTAAGAGGGCAGTGGGCAGGAGGGGCAGTCTCTTTGCCACCTCTTCTGCCTGACGGCCGTGTGTGTACTGCGTAGTGCCTCCTTAATAAACATGTGTTCAGTTCGACACCTGGTCTCGTTCTTGGCTCCATATACAGTGTAGCATCATCTTGCTTTGGCTCATCAATAAAATTATTCTTCATCTTAAAGACATTGTTTCACCCAGGAAAAGGCCAGTCAAGAATTGCTATTTCGTCCCAGGACTACAGCTGAACCAACATTCCTTTGTTAAGCAAACCTAAGGAATGCTTTCACTGGATTAACTCACATCATAAATAAACTGGGAACTTCCCCAACTAAGACAGGTTTATATTCAACAGGCATCCCATAAACTTTAAAGGCATTTCCTAGGGCCTAGGATTGGCCAAAGCTCAACACTACCCCGGTGGATGTCTCTGGAGTAGACGCTCACTTTTGACTTACACTGATTAACTAAAATTAACTCTTTCTTCAAGTTTCATTTCTCAGGACAATTCTAAGGACACTATTTGTTGAAGATCACTGCCTCTGTGGGACTTTGATATTCTGTGGACAATCAATAAGGGGTTTGAAAGAATATATTGGTCCTTGATTTTAAATATGTGCATGTTAAAATGTTCAATGAATGTTTATTCTTGCATGTTAATTTAAAAGCACTAGTTATAAAGTTGCATGAATCACTGAAGTAGGTTAGATTTTATACATAAGTATATTGATGAATCTTCAGTACCGGTATTAAAATATGTGTCACTCTGGAGGAAAGTTTCCCCAAGTCATGTAACTGGTTGCCGCCAGGCTCTTTCAATATTATTGGTTGTTACAGACAAAAGACTGTTTGTTCGTTGGACTAAAGTCCATAAAACCTGCCCACAAAGAAAGACTATTGGCTTGGGCTTCTGTCAATCCCCGGGAGCCCGTGAAACTTGGCTGGAGTTATAAGGAGGGGAGACACCCTCCTTCAAGAGTGCACTTCAGAGCAGAGAACATGGGGAGCAATATGAGAGTATCAGAAAGTTAGTTTGCCATTGTTGTGTGCTGTGTAAATGTCTGTCTGTTTTAATGTTTTTCTCTAAACGTCCGGGAATTATTTATTCTTTTGAGCTCAACTTGTTAAATGAAGTAAAACTTCATGCTTCACCGGCGTTTCTGTTTTTCTAACTTTTTATGCTGTTAAACTTTTTTTAACTCACCGTGTGTTTTTCAAATGACTGACTGACCACCGTCTCCATACTGGAAACTATTTCAGCCAACTCCACGACGTCAGAGTAACTTAGATTTTTGTAGCTTGAGGTTTTTATCTTGTCCCTTTGAATTTTGGTAGTCATATCAGATCTGAATCATTTCTGAATTTATTTGGACTCTAGAAAACCCCACTGGCCCACAGAGAAGAGGAAACACCATCACCATCTTTGCTGAACCTCAGCCCAACTGTGAGTGATACAGTCAAAATCTAATCTTGTGACTGTAGACCTTGGAAGCTGCTGTACCTTGTCCGAATATCTGCTGGCAAGATATTCTGGTTTTGGGTGCCATCTACAACTAAAGCTTCAGGAGAAGCTGCCGAAAGAACTTCAATGCAAAGAGTCACGTGAGCCAATTCTCTTCGTTTCATCTGCTGAATGACTTGTCCGAAGTTTGGAAATAATTCAAAATCTGATCAGATACAAAATAAAACAAGAAATAATATAATTTTTCTTATTAAAATTCCATTTCTACTTAAGATTAGTTCAGAATTTTTCATATAATTAGGTAATTTTCTCCATAAATTTGCGTCTAATTTATTTTCAGTCTTCCATCTCAACTCTCCAAATTCATGCTAAAGTCCATGGTTTTATAGATGTGCTCACATTGTTACTCTATCCTCAGTTACAAGTTTAGTGTGATGGTTAATGTTGATCATTTCACTTGCTCACAAGTTATTTGAATGTAAGATCATTTAATCAGAGTTCATTTAATAAATCTGTAAAATGAGAGAAGTGGTTGGGAATTTATTCCATTCTGAGTCTGGTTTTGAAGCCCCAGTATCGAATTCACTAATATTTTGAGACTGATTACTAATTAATTTATTGAGTGATTAAACAGGTATAAAATGAAATTAATTAATAATTGTTCACCGGGAAAGAGATGAGCTGGTGCCCCAAACAAGTGTTTACTATCAACTTTTTCTGTGTGTGTGGACCTGGAGTAGATCTCAGGTCCTGATGCACTAATACAAATTAAATAATCTTAATACTTGATCATAATTATAAATCAAATATTGCTACAACAGACATAACACATCCCATCCCCGATCAGTGCAAATTAATTTCAGCTGGTTAAGTCCTGACTGATAGCCTTTAAAAAGGTCTGTGAATATCAGATTGTCACATCACAAAGAACTCATGATCGGTAGAGGCAAAGACCTCGTTCTAGACTGTCACAACCTTATTGTTGCAAAACATAATGATGGCATTGATTACAGGTGCATTTCTAAACTGCTGATTGTTCCAATGATCATTGTTGAAGCCATCATTCGGAAGTGGAAAGAACATCATTTTACCATAAACCAGCCAAGACCAGAAGCTCCTCGCAAGATTTCTGACAGAGGAGTCAAAAGAACTATCAGAAGAGTTATCTAAGAGCCAAAGACCACTAATGGAGAGCTCCAGAAAGACTTGGAGTTAGCAGGTACTGCTGTTTCAAAGAAAACAATAAGTAATGCACTCAACTGATATGGGCTCTAAGTCCACTCACCTTGCAAGACTCCATTGCTGAAGAAAAAGCATGCTGAAGCTCATTTAAAGTTTGCTGCACAACATTTGGGCAAGCCAGTAAAATACTGGGAGAATATAGTCTGGTCAAATGAGACCAAAATTGAACTTTTTGGATGCCACAACACACAGCATGTTTGGAGGAGAAATGGCACTGCACACCCGATCATGGTGTGGGGGTGTTTTTCAGCACATGGTACATGGTACATGTTTTTCAGCACATGGTACAGTCAGACTTCATATAATTGAAGGAAAGATGAATGGACAAATGTACAGACACACCCTTGATAAGAACCTGTTGCCATCTGCCAAAATGCTGAAGATGAAACAAGGGTGGACATTTCAGCAAAACAATGATCCCAAGCATACAGCCAAGGAAACTCTCAACTGTCTCCAGTTAAGGAAAATAAGGCTACTAGAATGGTCCAGTCAGTTAGCTGACCTGAATCCAATTGAAAATCTATGGCATGAACTGATGATCAGAGTTCATAGAAGACACTCACGGAGCCTTCAAGATTTCAAACATCCAACACCACACGAGTCAGCAGTCTTTTTGCAGCAAAGAATCTCAGTTCTGAGTTTCTTTCAGGTTCAGGTTTAGGTTCAGGTTACTTTATTTGTACCCATAGGTAGATTTGTTTTGCAGTCTGGTGACATCCGTATTTACAAGCCACAAATTACATTCAACATAGACACAAACACAGGCACACATGAAATTGACTATAAACATGATAAAAAATACTCAAGGCTCCATCAATCAGGGTATAAAAAGACAAAGAGATGAGAGAAAAACCAGAGGTAAGAGAGAAGAGTCATATTAAAAGTGAAAAACTAGTCAAAGAGGTTAAAAACTCAAAGGTCTAAATCTCAATAAAATATTTAGAACCCAAGTAACATCCTACAAAAATAAGTAAATATAAAATGGAGTTAATAAATAGGTACCTAAATTATGTGCAATATATTGTTACAGCTTGTTCAACTCTTTGACAGCCGCAGGAACAAAGCTGTTTTTGTAGCGCTGGGTTTTACTTTTTGGGACAGCAAACCTCCGTCTTGAGGGAAGAAGCTGAAAGTTGCAGTGCAAAGGGTGGGAGTCATCATTTAAAATGGAGGTAGCCATCCTCTGTACTTGTCTGGTGTACAGGGATGTCAGGCTCAGCTGTGACTCACCAAGCAAACGACTGGACCATCTAACTACCTGATCCAAGGATTTCCTCTGTTTCAGTTTTATCTGACCAAACCATGACACTAAAGAAAAGGATAAAACAGATTCAATAAAAGCCCGATAAAACATTATCATTATGGTTCGGTCAATTTGGAAGTGTGCAAGTTTTCTCAAGCAATGCAAATGTTGCTGACCCTTTTTGCACACCCTTTCACAGTTCTCTTCAAAGTTTAAATTACTATCAATAATCGTCCCAAGATATTTGTAGGATTGTACACATTCGGTGGTCTGGCCTTTTAGTACGGTGACTTTGTGCCTGGGAGTTTTCCTCCTAAAGTCAATAATCATGTCTTTAGTTTTTGTCGTATTCAGCTGCAGGTAGGAATCCTCACACCAGTGAACAAAATCATCAACTACTGGGCCGTGGCCACTCTCACCATCCTGGAGGAGACTGACAATAACTGAATCATCAGCATACTTTATGATGTGTCAGTTGTCATGTCTGCTCCGACACGTTTGTGTACAGGATGAAGAGTAGTGGTGACAACACACACCCCTGAGGACAGCCAGTAGAAGAGCACTTTAGGTCAGACAATGTACCATTGACCCTTACTCTCTGCGTCCTGTTGGTTAAGAAATCCAGAATCCAACCCACCAGATTATTGCTCAAATCAAATTGTTGCAGGAGCCTTTCAACTAAGATATGAGGTTGGATTGTATTAAAGGCGGAGGAAAAGTCCACAAATAAAAGCCTGGCGTGTGTCCCATTAAAATCCAGATGTTTAAAAAGCATGTTAAACAGAGTGACAGTGGCATCCTCCACTCCTCTGTGAGGCCTATAGGCAAACTGCAGAGGATCCAATGCATGCTCAATCTGCTTTAGGACCTCACATCTGACCAGTTTTTCAAAAATTTTCATTAAAATTGAAGTCAAAGCAACTGGTCTAAAGTCGTTTACCATTTTAGGACAGCTGGATTTTGGAACGGGAACAACCACGGCTTCTTTCCAGATCTTAGGCACATGTTGTGTTTGTAAGGACTTATTGAAAATGTAATGAAATATAGGACTCAGTTCATGTGCACAGGACTTTACCAAGCGCCCACATATATTATCAGGGCCCTGACTTTTGTTCACTTTTACAGCGAAGAACTCCCTTTTAACATCCTGCACCTCAATATTAAAGTGCTGATTGTCTTTGAGTTTCTGTTTCAAATCTTGGGTTTCAGTGCTAAAATCAAAGGAGTCAAAACGACCATAAAAACAATTTAGAGCATTAGCCAGCTCTGTGTCTGAATTAAAACCATCTAAAAACACACGATTACTGCGCTCTGTGCTCTGAAGGCCTGCAATAGTTTTCATACTGGCCCAGGCTGAACCAAGTTTCTTTGTTGCCATCTTACTTTCCAATTCTGATTTATAATTCTGTTTTGCTCTTAAAATTTCAGATTTCAGCTCTTTTGTGGCAACCTGTAGCTCAGAAACAGACCCCTGTTTAAAGGCAAGTGCTTTCCTCTGTAGTTAGTTAGTTAATCCCTTCACACCTGTAGGTGTATATGGGCGGCGCCCATCTCCGTTTCTCTGACCCTAGGCCACACAGCTACTTTAAGTAGTGAAAGCTACAGCGGGGGGTCAGTCCTCTGGTAGCTCTGTGTGTAACTTTACTTTCCCCATTCCATTATGCGGAGCACCACGCTAGAAGGCAGAAAGCACCATTTTTATATGGTCTTTGGTATGACCCGGCCGGGATTTGAACCCCTGCCTCCCGGGTGTGGGGCGGATGCTCTACCAACTGAGCCACCACTCCGGTGCTTTCCTCTGTAAGCAGGATTTAACTGATTTTGTAACCCATGGCTTGTTGTTGGGATATATTTTGACACGTTTACGTGGAACGATCTTATTTTTACAGAAAGCCATGTATGAGCATGTGACGTCCACCAAAGAGTCCAAATCATCCCCGCAGGCCAGTGTGAACATCTCCCAGTCTGTACAGTCAAAGCATTCCTGGAGGCTGTGCACTGAATCCTCTGTCCACACATCAATGTCTCTCGTCTCTACCTTGCCTCTTCTGAGAGCAGTTTTATATGTGGGCAGCAAATGTACACAGTTGTGATCTGAGGATCCTACAGGAGAAAGGGGGAGTGATTTATAGGCCCTCTCTATGATCCATAGCACAGGTCCAATGTCTTTTTTCACCTGGTTGGGCAGGAGACATACTGATAAAAGTTTTTAAGTGTCTTCTTTAAAGAAACATGGTTAAAATCCCCAAGAATGAAGTTTGGCGCCTCTGGAGAAATTGATTGCAGCTGCTGGATCACATCAAAGATTGTGCTGCAGGCGGAGTCAGCGTCTGCCCTCGGGTGAATGTACACAATTGTGATGAAAAGCTGGGGGAACTCGTGAGGCAAATAAAAGGGGCGTAGTGACACAGACAGCAGCTCTACATCGGGTGTACAGATGCGCCTTTCTCGTTTTTATTTACTATCCGTATTTTTCTTTGCCACAGCTTTTCTGATCTGTTCTGATGTCCGTCATCACGGACACCAAGAACACTAATATCGCCGTATTGGCATTAATATTAGCCGTCGTTCTACTCATATCGCCAATGACTACTACTACTGACCCGGTGAGTGGAGGAGCCACTGTTTACAGTAGGAGTCAGCTGTAAGCAACACGTGAGGAAGAGAAGGTACAAGCCCGTCCTACCATCCGTTATTATGGGAAATGTGAGATCGCTGCTTAAAGGAAACCTGTACTAGACATTACAACAACATTAATCCTGCTTTAGGTATTACTTATAAACCAAAAATGTGTTTATTCAGTAAAAATAACTTGCTAGAGTCAATATTGAATAATTTTATCACATGAAAACCGCTCGGTTAAAACCAATGAGGAGTAGCCATCACCGGCCAGAAGTGAAGTACAGTCATTTCTGGCTTTACCTCGGAAGAGTAATGTGTTTACTGTGGATGAGTAAACTACTAACTAACTAACTAACCTGCACTTATATAGCGCTTTTCTAGTCACAAAGACCACTCAAAGCGCTTTCACTAGTACTAAGCCTCTATTCTAAGGGCCTATAGGAAACAGATATCTAGGGACAATTTAGAACAGCCAATTAACCTAACATGCATGTCTTTGGATTGTGGGAGGAAACCGGAGCCCCCGGAGTAAACCCACGCAGCACAGGGAGAACATGCAAACTCCACACAGAAAGGTTCCAACCCCTGCCAACCTGGGGATTTGAACCAGGAACCTTCTAGCTGTAAGGCAACAGTGCTAACCACTGCACCACCGTGTTCAGCAAATGCTTAGTGGGTCGAGATCCGAGTTCAAAACAATGCAAAATCCGCACGGATATATACTGCACAAACCATCCTTGGAAATGGCCTTCATTGACGGCATGATCCGCACTTACCTCTGGGTACTGGCAACTGAAGTGGACCTGACGAAAAGGCAAGTTCCCAGTCAAGTAACTTCAAAATACGCTGAATAAATCTTGATATACTGGAATTTTATTTCATCAAATTATATGTGGGTAGATTTGCTTGTATATGGTTGTAAAAAATTACATAAAACTCTGATGTTAAAACTTTGTTGACTGCCATACTGCAGCCTGTTATGCCCATAACCCGTACTTCAATAACGAGGCCGGAAGTGCAGTAGAACGTAGGTTTATTAATGAACTCACAGTGTGTCACAGGCGCTCTCGAATAGGCAGAGGTCTAGTCGTAAAGAGACCGTGCCTCTTCTGCATCTGCCTTTTATACCCAGGGTGGCGGCAGAACCGGAAAGGTGGAGCCGCCACCCATAGCACACACAACAATATCAAATGTATCATATTTGATATATCACATCCCTCCCCCACCCCGTAGAAAAGTCCAAAACACATCAATTAGGCCCTCCCAAATTTGTGACCTGAATCACACACTAACAATGAACAAAATATTTTGGCCTATCCATGCACACAAAACAACTAAAACTAGGGGGGGACGGGTGGACTACTGTCCCACCTCCACACGGCTAGACGGATTATTCTGCCGTCTTTGTCAATATATAGTCCATGAAAATAAAAGAAAGTGCCGTGTTCCTAATAAACTAAAATAATCCCATGAACTTTAGTACATGCAATAAATTCTATTTCACCCATCAAACAGTCAGTATTTATGTTCACACCCTGCTACAAGCACACCCACCAAAACCACCCCATAACCCGGGCAAACACACAGTAATGTACACTTCAAACATCACTTCTTTTTTGTTTTTACATGGGTAACTCACATAGCACTCAAAGCAAAGAACATATTGACTACGTAGCTCAGGCAATTCACAACACCATATGCAGTTTAACACATCACCCCCCTTGCTACCATACAGTCCCAATGGAGAAGCCACCCCCCGGATACCCGTCTGGCGGATCCCGCCTAGAGCGCCTTCGTCTCTTCACCTCAGGAGATGAGCCGCATTGGAGTCTCAACATCTCCTTCTCATCGCTGATGCGCCGCAGCTCATTGTGGTGTCTCCATGAGTCACTGGACAGCTGGCGGTAACCATCCTCTCGAACAGCTACCACCCACAGCCACCCCTGGTCATCCCGTCGTTTTCTCTTGTCATGGGCCCCCCTTAGCCGAGCTCCTGCCTGGGCCGAACCATGTCAGCGACCCGCAGGGGAGCTCAACTCAGCTTCAAATGTCCACGACGTTTAGACCGGGCTTCCTCTCTGGGTCGACCCGCTCCACCAACCCCATACGAAGCCCGACTCAGCTTCCAGTGTTGCTGTGTGGCATGTCTGTCCACCGTGCCAGCCGGTCCTGCCCCGCTCTCTTTCATTTCAAATGCCGGCGAAGCCGTTGCAGCCCCTTGCTTCTCAGTATCTCCAGGCCGAACTCCGGAAGCAGAGGGAGCTATCCTCTCGAGTCCATCCGCTGTCACGAGTATTCCACCGTGCCACCCAGTTCCCATATCCAGGGCAACTTGGACTCTGACACCGGAACCCTCCCGCGATGGCTCTGGATGGAATTGGTCCTGGTCATCTCCCAGAATACTAGGCCAGTCTTTGTCCCATACCTCATCGTTCACCACGCTTGGAACTGGTTGGTCCCACAAACCACAGCCCGACCACTCCTCTCCAATGCCACTGGTGATCATGAAGCCCAGGCCGTAGAACATGTCGCAGCCCATCACGTTCAACCCGCTGACGGTCACCACAAATTGGACGTTGGACATCACTGCTGACTTGTATCTCGCCGTCAACTCCAACGAACCCACGATGGCCAGTCTATTACCTCCGTAGCCCCAATATGGCATCGACAGTCCTCTCACTCAGTAATATGGGGAAAAGCTCCTCACAGTAGGCCAGTTCAACACAGAAGCCACTGCTCCCGTGTCCACCAACAACGGCACTTCCTCACCGTCCAGCATCACATTACAGTAAATCCGCCCATCTGTGCTCGGGGAGACGGTGTGAACAACCATAGGAGTCGTGATGGGGGAATCCACTTCACGTCGTAGTTCCCCTCGCTCAAATTTTTTACAGGCCCTGGTGAAATGGTGTAGGAGTCCACACTTGCCACAGTGTTTGCCCCTCGCCGGACATTCTCTTGCCTTATATCGGTGCTTGGTGGACCCGCAGCCCATACATCTGGACGACCCTGGGGCAGACCTTATTTTAATAGTGGTAGCGTATTCCTCCGTATCTTCAGTGCTATCCTCGCTACCCGGGTCCACAGCCTGCGCCTCCGATTGTGATTCAGCATGCCTCAACGTAGTTCTCTCACCGAAGTCCTTGGATAGTTTATCCGCTGCTTCAAACTGTTGAGCTATCTTGACTGCCATGGCTAACGTCAGTTCACCGGTGTGTGAGGAGTCTTGATCGTACCGCAAAACATAGCGTGTGCTCCGCCAACTGATCGCGGACCATTTCTTCTTTCAAAGCCCCAAATTGGCATTCTCCAGCCAGCTGACGCAGGTCTGTGACGTATCACTGCACCGACTCTCCAGTCTACTGGCGGCGCTGCCGAAACCAAATCCTTCAGACTATGACATTTCCCGGAGCACAAAAGTAGCGCGCCATTAGCCCGACCACATCTTCAAAAGTATCACTCTCACCCAGTGTGCTGAGAATGCGTTGTCCCTCCATGCCGAGATCATGGACCAAAGTCGCTCGTGCACGTAGTTTCTCCAATTCACCGAGGTTTAAGGCCACCAAATAATTCTGGAATGCTGCATACCACCTTGCCCAGGGAACTGGCGGTTCACCCGGGAGCTCCAAAAATGGGTGAATACTGGAAACACCCTGATCCATACTTTTATCCTCGTCACCAGATGTTATGTCCATAACCCACACTTCAATAATGAGGCCGGAGGTGCAGTAGAATGTAGGTTTATTAATGAATTCACAGTGTGTCACAGGCGCTCTCGTATAGGCAGAGGTCTGGTCATAAAGAGACTGTGCCTCTTCCGCATTTGCCTTTTACACCCAGGGTGGCGGCGGAACCAGAAAGGTGGAGCCACCACCCATAGCACACACAACAATATCAAATGTATCATATTTGATACATCACACAGCTCACTCAATCACACAAAGCAACAACTGTGCATCACTACCATGCTGAAAAATTCACTACAGGTGCGGCGGCATGAAATAAAGCGGCGTTGTTGGAGGTTTTAAGTAGGCTTTTATTAATCATACCGCTGTCACGAGCTCCTCTCCCGGCGCTGTGCGTGCGCGCCGGGAGCGAGCCCTCGGCTCTCAGAGAAGGAGAGGAGAGGCACGTGTGTGTGTCTCCAGTTGCAGGATCAGAGTGAGAGAGAGAGCATGGATTTCAGTCAGCTTAAATACCAGTTACAAACAATGCATGAAAGGCATTCACAGCAGGGAGTATGGCATTTGCATTTGAGAGGCATACATCACAATAGGCAGATTTGCTAGACTGTGCTCTAGGTGCAGAACAAAGGGGTTAACAGGCACATCTACATATTGATCTGAGTCTCTAGGTCACAGTAAGGACAGGACGCATGAACACAATACATGAAAGGTGACATTATCACAGTAGTGTAGCGGAAAAAACCAGGAGTAGCGAGTTGTCTGTCCTTAGTCTGTTTGTGGGGGTTTTCCCAAACCGCCACAGCTCCCCCCCAGAGGGCTCGGCAGGTGGTCGAGACCTCGATAGTGCAGCTTGGGCAGCGAGCAGGGAAAAGCTCTGTGCAGGAGGGGGTAGAGGGGGGTGGGGGTAGTAAAAGCCGGCCGGAGACGATGAAAACGTCCAGGCCGCGCAAAAATTGCTTGTGGGTCCGCGATGTCGAAGGGCTGGTCCCGTTGAACGTGCAGAGGTCCACAAGAAGAAAAATTAGTCACTGGCTCCTCTCGCGATTAAGTCTTGCAAGGATTAATAGCGGCCGTGAAGAAAAGACGAGGCTGCTTGGCGGCTGTGATGAGAGCAGAGGGACTGGCATGTTGACTTTAGGTGCGGGCACAGCCTTAAAGTCCTCGGGGATCGCAAAACCGCTGAATTCCCCATGTGTGCCGTGGCTGAGACTATTAACAAATCCTTCGAGCATGCTGCATGCGTGCCTCAGGTGAGCGAGCAGCCCTGAAGGGCAGCGGCAAAGGAGGAAGGCAGTCTGTCGAGCCGTATGTGTCCCGTGCGTGGTGCGCCGTGCCCGTAACTCCCCGGTGCGTGTGCCGGGGTCCCGTGCGTGGGTGGGCCGCTGGAGAGGAGAACCAGGGTCAGGGAGCTTGCTGGAGATCATCCCTGTTCAGTGTGTTGGAGCGGTGAAGGAAAGTAGACGCTCTGTCACTCGCTCGGTCATGGTGCGTTCAGGTCCACGTGTACTCCGTCGGCCATGGGGATCGCCGTCGTGGAGAGGGGACGAGGTGCATGTGCTCACGTGTGGAGGAGGTGTGAGCACGGCCGGTCCAGCGTGGATGTGCCGATCTAGGCGTGCAGATCTCACCATGAAACGTTGCTGCGGCTTTCCTGGTCGTGGGTGGTCTCCGGAGAGTTTCACCTGGAAACTCTGCGTCAAAATCTCCCTGAAGCAGAAGGGAGCTGTTGCGTTCGCTTGTCGTCGGAGACTCACCGCCGGGTGTTGCGTTCGCTGGCAGCGTGTTCGTCTCAGCATCGGGTCACCAGTGTGGCGGCATGAAATAAAGCGGCGTTGTTGGAAGTTTTAAGTAGGCTTTTATTAATCATACCACCGTCACGAGCTCCTCTCCCGGTGCTGTGCGTGCGCGCCGGGAGAGGAGCTCTCGGCTCTCAGAGAAGGAGAGGAGAGGCACGTGTGTGTGTCTCCAGTTGCAGGATCAGAGTGAGAGAGAGAGCATGGATTTCAGTCAGCTTAAATACCAGTTACAAACAATGCATGAAAGGCATTCACAGCAGGGAGTATGGCATTTGCATTTGAGAGGCATACATCACAATAGGCAGATTTGCTAGACTGTGCTCTAGGTGCAGAACAAAGGGGTTAACAGGCACATCTACATATTGATCTGAGTCTCTAGGTCACAGTAAGGACAGGACGCATGAACACAATACATGAAAGGTGACATTATCACAGTAGTGTAGCGGAAAAAACCAGGAGTAGCGAGTTGTCTGTCCTTAGTCTGTTTGTGGGGGGTTTCCCAAACCGCCACAACAGGTACCCTTTTTAATAAGACGGATGAACTAGCGGCTATGTCCCAGTATGAGAGCATCTTGAGAGAGGTTAGCATCATGTTATTCACTGAAACGTGGTTAACAGAGCTAACAACAGATGCTAACATTGAACTGGAGCGTTTCCACTTAATACGGGCAGATCGGACACCAGATAGTGGGAAGAGCAGAGGTGTGGGGCTGATAATGTCTGTGGACAACAGATGGTGTAATCCTGGGCACATCAAGATTAAAGAACACCACTGTAGCAAGAGCATTGAGTTGCTAGCTGTTAGCATGCGACCGGCATACCTACCTAAAGAGTTCTCACACATCATCGTGATTGTTATTTATGTACCCTCCTCCACGAGTGCTGAGGCAGCGTGTGACGTCATCCACACAGTCACCAGCAGACTACAGACTCAACACCCCACTGCTCTCCTGCTCATCTCTGGTGATTTTAATCATGCTTCCCTGTCCTCCATTCTGCCCACTTTCACCCAGTATGTCACGTGCCACACCAGAGACAATAAAACACTGGACTTATTTTATACAAACACCAAGGAGGCATACACCTCATCACCCCTTTCCCCCCTTGGAAGATCTGATCACAATCTGGTTCACCTCCTGCCTGTGTACAAACCCTGGTACACAGACAACCTCCTGTTACCCGCACAGTGAAGATATGGTCCGAGGAGGCGAAGGATGCTCTGAAAGACTGTTTTGGATCCACTGTGTGGGAGAAACTCTGTGACAGTGACGTGCAGTCAGGGGAGGCAGGTGAGGCTGAAAATCACAGTCAGAGGCTGTGCAGTACCAATGCCCCAACAAGAGGGGGTGTGCTTGAGGACCATAAGCACAGAGTTTTGGGGTTTTTTTTAAAGGAAGATAAGGACGTTTTTTAAACAAAGTCACAGTGATTTTTGTCCAGAAGGATAGGCAAATTCACTTCATTTACAAGTAAAGGTAAGATCGTGCATGCATAGTAGTTGTAAATACTAATAATAATTTGGAATAATGAGAGTTAATTGTGGAGTTGCAACACAGAGAGAAAGATGCAGCTCTGAGCCACTATAATTTCCATTATTCTTTCACGAAAAACAAAGTAGCCTATAACAAATTTTGTCCTCAAAAACAGTTGCTTGTAAAATAACTTGTTATACTTGTGTAACTGAGGGTCTTTGCATGCTGTCTATAGTCAAGGAGTTATAAAATGAAAACATGGACTTTTATTACTGTCTTTTCTGTGTATTCCATTAAGAGGTAATTCAATAAAATACCTTACACTGGTTTTGTTAAAATTATTTATAAAATCCGATTTGTAAATCTGACCCTGAAAGCATCATAGCCTCACCGGAAATGAAACTCACCGCATGTCACTGCTCTGTGATCCACATGGTGAAGACATCAATGGCCTCACACACATCATCAGACTACATCAACTTCTGTGTGGAGAACACCATACCCACCAAGACCATACAGTGTTTCTCAAACAACAAACCCTGGATCAACCCTGAGGTAAAGACTCTGCTGAAGGAGAAGAAAAGGATCTTCAGGTCAGGAAACAAGGAGGAACTGAAGTCTGTACAGAGGGAGCTAAGGACGAAGATCAGAGAGGGGAAAAACAGCTACAGGAAGAAGATGGAAAACAAGATGCAGCAGAGTGACGTCAGTGGTGTCTGGAGAGGCCTCAAAACCATCTCTGGGCACCAGAATACTTAATCTTAGCCTGTGGGGGGTGGCGAGTGGGTGAACAACCTGAACCTGTTCTTTAATAGGTTTGACCAACCGCCCTCCTCTCTGCCTGCTTACCAACCACTGCTGCCACCACCTTCATCTAGTCCTGCTGTCCACTGCCCTCCGTCCACCCCCCTCGTACATCACCTGCTATTTTTCCCCTCACAGATGCAATATCTCTCCCTCCCAGCACACAGCCCCCTGCCCCAGCCTGACTCTCACTAAAGACCGAGGTGAGAGCTGAGCTGAAGAAGATCAAGGCGAGGAAGGCTGCAGGTCCGGACGGCATCAGCTTGAGGCTCCTCAAGTCCTTTGCAGACCAGCTGTGCGGGATCGTGGAGCACATCTTCAGTCTGAGCCTGAAGGTGGGGAGGGTACCACAGCTGTGGAAAACATCCTGTGTGGTATCCGTACTGAAGACCCCGCACCCCAAGGACATGAACAGCTACAGACCAGTAGCCCTCACATCACACCTGGATGTGATCTGGACGTGATCTGGGACGCCGTCACCTACACCGAGCACGCCAAGTGGAAGTCTGTCACCGCCATGGACGTGGTGTACGCCCTGAAGAGGCAGGGAAGAACCTTGTACGGCTTCGGAGGTTAAACTGATCCTGATACCAGACAAACACATGCGCATGGGTGCATGCGCACGCAGCGACCGGCAGCTGGTGAAAAAGTCCGTCGTCTGTGTGTCTGTTTTTATGCACTTTAATGTGTTTTTAACAAAATTGTCTGTGTTGTTTCTGTCCTGGAATGTTTGTGGACTGTATGGCGAAGAGCTCCCTGGTTCCATCAATATGGATTTCCTCCCCATTTTTGTATTGCTGATTCTTTCACACCGGGTCTGTGTCTCTGAGGTGAGCGCGATCGTGATCATGCCGGGCAGAATACATTATTCCAGGGACATGTTGCTGCATTTAAACACGGATGACGCAGCGTCTGTGACTGAGCCTAAGCCGCAACTGCCGGACTTTATTTTGAGAGACGTTCATGGACACAGCGGTGAAAAGAGAGGCAAGAGAAGGAGGCGCGGAAAGCGTGGAGGCGTGAAATTACGCCTGAGGAAACGTCAGTTTGGTAACATTCCTCTTCCTTCTATGATTTTGGGGAACGTACAATCTCTGAGGAACAAGGTGGATGAAATTTAAGGGAATGTACGCTACCAGAAGGACTTTAAGAATTGCTGTGTCATGGCTTATACAGAGTCTTGGCTTACTGCGCATGACCGGGACGCGGACCTGTGGATTGACGGCTTTGGAGCCCCACTGCGCTCGGATCGGCAGGAAGAGGTAACGGGGAAACGTCGGGGGCGGTGTATGTTTATATATTAATAAGCAGTACTGCACATCTGTCATGGTCAGAGAGCGCATCTGTACACCCGATGTGGAGCTGCTGTCCATATCACTATGCCCCTTTTATTTGCCTCGCGAGTTCCCCCAGCTTTTCATCACAACTGTGTACATACACCCGAGGGCAGACGCTGACTCTGCCTCCAGCACTGTCTTTGATGTGGTGCAGCGGCTGCAGTCAATTTCTCCAGAGGCGCCAAACTTTATTCTTGGGGATTTTAACCATGTTTCTTTAAAGAAGACACTTAAAAACTTTTATCAGTATGTCTCCTGCCCAACCAGGCGAAAAAAGACACTGGACCTGTGCTATGGATCATAGAGAGGGCCTATAAATCACTCCCCCTTCCTCCTTTAGGATCCTCAGATCACAACTGTGTACATTTGCTGCCCACATATAAAACTGCTCTCAGAAGAGGCAAGGTGGAGACCAGAGACATAGATGTGTGGACAGAGGATTCAGTGCACAGCCTCCAGGAATGCTTTAATTGTACAGACTGGGAGATGTTCACACTGTCCTGCGGGGATGATTTGGACTCTTTGGTGGACGTCACATGCTCATACATGGCTTTCTGTAAAAATACGATTGTTCCACGTAAACGTGTCAAAATATATCCCAACAACAAGCCATGGGTTACAAAATCAGTTAAATCCTGCTTACAGAGGAAAGCACTTGCCTTTAAACAGGGGTCTGTTTCTGAGCTACAGGTTGCCACAAAAGAGCTGAAGTCCGAAATTTTAAGAGCAAAACAGAATTATAAATCAGAATTGGAAAGTAAGATGGCAACAAAGAAACTTGGTTCAGCCTGGGCCAGTATGAAAACTATTGCAGGCCTTCAGAGCACAGAGTGCAGTAATCGTGTGTTTTTAGATGGTTTTAATTCAGACACAAAGCTGGCTAATGCTCTTAATTGTTTTTATGGTCGTTTTGACTCCTTTGAATTTAGCACTGAAACCCAAGATTTGAAACAGAAACTCAAAGACAATCAGCACTTTAATATTGAGGTGCAGGATGTTAAAAGGGAGTTCTGCACTGTAAAAGTGAACAAAAGTCAGGGCCCTGATAATATATGTGGGCGCTTGGTAAAGTCCTGTGCACATGAACTGAGTCCTGTATTTCATTACATTTTCAATAAGTCCTTACAGACACAACATGTGCCTAAGATCTGGAAAGAAGCCGTGGTTGTTCCCGTTCCAAAATCCAGCTGTCCTAAAACAGTAAACGACTTTAGACCAGTTGCTTTGACTTCAATTTTAATGAAAATTTTTGAAAAACTGGTCAGATGTGAGGTCCTAAAGCAGACTGAGCATGCATTGGATCCTCTGCAGTTTGCCTATAGGCCTCACAGAGGAGTGGAGGACGCCACTGTCACTCTGTTTAACATGCTTTTTAAACATCTGGATTTTAATGGGACACACGCCAGGCTTTTATTTGTGGACTTTCTCCTCCGCCTTTAATACAATCCAACCTCATATTTTAATTGAAAGGCTCCTGCAACAATTTGATTTGAGCAAAAATCTGGTGGGTTGGATTCTGGATTTCTTAACCAACAGGACGCAGAGAGTAAGGGTCAATGGTGCATTGTCTGACCTAAAGTGCTCTTCAACTGGCTGTCCTCAGGGGTGTGTGTTGTCACCACTACTCTTCATCCTGTACACAAACATGTGTCGGAGCAGACATGACAACAGACACATTATAAAGTATGCTGATGATTCAGTTATTGTCATTCTCCTCCAGGATGGTGAGAGTGGTCACGGCCCAGTAGTTGATGATTTTGTTCACTGATGTGAGGATTCCTACCTGCAGCTGAATACGACAAAAACTAAAGATATGATTATTGACTTTAGGAGAAAAACTCCCAGGTACAAAGTCACCGTACTAAAAGGCCAGACCACCGAATGTGTACAATCCTACAAATATCTTGGGACGATTATTGATAGTAATTTAAACTTTGAAGAGAACTGTGAAAGGGTGTGCAAAAAGGGTCAGCAACATTTGCATTGCTTGAGGAAACTTGCACGCTTCCAAATTGACCAAACCATAATGATAATGTTTTATCGGGCTTTTATTGAATCTGTTTTATCCTTTTCTTTAGTGTCATGGTTTGGTCAGATAAAACTGAAACAGAGGAAATCCTTAGATCAGGTAGTTAGATGGTCCAGTCGTTTGCTTGGTGAGTCACAGCTGAGCCTGACATCCCTGTACACCAGACAAGTACAGAGGATGGCTACCTCCATTTTAAATGATGACTCCCACCCTTTGCACTGCAACTTTCAGCTTCTTCCCTCAAGACGGAGGTTTGCTGTTCCAAAAAGTAAAACTCAGCACTACAAAAACAGCTTTGTTCCTGCTGCTGTCAAAGAGTTGAACAAGTTGTAACAATATATTGCACATAATTTAGGTACCTATTTATTAATTCCATTTTATATTTACTTATTTTTGTAGGATTTTATTTGGGTTCTAAATATTTTATTGGGTTTTAGACCTTTGAGTTTTTAACTTCTTTGACTAGTTTTTAACTTTTTAATATGACCCTTCTCTCTTACCTCTGGTTTTTCTCTCATCTCTTTGTCTTTATACCCTGATTGATGGAGCCTTGAGTATTTTTATCATGTCTATAGTCAGCTTCATGTGTGCCTGTGTTTGTGTTTATGTTGAATGTAATTGTGGCTTGTAAATATAGATGTCACCAGACTGCAAAACAAATCTACCTACTGGTACAAATAAAGTAACCTGAACCTGAACCTAATGTAAACCCTGGAGAGGCTGCTTCTCGCCCACCTCTGCCCCCTGGTGGGACCAGCGATGGTCCCACTTCAGTTTGCATGCCACGCTGGTATGAACAACTGTTCCCTGGGAGGCCCCAGTTCTGGCTCCCTTCCTGTTTACCCTCTACACTGCTGACTTTTCACACAATACACCACACTGCCATCTACAGAAGTTCTCTGATGACTCTGCAATCATTGGTCTCATCTCTGACAGGGATGATGCAGAGTATCAAAGACTTATCCAAGACTTTGTGGACTGGTGCCTGCGGAACTGCCTCCAGATCAATGCAAGGAAAACAAAGGTAATGGTGGTGGACTGCCACAGGTGAATACAACCCCCCACAGCGCCGGTAAACATCCAGGGAACAGACATTGAGATGGTGACATCTTACAAGTACCTGGGTGTTCACCTGAACAATAAACTGACTGGTCACACAACACCAACGCATTCTACAAGAAGGGGCAGCACAGGCTGCAGCTCCTGAGGAAACTCAGGTCTTTTGGAGTACAAGGAACACTCCTGAAGACCTTCTACGATTTGGTGGTGGCATCAGCCATCGCATTTGGAGTGGTCTGCTGGGGCAGTGGCATCATGGCAACTGACAGGAAGAGACTGAACAGGCTGATCAAAAAAGCAAGCTCTGTTCTGGGGCACAGCCTCAACCCAGTGGAGGACATAGGAGAGAGGAAGATGGTGGCTAAGCTGTCATCTCTGCTGGATTCCGAGTCCTACCCCATGCGGGACACGCTGAACGCACTGAGGAGCTCATTTAGCAGTAGGCTGTGCCATCCTAAGTGCTTGAGGGAGAGGTTCCACAGGTCCTTCCTATCTACGGCTATCAGACTGTATAATCTAACCAGTGCTGCTCATAGAGATTGTATTTAACGTTCTAAATGTAACAACTTTGCATGATAGAGATTGTCCCCTCCAATACACAACTAAGACAATTACAATTATTATTGAGGGTGGCAACAACACTGTTGATTCAAATGTGAAATATACTGTCTGGGTCCATATTTATATTCTGCCGGGTAATTTAATTAACCATAATGCTGTTGATACCATCTAGCTGCAATGCTCCTGCACTGTGTATATAACTGTGTACATATACTGTATATATTAATTTACTGCTTTGCTTAACCAGTTCTTATCTTATCTACCGGGGCACCTTTGAGAGCATCCTCACCAGCTGCATCACGGTGTGGTATGGAAGCTGCACCGCCTCCTGCCAGGAGATGCTACAACACAGTGAAAGCAGATAGCAAGCTCATCAGTGCCCCTCTGGCCCCCCCTCTCAGACATCTACCTCACCTGCCTCACCCGTCTCACCATCAACATTGCAGGCGATAACTCCCACCCTTCACACTCCCACTTCACTCCCCTGCCATATCTGCTGCTGTCTGTCATTGTAATACTGATCATGTGCAGTCCTATCTGTCACTGTCTGCACCTACACTACCTCACTGGACGTGTTACTACGAGTATTACTGCTTTACTTTTTCTGTATATAGGATTGCTGGGTCTTGTAGAAGAGCTTGGAATAACGAGGCGATGCGACTTATAAACCAAAGTTTATTATCAGCTTCGCTCCTCTAACAAGTCTCATCTCAGTGCAGAAGCAGAAGTAGAAAGAGGCAGAACATATTCAGCTCTACATACTTATACCTACACATAACAAAAGACATGCATATCAAAGCTGACATCCCACATTATCTTAATCCCCCTCCTTTGTCTCCGTATCCCTCCACCTGGCCTTGGGAGGTCAGGGCGATCGATCTGGTCTCCACCGCAGTGCCTCGGATGCTCTTTGATCCCCGCTGGCGGTTGAGACCTCTTGTCCTGTTCTGAGGTGTGAAGTCGCTTTACATATGTAATCACCAAACATTGTCACATGCTTATACATATGTAGGTTATGGGATATATGATTAATATAGACCACAGGTCTCATCATTTATCATTTATCTTTATTTGCACTATGGGAGGTCTGGGTCTATCTTTTGTCGCCATTTGCACTACGGGTAGCATTACTGTACATAGACTGCTGTTGTTGTTTTTCCAGCCTTATTCCTTTTCTTTTTTTGTATTGTGCACACCACTGAAGAGAGAGAGAAATACCATTTCAGTTCTCCTGTATGTCCTGTACGCATAGTAGTACTGACAAATAAAATCTTTGAATCCCTTATTTATCTTATTTACTATTGCTCTGAGTGCTGCTATCCCTTTGCTGCTGCAGTCCTGGAATTTCCCCATTCTTACTGTGGTACAGGTATAGTGTGGCTGACTACTGATCAGAGGGTCAGGGGTTCGATTCCCGCTCTGTCTGCAGTCTGCATATTGAAGTGTCCTTGAGCAAGACACTGAACCCCCAGTTGATCCTGGTGGGTCAGGCCAGCGCCTGTGGATGAAAGCTCTGCTGCCATCAGTGTGTGAATGTGTGTGTGAATGGGTGGATAGCAGGATCTGTAAAGCGCTTTGGTCACCTAGAGATGAGAAAAAGCACTATATAAGGGAACGTCATTTACCATTGTGGGACTAATAAAGGCTTATCTTATCTGAAGACAGTTTCTGTGCAAGAATGGGCTAAAATCACTCCTAAGCAATGCCTGTGCCTAGTTTCTCCATACAGGAGGCATCTGGAAGCTGTTATTACCAACAAAGGCTTTTCTACTAAATATTAAATGAATTACACCAAGCGTGTTCAATACTTATTCCCAGTGTCATTCCACTTTATTAAATATAGCTTGTTTTGTGAACACAGTTGCCTTGATTTCTTTGTATGTATGGATTACTTGGGTTGTTGCTGATATCTGGTGAAAATCTCAAGTCAATGGCTCCATCAGAAATATGTTTAATGAGAAAACTGTTGACGTGTTCAATACTTTTTTTCCCCACTGATCAACCTGGCAATAAAGCACTCCTTATTGTTGGAGACTTTAACAGCCATAATACCTTCTGGGGCTATAACCAAAATGATGATAATGGAGAAGCAGATACCATCTCTAAAAATCAAAGGGTCAGACAGCTTAATGATCCAAGACATTCAGTACATGGACATCAGGAGAAAAAGCTTTAGAAAAGGATGTATCACCCTGAACAGAGCAAAGTCCAAGGTGGGGAAGACAAGGGACAGACTCCATAAGTGGGAATATGTCTCCACTGTTGATTGCCCCTGTGGTGAATCAGTCCAAACCATGGACCACATCCTCCATGGCTGCCCACTGGGACCTTCATGCTCTAATAAAAACCAATGGCAAGTGAATGACAGGGCTCTCCTATGGATATATGAATGGCATGATGAGATGTGATGACCTACTTCCCTCTCATTCACACACGTCTTCTGTCTTGCATTTACTGACTTTCATTCCTCTTCTCTCCAGCCCATACCTCCACCTCTCTAGGCTCTCTTGCACCTACTCCTTACTCTCACTACAGATCAAAATGTTGTCTGCAAACATCATAGTCCGTGGAGACTCCTGACCTCACCTGTCAATCTGTTCATCACTCTTGGTAACAAGAAAGGGCTCAGAGCCAATCAATGATCTAATCCCACCCCCACCTTGAGTCTGTTACTCCAACAGCACACCTCACCACTGTCTCGCTGTCCTCATACATGTCCTGTACCATCCTCACATAGTTCGCTGCCATTGCTGACTTCCTCACACAGTACCAATATCTGTGTATTTATTCTAGATCCACAAAATCAGTGCAATTCCATCAGACATTCTCTTATACATTTATATTTGGTGGGTATAATTTAATCAAGATTAGAGCGGTTGTTAGAGGGGTTGACATCTATCTATCAATCTATGTTTTGCTTGTTTGTTGGTATCAGGTGGCCTGGCCTTGAAATTTACACAGCTAGCATCCTCAAATTTAATGTTTTAAAGACACACTCCGGCGGCTCTAAAACCACCTCAAAAACAAATGTGTTTTGCCCAAAATAGTATATTGTGACTTTGTAATGGTGGATGGCAAATGACGACCCAGGATTAGGTGGATTCTATGGCCATGCTTTAATGGAGGTCAGGATCAGACAGGCATGGCAGAACAGGAAGTCAACAACGCTAGATCAAGTACCAATTTGTATATGTAGTGTCCCCAGTGGTAGGAGTGACAATAGCATGCAGTTTATTGAACACAACATTTCCCCTCCTTGTAAAGATGTTTCTTTTCCCTTCACAGTCCTGTAACACAATTATGCAATGAAGTAATGCAAATAAAATCCACTAACAAGTTAACCACTGTAGCTTACTATAAAATAAATTCTGAACATTCATGCAGGTCACATATGCATAGTAATTCTTCAACAACAGCTTAAATGGTCACTTGAAAATGTACCCTCTCATTAGTCAGTATTGACTTAGGTTACATAGTCTTTTAGTCAAGCAGGCTGAGATCTAGTGCGTCTAGTTCTAGATGAGGTTTTTAAATCAGGTGTATTACTTTGCTCTCTGTCTTCATCCAGGATGGCAGTCGGACCTGTGAATGTGCAAGATGAGAGGCATTCCGAGTTATGTTGTCGCTTAGCACGTAAGTTCCTGGACCCACTTTTTTCGTACTGTGACTGGGTCAGTGAACTTTCTGTATCCCTTAAACACATGATGTGGTTTCCTGATTTGCACCTTGTCACCAACTTTGAATTGTGGCTTGTGTGCACCTAGCTTGGCATCTGTGTATGCCTTCATTTTCTGTTGTCTGTTGTACTGTTATCCCTACGTGTTATATACACAGTGCATGTCAACGCAGATCAACAGCAAGCCAAACTCATTTTTCATGAGCCAGGAAACCGAGCGTCCTGCTCCTTTATTCAGGTCTTCCAGACAGCTTACAGTTGTTTATAACTGTGGCTCGAAGCTCAATGAAAAGCCCGAGTGAAACTGAAAAGAAATAAAAACAGAAAATAAATACATATAACAAGCTAGCGGGCCCCTGGGGTAAGACTAATTCCTGGAAACAAATAAACACAATACATTCAACAAGCTAGCGGGGCCCTGGGATAGGACTAATTCCTGGCGACAACATACTCTTAAAAAACGATACCAAATTCACATCTAATAAACTTATAAAACTGACATAACATTAATCAAACTTACAGCCATTGCTTTCGAAGGTGTAGAAAAAGGTTTAACACACAGGAGGAACGTTTCAGACATTCGCAGGCAGGTTATATTCTTCTGCCTTTTTTTTCCTTCTCTCTTACCGATGTCCGTTTCTTCTACCCACAAATCATAGCGGCAACTGGCTGCGCTTTCAACATAAAATACAGGTAGGTTGCTACTGACTGTATAAAAGTCGCTCTTAACCTAATAATTGTTTTCTTAACATAAATTATTACAAATGAATTATGACATTTATTATGAACTCGTGAACTAATTTAACTTCTATAAAACACACACTACTGAGGGCAGAACACTCCCCGCCTGGCATTACTAATGCCACTACTTCTTTTTATCTACTTTTTCACTCTCAAAGAGCATAACAACGTCTGAGATAGGACGTAAGTAAGTCTTTGAAACACCCTGGGATGATGTCCTCACTTCGACCTTTCTGACCTTCCCGTCGCTGCTTGGAAAGGTGGATGTGATGATGGCCATTGTCCATTCATTTCTGGGTGCTTGGTCCTGTTTCAACAGCACTATGTCACCTGTCTGTAGGTTGCGGTGTGTTGTATACCACTTGCGCCTTGATTGGAGGGTGTTGAGATATTCGTTTCTCCAGCGGCTCCAAAATTCATTGGCGAGTGCTTGCACTTGTTTCCACTGGTTTTTGAGCAGGTCTTTTCCACAAAAGTCTCCTGGTGGAGGGGGGACGTGCTGCTTTTGGGTCAAGATCATTGCAGGACAGAGTAGGAATGGTGAGGAAGGGTCTGTTGAGATGGGGACTAAGGGCCTTGCGTTGATTATAGACATTACCTCAGCCATTAAAGTACAAAGCACCTCATGCGTCAAATGAGTGCGTTTGTTTTGCAAAAGCATGGAGTCCAGTATTCTACGAGTGACCCCAATCAGTCGTTCCCAGACGCCTCCCATGTGAGAGGCATGTGGGGGATTGAACTCCCATGTGCAACTGTTGGCATGAAGATAGTTGGCAATGTTGGGAGGGTTCTTGTTTGGTTGTGCCATGCCTAACTCCACGCTTGCTGCAATGAAGTTAGTGCCTCTGTCAGATCGCATTTGCTTTGCTGGGCCTCGTATTGCAAAGAATCTGCGTATTGCATTTATGCAGCTGCAAGCGTCCATAGATTCAATGACTTCAATGTGCACGCCTCTCGTGGTCATACACGTGAAGAGTATTGCCCACCTTTTTCCTTGTGCAGCTCCACCTCGTGTGTGTCGAGTGACTACTGACCATGGACCGAATATGTCCAACCCGACGTATAAAAATGGAGGGCATGTTTTGAGTCTCTCAGGTGGGAGATCTGCCATTTTCTGAGTCTCTAGTTTTCCCCTGAGTTTCCTGCACGTTACACAATGGTGGATAATGGATGAGACCAGTCTTTTGCAACCTACAATCCACAGCCCATCTTGCCTAATTGCGCTTTCTGTGAACTGCCTTCCTTGATGCACAACTTTGGCATGATAGTGACGGACAAGCAGCTGAGTTACATGATGCTTGTTTGGGAGAATGATTGGATTCTTGGATGCTATGTTCAATGAAGCATGTTTGAGGCGACCTCCAACCTTGATGAGGCTTTCATTCATATAGGGATCAAGAGCCACGATGGGACTTGAACTGCGGACGGTTTGGTTGGCATGGAGAGCAGCATACTCGTCGGGAAAAGCGTCTTTTTGAACAGACTGGAGGATGAGGTTACTGGCAGCATCCAGCTCCTCTGGAGTGCGTGGCTTGCTACATCGATGCCAGCCCCTGCATGAATGATCTGACAGGTTGCTTGATGAGTGAGAATGAGCTTGGTGAATTAGGAATGCAATGGCACGTACTAATGAGTTCCAACTTGAAAAGCGCTGGAAGCACGCTGGTAAGGGCCCGTTCATCTGAATGTGAGTAGAAAAGGTAGCGACTTTTCTGATTTCAGAGTCTACTTCAGGCTCGATTAACTCAAAGGATTCAGGTGTCCCGGATTCAGGTAGTTTGTAAAGGAAGTCTAGTCCCTTAAACCACATAGTGTCCATGAGCTGTGGGGCAGGTATTGACCTGGTGGCTAGATCAGCTGGGTTTTGCTCTGATGTGACGTAGTGCCACTGTTCAGGGTTGTTTCCATCCTGGTGGACTTCTTCCTCCATTATCTTCAGGAAGGTCTCATCTTCGAAGGACACGGCACACTTGCTATCGTTCTCTGTGCACTCAAAAACTTTGTCCCCAAGCTTTTCTTCCGCTGCGTTGGGTTTTGAGCTGCGTTTAGAGAGGCCGTCCTTGTGCTCCCCGCCGTAGCATGGTTTCTCTTTGATGTTGATGCTGTTAGGACAAGGAGTGAAGAAAGATGGGCGTCCGTTGGAGAGCATTTACGTTTTATAAACGTTGACAGTTGGCTTATGAGCGTTAAGGCACACCTCTCCCACAATTACCCAGCCTAGGTCCAGGCGTTGAGCAAAGGGGGCATTGTGGGGTCCGTTGACATGTTGCCTTACTTTGTGGACTTGTAGGATGTCTCTGCCCAGTAAAATTGCCATCTGAGCATCTGGGTCGTACTTGGGGATGAGAGGAGCGAGGTGTTTTAAATGGGCGTGAGCAAGAGCGACTTCGGGCGTAGGTATTTCATCCCTACTGAACGTTATCTCGTCGCATTCAAGGAGAGGAGGGAGGTCTAAGCGTGGGCCTCCACCTACTGGCTCGATTTGGAACCTCACTGCTTTCCTGCCAAGCATTTCAGTTAAACCAGCACATGTTCTCATGTGGTATGTCAGAGGGCTACCCTTGATCCCAAACAGCTCGAAGAATTCAGGACGGGCCAGCGATTTATTACTCTGATCGTCAAGGATTGCATACATCTTAACGGAGCGTTCTGGTTGGCCTTTAGGAAAAATTCGAACTAGACATACCTTTGAGCAAGAACGTGGAGGATTACCTTTGCCGCAGATCTCAGTGCACCGTGACGTTACCTCAGGTGGCGTGTTGTCTCGGGGCTGAGGCTCTGGTTCAGGTGTGTTTCCTGGCTGGGGTTGCTGACTTGAATCGGGATGCATGGCAGAGCAATGTCTTTCACTTTGGCACTCCTCGCACTTGAGTTTCATGTCACAGTCCTTTATTGCGTGCATGGGAGAGCAGCAGCGAAAACATTGTTTGTGTTCTTTAAGTATGCTTCGCCTTTCCTGTAGCCGTTTATTCTGAAAAGCTCTACATTTGGCTAGAGGATGCATTTTCTTATGGACTGGACAGTAGCGTGTTAAATCGTCCTCCTTAGTACTAGCGGGATCAGTTGCGTCGACCTCTGTTTTGTTTACAGTTAGAGGTGTTTTGTAGCTAGTTTGTTTGAATGGTGGTCTCTCACCTTTGCTGAAGGGTTGGCTGCTACATGTCGTAAAACTTGGGTCATTTCTTGCTTTAGCCTCGTCTTGGACAAACTTTACAAAATATGAGAAGGGAGGGAAGGTCACATCATATTTTTGTTTGTATTTTGAGCCCGCGTGCAGCCATTTATCTTGTAAATTTGGAGGCAACTTTTCAACTATGGGCTTAACCCCATGGGGTGTGTCGAGGTGGGCGAGGGCCGGGAGATAAGCTTCATCTTTAGCGACCCGCAGCTCTAAGAGTAAATCTCCAAGTTCCCTGAGTTTTACATTGTCTCTGTAAGGTGAGGGAAGTTATCTAGTTTTTTAAACAAGGCGTTTTCTACTACTTCTGCCGTAGCATAACATTCTTCCAACCTGTCCCATGACAATTGGAGAGCAGCTTTGGGGTTAGTGGCATAGACAGCTCTGATTCTTTTGACGTGCTCTGAGGACTCTTTACCAAGCCACTTGACTAGGAGATCTAACTCCTGGCTATATGTGAGACCAACGTCTTCAATTGCATTTATGAATGACGACTGCCATGCTCTAAAGTTTTCGGGGGTGTCGTTGAACTTAAAGAGTCCGGTTGTGATTAGTTCTCTGCGCGCGAGGAACCTAGCAAAGTCTGCCATAGGTGGGTCACCACTGTGGGAAGCATGGTAGCTGTTTGGCCTGACATAGTCTCTCGGTATGTAGATGGATTCATTTTTCACGTACATTTTCTTGAATGCTGGTGGAGAGAGAGTTTGTTCGGGTCTCCTCGGAGTGAATAATTGCGCCCTTTGTGCAGGTTCAACTTGAGGTGTTTCTTCTTCAGCTGGTCGCGTCTGTGACTTTAGCTGGATTTGGTGGTGCACATACTCCATAGTTCTCTGTCTGACAACTTGTGATGGAATTGCGCTCCTTACACTCTCTCCTTCGTCTGGCTCGGCAGCTGCAGCAGCTTCTAGAACTTCTGCTTTTGCTGTGGCGGCCGCTGTTTCCTTCTCTATCTCCAGCATCTCTAGATCCAGTTCTAGCTTTGCTTGTTGCTTTGCTTGTTCTAGCTTTGCTTGCTGCTTTGCTTGTTCTAGCTTTGCTTGTTGCTCTGCTTGTTGCTTTGCTTGTTCTAGCTTTGCTTGTTGCTCTGCTTGTTCTAGCCTTGCTTGTTGCTCTGCTTGTTGCTTTGCTTGTTCTAGCTTTGCTTGTTGCTCTGCTTGTTCTAGCCTTGCTTGTTGCTCTGCTTGTTCTAGCTTTGCTTGTTTTTTAATTTCTAATTGTCTCTTACTGTACAAGGCTCTAGCATTCGCAGCTTCAGCAGAGGCTCGTGCCATAATGGCTGCTTCCATTACGTTGGACCTCGAGGACAACCTGGAGCTAGAACGTCTGGAGCTGGAGCTAGCGTGTGATGATTTGGCTTCGGAGTTCGCCTTTTCTTCTGCCGTCTTCTCTTGAGCGTCGTCCATCGCTGTGTCGTGAATCTTAACTTCACCAACTGCTGACGTGGCTTTTCACTGTACTGTTATCCCTATGTGTTATATACACAGTGTATGTCAACACAGATCAATAGCAAGCCAAACTCGTTTTTCACGAGCCAGGAAACCGAGCGTCCTGCTCCTTTTTTCAGGTCTTCCAGACAGCTTACAGTTGTTTATAACTGTGGCTCGAAGCTCAATGAAAAGCCCGAGTGAAACTGAAAAGAAATAAAAACAGAAAATAAATACATATAACAAGCTAGCGGGCCCCTGGGGTAAGACTAATTTCTGGAAACAAATAAACACAATACATTCAACAAGCTAGCGGGGCCCTGGGATAGGACTAATTCTTGGCGACAACATACTCTTAAAAAACGATACCAAATTCACATCTAACAAACTTATAAAACTGACATAACATTAATCAAACTTACAGCCATTGCTTTCGAAGGTGTAGAAAAAGGTTTAACACACAGGAGGAATGTTTCAGACATTCACGGGCAGGTTATATTCTTCTGCCTTTTTTTTTCTTCTCTCTTACCGATGTCCGTTTCTTCTACCCACAAATCATAGCGGCAACTGGCTGCACTTTCAACATAAAATAGAGGTAGGTTGCTACTGACTGTATAAAAGTCGCTCTTAACCTAATAATTGTTTTCTTAACATAAATTATTACAAATGAATTATGACATTTACTATGAACTCGTGAACTAATTTAACTTCTATAAAACACACTACTGAGGGCAGAACATCTGTCATTAACAGTTTTGCAAAGGGCAGCACCATCAAGCTGGGTAGCAGGAAGAGTTGGTAGCACAGCAAGATTTGTTCGCATTTTCCTACCATGCAAGAGCTCAAATGGTGAAACTCCTGTTATGGCGTGAGGTGTGGAGCGGTATGCAAGCAGAAAGTCTGTGACTGTCGACTTTCACGGCTGTTGCTGTGTGATAGCCAGTAGTGTGTTTAAGTACACGGTTGAAGCATTCCACAGCTCCATTGGCAGAAGGGTAGTAAAGTGATGAATGGTGGTGTTCAATCTGTCTCTCCTTTAGAAAAGCTGAGAAGTCTGATGATGTAAACTGTACTCCATTATCAGCAACAATGCTCAGAGGGTTGCCATGGTAACTGAAAGCACTTGACAGGAAGGTGTTTATGTTTGCAGTAGTCACAGCTGACATAAAGGCTACTTCTGGCCATTTACTGTAATAGTCCACCAAAGTCACTGCAAATCTACAGTCCCATGTTGCAGTCTCAAATGGTCCTACTATGTCCATCGCCAGTTTCTGCCAAGGTCCCCTTGGTAAAGGAACCAGCTGGAGTGGAGCATAGCATGGCTTAGCAGTCTTGTCATTCAGATGACATGGAAGGTAGGTACTTATTATTGAATTGACCATATCATCCATCTTTAGCCACCAGCATAAGTCATGGAGGCGCTGTTTGGTTCGCACAACACCTTGGTGACTTTCGTGCGCTAGTGAAACCATTTTTGACCTAAGCGCTATAGGCACAATCACTTGCTGTCCACGAAAAACAAAATTGCTCTGTACACATAGCTCAGTGTGGAGTCTGTAGTAAAGCAGGAGGATAGAGTCAAGGGCAGCAGGAGATGCAGGCCAACCATGTGCAATTTGTGCACACAACTTAGATCAACTGTCAGGTAGAGGCAGGTGAGATAAACAATCAGCTGTAGCATTCTGTGAGCCTGGATGGTAGATGACATCATAGGTGAAGGGCAGCAAACGAGTAGACCATCTTGTGATACGCATACCTACTTGACCAATTCCCTTAGTAGACAGTAGGGTAGTTAGTGCCTGGTGGTCTGTTCTTAGTGTGAAGCGATGACCCCACAGGTATGTATGCCATTTCTCCACAGCCCAAACACAAGCAAGAGCCTCCTTTTCCACCACAGAACATTTGCGTTCTGCTGATGAGAGTGAACGAGATGCAAAGGCTACTGTATGTTCAGTGTTATCAGCATGGACTTGGGACAACACAGCTCCCAACCCATAAGCAGAGGCATCGGTGGAGACAATAGTTGGGAAAGCAGGGTCAAAAAGTGCAAGAGCAGGGCTATCGACAATTTGTTTATTAACATGCTCAAAGCTGTTTTGAGCTGCAGGTGTCCACTGAAAAGCATCATTTGGATTTCTGAGGCCGGCATACATTGGTTCTGCTTCAGTAGCATAATTTGGGAGGAACTTTTGAGTACCAAGATAGCATGCCAAGGGATGAGCGAAGCATGGCTGCATCAGTAGGGGCAGGAGCATTCATGATAGCTTGAAGATGTGCTTTGTCTGGAAGAATGCCTTGGGATGACACTGTATGCCCGAGAAAAAGTAATGCTGGGTTTGCTGAACTTACACTTGTCATGGTTTAGTTGTAGGCCAGATCCCTTCAGGCGATCCAGCACTGTCTGTAAAGTTTTGTTATGAGCCGTAATGTCAGGTCCATAAAAAATGATGCCATCAAGGTAGTTTTGAACTCCCAGCAGGCCAACCAGAAGTACTGACATCATCTTCTGAAAGGTAGCAGGTGCTAAAGCTAGTCCATAAGGCACACGGCAAAATCTGAACAGTCCCTCATGTGTGATAAAAGCTGTCAAGTCTCTGCTTTCCATATGTAAGGGCACCTGATGATGAGCACTTGCCAAGTCAATTGTTGAAACTACAGCAGCACCTTTTAAGGACGTAAGCAGTTCATCCATATGAGGCAGAGGAAAAGAGTCCACTATGACTGCTTTATTAGGTTCCCTCAGTTCCACACACATACGTATATTTCCATTCTTCCTGTGTGTGACAACAATGGGCAACACCCAGGGAGATGCATCAATCTGTTCAATCACACCAGCATCCAGTAACCGATGTAGTTCCTGTGACACAGCTTTTCTGACAGAAAAGCGCAGCCTTCAAAGTTTTTGCCGAACTGGTATCACTAAGTGATCCACTTTGATATGGTGCACAAAGTTTTTGGGGCAGCCTATGGAAGGCGGCACACTTGCAGTGGGGGTTGTAGTAGTATTACACAGTATCATTGGTGTTGAAATAGTCACGTTTGTTTCACCTGGGGGGTTTAATTTTGTTATTTTCGATGCACACGTACAAGGCAGACATTAGATCTCTCCCCATTAGTGCAGTTCCTTTTTTAACCACAAACAGCAGCGCAGGTGTAGTGGTACCAAAGAACGAAACATTCACGGACAAACACCCAAGTATAGCGTGAGCCTTAGAATATGTCACAAGTCTGACTCTGGGTTTAGTCAGTGCAATGTCGCTGAAATAATGATAGTAAATAGACTGAGGCAATAGTGACACTGATGCACCTGAATCAGCAACAAGTTCTACCTTAATGGGTTCAGAGTCCTTAGCAGATGCTGGATATCCACAACACATTTTATATTATCCAAAGAAAGCACTGTGTGTGATGTCTATGAAGAATGGTTACTTTTGGCAGTGCAATTTTGTGAACGGCATATGTAACAGACTCAGTTAAACGGCACATTTTTGAAAAAAAAAAGTCTACAATTTACTTTAGCAGCAGGACAGTTGGGAGAATTAGCAAGAAGAGCTTTTGAGCCACATCGAAAACATATAGTACATTTCTGTGCTGCATTGGAAGAGTGTTGTTGCACCTTCTCTTTGCATCGTTGTGTTGTTTTTGTCATGAACCTGGGTTTGGTGGTCCCAAACCCAGTTCTGACCCGTGGCTATTTTGGCCCGTCTCCCTATTTATTTTCCATCAGGCGCTTCAGGGAGCCCTTTGGGTCCTTTGCTCCCTGACAGCTCGAGCATGCCCCCTCCTCCTGTCAGTGCCATCAGCTGTATCTCATTATTGGGTGTTTTCACACACATACACACACACATTCCATTCATTCCCATTCACATGCTCAGACACTCACTCATACACACATGGGATTAATTATGTTCAGCCCACGCACTCTCACACCGGCGGTCTCTTCCCTCGTTAGTATTATTATTACTTAAACGCTGTGTTAGTAGGAAGAGACCGTCGGAGCACTGAGCCTCATACACAGCAGCATGTACCTTCGTGTATGTCGTTTTCCACTCCCTACAGATTACATCTTCAGCCTGTTTTTCCCTCATCCACCGGACAGCACGGACAGTCCCAGATCACTCCAGCACCGTAAGTCAATGTTTGCCTTTCTTCCCGTGCCTACAGCAGCCCTGCGGCACTAGGCATTCCTTCCCCCAGGCTGTAGAGCGTCCAGGAGGCATCCCTGTATGTCTGGTGGCCTAAACTGTCATTATTGCATCTGCTCACTCGCTGTTCACTGCGTGACTGTGTTGCTGGACTTGTTTATTTGGAGTTTTGTCAATAAAGTGCACGTATCTACTCCTGCAGTTGGGTTTTCCATTCTTTCCTCTGTGCGCTGCGTAAAAGCGCATGGGGAATCATAACAGTTTTGTGATGTACAGCTGCAACAGGAGCGGGGCAGGTGCTTGGTTTTGTGCAGACTCCATTTGTGTGGCTATAGTGAGTGCTTTTTCGAGAGTGAGATCCCATCCCAACAGCAGTCTTTCCCTTAAACATGGACTGTGTGCATTTTCAATCAGCTGATCATGAAGCATTTCATCTGTCTTATCTCCGAAATCACATGAAGCCACTAACTCATGCAGAGCAGCCAAATATTGCAGTACTAATTCATTTGGCCCCTGAGCTCTTTTCCGAAAAATGTGTTGTTCCACAATGGCATTAACTTTTGGCAAGAAGTGGACCTTTAAAGCAGCAATAGCAGAATCCAGTGTTGTACCTGTGTCTGGCAGGGAATGAAACAGTCTCTGACCTTCTGTGCCCAAGCAGTGAAGCAAAACAGCTTGCTTTCTTACATCAGGCCAGCTGTCTCCAGTAGCAGCAATCACAACCATGTAGTTGTCAAAAATCCTCAATCAAGTATCAAAAGGCACATACGTATGGCTCCCCAGGAACTGGTACAAAAAAATTCGGAAAAGGCACATTTACAGCGGTCATCTCACTAAAATATAACCGCAGGGATACAGCAGAAACGTGTGGGAATCTTGTCGCCAATTTGTAATGGTGGATGGCAAATAACGACCCAGGATTAGGTGGATTCTGTGGCCATGCTTTAATGGAGGTCAGGATCAAACAGACATAGCAGAACAGGAAGTCAACAACACTAGATCGAGTACCAATTTGTATATGTAGTGTCCCCAGTGGTAGGAATGAGAATAGCATGCAGTTTATTGAACACAACAGGCTTTTTATACAAAAAACTTTCATTGCCTTTGAATTATTTGGAAAGAGGTTTTATATCTTCCACCTACTTAAGGATGCATGGATCTATGAATATTCTAAATAGCTCCACCCATACTCCCACCCACCAGTAACAGGAAGAACAGGATATTGGGCTCTGAGAAGGTGATCCAACTTGAGGAAGTATCTGTTGTATATAATAAATGGCACTTTATTGTGAAGTGCAGTGTGGTGTCGTGCACTTCCCGTCATGTCACCGCACTGCCCTATATAAGGCAGGGGCGACTGTGTTGTGGTCTCCTTGACCGGTGCCCTTCGCCAGGCGCCTGCCGTGTAACCGCCATACTAGTTCTGTCAATAAAGCTGTGTTCGCCAAGTCCATTTTGCCTCATCCTTCACCCAGGTATTTTCCATACATAACATTTGGCGATCGAGGATTAACTCATGGAGGCGTGTATCACACCACTTTGTCCCTTTCTCGAGCTTCCAGGTGAACCGCTGGTACCTTGGCCCATGTGGTTCAAGGCCTTCCAGAACTACATCACTGCGCTGGACCTCGGTAAGCTCGACAAGCTAAGGGCAGGTGCTCTTCTCGTCCATAACCTGGGTATTGAGGGCCAGCAAGTCCTGTGCACACTTGGAGCTTCAGATTCCTTTGAGGACGTCGTGGAGCTACTAGCCAACCATTTCCACACCCTGGATAGCATCACTGTCTGGAGGATTCATTTTCAGCAGCAACATGAGCGGGTAGGTGAACCTATTCACCAGTTTGTTGCTGACTTGAGGCAGCTAGCTAGTGAGTGTCACTTTGGGCCGTTGGAAGATGAAATGGTACGTGACCAGCTTGTGGAGCACACATACAGCACCAGATTGCGGGCTAGGCTACTCATGGCTCCTAATGACTTAACATTAGCCAGAGCTGTCGAGCTAGCTCTCCAGCTGGAGACTGCAGACAGGCTAGCTTTGGAGCTAACCTGGCACCAGTCACAGCGGCTGCCGGAGCCACCCGCTGCGGCAAATTTTGCAGACTCGGAAAGCGAGGATAGCTTGGATGACAACGTTACGGAAACCAATGCTGTCAGCCAAAGGTCTGCCCCAGGAAAACCCCTGTGCAAGGGTTGTGGGTCTGCAACGCACCGAAATAAAGCAAAGGACTGCCCGGCTAGGGGAAAACATTGTAACAGATGTGGACGTTTGAACCATTATGCTAGAGTGTGCCGTGTATCTGAACCGGAGAGCCCACGGAAGAAATCACTCCGCCCACCCCCGATGACCACCCATACGGTGTCCCTCAGCTCAAACGGGTACACGTACTGCACAGTGGAATTGGACAGTGTTGAGGTGCCACTGTTGCTCGACACAGGGGCGGAGGGGTCATTGCTGAATTGGGCCACGGTGAGGAAGTTTTTCCCCCACTACAGGATTTGAGGAAACCTTGCACCATTGTATGGTTATGGAGGTGGCAGGCTGTGCAAGGTTGGGACTTTGGAATTAATGGTCCGGTACAAGTCTGCAAAGATGGTTGACTTCACGTTCCACGTGAAAGCGCGAGGCAATAACATCATGGGCTGTGATCTGTTTTACAGACTGGGTTTTGCCATAAAAGATGATGCCAGGAACGATTGGTCGGGTTGTGGCCACTGGAACCCTCCAGTTCCAGTGGTCGAAGAGAATGCTGTGTAGGACGAAGGGCTAATGGACACCACGGCAGTCAAGCACGACCAGTTTCACTCAGGTTCGGCGTAGGAGGGTCCCAGTGTTGGCGCTTGGGACATGGTAGAGGAGGGTACCGAGCGTGGTGGTGAGGGACCTGCGTCGGCGAGTAACACCAATGTGCTAGCCCCAGATGCCTCCGGAGCTTGGCTGCAGGGAGATGGAGGGTCTGCAGCTACGATGGTGACTGCTACAGTGGTTTTAGAAGAGGACGGGGCCAGACTGACGAGCATGGAGTTACCGCATGCTCAGCAGCACCATGTCAGGCCGAGCCGGGCCCCGCTGAGGGTTTTGGACTTGGTTCGGGTTTGGGGTGAAGAACATCCACAGCAAAGATGGGCCAAGCGACAGCCAGAAAAACATCAAGGGTGTCTGCGCATAATGGCAAAGCTGGGCACAGCATACTTCCAGCTGTCCGATGGCTCATCAAGGCACGCCAATCAGCTTCGGTGTGTCCGGGAAGAGGCTCTGGATGATGAGGCTGGACGGGAGTTGGTGTTGGTGGTGAAGGAGTTGGGCTCCATCATCCAGAAGATCAGCCATCATCCCAGGGGTTTGCTGCTTCCAGGGGCGCGCTTGCTGAGGGGCTGCCTTGCCCCCCCCCCCCCCCATGCGGGTTCTACCTCTCCCACCCAAGTGACTGTGCTGTAAAAAAGTGGTTGTTGATAGTGCTTATGTTTTGAATGCATGTTATGGTATGGGGTTATTTTGAGTGTTTATATTTTAGTTTAGAAGCACGACAAGTAATTTTAGTTTGAAAAAGGACTTTTTCTTTAGATATGGGTGGCAGAATAATCCACCATGCCATGCAGGCTGTGCGGTAGTCCACCCGCCAGCCCTATTCTAGGTTGTTTTGAGTGAATGTGTTAGGCCAGTTTAGTACATTAGTTTTCGTTATTTCGTTATTACCTCCGCCAGGCCGAAGGCCAGGAGGAGGTTATGTTTTTGCCAGCGTTTGTCTGTCTGTTTGTCTGTCTGTCTGTTTGTCTGTTTGTCTGTTGGTTAGCAAGATAACTCAAAAAGTTTTGGACGGATTTCGATGAAACTTTCAGGCCTTGTTGGAAATGGTACAAGGAAGAACTGATTAAATTTTGGGGATTATCCGGATCACCGTCTGGATACAGGAATTTTTTAAATGATTCTTTAACATTGTCAGATACGGCCATTTTCAACATGTGTGCAGGGGCAATAGAGGGCGCTGGTCGTCGTGTCTGATGAACACAAACTCCGCCTTCTTCAAAGTTTTAGGCACAAAAGCACGCAGAAAACAGTGGTGGGCAGGGCCCGCCACAGTGCCTGTGTTTGCGCTACGCTGCAAAAGCTGAGACGGGCAGCTGTCCGGTGCCGGATTATTTGGCAGAAATTCCCCGGCCAGCCATAGGGGCTGCGCAAAAACCAGCTCTCTGCCGGGGGAGACTTCCAAATCCTCTTTTTTCCGCGGAGCGCAAACCCAATAAAACCCACGGCAACCATTGAAGTCGCACTTTGCTACACAGCGCCACAAAAACTGTGTAGCCAAATTCGATCGATGGATGCACATTTTCAGCCAGTGAGACAACCGATGCCTTCCAAATCCAATGCCTCACTAGCAGAAGTGATGTTTTGTCATTTTGTGGCAGAGCACAATCTACCCCCATTGGTGGCAGATCACTTCAGTGATTTGGTGCCAACATTGTTTCCTGACAGCAAGAGCACTCAATTTTTTTGTGCTACTTGGCTTATTATTTTCACATTACCAAAAAGTTATGGCTCAACATTGGGCCCATATAAGTGTACATTTGAATAAATATGTTTGAAATAGTTCATGTTGCAGTTGCTGTTTGCTTAGTTTTTGTTTGTTTGTTTGTTTGTTTTTGCTTCAGTTTTCTTTCATCTGCCGATAAATACAGTTTTTAAGTACTCAGTACAGGTGTGAAAGCCCCCCCCCCAATAAGGGAGGCATGAGGTCAGTACAGGTGTGAAAGCCCCCCCCCCAATAAGGGAGGCATGAGGTATGCCTTGACAGGTCGCAGCCTGGCACTTTGCAGATGCAGGAGATGGACAAAACAGCAACACTTCAGTTTATTACCTCCGCCAAGGAGGTAATGCTTTTACAAGTGAACCACTAATCCTATCATTGTGAATCCAACTGCTAGTCATATGTTTTCATGGTCAAGGAATCTGAAAACCTACACACAAACACGGTATGGGGGGGAACTGTGGCGCTTGGCGGAGGTCTGCGCTCTCCGAGTGCTTTTCTAGTTTTAGTGTGTGATTTGGGTTCCAAATGGGGGAGGGGGGTTCAATTGTGTGTGTGGTTTTGGACTTTTCTAAAGGGGGGAGGAAATGTTGTATATAATAAATGGCACTTTACTGTGAAGTGCAGTGTGCCCTATATAAGGCAGGGGCGACCATGTTGTGGTCTCTTTGACTGGTGCCCTTTGCCAGGTGCCTGCCGTGTAACCGCCATACTAGTTCTATCAATAAAGCTGTGTTCGCCAAGTCCATCTTGCCTTATCCTTCACTCAGGTATTTTCCATACATAACAGTTGTAGGTGAACCTGTGGAAGGATCATTCTCAGTGGAGCGGAGAGTCGCCGCACCCACGTGGAGGCTGGAGGGCTCTCCGCCGGTATCTGGCTGCTCACTTGCCGAGGATCTGCCCAGCTCGCTCCAAGTCTCTCCCATGTGGGAGTGAAGGAGGCGAGCCGATGGATGGGGCGCTCGCCCGCCCACCAGCGAAGCGAGCTGCTTGGGGACTTGGGGACCGCCAAGCAGCTCACCGGCGAAGCGAGCTGCTCAGCTGGGGGCTGGTGGTCTGGTGTGCCACACACTAGCTCGCCTCCTTCATTCTCATGCGGAACAGATTTGGAGGGAAGCCAAGCAGATCCTCGGCAAATGGGCAACCAGATACCGGCAGAGAGCCCTCCAGCCTCCACGTGGGTGCGGCGACTCTCTGCTCCACCAAGAATGATCCTTCCGCAGGTTCACCTACATCTGTTATGTATGGAAAATACCTGGGTGAAGGGTAAGGCAAGATGGACTTGACTTGACTTCTGAAATGACAACATGGACAAGTTAGTGTTACAGGACAGGTGGGTGTGACATATTGATTGAACTCAGATATTTTGGTTAATTTTTGTGACTCATATTCATACCAAAGTTATTTTGAGAACAGTACATGTGGTCTCTCATCACATGCAGTAGAGGTTCTGGTACACACGTCACTGACCCTGGTTACATGGTCACAATAAACCGATCACTGGGAATAAACTGATAATGGTTTTGTTGTGTTCACATGCACTGATTAAATGGATTATTGGAGGGTTAACCACTTGAGTTAATGACCATAGTTACATAGCCACTTGAATAATCAGATAACTCCAGAAATCCAATCATAACTGGTTTATTTGTGTCCATGTAACTATGGTCACTGTTGGACTCTTCTTGGTCTTGTGTTTGGGAGGACAGCATCAGTCCTCGGTCTGGGTTTGCCAGTTTTGGTTCTTGTGAATTACTCTCTCTTAGAATGGGTCTGCACATTGATTCAGTTTAATTTCCTCATTAATATCATTGTTTTACTCCAACATAAAAAATCTCAATTTATGTGCAGTCATAAATATTTGAGCTTGGAGATGGAAATGTTTTGTGGAAATAAAGGTACTGTATAAAGTTTTCTGTTGTACTGTTTCATTAATGTTTCTGCTAATGTGTCTCAGACATTTTTTCCTCCGTTCTGTGTCTGCTGGATCTCAAACATTGTATGTTTACGGATGTAAATGCGGTTTTATGAATGAAAGTGAACCTGCAACCACGTGACACCGATCTTCGGGGCAGGAGCATTATACCAAATTAATCACACCTGTGGGTGCACACCCCATATATACCCCTTGCATCCATCCACTCTTCCTCTTTCTGACAACTGGGAGGAGCCTTCCTCCACCAACGAAGGACAATGAATGGTTACAGGTTCACTTTCATTCATAAAACCGCATTAACATCCGTAAACGTATGTTTTATTTCATTTCAGTGAACCTGTAACCACGTGACAACTGTATACCAAATGAGTCCTGAGGAGAATGGGAGGGAGGAGCGTCACCCACAAGTCGAAGGAGTACAATGCCCCAACACGCCAAAAAGCACAAACACAGTCTGATGAGTTTGGCTCCCTTATTGTACTTACCTGAATATGTACAAGTTAAGCCGGTTCCTACAGGTAACCGGAGCTAAAACAACCCTCTTCAAGCACAAGGCACACATGCCAGTTCACATGAGGGAGACTAAGATACAACTTAAGAATCTGCTGCGACCCCCAGACAGATGAGTTTGACTCCTTATTGCACTCAACTGGATACCTACAAGTTAAGCCGGTTCCTCCAAGCAACTGGAGCTGAACAAAAAAACATTCCAAGCACAAGGCACACCTGCTGGCTCAACGAGGGAAAACTAAGATACAACTAAGAATCTGTTGCAACCCCTAGAACAGATGAGGGGATGACTGATGAGGCCAGATTGAGCCTATAGAAGCGGGTGAACGCTGAGGAAGAAGCCCAGCCAGCGGCTGCACATACATCCTCCAGGGGTGCACCCCTGAACAATGCCCACGTAGTGGCCATTCCCCAAGTCAAGTGAGCCACCAGCCTATCTGGTGGTCCCGCTCCAACCTGTACATATGCAAAGCAATTAAGTCAACTATCCAATGGGACAGGCGCTGCTTAGGAATAGGCCTGCCCATCGTGGATTCCCCATAGATACAAAAGCTTGTCTGAAGGACGGACAGACCTCGTACCATCAACATGAAGCTTAAGGGCCCCACTGGGCACAACTATGAAGCCTCTCAGCCTCTGAAGAGGTATGCGGGGTGAGCAGGAGGCCTCAAGCACAAGAGGGCAGGAAACAACCCATTAGCCAGCACCTTGGGCTAAAAAGCTGGGTTGGGCCACAGGTGAACCACCTGATAACCATCAAATCTAAGGCATGCTGCGTCCACAGAGAGTGCATTCAGTTCACCGACCCTCTCGGCTGAGACAATTGGCAAGAGAAAAGCAGTCTTCCAAGAGAGCAGATGAAGGTCAGCACTTTAGAGTGGCTCAAAAGGGGGTAAGCATAGAGTCCTAATAACTGTCTTGAGATCCCTAGTGAGCAGCAACAGACACCAAGATGGATGGCTCCGTTTCACGACTCTCAAAACTGCTTAGCCAAGGGATGTGCCCCATGAGACAAGCCATCACATTTCCCACAGACAGTTGACACTGCCGCCAGGTAGCCCTTGATAGTCGACTCCGCCCAACCTAGGGTGACGAGGTATTGGAGGTAAGACAAAATGACAGAGATGTGACAAGGGATTCTCCCCCTTGGCCTGACACCAGTTTGAAAACACTCTCTACTTCACACTGCATTGCAGCTGGGTAGATGGGCTCTGTGAAGCCTGCACAGTATCTACAACCTCCTTCTCCAAGTCCAGTTTCCACAATTGCTCCCGTCCAAGGGCCATACATGCAACCTCAGAAGCTGGGGATTCGGATGCCAATTCCCACCCTGTGCCTGTGAGAGCATATCCCGTCTGATTGGGAGAGGCCAAGGATGGCCCCCCCAACATCTTGTGGATCTCTGCTATCCATGGTCTTGTGGCAAATTCAAGCCATCAAAATTACTTGAACAGACAGCAGTCTCGCCTTTGCGAGGAAAGCTGGCAGAAGAGGCAGTAGTGGAAATGCAAACAGTTCATTGGAGGCCAGGCACGGTCAGAGCATCTGTAGCTAGTGGACCTGACAGGCTTGAGCCCACACAAGCAGATGGCACACCCTCACATTGAGAGGGGAACCCCAGTTCGTCCTGCTGGTTGATGTATGACACCACAGCCATGCTGTCCGTCTGTACCAGAATTTTTCTGCCCTGAATGACTGGAAGAAAAAGCCCCAGAGCTAAACGCACCACTTCCATCTTGGGATGATTCATATGCCAAGACTGCTGTGCCGGAGCCCAGTGTCCCTGAACAAACCTGCCCTCCCAGACTGCACCCCAGCCTGCTTGGGAGGTGTCGGTTGTAATGGTCACCCTGCAGCCCCCTTGGTCCAGAGGAACACCATCTCGGACTGCTGATGAGCGTCTCCACCACCTGAGAACCATGAGGCACCTTCAGAAGAACTAGCCCCCTCCTTTTGTCTCTGGGCAAAACCACCTTCTGAAGTGCGAACCACCACTGAAGGGGACGAGTATGAAAAGACCCAGTGGCACCACCTGGGCAGCTGCAGTAAAGACACCCAAGATCCTCTGGCACTGCTGCACTGAGACAGTCCTCTGTGAGAAGCAGGTCCTGATACATTCCCTGATAGTATGCCTTCTCTTTGGAGTCAAGGATGCCCTCATGGCAACTGAATCCAGGGTGAGCCCCAAGTACTTGACAACCCTCGCTGGAACCAGGCAGCCTTTCACTGCATTCAAATGCAACCCAAGCGCTGCCAGATGAGCCAATATGTCCTCCATACTGCTCCTTGCTATGGCTTCTGATGGCGCACAAACCAGTCAATCATCCAGATATTTGAACTCAATTGCCCCTCTGCCGCAGTGGGGCAAGAGCAGCATCCATGCACTTGGTGAACATCCGAGGACAGGGACAGGCTGAAAGGCAGGATGTTGTAACCGAAGGCTGCCCTGAAGGAACTCTGAGGAACTTCCTGTGGCAGGATTTATGGGAATATGGAAATCAGCATCGCGAAGGTCCATTGCTGTGAACCAATCGCCTGGCCCTATGAACAATGTCCTCAGCCTGAGCACTGGACAAGGGAGCACCTTGAGATACCTGCTCAACCGTCTCAGGTCCAAAACCGGACAGAAGCCCCCAGATTGTTTAGTTAGTTAGTTAATTCCGTCCCGCAGCACGTGGGACACTATACCATGTATAGGGTGGCGCCTATCTCCTTTCTCTGACCTTAGGCCATGCAGCCACCGTAAGCAGTGAAAGTTACAGTGGGGGGGGGGGGGGTGTCAGTCCTCTGGTAGCTCTGTGCGTCACATACCAATCTGCTTGAGAACAAGGAATAAGTAGTGTAAAAGCCTCGCCTCTCTTTTCCTGGAGACAGAGACTGTATTACGTTCTTTCCCAGCAGGGCAGAGACCTCGCTGCCCAGGACGACGGAAAGCGTGTCCTCCTTACTTTGCTTCCAGAACCCCTTGAAGTTGGGGAATGAGATCTGAATTGCAGGCGGTATCCACACTCCAGTGTATCAACCACCCATGGACATGAGGTGCACAACACCAACTCATGAGGTGCGCTGCGGAGAAGGTTGACGCCAGGGGAAGCGTACCATCAGAGACGCTGGTGGGGCTTGACAGGACCATGGTCTACACGCTCCCAAGAGTGCGGACGTGAGTGCTGCTGAACCTGCACCCGCTCCCGAGAGGCCCTCTGCCTTGGGTAACCCAAGCTCTGAAAGGAACCTGGCTCTGAAACGAAGCCGTTGTGGGTTCTCACACCCCTCAAGAGGACTCCGGACACTTGACCTGGGTGGTCCTGGCCAATGAAAGGACTGCGTGTGCAGTCTCACCTTCTGCACCCCATCCAACACCACCTCTGCTGCGGGCCCACCGACCATGGTCAGCAGGCCAAGGAATTCCCAAGAGGTGTAGCCTGGAAGCTAGCTCCTTGAATCACAGTGTCCACAATCCTCACCAACTCTGGTAGAAGATCAATTCTGCTTTTGACTCTAGGACCCTTAACAGACCTTCTAAATATACCAAAAGAAGTGTATTAGCATTTGCCAGCCTAGATGCCATAGCCACAGGCTGGTAGGCGCTAGCCACTAACCCATCAGTGGCACGACATTTGTTGTTAGGGTGGTGTATAGACTTGCTGCCTGTGGGGGAAGCTCCAGCCAGCAATGTAAAGGTAGGGCCCACCTTCAATGCACCATCCAAGCCTTGCTCTGCAGCACCACTCAGAACACTGAGCCCAGAGCAAGGAGCAGCAGCCTCCCTTGGACAAGCCCATGACCTCTGCAGATGGCCTACAAAGTCAAGATAAACTGGCAAGGAACCCTGCCTGCGGGATACAGGACCCCTGTCCAAAGCCGAAGCCCTAGGTGGAGAAGATGGAGGAGGAAGCCCAGCAGCTGATGCTGCTCTAGAGAGCAGTGCCCTGAGAGACACATCATAGGGCTTGGGAGGGTCCTTCTCGACTGGAGGGTCACTGTCGTCCTCATCCTCAGAGACATCCATTCACCCACTGGAGCAACAGCCGGAGCTGATGGTCTTACCAAAATTATTAGAGGTCATGAGGGACACTGCATCAGGATGCGGTCCTTGGACACATATGGGAGCTTTGAGCGGCATACCCAAAAGTCGATGTTGATTTGCCTCCATATGTCTAATGGTCTTACTTATTGATTTGCCGCCATATGATCAATGGTCTTACGCATTGATTTGCCACCATATGTTCAATGGTCTTATGCATCTCCTCCAATTGCCTCTGCATGAAGTCCACCCGTGGGCCGTGCAGCTGGCTTCCTTCAATCTGCTTCCTGCTGGCCTTCCCGGCTCCAGCTGGAGCAGCTAAGGCTGGAGGAATAGAGCACTGGGCTGGTGCATACCAGTGTCGGGCTATTTCCTCCTCCTTCACTCCTGCAGAAGCTATTACTCCACCAGGAGAACAATAGGAGAGAAAACAAGAGTTATTCTCATTATTATTATTATTGTTATCATAAACAGGCCAAAGGGCTGTTCCATGAGGTACAAGCGCGCTAGTCATAAGACAACATAAAAATATCAGATTTCAGTTCCCACCTGAATGCAGTACCACTCCCCCACAAAAGGTGGCAAGAGTGCACCAAGCACAGGAGCGCTCAGTACCAAGACAAAGAAGATGTCTCCTTTTTTTTTTTTTTTTTAAGAAGACAACTGTCAGTCGAGGAAAAAAAGAAACTACAGAATTAACGGCAAATTGTACCATGCTGTTAACTGTTAAGTAATTCCTCCTTGAAAAAGGCAAAAAATATATCACATATCTCAAGCAGATAAGCATATAGTGTGCTGTTAAGCTGTAAAAACAATTCTTCTGCCTGAAGAAAAGGTACAGAATACATCACAAACCTTAAGCAGGTAAGGGTAGTATATACCTTGCACTGCTAAACTTGTTAACAGTTCCAGCTGAAAAGACGGCAAGTGTGTATTACATACCTCAAGCGGGCACGAACCATGCACACCACGCTATACAGCCGCTGCAAACCTTCTCTCATTCAGCAGAAAAACACAACAATTTTATGACACAGCGATGGGGTACCCAGAGTAAGGCAGCCCAAACAGCACAAAGTATAATGTCAAACAGATGGTATAAGCTCTTACTGACCAGAAGGAAAGAAAGAAAAAGAGTGGATGGATGCAGGGGGTATATATGGGGTGTGTAACCACAGGTGTGATTAATTTGGTATAATGCTCCTGCCCAGATGATCGGTGTCACGTGGTTACAGGTTCACTGAAAAGAAATAAAACTGGATCACGATCTCAGCTTGATGTGTGCATCCATAAGCTGCACAGAAAATCATGCTGAGAACCTGATCTGTGAACATTTTAGGATTCTATTATTTTTGGCATCAAAATACAATTTATGAAGTCAAACCCTTCTGACATTGAAGGAAAATATTCATTTTCCACAATCATGTGATGTTACAATATGGATGAATAAAAAATAGAAAAAAGGCTTGCCTTGTGGCACATATGTTGGGTACATATTTTCCACAAATGTATTGCTGTATGTTTATTGTGTGCTTCATGTCTCCAGGGACAAAAGGACTGAGTCTGCAGGAGATATCGAGAAGGTGTGAGATTTGGCCTTTGTCTCAGAGAGAAGCCCTGGAGGGACTTCCGGGCCATCGGAGGCTAAGAGACAATGGTGGAAGATCAAAAGGGTTACAGCGTGACTGGGATTAAGTACCATGTGACTGTATGTTTGCTTAGACACCATGTGACTTGAGTTTCCATGTTCCGGAGTATAAAAGAGCGATGTGATATTGATCTGTCTCTTTTTTCATGCTTGGAGATTATTAGAGAATGTGTTCTGTTAATAAAGCTGAACCTGAGAAATAAACTCAGCCTCATCCTTGAGCACATCCTCTACAGCCTTTTTTTTTTTTTTTTTTTTGAATCACTGGTTCTGTTATCTATTTAAATTCAATTATGTAACCCCAGTCACCACCTGGAAGAGGAGGCAATGGTGCCAACATGCTGCTCACTGGTACTAGCTGACAGTAATTTCTCAGGCAGAAGGTCAGAATGAAAAATGAGAAAATGAGAGCATGTCTTTTCATTTTCATTTTCATTAATTTTTATTTTAAAAAATACAATTTCTTGGCATTTGTACTACATTGAATATTTTCATGTAACAGATGGTTGCACCTTGACTACACTGTTACAAAGGCCTCTTCTTTTATTTAGTATTTTTCACCCTGCTTAGTCACTAATTTTTAGAGTACAGTGTAATGTTTATGTACTAGTACATCTTAGTAAATAATATCATGATTTACATTTTAATTTCAAAAACTATCCACCTTATTCCTAGGCCCCATGATGCCTTGCATGAATTATGGTAGCAACTTCCAGTACTAATTTAGAACATATGGTTGTCACTGAAACGGGACACTTTTCCTTGTTAAAAAACAATGACTTCAGCATCAGAAATGTGGGAACACAGCCTCTTGCACCTCAGAACAGTAATATGATCATACCACTTCCCATGACTATCAAGGGATGGAAAGATGACCTTAAAAAGTGGCCTCGTACACAGTAGCTCCGTTAGTTAGCGCCGCTACTAAGATGCTAACGGTGTAAACAAATGACCAGTGCTAGTAAAATGAGTCACTTTGAGGACATTTTCAAAACTGATGTAACATTATTTCCATATTCTATATTGAAAGACCTTCAAAATGATATTTAATTTGTAGGTAGTGAGCAAAAGCTGACGCAGAAAAAGACGATTTGTTTATATTTTAGCTATGCTGAAAACTCACGTTCCATCGGTTGGGAGTTATGTCTTCCGCAAAAACATAGGTATTTTTAGAAAGTACGAGTTCTACGCTTTCCAATGATACCAGGTACTCATGTGGTTTTTCTGGGACTTTGCCGCTAGCAAACAAAGAATGAGTCATGATTTATGACTTCACATTGCCTGTACTCATAATGATGCGGTGCACATTCCAGCCAGCATGTCTCCACCGCAGTAAAGTCGGCTGCATTTTGTTAAAATATGCTGGACATAATCAAATTTACCTAAGAGCAGATGTACGCCACAACACCGTGCTTGGATGTCGTCTGTCACCATGTGGTGAGAAGCCTCCATTTATACAGTCTATGGCACAACCACGAACATCAGGAAATACCAGAACTATGCAAAAACGTTCAAAAAATACAAAAACTAGAAGAGCTGAAATTAGCTGCCCCCTGAGTGCAAAACATGTATGTGGACTATTCACCTTATTCCTAGGCCCCATGATGTCTTCCGTGAATTATGGTAGCAACTTCCGGTACTAGTTTAGAACATATGGTTGTCACTGAAATGGGACACTTTTCCTTGTTAAAAAACAATGACTTCGGCATCAGAAATCAGGGAACATGGCCTCTTGCACCTCAAAACAGTAATATAATCATACCACTTCCCACAACTATCAAGGGATGGAAAGATGACCTTAAAAAGTGGCCTCATACACAGTAGCTCCTTTAGTTACGCCTTTGCTAAGATGCTAACGGTATAAATAAATGACCCGTGCTGACAAAATGAGTCACTTTGAGGACATTTTCAAAACTGATGTATTGTTATTTCCATATTCTGTATTGAAAGATCTTCAAAATGAAATTTAATTTGTAGGTAGTGTGTAAAAACTGACCCAGAAAAAGACGATTTGTTTATATTTTAGCTAGGTTGAAAACTTGCGTTCGATCGGTCAGGAGTTACGTCTTCTGCAAAAACATAGGTATTTTTAGAAAGTACGATTTCTAAGCTTTCCAATGACACCAGGTACTCATTGCGTTTTCCCGGGACTTGCCCTACCAAACAAAGAAAGATTCATGATTTATGACTTTTCGTTGCCTGTACTCATAATGACGCGGTGGGCATTCCAACTAGCATGTCTCCACCGCAATAAAGTCGGGTGCATTTTGTTAAAATATGTTGGACATAATCAAATTTACCTTAGAGCAGACGTTCGCCACAACACCGTGCTTGGATGTTGTCTGTCACCATGAGGTGAGAAGCCTCCATTTATCTAGTCTGGCACAACCACAAACACAAGCAAGTACCAGAACTACGCAAAAACATTCAAAAAATACAAAAACTAGAAGAGCTGAAATTTGTTGCCACTTGAGTGCAAACCACATATGCGGACTATACATTAAAATGAATCTGAAAAACTTTTGAAAACGCTATTTTAAATGCCCCTGCTACTTCACTCCTACTGACTGATTTAACACTAGGTCAGCCGAAACCGGAAGCTCCACCCATAACTGTTCCTACAGCTGCACCCCCAGGAATAATGTGGATAATCAAAACTGAATTTAAAAAAGGCCTGAAATATTTCCTTGTGCCTGCAATGAATACTGAACATATAAAAGTTTTGTGGGGGGGGTTTCAGGGGGGGATTATAAAAAAATTTACAATATATTTATATTGGATCGTCACCTTATCGTGGTGGGGGGGTTTGCGTGCCCCAGTGATCCCAGGAGCTATGTTGTCCGGGGCAATTTGCCTCTGATAGGGTCTCCCAAGACAAACTGGTCCTGGGTGAAGGGCCAGACTAAGAACGATCCAACAGACTCTCATGATAAATTGTATATCAAGGATTCAGTGTACCCCGCCCGGTATGGGGTTACCGGGGCCCCACCCTGGAGCCAGGCCTGGGGGAGGGGCTCGAAGGCTAGCGTCTGGTGGCCAGGTTTCCACCCATGGGACCCGGCCGGGCTCAGCCCGAAGGAGTTACATGGGTCCGCCCTCCAGTAGGTTCACCACCTGCAGGAGGGATCATGGAAGTCCGGTGCTATGTGGATTAGGTGGCAGTCAAAGGCGGAGACCTTGGCGGACTGATCCCAAGCTTTCTAAACTGGCTTTTGGTACGTGGAATGTCACCTCTCTGGTGGGGAAGGAGCCTGAGCTGGTGTACGAGATTGAGCGATACCGGCTAGATATAGTCGGCCTCACCTCAACACACAGCTCCGGTTCCGGAACCAGTCTCCTGGAGAGGGGCTGGAGCTTGGCCTTTTCTGGAGTTGCCCCGGGCGAGAGGCGACGAGCAGGGGTAGGTATTCTTGTATCGCCCCACCTTGCTGCCTCTATATTGGAGTTTTCCCCGGTGGACGAAAGGGTTGCTTCCCTGCGCCTTCGGGTTGGGAAACGGGTCCTGACCATCATTTGTGCCTATGCACCAAATGATGTTTCAGAGTACCCACCCTTTTTGGAGTCTGTGACTGGGGTGCTGGAGGGTACTCCTCCTGGAGACTCCATTGTCCTACTGGGGGACTTCAATGCGCACGTGGGCAACGACAGTGAAACCTGGAGGGGGGTGATTGGGAGGAACGGCCTGCCCGATCTGAACCCGAGTGGTGTTCAGTTATTGGACTTCTGTGCTAACCACAGTCTGTCCATAACGAACACCATGTTCAAGCATAAGGGTGTCCATATGTGCACCTGGCACCAGGACACCCTAGGCCGCAGGTCGATGATCGATTTTGTTATCGTATCATCAGACCTGCGACCGTATGTCTTGGACACCCGAGTAAAGAGAGGTGCAGAGCTGTCAACTGATCACCACCTGGTGGTGAGTTGGATCCGATGGCAGGGGAGGAAGCCATTCAGACCTGGTAGACCCAAACGTATAGTGAGGGTGTGCTGGGAGCGTCTGGCTGAGGCCCCTGTCCGGGAGGTCTTCAACTCCCACCTCCGGAAGAACTTCAACCACATTCCGAGGGAGTCTGGAGACATGGAGTCTGAATGGGCCATGTTCTCCACCTCTGTTGTTGAAGCGGCGGCCCAGAGCTGCGGCCGCAAGGTGGTCGGTGCATCTCGTGGTGGCAACCCCCGAACCAAGTGGTGGACACCAGTGGTGAGGGGGGCCATTAAGCTGAAGAAGGAGTCCTATCAAGCTTGGTTGGCTTGTGGGACTCCCGAAGCAGCTGAGGTGTACCGGCAGGCCAAGCGGAGTGCAGCTCGGGTGGTTGCTGAAGCAAAAACCCGGGTATGGGAGGAGTTCGGTGAGGCCATGGAACAAGACTTTCGGTCGGCTTCAAAGAGATTCTGGCAAACTGTTCGGCGGCTCAGGAGGGGAAAGCAGCTCCCCGTCCACACTGTGTATGGTGTGGATGGGACACTGTTGACTTCAACTGGGGATATCGTCGGGCGGTGGAAGGAATACTTCGAGGATCTCCTCAATCCCACTGATACGCCTTCCACAGAGGAAGCAGGGTTTGGGGACAAGGGGGATGACTCGCCTATCACAGGGGCTGAGGTCGCCAAGGTGGTTAAAAATCTCCTTGGTGGCCGGGCCCCGGGGGTGGACGAGATTCGCCCCGAGTACCTCAAGGCCCTGGATGTTGTTGGGTTGTCATGGTTGACACGCCTCTGCAACATTGCGTGGAGGTCGGGGGCAGTGCCTTTGGCATGGCAAACCGGGGTGGTGGTTCCTCTCTTCAAAAAAGGGGACCGGAGGGTGTGCTCCAACTTTAGAGAGATCACACTCCTCAGCCTCCCTGGGAAGGTCTATGCCAAGGTACTGGAGAGGAGAGTCCGGCCGTTGGTCGAACCTCGGATTCAGGAGGAGCAATGTGGTTTTCGTCCTGGCCGTGGCACATCGGACCAGCTCTTTACCCTCTCGAGAATTCTTGAGGGTTCGTGGGAGTTTGCCCAACCAGTTTACATGTGTTTTGTGGACTTGGAGAAGGCATTTGACCGCGTCCCTCGTGGATTTTTGTGGGGGGTGCTTCGGGAGTATGGGGTATCGGGCTTGTTGTTACGAGCTATTCGGTCTCTGTACGACCCAGTCATTCCCAGTGAGAGTTGGACTCCGCCAGGGCTGCCCTTTGTCACCGGTCCTGTTCATAATTTTTATGGACAGGATTTCTAGGCGCAGCCAGGGAATGAAGGGTGTCATGCTTGGTGACCACAGGATCTCATCTCTGTTGTTTGCAGATGATGTTGTCCTGTTGGCTTCATCCAGCAATGACCTACAGCTCTTGCTGGGACGGTTTGCCGCTGAGTGTGAAGCGGCTGGGATGAGAATCAGCACCTCCAAGTCCGAGTCCATGGTCCTCAGCCGGAAAAAGGTGGATTGTCCTCTCCGGGTTGGGGACAGGCTCCTGCCCCAAGTGGAGGAGTTTAAGTATCTTGGGGTCTTGTTCACGAGTGAGGGGAAAATGGAGCGAGAGATCGACAGACGGATTGGAGCAGCATCTGCAGTGATGCGGACGTTGTACCGGTCTGTTGTGGTGAAGAGGGAGCTTAGTTCTAAGGCAAAGCTGTCGATTTACCAGTCAATCTACGTTCCTACTCTCACCTATGGTCACGAGCTTTGGGTAATGACCGAAAGAACGAGATCGCGGATACAAGCGGCTGAAATGAGCTTTCTCCGTAGGATTGCTGGACTCACCCTCAGAGATAGGGTGAGGAGCTCAGTCATCCGGGAGAGGCTCAGAGTAGAACCGCTGCTCCTCCACATTGAAAGGAGTCAGTTGAGGTGGTATGGGCATCTGATTAGGATGCCTCCTGGACGTCTCCCACTTGAGGTGTTTCAGGCACGTCCCACTGGGAGGAGACCCCGGGGCAGACCCAGGACTCGGTGGAGAGACTATGTCTCCCAGCTAGTCTGGGAACGCCTTGGTATCCCCTCTGAAGAGCTGGAGCAGGTGGCTGGGGAGAGGGAAGTCTGGGCTTCTCTGCTTGAACTGCTGCCTCCGCGACCCGGACCTCCGGAAAAGCGGTAGAAGATGGATGGATGGATGGATGGATGGATTATAAAAAAATTTACAATATTCAAATTTACTGAGAGGCTCTAATGTGTTATATTTACATTCACACAGAGAAAATCTTTCCTAACTGTGACAGAAATATTTAGATAAGTTAGAGTGTTATATGGTCACACAGTGTGTTTATTTGTGATAGAACGTTTAAGCTAGATAAGGGGGTCACACAAAGTGCTTATTGTACCCATGCCGCAACAGGACTGAATGGTGAAAATGCTCCCATGAGTGAATCATTGTCCTTAGAAAATCAAGTGCTTCAGTTCCTTAATAATAGAGACATTAAGGTAGAAGCCAATGCAATCTCAGCCTGTTATGCTCTACCTAAGAAAGATAACAAAACAAAGAAATCAATTGTGATGCGCTTTGTGAACAGAAGGGTAAAGAATGACATACTGAGGCAGGCCAAAAAGCTAAAGGATACTCAAGTTTACCTAAATGAACACCTGACAAAAAAAAAAAAACGCTGAATTAGCACGACAGGCACGGATGCTAAAAAAACAAAATAAGATACAAGCAACCTGGACAAGAAATTGTAGAATTTGGATTAAACTAAATGGATCACCTGAGCAAGCAAAGAGTATAATGATCAGAGATGCTACTGACTTAGATAAATACAGATGAACACTGATTAAGAAAATTATGAGTCAATGATAATCCATATTCATACACACGATAAGAATAGTTCTTTTGATACACCATGCCTAAGTACTTTAAAAAAAATAAGCAAAATAAACAAAAACTTATGACCGACTCGAGTAGACATCAATTATCCCCAGTTGGAGGAAGTCATTTGACACAGAATGAGGAAACTCAAACTCTGAAAACATACCATTATGCTGAACATAAACCACAAGAGATGGAGAATGATATTGATCCTGATAACCACTTTTTCAATAATATTCATAACCACTGTGAATACTACACTGAAAAACAATTCAAAAGTCAAGTGCAATTAGATGGTAAACTGTCAATAATACACTTCAATAGCAGAAGTCTTAACAAAAACTTTCCACAGATTCAGGACTATTTAAAACAGCTAGACAGAAAATTCACAGCTATTGCAGTCTCTGAAACCTGGCTTAATGAAGAACTGGCTCCCCTGATGGCAATAGAGGGATATCAGATGTTTTATATTAACAGATCTCATAAAAGGGTGGTGGTGTTGCACTGTATATTGATGACCTGTGTAGGTGTAAGCTTGTAAATGAAATGTCCTCAGCACTACCAGGGATTTTGGAATGTGTTACTGTTGAGATTGACCTAGACAAAACAAAAAATCTAATCATAAGCTGCATATATAGAACGCCGGGAACTTGCATTGAGACATTCAGAGATAAATTAGTCGAGCTGTACAATAATATTACTAGTAAGAAAATGGTAGCAATTTGTGGAGATTTCAATATTGATTTACTGAATCCACATCAACAAAATGTAGTTACAGAGTTCATGAACTCTATGTACAGCATGAGTCTATATCCCACAATAACACATCCCAGTAGAATCACAGTTCACTTTGCTACACTTATTGACAACCTGTTTGTCAATGTTTTCGATAAGAAAATAGAAAGTGGATTATTGATAAATGATATAAGTGACCACTTGCCAACCTTTGCACTTATCCATGGCCACACGGGGCCCAACGCAGAAAAAATTTCAAAATCGTTCAGGCACAAATCACCAAACGCAATCAGTTCTCTTAAAGAGGACTTGCTGAAGCAAGACTGGACAGAAGTCTATGTATCAGATGTAAATGAAGCCTATGACACATTTATAAATATTGTAACCACTCTTTATGAAAAAAACTGCCCATTAGTAAAAAAAAAGCTTAAACACAAATTTGCTGATAAGCCATGGTTAACCAAAGGACTACAAAAGGCGTGTAAAAAGAAAAATTTATTATATAAAGCTTTCCTAAAGAAAAGAACAAAAGAAGCAGAGCAGCGGTATAAAACATACAAAAATAAGTTAACATATATAATAAGATGTAGTAAAAGAGACTATTACAGTAAAGAACTGATGAAAAACAAAGACAATATTAAAAATACATGGACAATACTCAACAGTATCCTTGGAAATAAAAGCAGAAATACAAGCTACCCAACTAATATTCCAAAAAATAATAAAACGACTCAGAGTGTGAATATAGCTTCACCTGCAGATGAATTTAATAATTTTTTTGTTGACATTGGACCTAAACTGGCCCGAGAAATACCCACTCCGGTGCCTACAGGTGATACAATATGCAATAACACTGCTGTAAAAGACTCTATCTTCATTAAGAACACAGACGAAAGAGAGGTCATTGAAATTGTTAAATCGTTCAAAAGTAAAACATCTACTGACTGTGATGGTATTGACATGCTACTAGTCAAAACTGTTATCGAATGCATAGTAAAACCACTGACGTATATCTGTAACCTGTCTCTCCAATCAGGTATGTTTCCCAATGCAATGAAAATAGCTAAAGTAATTCCGATATACAAGACGGGCGACAGAGGGGAACTCTCAAACTATAGACCAATTTCACTATTACCGCAATTTTCCAAGATACTTGAAAAAATATTCTATGAGAGAATTGACAACTTCATACTGAAGAATGATTTATTGTGTGAGCAGCAATATGGGTTCAGACACAAGAGGACAACTGCATATGCCCTAATGGAATTTACAGAAAAAATATCAACAGCCATTGAAAATAAAGAGTATTCAGTTGGAGTATTCCTAGATCTTAAAAAAGCATTTGATACAGTAGATCATAATTTATTATTAAAGAAACTATAAAATTGTGGTATTAGAGGGGTAGCACTGTCCTGGTTAAGTAGTTACTTAAAGAATAGATATCAGTATGTATGTGTTAGCAACAAAAACTCAGAGTTGCTGAAGGTCACCTGTGGAGTCCCACAGGGTTCAGTTTTGGGACCATTATTATTCAATATGTATATAAACGATATATGTAAAGTTTCAGAAAAAATGGACTTAATATTGTTTGCCGATGACACTAATCTGCTATGCAGTGGAAACAATTTGGAACAACTTCTGGATACACTCGGAAAGGAATTAGGAAAGCTTAAACTGTGGTTTGATTCAAACAAATTAACGCTCAATTTAAGTAAGACAAAATTTATAGTCTTTAACAACCATCACAGCAACCCAGTACCCAAACTCAGTGTAAATGGTGTAGAGATTGAAAGGGTATCTGAAACTAAATTCCTTGGAGTAATAATTGATAACAAACTGTGTTGGAAGTCACATATTAATTATATTAAAGGTAAAGTATCCAAATCAATTGCAATATTACACAGAGTGAAATATTTGCTGAATCAACCCACACTATACACCTTGTATCATTCATTAATACTCCCATACATGACATATTGTAATGAAGTATGGGGAAATACATATAAAACAAACATATATCCACTCTTTATGCCTCAAAAGAGAGCTATTAGAATAATAAACAAAGCAGCTTACAGGGAACCAACAAACCCACTTTTTCTTAAACAAAAAACTCTCAAGTTGAAAGATCTGGTTGACTTTAAAACCGCAATAATAATGTTCAAAGTGAAGAATTTATCACTGCGCGCAAATATCCAAAAGTTGTTCCAAACAAGGGAGAAACGATATCACTTCAGAGGAACATGTATATTTCAAAAGCCTACAGTGAGAACAACCACCAAGCAACACTGTATTTCAGTGCAAAGAGTCAGATTATGGAACGATTTTGGACCTGAATTAAAATCATGTACAACGCTTGGACAATTTAAACAAAAACTAAAGGAAGAAATACTCCAAACATATTTACAAGACGACATGTAAACTCACATAAGGATTGACATATCCAGCCTGTGTTGTGTTGTAGCTTAGTTTTTTTCTCTCTGTGACATTTTGTCTTAGATTTGTTTTGAATAATAACTGCTTAACTTAGCTTAGCTTAGTTTTCTTTTTTTTTTTTCTTCTCTCAGTCACATTTTGTCTTAGCTTTGTTTTAAATTGTAATCGCTCTTGTCTTGTTTTCTCTTTTTTCTCTTTTGAATTCTTGGATGGAATATGGGTGGGCAATATAAGCTGCGGCTTCAGCCATCACCCATTTCGGATAACTCACGTGGAATTGTATAGTAGAAGGAGTCTTTGTCTAATTTGACCTTGTTGTTATATTATACAGTTTCTTTTAACCTGTACTGTACTATCCGAAATAAATTCATTCATTCATTCATTCATTCATACACCACTACATGCTTACATAACAGGATGTGGGTTCTTAGCACACACACATACACCAACTATTGCTTAGCAACGAAGTATCTGCTTCTGCCTACATATACTGTAGAGAGATAGGGAAGTGTTCTTGGGTCATGGGGTTGCTTAGGAACCAAAAGGAGACATTTGAAGATAACAACAGGAAACATCTGCCAACAGCCAGCCAGCCACTGCAGGGCGTAAGGAGCATTTGATGAAGAAGCTGGTTTTGACCAGCTCAATAGAAGAAACTGGTTTTGATCAGTTCAGCAGAAGACTTCAGCAGTAGGCAGCCATTGTGGAACACCCAGTGGCCAGTGTAGTGATACAGAATGGTCAGTGAATGTATCATGCGCGCATGCGCATTGAGAGTTTCTACAAATAAATGAAGTGAACCTCCGCTCCGCTCTCGAGGTCCCTTTTATTATATATTTCATTAAGTACACAGTACAACACATGGTGTCAGAAGTCGGCGACCCATCTCTAATATGAAGACAGAAGCTTTAAAAAGCATGTAAGTGAAGTTTCCTTCCAGTTGGGCTGTACAGAGGAAAAAAAAAAAAGTTTTCAAGTTCACGAGCTGAACTAGCAAACATTCCAAGCTAGCCACAACGTGACGAAGACGTCGGAAGGTAATGGATACGTTATTTTCCATAAGCCCGCCCGAGGCATTTGACTTCAGGGATGTCGCTAGTTGGCCAAATTGGGTCAGACGTTTTGAAAGATTCCGCATGGCTGCCGGACTCGACCAGAAGAGTCAAGAGTATCAAGTGAACTCGCTAATATACACTATGGGAGACTCGGCAGATGATGTGCTTAACACTTTAGCACTGGCTGAAGCGGACAAGAAAGACTATGAGAAAGTAAGAGACGCATTTGAAAAACATTTCATCTGTGAACATAACGTGATATATGAGAGGGCCAAGTTTAACAAATGCTGCCAGGAGCCTGGTGAATCAGCCGAGGCGTTCATCACAGCCGTCCACAAGCTAGCTGAGTATTGTCAGTATGGAATCCTCAAAGAGGAGATGATAAGAGATCGCTTAGTCGTGGGTATTAAAGACCACACGCTTTCAGAGAAGTTACAGCTCGACTCAAAGCTGACTTTAACGAAAGCAATGACGAAGATTTGCCAAAACGAGGAAATTAAAAAGCAACAAACCACACTGAGACAGACTAGCACGGATGGTGTTGAAGGAGCTAATATGGATGCAGTTAGGTTCAAGCACAAACAAAAATCGGGTCAACAAGGAAACAAAACAAATCACAGACCAGGTCAGACAAATGCAAAAGACAGATGTGGCAGGTGTGGAAAAGCACATGCAAATTCATTTAAAGAATGTCCTGCTCGCAATGCAGACTGCAAGAAATGTCAGAAAAAGGGGCATTTTGCTGCTTTGTGCAAAACAAAAATGAGAGTGGAGGAACTTCAGCAGAAGGACATGTGTGAAAGTTTGGAGACTTTGTTTTTGGGCACAATGACTACGGCACCTCCACCTAATGCTGCGTGGAAGAGGTCGCTTGGAGTAAATGGCCAGCAGGTAGTGTTCAAGCTTGACACTGGCGCTGCAGTGACAGCCATCCCAAAACACATGTACTCTGAAAAGCTACACGGGAAACTTTCACCACCAAGCAAAAAACTGTGTGGACCAAGCAATGTTCCTATCTCAGTACAGGGATGCTTTATTGCCGACATGAGCTACAAGGGCTCTGTTGTGAAGCAGAAGGTGTATGTTGTCCCAGGGTTAGCTACTCCACTACTTGGCTTGCCAGCCATACAAGACCTCAGCTTGCTTAGTCAAGTAGATGCCATTGCAACAGAGAATGCTTATGTGAAGCAATATCCCAGAGTGTTTACTGGTTTAGGGAAGCTAGAGGGTGAATATAAGATTAAACTGAAAGAGAATGCCACTCCATTTGCCCTAGCGGTGCCACGCCGCTTGCCTCTGCCATTAAGAGGGAAAGTTCAAGAGGAGCTGAATAGGATGGAGGCAATGGGAGTTATTTCACCCATAGAAGATGCAACTGAGTGGTGCTCCGGAATGGTCGTAGTACCAAAGCCAAACGGAAAAATCCATATATGTGTCGACCTCACCCACCTAAATGACAACGTGTGCAGAGAAAGACACATCCTCCCTGCAGTCGATGAGACGCTTGCTAAACTAGCTGGAGCTAGAATTTTTTCAAAGCTAGATGCCACTGCAGGTTTTTGGCAAATTCCTTTGCATAAGGAATCGTCCCCACTCACCACCTTCATCACGCCATTTGGACGTTTTTGTTTCAACCGACTTCCTTTTGGAATATCCTCAGCACCAGAGCATTTCCAGAAGCGCTTGACACAAATGCTGGATGGCCTGGAAGGAACGGTCTGTCATGCAGATGACATCTTGGTGTTTGGAGCCACACCACAGGAACATGATGAAAGGCTGCATCGAGTGCTGCAACGCCTACAGCAGCGAGGCCTCACCCTGAACGACAAGTGCCAGTTTGCAGTGACTGAGGTGAAATTCCTCGGGCATATTGTCAGCGGAGAGGGAATACGGCCAGATCCCGACAAGATCAGGGCCATTGCGGCCATGCCACCACCCAAGGACGTGGCAGACGTCAAAAGATTCATGGGGATGGTGAATTACTTGGGAAAGTTTTCCCCAAACATTGCAGAGATCACAGGACCGATCAGGGACCTCCTGAAAGCTGATAACATGTGGACATGGGGGCCAGCTCAACAGACAGCCTTCGCAAAGGTGAAAGAAGAGCTCAGCTCATCGGCTGTACTTGCCCCATACTGCACTGACAGGCCGACTAGGGTGTCTGCAGATGCATCCTCCTACGGACTGGGGGTGTTTTGTCACAACTTCAACCTTCAGGAGAGTGGAGGCCAGTGGCCTTTATTTCCCGCAGTATGACAGAAACGGAGCGTAGATACGCCCAAATTGAAAAAGAGGCCTTGGCCATCACGTGGGCGTGTGAACGGTTCCAAACTTACCTCCTGGGCCTGCACTTTGAGGTTAGAACAGACCACAAACCCTTGATAAGTCTCCTCAGCACAAGAGCACTTGATGACATTCCCCCTCGTGTGTTGCGATTCAGATTGAGACTCCTGTGGTTCACATACACCATTGTGCATGTTCCGGGAAAAAATCTCATAGCAGCAGATGCTCTTTCAAGAGCTCCCCTTCAAGGTGCAACTACAGAGGAGGATCTCGTGCTCCAGAGTGACGTGAGAGCTCACATCAATGAAGTCATTCAGCAACTGCCTGCATTGCAAGAGAAACTGATGCAGATTAGGCAAGCTCAGGAAGAGGATCCAGTGTGTGCACGGCTGTCTTCTCTGATCCGCACAGGTTGGGACAGACAGAGTTCAGCTCCGCAGCTGAAGTCCTATTGGCAGTACCGAAATGACTTGTTGATGGCTGATGGTCTCCTGATGAAAGGGAAAAGAATAGTGATTCCAGCAAGCATGCAACCAAACATTTTGGAAACGCTTCATCAGGGCCACCAGGGAATGGTGAAGTGTATGGCGAGGGCTCATGAAGCAGTATGGTGGCCAGGTCTGACACGTCAGATAAAAGAAAAGGTACGCCAGTGTGAAGTTTGTGCTAAGGAATGTCACAATGCACCAGAACCTCTCCTGACCACACCCTTGCCATCACGCCCATGGCAAAAGCTAGCCGCCGACCTGTTTGAATGGAAGAAAGGTCATTACTTGGTGGTCATTGACTACTACTCCCGATTCATTGAGGTTGCCAACGTCACAAGCACTCTAGCGTCAGCTGTGATTATTAAAATGAAAGCCATCTTCAGCCGTCATGGAGTGCCTGACACACTCATCACCGACAACGGCCCACAGTTTGCAGCAGCAGAGTTTGCAGAGTTTGCTGCAGATTATAAATTCCAGCATCTCACCAGTAGCCCCCGTTACCCTCAAAGCAACGGAGAAGCAGAACGCGCTGTTAGAACCGTGAAGGCCCTGTTGCAGAAGAATGAGGACCCTCACAAAGCACTGATGGCATACAGAGCGACCCCTCTCGCTCATGGGGCATCCCCCGCGCAGCTCCTAATGGGGCATAACATCCAGACACCTCTCCCAGTATGTCCAAGCACCCTCACACCAGCTTGGCCGGACTTGAGAGCTTTTGAGAGGAAAGATGAAGAGCTTAAAAGAAAACAGGCTGAGGGATATAACACACGGCACAGAGCACAGGAGAAGAAACCGCTCCAGCCAGGCCAGAGAGTCTGGATCAAGAACGAACCACGCACTGGAGTAGTTTCCGGATCAGCTGGGACACCGAGGTCCTACGTCGTTGACACTTCGAAGGGCAATCTCAGAAGAAACCGCTCTCATTTGAGAGTTGTGCCTTCACCATCGACCACCCCAGATCCAGGTATACGCACCAGAGTGGGCAGAGCGGTCAAGCCAGTCAAAAGACTGAATTTGTAGTATAGTGTTGTGTGTATACATGGAGCAGAATAAACCTCCATACCACAACAGAGAGGATCAGGTAGTCCACCCTGCCTCTCAGTTAAATTCTTATGTGTTACGAGTTTGAATGTTGCAGTATTGTGTTAGAAAAAAAAAAAAAGAAAAAAAAAAGGAGGGGACAAGAATGAGATGAATAATGAGATGCAGAAGGTGTAAATTCAAAGTTTATTTTGAGGATCTGATTTTTGTAAACAGCTGGGAAACATTGGTTTAAAAGGGGGAGATGTAGTGATACAGAATGGTCAGTGAATGTATCATGCGCGCATGCGCATTGAGAGTTTCTACAAATAAATGAAGTGAACCTCCGCTCCGCTCTCGAGGTCCCTTTTATTATATATTTCATTAAGTACACAGTACAACACAGCCAGAAGCCTATATGTACCCTTGTAACTCTTATTTGGGGTCCTTCACCAAGTTGAGCTGGGTAGGACTCACGGCTGTGTTAACTCTTTGCATGCTTCAATAAAAGCTAAGTGAGGAATCGTTTATCTCTTGTTATTCTTTATCTTTTTAAATGGTTTTTACTAACTGTCCAAGTTGAACACATTTTACAGCAAAACTGGATGACCGCCAACATGATTGGCCAGTTGGCTGACTCCATTGACGGGACATCAGAGGTGACCGGACGAAAAGCTTTTGCCTGTGTATTACAGACAGTTCAGGGCGCCCAATTTCACAAGGTAAGCAGATAACCGTTTCTAAATCTCTGTAAGAATTCTCTGTAATATTCAGTCAAAGTAAGCCTTTTTGTCATAATTATAATCTTTAACAGAAATTTTAGAATTTAAAGTTGTTTTTTGATATAACTGAGAATATGCAGACAGTATCTTAATCATCACATTTTAGGGTCAGATCAATGAGCCTCTTTTTAGAGACAAATAAGAAGAAATATTAATACAGAGCAAGATCTTATTTTACATCAACAAGTGAGCATAAATAAGGAACTCTAATAATTTCAAGATTCTCAAATTTCATCAATGAGTGAGTAATGTAAGAATAATTACAAGATTCTCAAGTTTAACCTCTTGCACTCCGGTGTACCGCGGACGGGCAGGTCTCTGCGTCCTACAGCGCACAGAGGGTGCTCTCATGTGCTCTAGGACGCACGAGGGTGCTGCGTCCTAAGCGCGCACTGGAAAAAAAAGCTGCATTTCCGTTCTCCCACTACAGACACAGCCGCGAACAGATCGGATATGATTGACCTCTCATTCGACTAATAAGAGCCTTGAAGTGGGTTTCTGAATCCTTGAAGAACCAATGACTGAAAACCTAGCAAGAAGGACCCGCCTACCAACGCTGTGAATGCAGCGAGCCAATTGAAGCACAGAAGTTCGCGAGCTGTTTTGTGTAAGGGTGGGTGAAGAGAGACTGACTGCTGCAGCAGATGAAAAAAAGGACCCGCAGGAAGAACCCCACAGACCCAGCAGCACGGAGACCACCCACAAGTGCAACCTGTGTGACAGGGACTGCCATTCGCGCATCGGCATGTTCAGCCACAGGTGGTGCTTTTTTTGTTTTTATTCCAGCAGAGTAGACGTAGACGTTTAGGATTTGACATAACGCACGGCTCAGGAGACGCACACACACAGGCTCAGAGAAGTTCAAATAGTTTATTAGCAACAGGAGTGAATGGATGTGTGTCTGCGGGATGTAAATGTATTGGTGGCGGCGTCTGCTTCGGGCACAGAGGCAGGAGACCGTACAGCCGGCAACCCTATGGGAGAGAGCACAAGGAGAAAGGGTGACGGGCACACACCAACACAGGAGGAGAATGAGCGAGAGAGGAGCTTACTTGGAAGAGACAGATGACTGGCACCACAAGGACGGGACCCGGTAGACAGCCACCTGCAGGACTCGGTGCAGCAGCGAGGAATAGGCGAGGGAGGGACGTCGTCCGCCGCCGAGGAATCCACCTGTGCACAGGGGAGCAGACTGGGAAGGAAAGGAGGTAAGGACTTCTTACCAAAATGTTGCGCTGAAGAATAGGTTTGACTCACGATGATGAGTGACGAAGTCTGACGACTTCAGGCCGAAGCTCAGGGCGAGGCGGCTTATATCCCTCGCTGCTGATGACGAGCAGGTGGCGCCGCTGATGAGCGGCACGGCGTGACAGTACTCCCCCCTCTAGCAGCGCCTCCTGGCGATGGCTTCTCTGGGTGCGCTCGGTGGAAGTCAGCGATGAGCGATGGGTCCAACACAAACGACGAGGGTACCCACTGTCGATGCTCGGGCCCATAGCCCTCCCAGTCCACCAAGTACTGCAACCCACGACCCCGGTGCCGGGAGTCCAGGATGGAGGCGACGGACCAGGCCGGATGGCCATCAATCATCCGGGGCGCGGGTTGCGCAGTAGGAGGAGGGCAAAGGGGGTCGGAGACTGCCAGCTTCACCTTGGACACGTGGAAGGTGGGATGGATGCGGACGGAGGGGGGACTAGCCACACGCACAGCTACCGGGTTGATGATCCGGGTGATGGGGTAGGGTCCCATAAAGCGCTGTGCCAGCTTCCTCCTCTCGCCTTTCAATGTCACGTCCTGGGTTGACACGTAGACTCGTTGCCCAACTCTGTACGCCGGGGCAGGTCTTCTGTGCCGGTCCGCCACAGTTCTGTTGCGCTCCACCGTGCGTAAAAGCGCATTACGCGCTGATGCCCAGATGGAGCGGAACTGCCTGAGATGCGCCCTAACTGAGGGGACAGTTATCTCACTCTCCTGCGCCGGGAACAGCGGGGGGTCATAACCCAGGGACGCCTTGAAGGGGGACATCCCTGTAGCAGAAGAGCGAGCGGTGTTGTGGGCGTATTCAACCCAGGCAAGATGGTTACTCCAGGACGTGGGTTTGGATGCTGTTACACAGCGGAGCGCAGCCTCCAGCTCCTGGTTGGTCCGCTCACACTGCCCGTTGGATTGGGGGTGATAGCCGGAGGAGAGGCTCACCTTGGCTCCGATGGCGTTACAAAACGATCTCCAAACCTCAGAGGAAAATTGGGGCCCCCGGTCCGAGACCACGTCCACCGGAATCCTGTGCAGCCTGACCACGTGTTGGATGAGGAGATCCGCCATCTCCAGGGCAGTTGGAAGACCTCGTAGGGGAATGAAGTGCACAGCCTTGGAGAAGCGGTCCACGATGGTCAGGATGGTGTCGTAGGAATTAGAGACTGGGAGTCCGGTGACGAAATCCAAAGCGATGTGCGACCAGGGCCTGCCAGGGACGGGCAGGGGCTGGAGCAGACCCGCTGGAGGGGCGTTTCCCGACTTGTTGGTGGCACAAATTGGACAAGCCCGGGCATAGCGGGCCACATCCCTCCGCAGGCCCGGCCACCAAAAGGACCGCTGGAGGAGGTTTATCATCCGGGAGGAGCCAGGGTGACAGGTGAGCTTGGAGGTGTGTAGCCAGTGGATGACCTCTCCTCAAACCGCAGATGGCATGAACAGCCTCCCCTCCGGTCCGCCGCCAGGGTCAAGTTCCACTTCCTGCGCCTTCCGGATCTTGCCCTCAATGTCCCAGGAGATGGCTCCCACGACGCACGACCTGGGCAGGATGGTGTGGAGCGTGTCCTCCGACTCCTCGGGGGCGAACTGCCTAGAGAGGGCGTCGGGCAGGCCGTTCTTGGAACCAGGCCTAAAGGTGATGGAAAACTGGAACCTGGCGAAGAACAAGGACCAGCGTGCCTGGCGGGCGTTCAGGCGCTTGGCAGATCGAAGGTACTCCAAGTTCTTGTGGTCCGTCAGGACCACGAACGGCAGGTCCGCCCCCTCTAGCCAGTGGCGCCATTCTTGCAGTGCAAGCTTGATGGCTAGGAGCTCTCTGTCCCCCACGTCGTAGTTTCTCTCCGCCGGGGACAAGCGCTGGGAGAAGAAGGCGCAGGGCCGTTTGGCGCCGTCGTCTGGCGACCGCTGAGATAGCACCACCCCCACTCCCGTGTCCGAGGCGTCCACCTCCACGATGCACTGCAGCGCGGGGTCGACCTGGCGAAGGACCCGGGAGGAGGAGAACTCCGCCTTCAGCGCCTGAAAAACAGCTGCAGCCTCTTCGGTCCACCGGAACGGGACCTTAGGGGACGTGAGGTGGGTCAGTGGTCCGACGATGGAGCTGAAGTTAGGGACAAAGCGGCGGTAGAAGTTCGTGAAACCAACGAACTGTTGCACCTGCTTCCTCGATGCAGGTGTAGGCCATTCTACCACCGCCTTCACCTTCTCTGGGTCTGGACGCACCTGGTCATGTGAGATGATGAATCCCAGGAAGGATGTAGTCTTAGCATAAAATTCACACTTTTCAGCCTTCACGTATAGCCGGTTCTCCAGCAGTCTTTGGAGGACCCGCCTCACATGGACCTGGTGCTCGTCCCTGGACTTGGAGAAGATGAGTATATCGTCCAGGTAGACGAACACAAAGAGGCCGATGAAGTCCCGGAGGACGTCATTGATGAGGCGCTGAAAGACGGCAGGAGCGTTGGTCAACCCGAACGGCATTACCAGGTATTCAAAGTGGCCGTTCGGGGTACGGAAGGCTGTCTTCCACTCATCTCCCTCCCGGATCCGGACGAGGTGGTATGCGCTGCGAAGATCCAGCTTGGTGAACCAGGTCGCCCCCTGGAGGGAGTGGAAAGCAGTGTCCATGAGGGGCAGGGTGTAACGATCCTTCTCCGTGATGTCATTTAGAGCCCGGTAGTCTATGCAAGGGCGGAGGGATCCGTCCTTCTTTCCAACGAAGAAGAACCCTGCCCCCACGGGTGATGACGATGGGCGGATTATCCCCGCGCTCAGCGACTCCTTAAGGTAGGCGTTCATCGTCTCCTTCTCCAGCGCCGACAGACTGTAGAGCCGACCAGAAGGTAAGGGTGCCCCCTGGCGGAGGTTGATGGCGCAGTCATAGGGCCGATGAGGAGGGAGAGACATAGCTTTGGTCTTGCTAAATACCATACCCAGGTCGTGAAATTCCAGAGGCACCAGGGACAGGTCCGGGGGTGCAGCGTCCGTAGCGGGGGAAGAAGCGGACGGAGAGCAGGCAGCGGACTGAAGACAGGTGCCCATGCAGAACATGCTCCATGCCGACACCCCAGCTGACTTCCAATCCAGGACAGGGTTGTGGAGGCGTAGCCAGGGATACCCCAGGATGACGGGCGACGCAGAGTTGGGCAGGATGAGAAAGGTTATCTCCTCCCGGTGGTTACCAGAGATGATCACCGGGACCGGGATGGTCTGGTGCGTGACTCTCCCAAGGGAAGCACGGGAGAGGTTGACCAGGGAGATGGGGTTTTTGAGCGCCTGGCAGCGGATGCCCAATCGGGTTGCCAGGCTTTGTGAAATAAAGCTGCCTTCTGCGCCCGAATCCACCAGTGCGTGGGTGAGGTGCCCAATGGGGTTGTGGCAGAAACGGATGGGCAGCTTTAATTGAGTGAGGGGATTTAACCGATTGACGTCCGCGAGGCCCCCTACAGTGACTCGCGGACCCCACCGTTTGGCTTCTGTGGACAAAGCTCTACCGTGTGTTGACTATCTCCGCAATACATGCAGAGATTCAACGCACGGCGGCGTTGTCTCTCCGCCGGGGAGAGCTTTGTCCAACCCGTCACCATCGGCTCCGACTCCTCGGGGTGCGATGGTGGCGGCGTCACCAGGGGGCGAGCTTGGGGCTGGCGCGACGAGGCTCCGCGAGGGCGAGAAGATGACGACTTCCGCCCCGAGGAGCGCTCGCGCAGCCTGTTGTCCAAGCTGATGGCAAGAGAAGACAGCTCCGCTAGCGTCTCAGGGAGGTCCCGCCCAGCCAGTTCATCCCTCAGATCGTCATTGAGGCTGCGGAGGAAAAGGCCGCAGAGGGAGCGTTCCTCCCAGCCTACTTCCTCCGCTGCTACCCGGAAGTCGACCGCATAGTCCGCGGCCAACCGGCTTCCCTGCTGGAGGGCGAGAAGCCGATCGACCTGGACCGTCTCGGTACGTGAGTGGTCAAAGACCTCCAGGAAGCGCCTCACGAACTGGTCATAAGTGAGGGTGGCGTAACTGGGCCTCGCCATTACGGCATAGGTCCAAGTCAACGCTCGCCCCTCAAGGAGATTCCCGATATAACCAATCCGACTATGATCCGAGGGAAAGTCTCCGGGCACGCGATGGAACACGGACTCACACTGCATGATGAACCCCCGCGCTCCGCCGAGCTTTCCGCTAAAGCGGGCGGGGGTCGGAATGGGTGTGAGCCGCACCGGTGCTACCGGAGCCTGCTGGACGGCCACTGGAGCGGCAGGAGCCGCGCCACCCTGATGAGCCGGGGGGAACGGCTGCTGGGGGTCCAGGTGGTCCAATTGGTTATTTATGATAATCAATTGATTTAGGATAACCTGTTGCTGATAGGCTATCTGATCCACCCGAGCCTCGAGATTGGTAAGCCGGTGTGCGAGCCCGCCGTCTGCCGAGCCGCTCTGCTGAAGCCGTACTGACATAACGCACGGCTCAGGAGACGCACACACACAGGCTCAGAGAAGTTCAAATAGTTTATTAGCAACAGGAGTGAATGGATGTGTGTCTGCGGGATGTAAATATATTGGTGGTGGCGTCTGCTTCGGGCACAGAGGCAGGAGACCGTACAGCCGGCAACCCTATGGGAGAGAGCACAAGGAGAAAGGGTGACGGGCACACACCAACACAGGAGGAGAATGAGCGAGAGAGGAGCTTACTCGGAAGAGACAGATGACTGGCACCACAAGGACGGGACCCGGTAGACAGCCACCTGCAGGACTCGGTGCAGCAGCGAGGAATAGGCGAGGGAGGGACGTCGTCCGCCGCCGAGGAATCCACCTGTGCACAGGGGAGCAGACTGGGAAGGAAAGGAGGTAAGGACTTCTTACCAAAATGTTGCGCTGAAGAATAGGTTTGACTCACGATGATGAGTGACGAAGTCTGACGACTTCAGGCCGAAGCTCAGGGCGAGGCGGCTTATATCCCTCGCTGCTGATGACGAGCAGGTGGCGCCGCTGATGAGCGGCACGGCGTGACAGTACTCCCCCCTCTAGCAGCGCCTCCTGGCGATGGCTTCTCTGGGTGCGCTCGGTGGAAGTCAGCGATGAGCGATGGGTCCAACACAAACGACGAGGGTACCCACTGTCGATGCTCGGGCCCATAGCCCAAAATGTTGCGCTGAAGAATAGGTTTGACTCACGATGATGAGTGACGAAGTCTGACGGCTTCAGGCCGAAGCTCAGGGCGAGGCGGCTTATATCCCTCGCCGCTGATGACGAGCAGGTGTGCGAGCAGGTGGCGCCGCTGATGAGCGGCGCGGCGTGACAGGATTCTCTTCCATGGTCATCATAGACCGACGGAGGCCGACGACGAAGGCTGAGTGACACACACGCGTTCGCCAGTCTTTTTTTAATTACTACTGTTATTTGTTTTGAAAAATCGTTCGCCAAAACCGCAATAATGGAATTATGTTTTGATCGGGTCGCGAGACCAGCGTCGCGTTTGTCTGACAATGAGGAAGAAGTTCGCCAGCTCTGCTTCTGCTGTGAAGAGGTAAGTGTTCTAAGCTAAATTATTCTTTATCCCTGAAAATTGTAATCAAAATGACTTTTGACCAATCGGTAAATTACAGCTGTGCGTCATCGCTGCATGACGGACTGTGGCGCAACGGGCGATGTCCGTCCTCTGTAGCGAGGGGGGGGACAACCCCCCCACACACACACACACAGCCCTGAGTGTCACCTTTCATTAGAGCCCAAGATGAAGCTTCTATATTGAATCATTCAAAAGTTACAGACGTTTTTCCAAACTGTGCCATTTGGCACAATTTGGCACAGTTCAAAAACGCCTGGGAACTACCTGAGGAAAAAGCTGTGTAATATATTCATTTTTTGTGGTATTATTACAAAATTTGGACCTCAGCTGGATAACACTTGGTTCTACATTTCTATTGCATTTTCCAGCCCGGATCTGAAGCTGTGTGTTATTTGCAAGCATTTGTATCCAAAAAAACACCCAGGCCAAATTTATTTTCTTCAAGTTCACTATGTTTAGATGACTGTAACTCAGTGGCCGGAGCACTTAGAGAGATTATGACTGTTTTGCCAAAAAATTCAAAGTGTTTTCTTTTAAATGAGACCAGCCCCATGAAGATGCTGCAAAGGGTTGAAGAACAGCTTTTGATTTACTTTGGGCACGTTATTTTTTGGCGTTTTTAGGGAAATTGACCGGAGTGCAAGGGGGTTATCAAAGAGTGAGTAATACAAGAATAATGAAAATGAAGCGATACAGTACAAGAACTTAGATATAACAAATAGTGAGTAACTATTGCCAGTTTGTTAAAATTAATCTGGGATTAATCTTTATGATAAGTCACCTCTGGTATAGATAATGGACGCGGGTCTATGTAAGTGTCCTCTACATAAAGTTAAACTGGTTTAGGTTAAGGTTAAAGTAAGTCAGAGCGGCAGGGATAGAATACACAAACAAGTTTGCAAATATTGTGCATGTTGATGTATGTGGGGGCTGTGTGGGTGGTTTACCCTCTTTTATTCCCAATTTAAAACACAAAGAGTGATATAGGGTGAAAGGGTTAGCCTTGATCCAGAATTCCCTTTTTTGGTTGTCTGGAAAACGAGGAATTCTGCAATTTGTGGGGTGAAAATAAAGGCGAAAGCCCGGGGAATGTAAATATTTTTTTTTTTGGTCTACCAGAAGCAAAGTGTCCTGTTTTCCCCTAGAATTCCAAGTTGCGCCTCAAACGCTTGTGTCATCAGGATTCAGGATTCAAGTAGAAGCTTGGTGAGGCTGGAATTCTAGAAGGGATTCGGGATCTGGAGCTTGGACCGCAGGGCTGTAAATATCCATTAATTTTTGCTTCCCATAGTTTGTACAGATTATTTGACTAATATGGCAGCATCAAAACCATTTTTTACTGTGAAGGAAATATGTGAACGGACAGAAAAGGCGATTGAGAGACAGACAGACGAGGGAGACAGAAAAAAAGGAAGTCAGAAAGTTTCAGCAGTGGATGTAGGAAATGCAGGATCAGGTAGGAAAATGCATGTCTGATGAAGTTGTGTACACAGAAATCTGCTATAAAGAACAGTGGTAGATTAATAGCATGCATTACAAGAATTTACTGGCCAAAGATAAGAAGAAGGGAGGTAGAAGAAGTGTGTACAGGAACACATACACACACACACGTGAAGAAAAAACTGTAGGAGAGAAAGAGGCTGAGGAGTGAGGGTGTTGTTTAAAGCCGCAGGTACACAGCAGAGGTCAGAGGAAAAAGTTATAAGTTAAAAGACACATACCACTTAGAAAACCAAGTGAACAAACACAGATAGGGAAAAATTGAAAATTTACAACAAAAAACAGATTAGATAAAAAAAAATGCGTAATTCAAGACTGATAATTGAACTAGAAGTCTCCTATTTCTCAGTCAAGTAACAGGGAGAGTTGATGAGGAATTTTGACGTACAAATAACAATAAGTAAACAAATAAATAATTGAGAGAAAAATAATATAATTAATGAATAAACAAATTAAATAGAATATAGCAAACTTGTAAAAAGAAATAGAGTTTTTGTTGGCTGTCAAATAGCTGACTCTGAGCCACATCATTTTATTAAGTAATACTCAAGGATTTTAACAGAATTAAAAAGAAAGAAAATTAAAAACTTAATACCAATAATAATGGATGACAGGAGCTGGCAAATTATATACAGATAAATTAATGAACAAATTGTCGTATAAAAATAAATGCAAAAACTATTGCAAACAATAATGATGTGCTGTCAGTGGCTCGGGTCATAATCATAATAATGATAATAATAAATAATAATAATATACAAGTAAGAACATTAATAATAGTAATGATAAGAGGGAGCAATAGGAATTTTTTGATAATGTGCTTTTCTTGTGGTGTTACATAAAATATCACTACAGAAAACTATGAAAGAGAAAAATCATATGCTTTAAAACTTATGATTCTTCCCACAATTCATAGTGCAAAAAAGAAAGGAAAGCTGAAGGATACAGAAAAAATAAAACAAGGGCTATGTGTTACATTCCAAAGCTTGTGGCCACATTAAAAGAAAGACAGTGAGGAACCACCCCAGTATAGAGATGTTGCCTCACCTCCAATAGCTCCTCCAGCACAATGTATGCCGCAGTCAAGTCCATATACAGAGTGTGTAAACATGCTCTCTAAACAAATGCCCCTTACTACATTTGTTGAAGGAAACTATGATATGGTAAATGCAGTAACAGGAGTGCTACACATAAGACCAACATTGACCGCAAAAGATAGCAAGACAGCTGCAGACACAGTACAACAAATTATTAACCAACTAACACCTATAGAGCCACTAAGTCAGCACGATCACCATTATGTCAGTGAGGAGGAGGAAAAGGAGGAATCCCCTAACAAAACAGGGATAGCTGCCACCTCCACCCCTTCAAAAAAACAGGAAACAGAGGATAAGGGAGATAACTGGGAGGCTGCATTAAGTGGATTGAAAATATTAGAAAAACGTTTAGCAGGAACCAGAACCAGTCTGCATAATTTATCTGTTACTGAGGGAGCCACCCCTAAGAAAATAATTGGTGACAGACAAAAAAGTGCACGTGGGCAACGACAGTGAAACCTGGAGGGGAGTGATTGGGAGGAACGGCCTGCCCGATCTGAACCCGAGTGGTGTTCAGTTATTGGACTTCTGTGCTAACCACAGTTTGTCCATAACGAACACCATGTTCAAGCATAAGGGTGTCCATATGTGCACCTGGCACCAGGACACCCTAGGTCGCAGGTCGATGATCGATTTTGTTATCATGTCATCAGACCTGCGACCGTATGTCTTGGACACCCGGGTAAAGAGAGGTGCAGAGCTGTCAACTGATCACCACCTGGTGGTGAGTTGGATCCAATGGCAGGGGAAGAAGCCATTCAGACCTGGTAGACCCAAACGTATAGTGAGGGTGTGCTGGGAACGTCTGGCTGAGGCCCCTGTCTGGGAGGTCTTCAACTCCCACCTCCAGAAGAACTTCAACCACATTCTGAGGGAGTCTGGAGACATAGAGTCTGAATGGGCCATGTTCTCCACCTCTGTTGTTGAAGCGGCGGCCCAGAGCTGCGGCCGCAAGGTGGTGGTGCATCTCGTGGTGGCAACCCCTGAACCAAGTGGTGGACACCAGTGGTGAGAGGGGCCATTAAGCTGAAGAAAGATTCCTATCAAGCTTGGTTGGCTTGCGGGACTCCCAAAGCAGCAGAGGTGTACCGGCAGGCCAAGCGGAGTGGAGCTCGGGTGGTTGGTGAAGCAAAAACCCGGGTATAGGAGGAGTTCGGTGAGGCCATGGAACAAGATTTTCGGTCGGCCTCCAAGAGATTCTGGCAAACTGTCCAGCGGCTCAGGAGGGGAAAGCAGCTACCTGTACACACTGTGTATGGTGTGGATGGGGCACTGTTGACTTCGACTGGGGATATCGTCGGGCGGTGGAAGGTATACTTCGAGGATCTCCTCAATCCCACTGATACGCCTTCCAAAGAGGAAGCAGGGTTTGGGGACGAGGGGGATGACTCGCCTATCACAGGGGCTGAGGTTGCCAAGGTGGTTAAAAATCTCCTTGGTGGGCGGGCCCTGGGGGTGGACGAGATTCGCCCTGAGTACCTCAAGGCCCTGGATGTTGTTGGGCTGTCATGGTTGACACGCCTCTGCAGCATTGCGTGGAGGTTGAGGGCAGTGCCTTTGGCATGGCAAACCGGGGTGGTGGTTCCTCTCTTCAAAAAAGGGGACCGAAGGGTGTGCTCCAACTTTAGAGGGATCACACTCCTCAGCCTCCCTGGGAAGGTCTATGCCAAGGTACTGGAGAGGAGAGTCCGGCCGTTGGTCAAACCTCGGATTCAGGAGGAGCAATGTGGTTTTCGTCCTGGCCGTGGCACATCGGACCAGCTCTTTACCCTCTCGAGAATTCTTGAGGGTTCGTGGGAGTTTGCCCAACCAGTTTACATGTGTTTTGTGGACTTGGAGAAGGCATTTGACCGTGTCCCTCGTGGTTTTTTGTGGGGGGTGCTTCGGGAGTATGGGGTATCGGGCTTGTTGTTACGAGCTATTCAGTCTCTGTACGACCGTTGTCAGAGTTTGGTTCATATTGCCAACACTCGGTCGGAGTCATTCCCAGTGAGAGTTGGACTCCGCCAGGGCTGCCCTTTGTCACCGATCTTGTTCATAATTTTTATGGACAGGATTTCTAGGCACAGCCAGGGAATGGAGGGTGTCATGCTTGGTGACCACAGGATCTCATCTCTGTTGTTTGTAGATGATGTTATCCTGGTGGCTTCATCCAGCAATGACCTACAGCTCTTGCTGGAACGGTTTGCTGCTGAGTGTGAAGCAGCTGGGATGAGAATCAGCATCTCCAAGTCTGAGTCCATGGTCCTCAGCCGGAAAAAGGTGGATTGTCCTCTCTGGGTTGGGGACAGGCTCCTACCCCAAGTGGAGGAGTTTAAGTTTCTTGGGGTCTTATTCACGAGTGAGGGGAAAATGGAGTGAGAGATTGACAGATGGAATGCAGCATCATCTGCAGTGATGCGGACGTTGTACCGGTCTGTTGTGGTGAAGAGGGAGCTTAGTTCTAAGGCAAAGCTGTTGATTTACCAGTCAATCTATGTTCCTACTCTCACCTATGGTCACGAGCTTTGGGTAATGACCGAAAGAACAAGATCACGGATACAAGCGGCTGAAATGAGCTTTCTCCGTAGGATTGCTGGACTCTCCCTCAGAGATAGGGTGAGGAGCTCAGTCATCCGGGAGAGGCTCAGAGTAGAACCGCTGCTCCTCCACATTGAAAAGAGTCAGTTGAGGTGGTATGGCATCTGATTAGGATGCCTCCTGGACGCCTCCCACTTGAGGTGTTTCAGGCACGTCCCACTAGGAGGAGACCCCGGGGCAGACCCAGGACTCGGTGGAGAGACTATGTCTCCCAGCTGGTCTGGGAACGCCTTGGTATCCTCTCTGAAGAGCTGGAGCAGATGGCTGGGGATGGATGGACAGACAAAAAAAGCATCTACAGGCACATGAAAACAATGGAAAATTAGTGACTATGGATCCACAATAGAAAATCTGACTGAAGGGGCACCTCAGCACACACGTTTACAAACAGGAGTCATACCTAAAGCAAGCTATAAACACATGCCCATGATAGCTACTGAAACTGGGGCAGCACAATATGTAGAATGGTCATTTGAGGACCTTAAAGGCATTTGTGACATGTTGCCTCCATTAACTTCGGGAGGCTCCCCGTGGATTTCAGCTATGCAGAAAGCAACAGTTGGCTGTTGTTTGTGCTTGGCAGACATGAGAAGGATTGTAGCTAGTCACACCTCACCCTCTGTGCTTAAGAACACAGAGGAAGAGGCTGGCACCACTGATGAGACTGATGAGGCTCCATTCAGAGAACACAGTGATGAGATTTTTGCAGCAATGAGGAGGATGTTCCCTGTAGATCTGACCAGTGCAGAGCTAATAGATATTCCTATGAAAAAAAAATAAAAAGGAGAGGAAGCAGGAGCCTATGTGGATAGGTGTTTGGCACTTTGGACTGACATGACTGGAGAAAACCCACATAATAATGCCACCACATTAGCGGTATTCTGCAATGTAATACAGACATCGGTACCACCACCTGTAAGAACTGCCCTGGAAGGGGTAGTGGGATTAAATACCCGCCCCTGGGCAGAATGGCTCTCACATGTGCATCATTATGTGAAACTGTGTCATAAAAAACAAGATGAAAAGGACACAGAAACAGCAGATTTATCAAATCAGCTGGTAAAAGCCCTCAGGCCATTATTGGCCTGGTTCCTGCTGAGCCCTTTGTGTGGGCACCCCAGCAACAATGGTATTCCCACCTACTACAAAGAGGGCGTGAAAGAGGTGCATACAGAGGAGGCATGAGATCATCAGGCTCGCCAAGTGACATATGCTTATGCTGTGGCAGAAGAGGCCATTGGGCTCATGACTGCAGAGCTCCACTTTCTGGCAGAGGACGTGCCTGGACAAATTACATGCCCACTCCACCTCCAGCTCCTGGGGTGTGACCAGATCAGCCACAACACACGCAACAGCCTCAGCAATCACACATGGCTCCCAACCAGACCATGATGCCCAGTCAGCAATGATGGGGCCCAGGGAGCCACAATGAAGAGGGAGCACTTCCAGATCCAATGCTGTCCCTCAAGGTGGGAGACAAAACTTATGAAGTCATGGTGGATACAGGGGCTTGATTCTCATCAATATCAACTTCTTTACCCCTGTCCACTAACTATACATCAGTTGTTGGCATCTCTGGGACCCTGAAGCGTCTCCCTTTCTCAGTACCACTGAACTGTTCTTTGGCTGGACTGGATTTTGTCCACTCTTTTCTGTATTCACCAGACTGTCCTGCAAATCTTCTGGGAAGAGATGTGCTTCTGAAAGTGAGAGCACATATCTATTTTGCTTCTATTGGAACTGTTGTGTGTCTGCCAGATGGTACTATGCTCCAGTACACAGATTTGTCTACTTCCTTGAATGCTCCACAGTTGCAAGTACAGGAAACAGACGCAGAGGAAGATCAAACCTCTTCTGCAACTGTGTGGTGGCTACAGCTGGATCATGTGAGCCCTGATAAAAATCAGCTGGTAGACAAATATGTTTCATGGGCCCCATGGATAGAGTCTGTTCGACCATGTGACTCCCCACATGATCCACTCCACTGCACAATGAACTTTTCACATGATGACCAAGAACTGTATGATGATCAGTGGGAGACTTTGGTGGGGGTTCAGGACTTGGTGTGCAAAGACATTTATGTGGGCCCACAAGGAGTGGCTGCTGCAGTCTGTTTGAATGAAGACTTGTTTCCTCTGTATGCCCTCTCGGACACTGCTGCACCTCATGTGACACTGGGAGTGTCCACAGGGGAAGAGGCAAGGGCACTGGGACCAATGGTGAAAAACTGTCTTAAGTTGACTGGGTTGTCACACAATGTAGGGATCTACATTATTCACCATCTGCTGACTGCTATCGTATCTCATGCAATGTGACAATACAGACCACTCCACAAAAATTGCACCTTGACAGAACACATGGCAGAGAAAACACTCATCACCCAAATTCTGATGCAGTGTTAGAGTCTATGCCCTCTTTTCTATGGTCAGACGGCTCTGCAGATGTTGGTCTGATTACCTGTACACCAGTGAAAATCTCACTCAAACCAAATACTCAGCCAATATGGCAAAGACAATACCCTCTCCCAAAGGAGAAGGAAACAGGCATAGCAAGAAAAATACAGGGTCTTCTCCAGGCAGGGGTCCTAGTACAAACACAGTCACCATGGAACACACCTATTCTTCCTGTAGAGAAGCCTGGAAAAAAGGACTACAGGATGGTTCATGATCTGAGACCAATCAATGCTGTGGTGGTGCCTACGAATTACACTGTTCCAAATCTTTACCTGCTGCTGAATAACATTACCCCGAAACACAAGTTTTTCACAGCAGTGGACATTTCTAATGCTTTTCAGCACTCCACTACATGCAGACAGCAGGCCTCTTTTTGCATTTACCTATCAGGGTCAGCAATATATGTACAGCAGACTACCACAAGGTTCTGTTAACTCACCAGCCATTTTTAATCACATACTGCGTCAGCATTTGCAGGATTTATTCCTGCCCCCTGGCACATTGCTGTTGTAGTATGTTGATGATCTGCTATTAGCAGGCCCTACTGCTGCTTCTGTGCTCTCGCCACAGAACTCCTCCTGAAACATCTCTGTCAAAAAGGCTATAAATTAAGCCGCAAAAAAGTAGTGTTGTCACCCCAGATTTCACTATTTGGGCAGGCTAATCACATCTGGTAACTCCGCGGTGTCACCATTGCAAAGGTCATCAATTCTCTCACACCCTAAACCAAGCACTGTGAGGGAAATTATGTCATTTTTGTGTCTTACCAGATACAGTAGAAATTTTGTTCCAAATTACACTGCAATTATTCAACCACTGCGTGACCTTCTTAAGGAAGCAGGACACAATGATCTCACATCACCCTTGCAATGGACTACTTCAGCTGAAGGTACTTTCATTGAACTAAAACAACTGATGTCACATGCATGTTCACTTAAACCACCTAATTACACTTCCCCATTCCACCTTGATGTTTCTGAACAGTCCGGCGTTGTGAACGCCGTACTGTATCAGAAGGGGGAAGGTACAAGGTCAAAGTCAGTTCCAATGTATTACAGCTCAACATTAGACAATATAGAAAAAGGACACCCACCATGCACACGTCATGTTGCCACAATAGCCAAAGCACTGGAAGAAAACTCACATTACCATGCAACACACTGTGATTGTGCACACTGCTCATGGAGTAGCTTCATACCTGTAAAGTGTGTTGTTTACACATTCAGCCAAAAGAAGACAAAGATTGAAAAAAAAATACTGCAAGCACCAAATGTCATTTACACAAGTGAAGGGACAAACATGGCAGAAGATATGTTCACAGGTGAGCCTCATGACTGTTCTGCTATTGTGGAGACAGACATGAAAGCTGTTCCAAATCTTCAAGCTGATGAAATTGAACATCCAGATTTGAATCTTTTTTGTGATGGATGTTGTTACAGGAAAACAGATGGGTCTTTGAGTGCCTCATATGCAGTAGTGAAATATGATGAGAGGATAGGTGCATTTCAAACTGTAGAGGCAGGAATGGTAGACAAGCCTGCCTCTGCCAAAAAGCTGAAATTGTAGCCCTTACTAAAGCATGTCAATATGCTAAACAACAAGAGACAAGCATATACACTGACTCAGCTTATGCACATCAGGCTGCACATGTTGATTTACCACATTGGAAAAGGAAAGGTTTTCTCACTTCAGCTAACATACCAATTAGACACCTAACAGAAATGGTTGAGCTGTTGGAGGCCATGGGTCAACCAAAGAGGGTGGCAATTTTGAAGTGTAAAGGACATCAAAAAGGAAATGCAATTGTGGCCAAAGGAAATGAAGCTGCTGATTTAGCAGTTAAGAAAACAGGGGGTTATGTTACCCAAGCAAGCATGATAGTACAGAAAGAAGATCAGGAGTACATGGAATTAGGTGAAGTGGAAATTAAGCAGTTGCAAGAAAAGGCAAGTCATGAAGAAAAAAGTAGGTGGATAGAGAAAGGAGCAAAGAAAGATGAGGAAGGTTTGGGGAGGTCAGCTGATGGAAAGCTAGTAGTCATGGCTATGGTGTTGTTGTTATTGTGCAAAGAGGCACACTTAAAAGACCATGTCTCAAAAACAAAAATTTCTGCTTTAATTGAAGCACACTGGTGGTATCCGCACTTGATTGAGGTTGTAGAGCTGGTCGTTTCTAAATGTGAAGTATGCCATAAGTTCAATCTCAAACACATGTTAAAGGCTTCTATGGGAGTTTTTCCAGCGCCTGAAGGGCCATGGAAAGACATAGTGATTGACTTCACAGACATGGGCCCAGAAAACAGATGCAGAGGCTACAGACATCTGTTGGTGTGTGTGGATCCATTTTCAAGATGGGTTGAGGCAAAAGCATGTAAAACAGAATGTGCAAAGGAAGTGATTAAATGTATGACAGAGGAGGGGATTCCCAGACATGGTTTTCCAAGAATGATTAGGTCAGACAATGGCAGTCATTTTGCAAATAAACATTTGAAGGAAGTTGAATGTGCCTTAGGCTGAAGGCATAAGTTTTGTTCAGTGGTGCATCCATCCTCCCAAGGGCTAGTGGAAAGAGCAAATGGTACACTGAAAAGAATGCTAGCCAAACAATGCATGGGAACAGGCATGACATGGGTTGATGCACTGCCATTAGCACTGATGTCACTGCGATCTACCCCCAACACGACGCTCTGCCTGACTCCTCATGAGCTGCTAACAGGGAGAAAGATGCCAGGGCCATTTGTAAATTCACCTTTGACTCCTAGGAATAGTCATGCTGTAGAACTGTCACAGTACATCAAGAGTCTAAAGAAAATATCTGAAGCTCTCTCAACAGGTTCCGGACATTCTCAACAAGGAAACACAAGGAGACACCACTCCATTGGAACCTGGTAACTGGGTATGGCAAAAAAGTAGTGAGATCACATTGGAACTCACCTAAGTGGCAAGGACCTTTTAATGTAATAAAAGCCACTTCACATGCAGCACAAGTGTGGAAAAAAGGAAAATTCAGTAACTGGATTCATGTGACTCATTGTGCTAGAGCTGTTGAGCCAAATCGACCTCTACTGCAGACTGTTGCTGACACAGTCAGTTCAAATAGCAGTGATGTCACCTATACTGCTTAACTGCACCATAAGGCAGTGGTATTACACGTGCTATAGAAGTCTTAGAAGGCCTTAGAACAGAATTTGGCCAAAACACAGGTTATGAGGAAGATGCTTTTACTGCATGGCTGCAGTCTACCTTTGGACTTTGGGTAGGAGTAGTGCACTCATTAATTCTGATCATAGTCATTTCAATAGCAGTGATTCTTGTGGTGGGCTGCTGCTGTATTCCATGCTTGAGAACACTGTTGGAGAGATGCATAGTCACGGCCCTGTCCAAGGAGCCAGCCCAAAGGATGATGGCTCAAGTCCACTCCCAAGAGGAGTTCAGGTCTCTCCTCCACGACAATTGCCAATGTGTATCTGGGAATGGCAGTGATGAAGGAGAGGCCAATGTTTGAAATGTATATATATTGTGTCTTTCTGCTATCCACTGTGCTATCCATTGTTCACACATCCAACACCACACTCATACATATAACCCACATGCCAGGGTGTATCTATAACCCACCCCTGGCCCTTTCTTTTTTCCTCTGTTCTCTTGCAGGTATCTTCAAAATATTGTGCTATTTGCGGTCGTGTAGTCAGAATAGATGTGAAGGTTATAAGGTTCTATTGTAAGGTAGGTCTTGAAGCCCGTTTACAGCATACAAGGACATGAAAAATCTTCTGACTTGAATGTTTTGCTTGCTTAATAACCCTTTAACTGCCCTAGGTGCCTTGTGGCACCTGGAGCAACACAAGGCAACTCAAGGACCCCCCAGTGGTCAAGAGTGGAAAAAATTTTTCTCAATAAATTAGTTCAACTTTCCAAGGCTATAACTTGAAAGTTACAAGAGATAATTGTCATAAACTTCCCTGTGCGCTTTTCCACAGCGCACGGAGGAAGAGAAGGATAGATGAGGATTTACGCGCAGGTTTCACCAAACACACATTTATTGACAAACAGTTCAAAAGTAAAGACTTACAGAAGTGAAACAGTTGTGCATATAAAGGCTGACACTAATAGCATGCAGCAGGCAGACCACTGTGCACCATGGCCACAAAAACTAACATGACAAAAATGCTCGGGTACACTTAGAGTTCTCAAGGACACTTGACTGGCACGGGAGAAGAGCTGGGCAGCAGTGCCCGACCATAGCAGTTGTGCTGCCAGGGGGGAAACGCTACAGACAAGCGTAGCAGCACAAATGCAAACAGAAACACAGAAAAGCTCTTACTCACTGTGCAGGAACAGTCCGAGTCGTCCAAGGCTGACAGTGAGCACAAACACAAAGATCCTTTGGGACGTGACGGTCAGACAGTGGAGAATAACCGTCTAACCCATACAATGGTCCAGCGGTGTTTGTCTAGCGAGGAGCCGCTTAAATACAAACAGCGCTGGCCACACAAATTGGGCATACCTGGGCAAGGCACGGGAAAGATAATTACCGGGGCTGGGAACAGCTGATGGAACCAGAGGGAGAGTGAGGTGGTGTGGCTGGGCTGACAGACTGTCAGCAGTGTGGGAGAAAGTAGGTCACTGAGGTTGACTAACAGCTGCCAGTCAGGCAGTGGCTATGGCTATGGAATAAGTACAAAAATACACAAAATGCACATAAACAGAAAAACCAAAACCCACAGAGAGATCGAGGCTGATCCGGGGAAAGCCAAGCCAGTTCGACTCATGACAGAGCCCCCCCTTTAAGGGGTGGATTCCCAGACACCCCAGGTAACATCAAGAAGATCCCCCCCCCCCCAAACAGGAGCAGCAACAACAACAAACAACACGAACCCGGGTGGGAGGTAGGGGGAACAGGAAGGAGGGAACACAATGCCCTGCCCAGGGCCCACAATTAGCCCACCCAAGTCCACGGGCGTTGGGGCTCAGGAGGCCACCCAGAGTCCCAGGCCCAGCAGAAGGTCTGGTGGACCGAGTCCGGCGGCCTGCCGGGAAGCATGAGCCACCTGACCGAGGGAGTCAATTCTTCTGGCAGCCAGCAAGCGTAGTTTAGCCACCAGGACCGAAGGGGTGAAGCAGGAGGTGGCCTGCCCACCGGAAGGTTCACTGGTGGGTAACTGGACCGAGGAAAGGGGATCTCCATGGCGTCGGGCAGGGATAAGGGGACCACGGCATCCTTGGGGTGATCAACCACTGCACCCGCGATGGACCCCGACCGGGCCGGCTCCACTGCACCCGCGGTGGCCTCTGGCTGAGGCTGTGCAGCACCCATGGTGACCTCTGGCTGAAGCTCTGCAGCACCCATGGTGACCTCCAGCTGAGGCTCTGCAGCACCCATGGTGGGCCCTGACTGGGCTGGCTCTGCAGCACCTGCGGTGGTCTCCAGCTGAGTCTCTGCAGCACCTGCGGTGGACCCCGATTGGGCCAGCACTGCACCCATGATGGCCCCGGTCTGGAACGTGGCTGCACCTGCGATGGGCTCCGGTTGGAGCACCGTTGCACCAGCGGTGACCAGTATCGGGGGCCTCATTGCTCCCGCGGTGGCCTCCCCAGTGAGGGAGGTGGTGTTCCTAATGCCACCTAGCACTGCATCCTGATCCTCGGTGGCTTCCAGCGAGGTCAGCTGCTCTCCGGCAACCCTGGCAGGGGGCTTCAACCCCAGAGGGAGAGAAAAAGAGACTGGGTCAGGGTCACTGGCAGCGGCAGAGCCCGGTGAGGCAGCCCCGAGGGCTACTATGAGCTGCTCCAGGCCCTCCTCACCATGAGTTGGGCAGTGTGACTTTGACATATGCGGAATTGACACAATGGAGCACACTTGCCGGAACTCGGGCTCCACTGCCGTCCAGGGCTCTGGTGATTTGGGGTGCGTAGCCTCCGTCATCGCCCCCGGTGCTGTGCCCCCGTCAACCTCCTCTGGGACCGCCAACCTCCTGTCATCGTCAGTATTCAACCCCGGTGATGGTGGCTCCTCTCCGGCGACCCTAGTGAGGGGCTCAACAGGCATGGGAGAGAAGGAAAGGTTAGGGTTGCCGGCAGCAGCAGAGCACAGCGAGGGGAGCCCAGGTGTGGCCAAGAGCCGCTCTCGACTCTCCTCCCCAAGAACCAGACAAGATCTGTTAATCACAGACAATTGAACTACAGGAGAGATAACTTGCCTGTGCTCAAGCTCTACCACCGTCCAGGACTCCGACGCTGTCGATGATGACGGTCCAGGTCCTGTCGGCTGGGGGTCTAGTCCGGGGGATGACTCTGCTGCAGCGGTCCCAACAGGCATGATGGTGGTTGCAGTCCTGGTCTTCTGACGCTCCTCTTTGACCCGGCCGTCGACTCCTGCAAGCAGGTTTGCCCACTCCTCGTCCGAAGGAGAGTCCAGGGGTTGAGCAGGCATGGGGGGAGGAACCCTCACAGCGGGGGAAACGCGTCCTCAGACCTCCTTCTCACGGCGCTCCTCCTCGACCCGGGTGTTGAATAAGGCGAGCAGATTAGCCCACTCCTCGTCTGAAGGCGAATCCGGAGGCTGAGCAGGCGTAGGAGGTGGAACCCTCACAGCTGGGGAAGTGCGTCCTCGGACCTCCCTCTCACGGTGCTCCTCCTCGACCCGGCTGTTGACTAAGGCAAGCAGGTTCGCCCACTCCTCGTCTGAAGGCGAATCCGGGGGCTGAGCAGGCGTAGGAGGTGGAACTCTCACAGCCAGGGAAGTGCGTCCTTGGACCTCCCTCTCACAGCACTCCTCCTTGGCCCGGTGGTTGACTAAGGTGAGCAAATTCGCCCACTCCTTGTCCGCCAGTGTGACTGCAGGGAAACGCTTCCATGCGGGCTCCTGGGCAGGATCATCCAGGGCCTCAACCTCCTCCATCGTCAGGTAGCCCGGTTCTTGGACTGGCAGGCCCTCAGGGAGAATGGGAGGAGACACGGAGAGGGGGAGAAATGAATTAATTTTTGCAGCTGGAGGAGAGGACCCAGCAGACTGCTTAAACTGGGCCTCTCCCTCGGGAGACAGACAAGGTTTGTGATTAGACTGAGTGGAGTGAAAAAACACTTGCCTGTCATCCCGGTTCCCGATGTTGACAGCTGCAGACAGTTGGCAGTCACCCTTCTCCGTGTCACTGACCCCTTCCAAGGATTGCGAAGGAGCCAACGCTGATGGCGTGGAGGTGGGCGTAGCCAGGACGATCTCGGAGGACCTCTCAGCAACTGAAGCGATGACAGCCGTCACAGACGAAGGGGGCTTCTTCCGGCGAGGCTTCTTTTTCCTTGTGGACGGTTCAAGCACCAGATAGTCCGGGATCCTGATTACACCACCTGGCTGCAAGTAATCTAGGCTGATAAGCTCCAGAATATCAGGAACCGAAGGTGGTGTAGCCACGGGATGCTCAAACACTGGGAGCTCCACGCCCGACCTCTCGCATGGCACGGCGAAAATATCCCAGAGAATCTTGGTCACTTCCGGGTAGTCCCACAGGCTATCCCGATTCATGACTCTCACCGCTGTGTCCCGAGCCCATCGAGCTGCCTCGGATGAACAGAGCTCCAGCATCCCCGAAAATATGTCAGTAGACATAGCGAGCACAGCTCCCTCTTCAGCAGCTCAGCCATCATGCCCGGAAAGCAGGTGGGTGAAAAACGGGACAGTCCAAAAAATGAAAAAGAAATGATTAGTGTGGGTGTAACCTGCTAAATCCTCTTACACGGCTGGACCATTCTGTCGTAAACTTCTCTGTGCGCTTTTCCACAGCGCACGGAGAAAGAGAAAGATAGATGAGGATTTATGCGCAGGTCTCACCAAACACACATTTATTGACAAACAGTTCAAAAGTAAAGACTTACAGAAGTGAAACAGTTGTGCACATAAAGGCTGACATTAATAGTGTGCAGCGGGCAGACCACTGCGCACCATGGCCACAAAAACTAACATGACAAAAATGCTTGGGTACAGTTAGAGCTCTCAAGGACGCTCGACTGGCATGGAAGAAGAGCTGGGCAGCAGTGCCCGAGCATAGCAGTTGTGCTGCAAGGGGAGAAACGCTACAGACAAGGGTAGCAGCACAACTGCAAACGGAAACACGGAAAAGCTCTTACTCACCGTGCAGGAACAGTCTGAGTCATCCAAGGCTAACAGCAAGCACAAACACAAAGATCCTTTGGGACGTGACGGTCAGACAGTGGAGAATAACCGTCTAACCCGTACAATGGTCCAGCGGTGTTTGTCTAGCGAGGAGCCGCTTAAATACAAGCACCGCTGGCCACACAAATTGGGCACACCTGGGCGAGTGTGGGAAAGATAATTACCGGGGCTGGGAACAGCTGATGGAACCAGAGGGAGAGTGAGGGGGGCTGGGCCCACAGACTGTCAGCAGCATGGGAGAAAGTAGGTCACTGAGGCTGACCAACAGCTGCCAGTCAGACAGTGGCTATAGCTATGGAATAAGTACAAAAACACACAAAATGCACATAAAGAGGAAAACCAAAACCCACAAAGAGATCGAGGCCGAGCCGGGGAAAGCCAAGCTGGCTCGGCTCGTAACAATAATGGCTTACTGTCAATTAGAAAGATGTAGAATATAATCCAAAGTTTCAGATAGGTATAAATTTACGCATCTAATTTGCATAATGTTGCGGCAGCTGTATAAATTACATAACTCAGTCAAAAGTGGACTTTGGACACATTTACATAAAGAATGGTCCTGTGGAGTGTGTGAAATAAGAGTCGGGCTCATGGCACAAAGTTTATTACACACTTCACATCTCTCTAGCACAGAACAGACTGAATATTTCAGCAGGCACTCTCCTCTTAAGTTTCATGTCATTTCTCCACACACAACATGACATTTGCATCACACTGCATTCAACCCCCTACATCCTTGACTCCTTCCTGCTATCTCGCCAGGAACGCTGCTGTGCCGGTGGGGGGTTGCTGGGAGTGTGTCTGGCTGCGGGTGGGCTTTGACTGGGGGGGGCCACTTCGGTCTGTCCGTGTGGCTGCTCTGGTGAATCGTTTCCCTGGGGAGCTCTCCGTGGGGGTCTTCCACGCCGAGGGGCCCTAGCCAACAGCACTTGCTCGTCTGCCACAACAAAAGCGGGTTTGAGTCTGTCTATGCCAATTTTTTCCCGCCTACCCCCCAAGTCTAGCAAAAATTGCTTATCCCCTGTTTCCAACACTCTGAACGGTCCATCATAGGGTGGGTGCAATGGATGGCGGTGGGCGTCGTGTCTGACGAACATGAACTCCGCGCTCTTCAAAGTTTTAGGCACAAAAACAAGCGGAAAAATGTGGTGGGAAGGGCCGGGCAGCGTGCCTGTGTTTGCGCTACGCTGCAAAAGCTGAGACGGAGAGCTGCCTGGCGCGGGATTATCTGGTAGAAATTCCCCGGGCAGCCGTAGGGGCTGCGCAAAAACGAGCTCTGCCGGGGAAGCTTCCAGATCCTCTTTCGGCACGGAGCGCAACCCCAATAAAACCCATGGCAGCCTGTCTACCCAATTTGCATCAGTCAATGAAGCCCTGAGTGCTGCTTTCAGTGATCTATGAAAACGCTTGCATAACCCATTGGCCTGTGGGTTGTACGCGGTTGTGCGGTGAATTGTAACACCAAGGCTGCAGGCCATCGCGGACCAGAGTTCAGAAACAAATTGAGGGCCCCTGTCGAACGTAATGTCCGACGGGACTCCAAAACGTGCCACCCATGCTGTCAAAAAACACGCGCTATGTCCGCGGACGTGGCTGCCGCCAGTGGGACTGCTTCTGGCCAGCGTGTGGTGCGGTCCACCACTGTCAGGAGGTGCGTGCACCCCTGTGATGGCGGGAGGGGGCCCACGAGGTCCACATGAACGTGGTCGAACCTCTTAGCCAGGATACGAAACGGCTCCAAGGGAGCCTTCGTGTGTCTGTGTACCTTGGCTCGTTGGCACGGCACGCAGGCTGCAGCCCACTCTTTCACTTGTTTGCATAGGCTCGGCCACACAAACTTCTCTCCCACCATTTTGACCAACGCGCACACTCCTGGGTGTGCCAGAGTGTGAACCGACCCAAACACGCGGCGGCGCCACGCGACCGGGACCACCGGACGCGGGCGACCCGTGGAGACATCGCAGATTTGGGGGGGGGGCGCCATCTTGCAGCACCCTGCTCTCCAGCCTTAACCCTGTTGGTCCAGACTGGAGCGCGCGCACGTCTGCATCGCTAATCTGCTCCGTGGCCATGGCTGCATAATCTATCCCCACGCAGACCGGGACCACCACGGTGCGCGAGAGGCAGTCCGCCACCACATTCAGTTTACCCGACACATGCTGAATATCGGCCGTAAACTCTGAGATCGCGGCCAGCTGTCTCTGCTGCCGGCCCAACCACGGTTCTGAAACCTTGGCCATCGCGAATGTTAGCGGCTTGTGGTCCACGAACGCGGTGAAGCTGCGCCCTTCCAGCCAGAACTGGAAGTGGCGTATGGCCAGGTGGAGAGCCAGCAACTCCCTGTTGAACGCGCTGTATTTACGTTCGCTGTCGCACAAAGTTCTGCTGAAAAAGGCGAGCGGCTGCCAAGCCCCGGCAACACGCTGCTCCACGACAGCCCCTATGGCCACGTCTGAAGCGTCGGTGGTGAGCGCTATGCGGGCCGCTGGGTCCAAATGCGCCAGCAGTGCGGCGTTTGCCAGGGCTGCTTTAACTTCCGAGAACGCCCGCTCTCGCTCCGGGGTCCATTGGACCCTATCGGCGGGTTTCTGTTTCTTGAGCGCGGCGTACAATGGTTGCATGAGCTGCGCCGTATGGGGAAGGAAACGGTTATAAAAGTTCACCATCCCCAAAAATTCCTACAGCTCAACAGCATTCCTTCCGCAGCTCAACTCATGCAGCCATTGTACGCCGTGCTCAAGAGACGGAAACCCGCGGATGGAGTCAAATGGACTCCGGAGCGAGAGCAGGCATTCTCTGAGGTTAAAGCAGCCCTGGCAAACGCCGCACTGTTGGCGCACCCAGACCCGGCAGCCCGGATAGCGCTCACTACCGACGACTCAGACGTGGCCATAGGGGCCGTCGTGGAGCAACGCGTCGCCAGTTCTTGGCAGCCGCTTGCTTTTTTCAGCAGGGCTTTGTGCGACAGTGAGCGTAAATACAGTGCCTTGGACAGGGAGTTGCTGGCTCTCCACATGGCCATACGCCACTTCCAGTTCTGGCTGGAAGGGCGCAGCTTCACCTCGTTTGTGGACCACAAGCCGCTGACGTTTGCGATGGCCAAGGTTTCGGAACCATGGTTGGGCCGGCAGCAGAGACAGCTGGCTGCGATCTCAGAGTTTACGGCCGATATTCAGCACGTGTCAGGTAAACTGAATGTGGTGGCTGACTGCCTCTCGAACGCAGTTGTGGCCCCAGTCTGCGTGGGGATAGATTATACAGCCATGGCCGCGGAGCAGATTAGCGATATGGACGTGCGCGCGCTCCAGTCTGGACCAACAGGGTTAAGGCTGGAGAGCAGAGTACTGCAAGACGGCAGCTCCCCCCCCAATCTGCGACGTCTCCACGAGATGCCCGCACCCGGTGGTCCCGGTCGCGTGGCGCCACCGCATGTTTGAGTCAATTCACACTCTGGCGCACCCAGGAGTGTGCGCGTCAGTCAAAATGGTGGGAGCAAAATTTGTGTGGCCAGGCCTGTGCAAACAAGTGAAAGAGTGGGCGGCAGCCTGCGTAGTGCGCCAACGAGCCAAAGTACACAGACACACGAAGGCTCCTTTGGAGCCGTTTAGTATACCGGCTAAAAGATTCGACCATGTTCACGTGGACCTCGTGGGCCCCCTCCCGCCGTCGCAGGGGTGCACGCACCTTCTGACAGTGGTGGACCGCACCACACGCTGGCCAGAAGCAGTCCCGCTGGCGGCAACCACATCCGCAGACGTGGCACGCGCTTTTTTGACAACATGGGTGGCGCGTTTTGGAATCCCGTCGGACATCACGTCCAATAGGGGCCCTCAGTTTGTGTCCGAACTTTGGTCCGCGATGGCCTGCAGCCTGGGTGTTGCAATTCATCACACAACAGCGTACAACCCACAGGCAAATGGGTTATGCGAGCATTTTCATAGGTCACTGAAAGCAGCACTCAGGGCTTCGTTGACGGATGCAAATTGGGTTGACCGGTTGCCGTGGGTTTTATTGGGGTTGCGTTCTGCGCCAAAAGAGGACTTGGAGGCTTCCCCAGCCAAGCTGGTTTTTTCTCAGCCACTGCGGCTGCCCGGGGAATTTTTGCCAGATAATCCCGCACCGGACAGCTGCCCGTCTCAGCATTTGCAGCGTAGTGCAGACACAGGCACGCTGCCCAGCCCGGCTCACCACTGTTTTCCATGTGCTTTCGTGCCAAAAACTTTGAAGAGCGTGGAGTTCGTGTTCGTTAGACACGATGCCCACCACCCTCCATTGCGCTCACCCTATGATGGCCCGTTCAGAGTGCTGGAAACAGGGGACAAGCATTTTTTGTTTGACTTGGGGGGGCGTCGGGAGAAAATATGCATAGACAGACTTAAGCCCGCCTTTGTAGTGGCTGACGAGCAAGTGCTGCTGGCTCGGGCCCCTCGGCATGGAAGACCCCCACTGAGAACTCCCCAGGCAAACGATTCACCAGGACAGCCACACGGGCAGAGCGAAGTTTCCCCCCCCCTCGCCTTGGCCCACCCGCAGTCAGACACACTTCCAGCAGCCCCCCGCCGGCACAGAGACCCCCGTTACAGCAGATATGGGAGGAGACTGAAGCCCAAAAGACGTGGTGACTGAAAACTCTGTCTGGGTGGGGGGGGTGGCAATGCATATTGTAGAGGAGTCAGCAGACAGCGTCTCAGTCAGGATGCAGTGATTAAACATAAGAGAATAATAGACAGGGACGTCATGGGGAGTTGGCAGGAAGAGGGAGCTGGGGGTTTAAGGGAAATGTATTGTGGGGTTAGATGTCATGCAGTGTGATGTGAAATGTCATGCAGATGTGAGATGATCTATTGAGTTTATAAGGAGAAACCTGGTTTGGTTGTTTCATGCTTTTTATGTGTATGTCTGATGAGAGAGTGTTAATAAATTTCGTCTGCTCGTAAACCGGCCTCCTCATTTCCAACACTCTCCACATTACAACAGAAAAAAAATTGTTCAGCACAGTGTCACTTTAAAATGTAAAAATTTTAACTTTTGTCAAATAGATAAAGCCAGAATTAATCCACCTTATTCCTAGCCCCCATGATGCCTTGTGTGAATTATGGGCGCAACTTCCGGTACTAGTTTAGAACGTGGAGTTGTCACTGAAACGGGATACTTTTCCTTTTTAAAAACAATTACTTCGGCATCAAAAATGTGGGAACATGGCCCTTTGCACCTCAAAAACAGTAATATAATCATACCACTTCCCACGACTACGGAGGGATGGAAAGATGACCTTAAAAAGTGGCCTCGCAGACAGTAGCTCTGTTTGTTAGTGCCGCTGCTAAGATGCTAACGCTGTAAACAAATAAAAGCTCAATAAAAGCTCAAGATATATCAATGTCTCTGTTATGTGGTACCTTTATTGTGAAGCGCAGGGTGGTGACGCACACCTCTGGTGACATCACAGCACTGCCCTATATAAGGCCGGGGTCAGCCATCTTACGGTCTCTTTCTCACCTATGCCTTGGCCGGTGCCTTGTCTGTGAACGCCATCTTCAGTGTGTTTAATAAAGCTGTGTTCTGTAAGTCACCTCACCTCATCTGTGAATGAGGTGAGGTGACCAACCTCCAACCAACCTCCCAAGGAGACAGTGGTCTACACTCAATCGCTTCAGGACTGGACATGGCCCCTGCTTGGCCAGCCTTCACAGATGGGGCAGTAGCCCTAGCCCACTGTGCGCATGTGGAGAGGAGCAAACTATGGAACACATCATAGAGACTTGCCCGCTCCAAAGACTGGAAGGAGGATTACACACCCTCCATACAGCAAACCAGGAGGCAACTGCTTGACTTAAGGACTTTGCATTCGCTAAATAAATAAATAAATCTGTGAACCAGGGTAAAACCATACATAACATTTGGCGACAGAGGATTTAACTCATGGAGGCGTGCGTAGCTCCAATTTGTCCTTTTCTCGATTTTCCCGGGGACCCGTCTGTGTCCTGGCCTAGGTGGTTCGAGGCCTTCAAGACCTATGCTGCCGCACTGGGACTCGGTGAGCTCGATAAGCTAAGGGCCCGGGCGCTTCTGGTTCACAACTTGGGTATAGAGGGCCAGCGAGTCCTGCGAACACTCAGTGCTTCAAACACTTATGAAGATGTAGTGGAGCTGCTAGCTGGCTATTTTCACACCCCGGATAATGTGACTGTCCGGAGGATCCTTTTTTGGTAGCGGCATCAGCGGGTAGGTGAACCCATTCAGCAGTTTGTCACCGACTTGAGGCAGCTAGCTAGCAAGTGTCGTTCTGGGACGCTAGAGGAGGAAATGATTTGTGACCAGCTGGTGGAACATAGGTGCAGCACTGCATTGCCGGCTAGGCTTCTTACAACGTCTAGTGACCTCACATTAGCCAGAGCCGTTAAACTAGCTCTCCAAATGGAAGCCGTGGACAAGCTAGCTCTGGAGCTAACCAGGCGCCAGTCACAGCAGCTGTCGGAGCCGCTCATTGTGGCAAATGTCGCGGACCCAGATAGCGAAGATAGCTTGGACGAAGACATGGAAGCCAACACTACCAGTTGAAGGTCTGCCCCGGGAAAACCCCTTTGCATGGGTTGTGGGTCTGTGACACACCACAAAAAGACTTAGGACTGTCCAGTGAGAGGAGCACATTGAAACAGATGTGGTCGCTCGAACCATTTTGCCAGGGTGTGCTGTGAATTTAACCCGGACAGCCCACGGAATAAATCATTCTGTCCGCCCCCGACAACCATCCACACAGTGTCCCCCAACACGAACGGGTACACATTTTGCACTCGTGGGGCTGGACAACATGGAGGTGCCGCTGTTGATCGACACGGGGGCGGAGGGGTCATTGCTGAATTGGGCCACAGTGAAGAAGTTTTTTCTCCACCACAGGATTAGAGGTAACCCAGCACCGTTGTATGGGTATGGAGGTGGAAGACTGGGCACAGTCGGGACTTTGAAGTTGACTGCTCATTACAAGTCTGCAACAGTGGCTAACTTCACATTCCTAGTGACAGCACGGGGTGATAACATCATGGGCTGTGATTTATTTTACGGACTGGGTTTCTCCATTAAAGATGGCGCTGGGAATGAGTGGTCGGGCTGTGGCCTGTGGAACCCTCTGATTCTGGCGATCGATGAGGACGTGGTATGGGATGAAGAACTAACATACGCCATGGCGGTCAAGCAGGACTAGCTTTGCACAGGTTCGGCGCAGGGGGGTCTCAGTCCCGGCGCTTGGGAAATGGCAGAGGGAGCCACCGAGTGCCACGGCGAAGTGCCTGGGTCGGTGAGTGGTGCCAATGTGTTAGCCCCGGATGCTTCCGGAATTTGGCCAGTAATGAGATGGAGGGTCTGCGGCGCACGCTACAACAGCCTTAGAAGAGGTCGGGGCAGGACCAAGAAGCATGGGGATTCAGTGTGCTCGACAACAACGTCTCAGGCTGAGCCGGGCCCGTTTGAGGGCCCTGGATTGGGTTTGGATTTGAAGTGAGGAACATCCGCGGTGAAGATGGGCCAGACGACAACCTCAGGAGTGTCGGGAGTGTCTGCGCATAGTGGCCAAACTGGATGTAGCATACTTCAGACTGCCTGACGGCTCGGTGTGGCATCCAAATCGGCTTCGGCGTGTCCGGGAGAAGGCTCCGGGAGACATGGCTGGACGTGAGGCGACGTCAATGGTGAGGAGGAGCGGCTTCAGCGTCTAGAGGGTCAGCCATCACCCCGGGGACCAACTGTTTCCAGGGGAGCATCTGCTGAGGGGGTGCCCTGGGCCACCATGCCAGTTCTATCCTTTCACCCAAAGAACTGAGTTGTAAATAGTATATATTAAAGTTCTGGTGTTAGTAGAAATGTTATATATGGGATTATTTTGTGTTTTTCTTTAGTTTAGGAGCACGGCACACAATTTTAGTTTAACAATGGACTTTTTCTTTAGTTAGGGGTGGCAGAATAATCCACCCCGCCATGCAGGCTGCACGGTAGTCCACCTGTCAGCCCTATTTTTAGTTAGTTTGTGTGAGTGTGTTAGGCAACTCCTCTTTAGTTTTAATAACTTAGTGCGTGGTGCGGGTCCCAATTTTTTTTTGGGGGGGGGGGGGGTCCGATTGTGTGAGTGGTTTTGGACTTTTAAAGAAGGGGAGAATGTTATATGGCACCTTTATTGTGAAGTGCGGGGTGGTGATTCACACCTCCGGTGACATCATCACACCACCCTATATAAGGCCGGGGTTGGCCATCTTGCGGCTTCTTTCTCGCCTGTGCCTTGGCCGGTGCCTTGTCTGTGACCGCCATCTTCAGTGTGATTAGTAAAGCTGTGTTCTACAAGTCACCTCGCCTCATGTGTAAACCAGGGTAAAACCATACATGACAGTCTCCATCGCAATAAAGTCGGATCCATTTTGTTAAAAGATGTTGGACATAATCAAATTTACCTCAGAGCAGACTTAGAATCTAGTCAGAGCCACAAAGAACCACAACACCGTGCTTGGGTGTTTTAATGTCGGGGTAAAACAGACAGCTGCAGCTGTTCGTTTCACTCCGAAATTAAAATGCTCATGCTGTTGTCATGCCGTGAATGCTTGTTATTTAACTTAACACGTACAGACCTTTTCTGACAATTGTTCAAAATTTTATTGATCTATATTTTGTGATACTTTAAAAATTGATGCATGCTGAAGGTGTCATGATTGAGAGAAAGATCAGCTGACGTGCAGGATGCTTCATCAGTGAATGCACATGACACAGCAACATTTAAACACAATTTTATTGAACAAAAATAAATTCAAAGCTAAGGAAAAAGCACTACTTGCTAGAGGAATAGACAGCCTGTAAAAGAGGGAGACAAGAGAAGGTTAGCAATGAGGAGGGAGACTGGGGACAAAGGATTACAGGGATTAATCTTATGAATTATGAGCAGAGAGCCCAGCAGAGGAACCCAGCAGAAAACAGAGGAACCAGCGAGGTGGAGCTGGCAGGGAGTTGAGGAGGAGTGGCGCTGGGAGGAGTGTCTGACCCGATGGAGAAGGTAGCCTGGAGTGATGATGATGGTGATGGAGCAGGTGAGCGCACAACAACCCCCGGAGATGCACCACGTTGATGGCAGCAACCTGAGAGAGGGGAGAAGAAAAGGAGTTTTAGGCTGAGTTTCTTAATAACACGTACAACAACTTACTACACTCAGTAGGCATCTATACCCAACGAGCCAGCGCTGGAGCATTCACGAACTGGTCCTTTTAAGACCTGGCAGGGAAGAGACAGCAGGTGTATCCACTCACATAGGTGTACTGATCACCTGCGGAGCTGGGGTCTAGATGGAGAACCTCCCACAGAAAGGGAGGGGGAGCGCGGTCACCTGAACATAACAGAGGGTGCTAATATCAAGTTCATATCGTTCCAAGGCAGTGCAACGAATGCAAAGAAAAAAAAAAACTAAACTATTTGATATCTTTCTTAAATTGTTCAGCCTTAGGAAACAAACTGTTACTATTTTTTTTATTATTTTACTTCATGCAGCCTTGCATCTGGTGACATATATGACGCATAAACGTCAGATCTGTGACATTCATACAAGTGAAAACATACCTGGTGCTCTTGTGTCTGAACCACCGATCACACCAGCAGTCCTTGTTAGTTTTCAGTGCATCATCTACGCATTGCTGGTGAGAAGCCTCCATTTATAGTCTATGGCACAACCACGAACACCAACAACAAGTTCCAGAACTACGCCAAGACACTCAAAAAATACAAAAACTACAAGTGCTGGAATTAGCTGCTACTTGAGTGCAAAACACGTATGGAGACTATACATTAAAATGAATTTGAAAAACTTTTAAAAATGCTATTCTAAATGCCCCACTACTCCACTGTTGCTGACTGATTTAGCTGACATGTTTCACAGAAAACCCAAGCACAGTTGTGGAAAACATCTTGTGTGGTACCTGTACCAAAGACTTCCCACCCCAAAGACCTGAACAGCTACAGACCAGTGGCCCTGACGTCTCACATGATGAAGACCCTGGAGAGACTGCTCCTTGCTCACCTCCGCACCCTGGTGGGACCAGCGATGGATCCACTCCAGTTCGCCTACCAGCATGGCATTGGGGTGGAGGATGCGGTGATCTTCCTCCTTCACCGTTCCCTGTCCCACCTGGAGAAGCCCGGGAACGCGGTGAGGATCATGTTCTTTGACTTCTCCTGTGCTTTCAACACCATCCAACCGATGATTCTGAAGGACAAGCTGCTGTGCGCAGGGGTGGACCAGCACCTGTCACCATGGATCCTGGACTACCTCACTAACCGGCCACAGTTTGTGAGAACCCAGGATTGTGTGTCCGACATGATCATCGGTAGCACAGGGGCCCCCCAGGGAACGGTTTTGGCTCCCTTCCTGTTCACCCTTTATACTGCAGACTTCTCACACAACACAACACACTGCCATCTACAGAAGTTCTCTGATGACTCTGCGATCGTCGGCGACGATGGAACGGTGCCATCGGAACTACCTCCAGATCAATGCGAGGAAAACTAAGGAGCTGGTGGTGGACTGCCGCAGGCAAGGACAACCCCTCACAGCACCAGTAAACATCCAGGGAACAGACATTGAGATCCTACAAGTACCTGGGTGTTCATCTGAACAATAAACTAGACTGGTCACACAATACCGACACACTCTACAAGAAGGGACAGCGCAGGCTGTTCCTACTGAGGAGGCTCAGGTCTTTTGGTGTACAAGGGGCGCTGCTGAAGACATTCTACGACACGGTGGTGGCATCAGCCATCACTTTTGGAGTGGTCTGCTGGGGCAGTGGCATTACAGCAGCCGATAGGAAGAGACTGAACAAACTAATCAAGAAAGCTAGCTCTGTCCTGGGGCAACGCCTTGACCCAGTGGAGGAGATAGGAGAGAGAAGGATGGTGGCTAAACTGTCATCTCTGCTGGAGTCCGAGTCCCACCCTATGCAGGACATACTGAATGCACTGAGGAGCTGATTTAGCAGTAGACTACACCATCCTAGGTGCACAACCAAGAGGTTTCGCAGGTCCCTCCTACCTACAGCTGTCAGACTGTATAACCTCAGCAGGGCTGCTCGCAGAGATAGCATAAAAACGTGATGACCTAATAGTATTGAATGCAAAAGATGCAATAGACTTACACAAATGGTCCCCTCCAGTACACAACTAGGACAATATCAGTCGCTACGGAGGGTGACAATATGTATGGGTACATATTCATACCATGTAGGGTAACTAAATAGACGGTTAAGCTGTTTATTCCATCTAGCTACAATGCTCCGCACTGTGTGTATATATTTATATATTTATGTGTACACATGTATATTCACTGCTTTTATTTTTCTTATCTTCTTAATTATTGCTCTGAGTGTTGCTATCCCTGTGCTGTTGCAATCCTGGAATTTCCCCATTGTGGGACTAATAAAGGCTTATCTTATCTTAATTAGTTTAACAATGATCTTTATTGATAGACTGAGAGTGTGTGAGTGTGGGTGTGTGGAAGCGGGTGCAGAGCGGGAGTCGTCTGGCAACCCTGTGGAGAGAGGGAAGAGACAAGAATGTAAGTTTTCTTGTAAACTGGTGAATTGGCAGAATGTTTAATAATCTTACGGGATAGGGAAGTAGCTGATGAGCCAAGAAGCAATTTGATCCCTTCATCCAGTGTCCAGGGTCACTGACGTGAAGCAGTGCTTGTGCATATAAACACAGTGCTGGAAGCAGGCAAGACCTCCACTGGGGAAAAGAGGAGAAAGTTCAGTCCAGGGTGAGAGCACTTATGGAGCAGGTAAGTGTGTAGCTTCTGGCTCACGGGTTTTGATCCAATCCGCCACCTGGAGCTGGAGAGGGTCCACCTGTGCACAGGGAAGAAGGACAGAGAGAGGCAGGAGCAGGAGGTGACAACATCCAGCAGTGCGAAGTTTACAGAAGCATTGGGGAGACGAAACTCCCAGATAAAGAAGTGTCGGTGATGAAGGAGGAGAGACAAGACTCCCAACAGAAAATCTCAGATTGCTTATGGTGAGTTGGGGAGACGAAACTCCCGGCTGCCGTGATGCAGAATCCTGACGAGAGGGGGAGGTGAGACTCCCAGTAGAAGAGAAGGGTAAACTCAAACGTGAGGAATTCTTCACCCTGTTGGAGCGTAGACGTCTCCATGCAGGAGTGCAGGACTCCACTCCTAATAAATGCCGTGTTGATTGGGAGATCCAGGTGTGAGTGAACCCACAGCTGTGGAAGGTAATCAGGGAACAGGAGAAAACACAGAGCACGGATAACCACAGAACCTTCTCCCCCATGGGACGCCTCCTGGCGGCCGGATCAGTGTGCCCGGGTGGGTCCGATGGAAGTCCCTGATGAGCTGTGGATCACTGATGAAAGAGGACCAGGCCCAAGATCTTGCCTCCGGGCCATACCCCGGCCAATCCACCAGATACTGAAGACCTCCCTCGCTGCATCAAGCATCCATAATGCGGTTGACCTTGAAGGCAGGACCACCATCGATCATCACCGGAGAGGGTGGGGGCTTCTTGGGTGGAGGACATAGTGGGCTGGCGGAAAATGGCTTAACCTGGGAAACATGGAAGTTGGGACAAATATGAAGGGACAGGTGGACAGCAACTGGGTTTACAATGTGGGAGATGGAGTAGGGGCCAATGAAGCAAGGGGAAAGTTTCTTAGACTCAGTTTTCAGATTAATGTTTTTGGTCGAGAGCCATACCATTTGTCCCACCCGGTAGGGTGGAGCCAGGGTCCTGTGACGATTGGCGAGCCTAGAGTTGCGGCCTGCCATGCGCTGAAGAGCAGCCCTGGTAGACCTCCAAACCCGGCGACACCGTCTGATGTGAGCCTGTACCGATGGAAAGGTGATCTCACCCTCCTCCACTGAGGACCCCGGTCTGACACAATGTCCACAGGGATCCCATGAAAACGGACCACGTGCAGGATGAAGAGGTCGGCTGTCTCCTTGGCGGAAGGGAGCTTGTGGAGGGGAATGAAATGAGCTGCCTTGGAAAATCTGTCCATGATAGTGAGGATTGCGGTATGGCCAGTGGAGGGGGAAAGCCCGGTCATAAAATCCAGGGCGACGTGAGACCAGGGCCTGCTGGGGATGGGAAGAGGATGTAGCAGTCCTGAAGGGGGAGAAGAGGATGACTTCCCGGTGTCACACTGGGGACAGGCTTGAATGAACTCACTGACGTCTTTTCTCATCGACGGCCACCAGAAGGTCCTCTGAAGCTGAGACATGGTGTGAGCCATCCTGGGGTGACACTTGACCTTGGAGGAGTGTAACCAATCAATGACCTCACCGTGGACTGAAGAAGGGACGTACATCCGCCCCGCCGGACCCCCGCCCAGGTCAGGCTCTGCTTTCTGTGCTCTCCTGACCCTCTCCTTGATGCGCCAGGAAAGCATGCCGACAATGCACGAAGGGGGCACTATAGGATGTGGTTCAGGTACGGCTGTGTCAGGGGAGAACTGTCTAGAGAGCGCATCAGGCTTGGTGTTTTTGGACCCCGGGTGGTAGGTGATCGTGAAGTTGAACCTGCCGAAGAACAGGGGCCAGCGGGCTTGTCTGGAATTCAGTCGTTTAGCCGTCCTGAGGTACTCCAAGTTCTTATGATCAGTCCAAATGATGAATGGCAGCAAAGCGCCCTCTAGCCAGTGGCGCCACTCCTCCAGGGCCAGCTTGACAGCCAGCAACTCCCGATCCTCCACATCATAATTCCTCTTGGCCGGAGATAGGTGACGGGAGAAGAAGGCGCAGGGGCAGACCTTGTTGTCGGAGGGAGAACACTGCGACAAAATTGCCCCTACCCCGAAGTCCGAGGCATCCACCTCCACTAAAAACTGCAGAGAAGGGTCCACCTGGGCAAGGACAGGGGGAGAGGAAAAACTAGACTTTAATTTGGAGAATGCCACCTAAGCCTCTTCGGACCAGTGAAAGGGGACCTTAGTGGAAGTGAGGCGGGTAAGCGGCAGAGCAATAACACTATAGTTATGGATGAAACGGCGGTAAAAATTGGCAAAACCTAGAAATTTTTGCAGCTGCCTGCTGGAAGAAGGAACTGGCCACTCCACAACAGCCTTTACCTTGTCAGGGTCCGCTAGGATCTTTTGGTGAGCGATTACAAACCCCAGGAAGGTGGTGGAGGACGTGTGGAACTCACATTTCTCTACTTTGACGTTGAGTTGGTTCTCAAGTAAACGCTGAAGGACCCTTCTCATGTGCACCCGATGCTCCTCTAAAGACCGAGAAAAGAGAATGTCATCGAGGTACACAAATACAAACAAACCCAGAAAGTCCCTCAGCACATTGTCGATGAGCCGCTGGAAAACTGCCGGCGCTTTGGTCAATCTAAACGGCATCACCAGATATTCAAAATGGCCACTAGGGGTGCGGAACGCCATCTTCCACTCATCCCCTTCTCTAATCCAGACCAGGTGGTAGGCATTCTGTAGATCCAGTTTAGTGAAGACAGTGGCCCCCTGGAGAGTCTTCTTTTTCTTCTTCTTTTAGATTTGATTGGTGGTTGGCAACCAGCTTATAGGTGCATTACCGCCACTGACTTGACCATCATCACTCTATATCTTTGTATAAGGAGTTCTTATAAGGAGTTTGGAACAACTCCTTACGTGTGAAAAAAATTATCCGTCCTTGGACTGTGTCCTTGGCAGCGTCAATAGCTGTGCCAGCCAGCCAGCCAGCCAGCCTCCTTCTTCTTCTTCTTTTAGATTTGATTGGCGGTTGGCAACCAGCTTATAGGTGTATTATTGCCACATACTTCACTCTACATCACTCTTCTTCTTCTTCTTCTAGATCTTGTCTAGATTTTTCCTTCAAGAAATCTTTGTCAGTGTCCTACATCTGTGCGCCTGTAGTTCTGTCTCTGTTTGATCTGTCCATGCAGTTCTTTGTATAAGGAGTCCCTATAAGGAGTTCCGAACAACTCCTTATGTGTGAAAAATTATCCGTCCTCATGCGAGGAATGGCTGCTAAGCAGAGTTGATGAAAGGTAGAGTGTATTTGTCTTTCACCGTGATGTTATTGAGCCCCCTAAAATCAATGCAAGGATGAAGGGAGCTAGCCTTCTTACCCACAAAGAAAAACCCAGCCCCACTGCCGATGAAGAAGGTCTGACAATGCCAGAACTTAAGGACTCTTTGATGTATTTACTCCCGTTCCGGGGCGAAAGGCTATAAAGCCAGCTAGATGGTAATAGAGCTCCCAGCAGGAGGTTAATGGCACAATCATATGGGCGGTGGGTACCTTTGCCTTGCTGAAAACTGGAGCCAGATCATGGTATTCAGGGGGAACCAGGGAGAGATCAGGCAGGGGAGTGGGCGGGGGACAAATGGACACAGCAGGAGAACAGGCTGAAGACTAAAGAAGCATTTAAACAAAACAAAAATGGTGGGCACGAAGTGACCCTTCCTGCCCGCCAACCGATAACAGGATTGTGAAGTCTAAGCCACAGGTAGCCCAGGATGACGGGGGAGGCAGTAACAGATAACACAAAAAAACTGATATGCTCCCTATGGTTACCTGACACAAACACAGAAACGGGGGCAGTCTGTTTGGAGACCATAGTGAGAGGCACATTGGAGAGGGCGATCAACTTCAACGGTGTCTTCAGGTTGTGACAGGGGAGCTTCAGCTGGGTTGCCAGACTGTCTGAAATGAAGCTCCGCTCAGCACCTGAGTCAATAAGAGCATCAGTGGAAATTTCAATTGGACCATGTTGAAAACAGCTGGGTAGAATCAGTCGTGTAAGGGGTTTTCTTTTGCCTATGTCCGTTAGTCCCCCTACTGTGACGAATGGACCTCCCCCCTTTTGGCTGAATGGGACTGAAGGCAACCTCATGATTGGCGCTGGCACAGTATATGCACAATCCGAGGTCGCGGTGGCGTTGTCGTTCCACAAGAGGCAACTTAGAGCGGCCCACCAGCATGGGCTCTTCAGCCTCAGGAGAAACAGGGAGGGGGAGGGCAGGGAGAGAAGACTGAGAGGAACAGCAAGGCTGGAAGCCCGAGTGATTAGAAAAACGGTGCTCGCTAGCCACTCACTCAACCAATTATCAATGCTAATGGCTACGGAAATTAATTCATTTAGTGAGAAGGGCTTCTCCAAACGGGCCAATTCATCCTGAAGACTGGGGCTGAGACTGCGAGAAAAAATACTGCAGAGAGAGGTATCCTCCCACCCAACCTCTGCCGCAACAACCCGGAAGTCTACCGAGTAATCGGCAACAGATCTAACCCCCTGTCTAAGGTTAAGGAGACGGGTGGTGAGGACTTATCTCGGTCTGAATGATCAAAAACCTCAGTGAACTCAGAAATAAATCAATCATAGGTGTAATTAGGATAATCGGGACGGGCCATCACTGCATAAGACCAGGCTAAGGCCCGCCCCTCCAGTAAATTAACCACATAACTGATTTGACTATGATTAGTAGGAAAATCCCATGGCACCCATTGAAACACATGACTGCACTGAAGTAGAAACCCCCGAGCCTCCCCCAGCTTACCGTAAAAACGGGTGGGGGTGGGAACTGGTGTAAACCGAGTGTGCTGCTTTTGAAGAGGGGTGGGATTAGAAGGCCCGGCTGGACCTCCGGTAGCAGACCGGAAGGGCTGTGCCGAGGTGAGCTGGTTTGAGCAGGGAATTAATTTGGGTCAACTTATTTAAGATCACTTGTTGTTGGTAAGTTAGGTGATGTAATCGAGCCTCCATGGTGTTAAGTCTTTGTGCGGTTGCACTGTCTGCTGGGTTTTCTTGACGGAGACGTACTGACATGTTTCACAGAAAACCTAAGCGCAGACACAGGCTCAGTTAATTTAACAATTCTCTTTATTGATAGACTTAGAGTGTGTAAGTGTGGGTGTGTGGAAGTGGGTGCAGAGCGGGAGTCTTCTGGCAACCCTGCGGAGAGAGTGAAGAGACAAGAATATAAGTTTTCTTGTAAACTGGTGAATTGGCAGAATGTTTAATAATCTTACAGGATAGGGAAGTAGCTAATGCGCCAAGAAGCAACTTGATCCCTTTATCCAGTGTTCAGGGTTCCGCTGAGGTGGAGCAGTGCTTGTTCAGATAAATACAGTGCTGGAAGCAGGTGAGACCACCGCTGGCGAAAAGAGGAGAAAGTTCATTCCAGGGTAAGAGCACTTATGGAGCAGGTGAGCGTGTAGCCTCTGGCTCATGGGTTGTGATCCGATCCGCCACCTGGAGCTGGAGAGGGTCCACCTGTGCACAGGGAAGAAGGACAGAGAGAGGCAGGAGCAGGAGGTGACAACATCCAGCAGTGCATAGCTTACAGAAGCATTGGGGAGACGAAACTCCCAGACAAAGAAGTGTCAGTGATGCAGGAGGGGAGACAAGACTCCCAACAGAAAATCTCAGGTTGCTTACAGTGAGTTGTGGAGACGAAACTCCCAGCTGCTGTGATGCAGAATCCTGACGAGAGGGGGTGGTGAGACTCCCGGTAGAAGAGAAGGGTAAACTCAAATGTGAGGAGTTCTTCACCCTGTTGGAGTGTATGAGTGTGTGGAGTGTGTGAGTCCATGCAGGAGTGCAAGTCTCCACTCCTAATAAAGGCCATGTTGATTGGGAGATCCAGGTGTGAGTGAACCCGCAGCTGTGGAGGATAATCAATGAACAGGAGAAAACACACAGCACAGATCACCACATTAGCACTACTTCAGCCGAAACCGGAAGTTGCGCCCATAATCATTTCTACAGCAGCGCCCTCAGGAATAAGATGGATTCAAGGATTCAAAGGTTTTATTATAATGTGCACAGTTAAGAAATGCAACATTTCCTGAGGAATGAAATTGTTACTCTGCTGTCCACAACGAATGGCAAGGTAATAAATACACATCAATACTAATACTAATAAAGGTAATAAACACACCTTAATACTAATACTAATAAATACTAGGACAGTTAAAGCAGTTAAGACTAGAGGAAACAAGAAGAATGAAATTCTTCTTGTTTCTTCTTGAAATTCTTCTTGAAATTCTTCAAGAAGAATGAAATCAGCTCCCTCATCAAAAAGGCCCAGCAGAGGATGTTCTTCCTGCGGCAGCTGAGGAAGCTCAAGCTACCCACCAAGATGTTAGTGCAGTTCTACACAGCCATCATCGAGTCCATCCTCACCACCTCCATAACCGTGTGGTACGCAGGAGCCACTGCCAGGGACAGACTAAGGCTGCAGCGCGTCATGCGCACTGCTGAGAAGGTGATCGGCTGCAAGCTTCCATCTCTCCAGGATCTGTACATCTCCAGGACCCGGAGGCGTGCTGGCCGGATCATAGCTGATCCCTCACACCCTGGTCACGTACTGTTTGCCCCCCTCCCCTCAGGTAGAAGACTTCGGTCCATCCAGACTAAAACCTCCCATCACATGAACAGCTTCTTCCCCTCTGCCATCAGACTGCTGAACACTAAGTGACTTATTGACTCTCATGCACTATATACAGCAGCTCAACCAGACTCATGTCAATCATCACTGTTTTCTTCTGCATTACCGACTGCACTATATGGTTCCTCCACATTATCTGCTGCTCGCTAATATATTTTAACTGCTGACCAGTATTACTCATTCTTATTCTACACTTTATTGCATGTATAGTTTATTTCTTTTATTTTATCATGTTTAATGTTGCAGCATTGCACCGAGACAAATTCCTAGTTTGTGTACTACATGAACAATGGCAATAAATCTGATTCTGATTCTGATTCTGATTCTGAAATTCACTGGGTGACCATAACATGTCCCTGAGTAAAATAAAAATTCACTGAGTGAGTATGACTTGTCTCTAATAATACCCAATAGGCTGTACAATGATAATTTTAATATCAGAGATGATATGAATGTGAGATGGCATGAGACTATGTACAATGTGCAAATGAACAATGTACAAATTAGCATCTAGTGTGAGAATTCCTCTGTGTAAAGCTGTGTGCCCTGATAATATCCAGTAGACTGTTCAATGATAATTTAGTAGCAGAGATGATAAGGACCTGATACGGGGTGAGACTATGTACAATGTGCAAATGAACAATGTACAAATTTAGCATCCAGTGTGTAAATTCCTATTTGCAAAGCTATGTCCGGAATTGTGTTATTTGTTCAGGAGTCTGATGGCAGTGGGAAAGAAGAAGTTTTTTAGTCTGGATGTCCTGCATTTCACACTTCTGTACCTCCGGCCTGATTGTAGAAGTGTGAACATTCTGTGCTGGGGGTGGGTGGGGTCCTGGAGGATGGAAGTAGCTCTCCTTTGGACTCTGCGATGATTGATGCTCTGCAGAGATCCTGTAGGATGCTTCATCGCCACCAGTGATGCGTCCTCTTACTGCTGCGTCGTCCACGAACTTTAAGATGACATTGTGGAGACTTCCGGTTATGGCGGCCACGTAGGAAGACGTGTTTCACTCTGCTCTGCTCCTAAAAATAAAAAGTTGGCAAATAACTCTCTCAGTTGGAACAAAACCTATCCCAGCGTTTGGGCGCGGATATGCCGGTAAAGCCTAAGGCTGGGAAATTAGGTGGAGGAAAAACTGAATCGTCGAAACAGTCCAAGTTAACAGACGTCCACACTCGTGACGAAGCAGAAAAATCGCCAGACTATGGCGGAGCAAGCTAGCGGCGGAGCGGTGACTGCTGGCGACTGCACGAGTGCGGTGCTCGCTGCCATTAGCTCAATGAGAGCAGACTTTTCCTCTAAATTTGATGGGATTATAGCAGCGATAGAAGGAATGAGAAAGGAAATAAGCGACTGTATGGAACGAGTATCGCAGGTGGAGCTCTGAATTTCCAGCGCTGAGGATGACGTCACCAGCCTACAATTAAAGGTGCGCACATTGGAATTAAAAAATAAACGTCTGGAAGATAGTGCCCTGGACTTAGAATCCCGGTCGAGACGGAACAATCTGAGGCTGGTGGGCCTCCCGGAGGAAACGGAGGGGCGGGACACATGTTCCTTTTTGGAAAAGTGGATTCCAGAAGCGCTGAACAACGCGGAGCTGCAGTCATCGGTCGTTTTAGAGAGTGCCCACCGAATCGGCCCACCGAGAGATATTAAGGCACCACCGAGGATGCTGATTATGAAGTTCCTCAGCTACAGAGACAAGATGACGATCTCCAACACGGCGCGAGCTAAAGGAGAAATTAAATACCAGGATCAACAGGTGCAGTTCTACTCAGATTTGGCCACAGGAATCCAACAATTAAGGAAACAGTTTGACCCTGCCCGTAAAGAGCTGCGCAATCTCGGGATTCGTCATGGAGTGATTCATCCGGCAAGACTGCTGGTCACATATAAAGGGAGAACCCACACCTTCAAGACCCCTCAGGAGGCGCAGGTGCTTATCAAGCAGATCCAAGTAGAGACTGGTGGGAGCTAAGCATGAAGCATGAACAAGATATAAAGGTAGAATATTTAAGTATTTGCACAGGCATCTGACTGACCTGAAGCATATAGCAAGTTTACAAAATATAGATTGTATTATATTTAAAAAAAAAAAAAAACCTATGATGTACAAAGTTGCTATAAAATTTTGGAGTTAAGTTGGAAAACTACAGAAGAGAGTTAATGTTATGTCATTAAAAGCAGTAGAGTCAGGGTGATTGAGAGGAGAAAGAAAGTGGTTTTGACTGATCCTCGTGGGTGTGGAGCAGTCAATGGCTATAGCGGGAGACAGAATTTTTTTTTTATTTTGGGGGGATTACCACGAATGTGGGGAGGGGGAATTTGTTTGTGTGTAGTTTGTGGGACGAATGTTCAACCACTCATGTTTTTGCTTCTCTGTATGAGCATGTTTATATTGTGAGGTAATCTCAAACTCTTTATTGATCATAGACCAAAGCGTTAATCTTAATTTAACTTCATGGAATTGCAGAGGTCTACAAAATTTAAAAAAACTTAAACAAGTTATGAATAAAATAAAAGACATAGGTTCAAAAATTGTGTTTTTACAAGAAACTCATCTAATAGAGGAGGATGTAAAAAGAATTAGGAGAAGATGGCAGGGAAGTGTGTTCACCTCATCATTTTCATCCCGAGCCAGGGGAGTTATGACTCTCATACATAAATCAGTCCCATTTCAAGTGAAAAATGTAATTGGAGACAAATTAGGAAGATATCTAATCATCCAAAGATCTTTGTTATTAGAAAATATAAATCTGGTGAACTTATACGGTCCCAATATAGATGATCAAAACTTCTTTGTTAATTTATTTCTTATTTTATCATCACTTACAGGGCAACATATAATAGCAGGGGATTTTAATTGTACATTGAATCCCGGTATAGATAGATCAACAGGATTGGACTGTACGCACAATGGATGCAGGATGACCATTAATCATTTTATGAAAGAATTGAGATTGCTAGATTCAATTCAATTCAATTCAACTTTATTTATATAGCGCCATTTCACAACAACAGTCATCTCATAGCACTATCAACTGTAGGGAGGACCCCCACAGTTGCAGAAAGACCCCAGCAATCAGGCGATCCCCTGTGAGCAAGCACTTGGCGACGGTGGAGAGGAAAAACTCCCTTTTAACAGGAAGAAACCTCCAGCAGAACCAGGCTCAGGGAGGGGCAGTCATCTGCTGCGACTGGCTGGGGGGTGAGGGGACAGAGAAGAAGAAAAGAACAGACATGTAGAGAGCAAACAGCACGATGGGGACTCAATCTATGGGAGAGAACAAACAAATGTTAATGACCAGCAAAAAAAAAAATATTTCATAGAGAGTGAGGAAAGGAGTGAGGCCCAGTGCATTACTGGAGGTCCCCCGGCTGACTAAACCTATTAGCAGCATAACTAAGGGAGGGTTCAGAAACACATGATCCCTCCCTAATTGTAGGCTATATCAAAAAGGTAGGTTTTAGCCCTATTCTTAAAAACAGAGATCGAGTCTGACTCCCGAATCCAGATTGGCAGCTGATTCCACAGGAGAGGAGCTTGATAACTGAAGGCTCTGCCTCCCATTGTACTTTTGGAGATTCTAGGTATTACAAGTAAACCTGCATTTTGGGAGCGTAGTGCTCTGTTAGGATGATACGGTAGTATCAGATCTTTTAAATAAAAAGGAGCCTGATTGTTTAGAGCTTTGTAAGTAAGAAGAAGGATTTTAAACTTAATTCTAAACTCTATGGGAAGCCAATGAAGGGAGGCCAGAACCGGAGAGATATGATCTCTCTTTCTAGTACCTGTTAAAACTCTTGCTGCAGCATTTTGGATCAGCTGAAGACTTTTTAAAGATGTTTTAGGACAGCCTGATAATAAAGAATTACAATAATCTAATCTCGAGCTAACAAAAGCGTGGATCAGCTTCTCAGCATCACTCTGAGACAAGATGCTCCTAATCTTGGCAATATTACGCAAATGATAGAAGGCAGTCTTAGAAACAAATTTAATATGTGAATTGAAGGACAAATCCTGATCAAAAATAACTCCAAGGTTCCTCACAGAGCTATTAAGAGAAAGAGTAACTGCATCCAAACTGAAAGTTTGATTTGGAAAGGAATTTCTAAGGTTTTTTGGACCAACAAGAATGACTTCAGTCTTATCTGAATTTAATAGCAGGAAATTACAAGTCATCCAAACTTTGATTTCCTTAAGACAGGCTTCTAACTTGGCTAATTGATTAGTATCATCTGGCTTCATTGACAGGTATAATTGTGTGTCATCTGCATAACAGTGAAAATGTATACAGTGCTTTCTAATAATGTTGCCTAACGGAAGCATATATAAACTAAAAAGAGTAGGGCCAAGCACAGATCCCTGTGGAACTCCATGACTAAGCTTTGAGCTGAGAGAAAACTCATCATTTACATGAACAAACTGGAACCTATCAGATAAATAAGATCTAAACCACTGCAACGAAGTTCCATTAAGTCCAACATAGTGTTCTAATCTATCAAGTAGAATATTATGATCAATAGTATCAAAAGCTGCACTAAGATCTAAAAGGACAAATACAGAAACTAGTCCATTATCAGATGCAATGAGGAGGTCGTTAGTGACCTTCGCTAAGGCTGTTTCAGTGCTATGATGGATTCTAAACCCAGATTGAAACTCCTCAAATAAACCATTTCCCTGCAGGTGGTCAAATAATTGCGTAGCAACAACTCTTTCTAAGATTTTTGAAATGAAAGGGAGATTAGAGATTGGTCTATAGTTAGCTAAAGATCCTGGATCTAGCGTTGGCTTTTTGAGTAAGGGTTTAATTACAGCCGTTTTAAAAGCCTGCGGTACATGGCCTAAAGTTAATGAAGAATTGATTATATGAAGAATAAAGCTACCAATAAGTGGGAAGACTTCTTTAAATAACCTGGTAGGAATAGGGTCTAAAAGACAAGTTGAAGGTTTGGATGAGGAAACTATTTTGTCTAACTCACAAAGGTCGATTGGAGTAAACTCATCAAGACAGACATCAATAGAAGGAGTTGTAGTAGTTACAGTATTTAAGTTAACTGTGGGAAGAATCTGATTGATTTTATCTCTGATGGATGAAATTTTATTATTGAAAAAGTTCATAAAGTCCTGACTAGTAAGCTCTAAGGGGATGCTAGGATTGACAGAGTCCTGACTCTTTGTCAACCTGGCTACAGTACTGAAAAGAAACCTGGGATTATTCTTGTTCTCTTCTATTAATGCAGAGTAATAACTCGTTCTAGCTTTTCTAAGAGATTTTTTATAAATTAAAAGATGATTTCTCCAAGCTAAATAGATTTCATCTAAATTAGTAGAGCGCCATTTTCTTTCTAATTGACGAGTCTTCTGTTTTAAGCTACGAGTTTCTGTGTTGAACCAAGGAGTTAAAAATCTCTGATTAGACTTTTTCTTTTTTAAGGGGGCCACCAAGTCTAGAGCCTGATGCAGAGAAGCTGAAACACTATCCACCATGTTATCAATTACAGAAGGAGCAAGCTGTCTATAGCTTATTTCCGTTGTGTTGACACATGGCATAGAGGAAACAATCTGCATAAATTTGGAAACAGCATCATCTGAGAGGCATCTACTGTGATAATATTTTTCTTTAGGAGCCAAATAGTCAGAAATAGTAAAATCAAAGGTTAACAGACAATGGTCTGACAGTACAGGGTTATGAGGAGACACTACAAGATTTTCTATTTCTATGCCATATGTCAGAACAAGGTCCAATGTATGGTGGAGGTAATGAGTAGAATTTCCTACTTTCTGAGAAAACCCAATCGAGTCTAATATTGAATTAAAAGCCACATTAAGGCAGTCACTATCTACATCCACATGTATATTAAAGTCCCCTACTATAATTATTCTATCAGATTTCAGCACTAAATCAGCTAAGAAATCAGGAAATTCGGATAAAAATTCTGAATAGGTTGATGGGGGACGATAAACTATGGCAAATAAAATTGGGTTTAACCTGGAATTGCTAAAGTGCCCAACACTGAGGACCAGGCCCTCAAAGGAATTATAACATGTTTTTTGCTTTACATTAACTAGTAATTTGGAATGGTAAATTGATGCTACTCCTCCTCCACGACCAGAACTTCTGGGATTTTGACAGTTTAAATAACCAGAGGGAGTTGATTCATTTAAACCAACATAATCCTCTTGTCCTAACCAAGTCTCTGTAAGGGAAATTAAATCAATCTGATGATCAATTAACAGATCATGGACTAACAGAGACTTGGGAGTTAGAGACCTAATATTTAATAAACCACATTTAATTTTTAAATTATGAGGAGGAACAGAGGCCAAATCATTCAATTTAGAGGCTTTATGTTTAATTTGAGTTTTACCAATATTTTGCTTTATCACTTTGGGATGCTTATACATTATATTTTTATTTACTTTGGAGGGAGCAGACAACGATTCTCTGATGGGGAAGACAGGGGCTAAGCTGAGGGGTGGCGGATGAAGAGGAGCTGCAGAGAGGCGTGTAAGACTGTGACTCTGCTTCCTGGTCCCAACTCTGAGTAGTCAGGGTTTTGGAAATTTGGATAAAAAAGATGCCAGATTGTTAGATAAATGAGAAGCACCATCCAAAGTGGGATGAATGCTGTCTCGTCTCATAAGACCAGGTTTTCCCCAAAAAGAGCTCCAATTGTCAATGTAGCCCACGTCATTTTTAGGACACCACACAGACAGCCAGCGGTTCAAGGATGACGAGCGACTAAACATGTCATCACTGGTCAGATTGGGGAGGGGCCCAGAGAATACTACAGTGGCTGACATCGTTTTTGCAAACTCACACACCGATTCTATATTAAGTTTCGTGACTTCCGACTGCCGGAGACGGATGTCATTAATGCCGGCGTGAATAACAATTGTGGAATATTTACAGTTACTTTTAGCCAGCATTTTCAAATTTGACTCGATGTCGCCTGCTCTGGCCCCCGGAATGCATGTGACTATGGCCGATGGAGTCTCTAGGTTCACGTTTCTGACTACAGAGTCGCCAATGATCAGAGTTTTTTCCTCAGCGGGTGTGTCGCTGAGCGGGGAAAAACGATTAGAAACGTGAACAGGTTGGTGGTGAACCGGGGCTTTGCGACTAGGCTTCCTTCTCACCGTCACCCACCCAGTCTCCTCGCTGCAGAGGAGAGCCGGGGAACCGGTGACAGGGGGACCTAAGCTAGCTAGCTCCGCTGCAGCTAATGGGCGTCCGTCGAGATTAACTGGCGCAGACGGTGTTTCAATGCAGCGGAGCCGGGATTCCAAATCAGACAACCTCGCCTCGAGCGCCTCAAAAAGACAACATTTATTACATTTACCGTTATCACTAAAAGAGGCAGAGGTGTAGCTAAACATCTGACAGAGAGAGCACACCAGAGGAGGAGAGGAAAGAGAGGTAGTAGCCATAGCTAATGGCTCGAGAGCTGGAGAGCAAACCACACAGGCAGACAGCAAAACAGGAAGTGACGATACGTTACCACAAGGAAGTGACGATCAACCTGTCATGACATTGTTGCCAGTGAAGTGGAGCTGGCAGGGAACTGCGGATGAGTTGAGCTTGGAGAGGTGTCTGACCGGGTGGAGAAGGCAGTCCAGAGTGATGATAATGATGATGGAGCAGGTGAGCGCACAACAACTTCCGGAGACGCACCGCGGAGATGGCAGCAACCCAATGAGCCAGCGCAACCCAATGAGCCAGCCAGATATATGGAGAAAAATGAAACCACAAGTTAAAGCCTACTCTTGTTATTCTAATACCTACAAGACATTCTCACGTATTGACTATTTTTTGATCTCCACAGAATTAAGGTCCAGGATTCAAAACTGTTTCTATGATAACATTGTGATCTCTGATCATGCACCCTGCTGTCTAATATATGCAGATAAGAAATTGACAAAGGAACCAGGTAGGTGGCAATTTCAGCATAAATGGCTTCAGGATGAGGAATTTGTTAAGTACATAGAAAAACAGATAGATGAGTTCTTTGATATTAATACTACACAAACATCAGCATGTATAAAGTGGGAGGCTTTCAAAGCTTTCATTAGGGGGCATATTATTAGTTATACAGGTTCAAAATCTAAGAAGACTCGAGAGGAGAGAGTCCAATTGGAACATAAAATAAAAATTCTTCAAGAAAAAGTGTATGCAGGAAGTGATCCAAAGTTAGAGAACGAATTACTGATTCTGAGAGCTGAATATGACAAAAAATCAGCGAATAGAGCTGCCTCGAGTCTTCTAAGATTGAAGCAATCTTTTTATGAACAAGGTGAAAAATCAGGGAAATTATTTGCATGGCAGATTAAACAATTAGAATTTAAAACACCAATTACCAGTATTATAAGTAACGGACAGGCAGTTGTAGATCCTTTAGAAATTAACAGTGCCTTTAGAGATTATTATGAAAAATTACATGATACAAAAAATGAAACTGACTTAACAAAACTAAATGGGTTTTTGGACGGATTATCTATTCCGCGTATTCCATGTGAAAACAGGGAGATACTGGAGTCTAAAATTAGTCAAGAAGAAGTTGGGCTAGCCATCAATAATATGAAATCAGGAAAAAGTGCAGGACCAGATGGTCTTCCAGTTGACCTCTATAAAAAAATTAAGAATAAATTAATAAAACCATTTTTGGAAATGGTTTTAGAAGCATTTCAAAATAGTAATTTACCACTATACATGAATAATGCCTTAATTATACTGTTGCCAAAACCAGGTAAACCCTCTAATAAATGTGAAAATATGAGACCAATAAGCCTATTAAATGCTGACCTTAAGATAATCTGTAAAATTTTAGCAAGACGACTACAAGAAATATTACCAAATATTATTAACCGAGATCAGAATGGCTTTATAATAGGAAGACAAGGCTTCCATAATGTAAGAAGACTATTTAATATTATCTATTCTAATAAAAAAGCACCAGATACAGCTCTCCTATCATTGGACGCCGAAAAGGCCTTTGATAGGGTTGAATGGCCCTTTCTTTTTGAAGTCCTACAAAGGTTTGGACTTGGAAATAATTTCATAAAATGGGTTCAGATAATATACAATAATGCTACAGCAGAAATCCTAACAAACAGCAATATCTCAAAATCAATAAATATCAATAGAGGATGTCGACAAGGCTGTCCACTTTCACCTTTACTGTTTACTATGGCAATTGAACCTTTAGCAATGGCAGTACGCTTACATCCACAAATATATGGAATTAAAGTAGGACCAACAGAACATAAAATCTCCCTGTATGCCGATGACATAATTTTGTTTATGTCGAATCTTAAAATATCAATTCCAACCTTGTTGAATTTAATAAAGAATTTTGGGGAAATATCAGGATATAAAATAAATAAAACTAAATCTTCAATATTAATGCTAAATGAGACCCAGAGAAATCACCCAGCTCCTGAGGTAAATCAATTCAATGTTGTAAATCAGTTTAAATATTTAGGAATTCAAATTGTGCCTAAGCTAGAATCAGTCGCCAGTGCCAACTATGAAGCCTTAATGACAGACATTAATGAGTTACTTCAGAGATGGATGTCACTACCAATGTCGATGATCGGGAGAATAAATATACTTAAAAGTAATATCTTACCCAAAATGCTTTATTTATTTCAATACATTCTTTTACCACCACCTTCAGATCTATTCTCAAGAATTAAAAAAAGTTAGTGGAATTTATATGGAACAATAGGAAGGCTAGATTACATCTGTCCTTACTATATTTACCATTTGATCGTGGAGGTCTGAAATGTCCAAACTTTATGTTGTATTACTGGTCAGCACAACTGAGGTCTATGACATATTATTTTTCATCAAATGATCTCCCTCACTGGACTGAAATGGAATCATATAATTTACCTTTACCTCTTCCCATATTCATATACTCAGACTCGGCAAAAAAATTACAGAAGCAAGTTAAAAATCCATTTGTAAAGCATATGATCAAAATATGGTGTGAAACCAAAAAATATTTAAAAGAACCACACTTATTGTCACAATTTAGCCCAATATGGGGTAATCAATATTTTAAACCAGGGAGAGCGGACGCTGTATTTAAAGTATGGAATTTAAAAAGGATTCAAAAGATTCAAGACTTATATTTGTCATGTTCAGATAACATAATGTATTTTGAAGAACTGAGGATCAAATTTAATCTTAATAGAACACATTTTTTTTTAAATATCTTCAGCTTAGGAACTTTATTCGATCAAATCAAAATAATGCTCTCATCCGACCTACTTATTCATCCTTGGAAAAAATTTTGACTAAAGATAGTAAGAGAAAGAGTATTATTTCAGAGTTTTATAACTCATTGACATTATCCTCAAGTGAAAACTCACAGAAAAGACTGAATTATTGGAAAGAAGACCTGCAAACTGAAATTTCAGAGGAACAATGGGAATTGGCTTGTACAGAAGCTCAAACCAAATCAATAAATGTACGTCTTAAATTGATACATTTTAAATGGTTAATGCGGATGTATGTTACACCGGTGGAGTTAAATAGATATAACAAAAACATACCAGATACGTGCACAAAATGTATGGAAAGTAAAGGAACCCTATTTCATTGTTTATGGGAATGTAGAAAAATTAGAATGTTTTGGGAAGAGGTGAGGGTAACAATTGAAAAAATAATTTCAGAACAAATCATATTGAATCCTAAATTGTTTTTGTTGGGTCTGTATCCAGAAAAACATAACTTTAATAAGAGTGAAAGAGCATTCATAGACCTCAGTTTGCTCAATGCCAAAAAATGTATTGCACTATTGTGGAAAAAGACTCATAGACCAGATGTGACTCAGTGGTTAAGACAGATGTTAACAAACCTTCCACTAGAAAGAATAACATATATACTGAAATCAAAGGAAATTGTGTTTGAGAATATATGGAGACCATTCATTGATTATGTAAAGAATTTAAATATAACTTCTGAAGAAGAAGGTGAATGATGTGTGTGGACCTTGTAAATTCCAAACTGGTGACTGTATAATATGTATACTTATGTAATGGATTGCCTAGACTAAAGACAGAGGAGCATTGTTGAAGACCTGTCTTTGTTAGTAGTTGTTGGTGTTTTTAGTACTTTTTTTTAAAATTACTTTAGTATTAGTGTTTGACTGTTTGTGCTATGTTTGTTAAAAAAAAAAAAAAGGTTCAATAAAAAATATTGTGGAAAAAAAATGATGACATTGTGGAGGAAAGGAATCAGACAAGACACGAGCTGACGACACACAACTTTATTTCCTCCAACCAGCAGAACAGACTGACTCTGAGTGCCAAAGTGATCGGTTTTATACATTTTCTCCCCATCTCTGGCACTCAGGGTAAACACATTTAAATATCTGTTACCAAGTGTGAACACATATCAACATACACATTAACACATTCGTGCCCCTGCGTCCTCAGGTGTAGGCCTGGCACAGCAGGGGCAAAAGGCACATCTTTATTTACTACATACCCCCGGTGCTCTGGCACCCCTGGCGAGCACCCCCGAAGTACTGGGTGGAGTGTCACCTCCTTTGTGTCACCACACAGCACCCCCACCACCACCCGAACACACAGAAGGGGTCCTAACCCTCCAGACCTTTGGGCCTGAGCAAGTGCCCATAGCGGCTGTAACGGTCAAAGCGCCTTCCTGTCGAGGTGGGTAGGAGAAAGGCTTGGTCTCTGGAGGGGGAAAGGGTGGGGAGGGGGAAAAGTTAGTTTCCTGAAAACAGTCCTCTGTCGGGGGAACACTAACCTGCGGACCCACTGTAGGAGTGCGTCTGCGCCGGGGAGCTTGAGCCTACGCTACCTGCTCGTCTGCCAACACATAAGCAGGCTTCAGCCTGCCTATGCAGACAGTTTCCTTACGGCCCCCCAAGTCTAACACAAAATGTTTCTCCCCAGTTTCCAGGACTCTGAACGGGCTGTTGCACAGCGGATGCAGGGGGGGTTCTGTGGGCGTTGTGCCTGACGAAAACAAATTTGGCGTTCTCTAAGTGCTTTGAAACAAAAGTGCAGAGAAAACAATGGTGCACTGGGCCCAGAACACTGGCAGCCCCTGTACCGGAAAAAAAAGTGCGTGGGTGTATTGGTACCGGGTGCAGGGCTCTTTGGCAAAAATTCCCCCGGGATCCGCAACGACTGAGAAAAAACGAATTCTACTGGGGAAGCTGCCAGATCTTCCTTTGGTGGGGAGTGCAACCCCAATAGGACCCATAGCAAGCGGTCAGCCCAATTTACATCTGTTAACGAGGCTCTGAGTGCTGCTTTAAGCAACCTGTGAAAGCACTCGCACAAACCGTTAGCCTGTGGGTTGTACACGGTGGTGCGGTGGATTTTGACCCCCAGGCTCGGACCAAAGTTGCAAAACAAATTGCGGACCCCTGTCGGAAGTGATGTCTGACGGGGATCCAAACCGTGTGACCCAAGATGACAAAAACATATGGGCTACCTCGGCCGATGTGGTGGAACTCAGCAGAACCACCTCTGGCCAACGCGTAGTGCGGTCCACGATTGTTAAAAGGTGTGTGAACCCCTGTAATGGTGGAAAGGGACCCACTAAGTCCACGTGTACGTGGTCAAGCCTTCTGGCTGGAATTTGAAAAGGCTCAAGGGGGGGCTTTGGTGTGCTTGTGCACCTTAGTCTGTTCACATGCAATGCACGCTACAGCTGACTCTTTCACATCCCTGCATAAGTGAGGCCAAACGAATTTGGACCCCACTAGTTTAACTGAGGCTCGCACGTCAGGATGTGAAAGGGAATGGATGGACCCAAAAAAGCAACAGTGCCAGGAGCTTGGAACCACAGGGTGGGTGCAGCCAGTGGAGATGTCGCAGAGCAGGGGGGGGGGGGGGCACCCTTCTTGTACCACCCTGCTCTCAAGTTTTAATATGGTAGCTGCGGACTGGAGCACGCAAATGTCTGCGTCCCCGGTTTGGTCGGTGGCCATTGCGGAAAAATCGATGCCCATGTGTACCGGAGAGAGCCGCGCACATGAAAAGCAGTCTGCCACAACGTTCAATTTACCGGCTACATGTTGGATGTTGGTTTTCAACTCTGAAATTTTAGCCAAGTGCCATTGTTGCTAAGCTGACCACGGTTCCAAGACTTTGGACATCGCGTAGGTCAGTGGTTTATGATCGACAAACACGGTAAACGCGCGACCCTCGAGCCAGAACTGAAAATGACACGTAGCAAGGTGGAGAGCCAACAACTCTCTGTTGAAAGTGCTATACTTACGCTTGTTGTCGCGCAAAGTACGGCTGAAAAAGGCAAGGGGCTGCCACAAACCGGAGACATACTGTTCCACTACGGCTCCTACCGCAACATCAGACGCGTCAGTGGTGAGCGCTATCTGCGGTGACGAGGCTGGGTGGGCCAGCAAAGCTGCATTAGCGAGAGTTGTTTTGGCATTTGTGAATGCCTGGACCCACTTGGGAGTCCAGTTGATGCTATCCACGGGCATGTTTTTTTGAGCACGCTGTAGAGCGGCTGCAGCAGCTGGGCTGCATGGAGTAGAAAGCAGTTGTAAAAATTGACCATCCCCAAAAATTCCTGCAGTGCCCTCACCGTCTGTGGACACAGAAAATCTGACACAGCTTGCACTTAATCCAGCAGCGGGATCGCGCCGTCTGGCGAGATGTGGTGGCCCAAAAAGCTAATTACCGGCAGCCCAAATTGACACTTCGCTGGGCTAATGATCAGCCTGTATACTTCCAAATAATGGAAAACTTATTTGAGATGGCGAGGTGCACCTCCTCTGATGCGCTAGCCACCAAAATGTCATCCAAGTAGACGAAAATGAACGGCAAGTCCCAGAGGACCGCGTCAATCATCCTTTGGAAAGTTTGTGCTGCACCCTTTTACCCGAACGGCATGCGCAAAAACTCAAAAAGAGGGGTTAAAGGGCACAGCAAAATGGGGTTATTACCACCATTTTGGGGATGTCCTCTGCATGCACCAGGACCTGGTGGTAACCGTGGACCAGATTCACTTTTGAAAAAAATGCATGTCCCGGCCAGGTGCACAGATAAATCCTGGATGTGTGGGATGGGGTAATGATTGTGTTCCATGGCATTGTTTAAGCGTCGGAAATTGCTGCATGACTGCCACAACCCATCAGACTTGGGCACCATGTGCAGCGGGGATGCCCAAGGACTGTTGGAGCGCCTAACGATGCCTAAGCGTTCTAAGTTAGCAAACTCCTTGCGCGCGATGGCTAGTTTAGCTGCATCTAGGCGGCGAGGGTGCGCAAACACAGGTGGACCTTTTGTGGTGATAAAATGCTTGGCCCCATGCTTGGTTACCATAGCGGAAAAAGTGGGCACCGTGAGTGTTGGGAACTTGGAAAGCAAACACTGGTACTTACACCCTGGAGCTAGAATATTTGCATGTGTTGGTGGCCCAACAACCCGAGCTGTGCAGGGCAAGGAGGAAAAAGATACAGTATCCACTAAATGCCTATTGGCAACATCAACAAGTAGTCCATGAGCATACAGAAAATCAGCACCTAAGATGGGGACCAAACATGCAGCTACCACAAAGTCCCACTGGTAATTGTGTCCATGTAAACATACAATGACTGTCCTTTCTCCTAACGTCCTGATGTGGAATCCATTTGCAGCTGTTGAAGACGGCCCACAACCTTCTGTCAGCCTGTCTGCGCTGACTGGCAAAATGAGGCTCTTCTGGGAGCTAGAGTCTACCAGAAAATGTCTCCCTGAATGTGTGTCCGTGATGAAAAGCAGCTTCTCCCTGTTGCCAGTAGCCGTCGCTGCTACTGATTGCTAGCTGATCCGTTTCTGCGTCCTCTGGAAATGGCACAGCAGCAGACAACGTTGCGAGTTGGCGCCAAAATAATGATGATGAAAACACGCCATCTCGTTCCTGCATTTCCAAGTGGCCATCCCGGCCACCACCTGCGGCTCCTCGACCTCACTGGAGTCCGCCAATGATCCGGGTCTCACTGCCTGGACGCCGAAACTCCTGTTAGCCAGGATGATGCAGTCTGCTTCTTCTGCCAGCATTCTGTAGTCTTTGGTCGCCAGCAGCAGCGAGTTGGCCAGGATTGCCCTTGCCAAAGCTGGTAGCTTCTTCAGGAAGAGATGGGCGAAGAGGAAAGATCTGTCATCTGCACCCAGCAAAAACAGCATACTCTCCATTAATTCCACGGCCGATCCCTCTCCTAATTCCATGTGTGAGAGGAGCTTCTCTTTCTCTGGTGGAGAGGGCGTAACACCGCAGCAGCAGCTGTTTGAGCGTGTCGTATTTGCGCTGGACTGGGGGAGTGTGAAGCAGGCTCATTGCATGCCGAGCGGTAGTGATGTTACGTCTGACACCGAAGGCCCGAAGCCCGTGTTGAGCAAAAGGGGCGTGTCCAGATGAAGCCTGCCTCGAGGCCTGTATAGTTTGTCACAGTATCACGTGACAAAAGGTAAACGAAGCCCCGTTTTCTAAAATCACGTGATTGCCTCGTTATTTGATGTGATTTGTTTAAAAAGCTGCGGGAAATACAAGAAATGTTCTGCGTGATCCGAGGTGACGCTGAAGATCGTGACGTGCAGAAGAGAAGAGACGAGAGAAGAGCAGAACTATGGAACCACCAAAAAGAAGGACATCTACAGTTTGGGAACACTTTGACCTGATTTCTCCCAAGAAGATAAAATATAATGTACAACTGCTTCGATTGATCACATAGAACAGTGGTCCCCAAACTACGGCCCGTGGTCCACATTTGGCCCGGCCCCCTGAACAATACCAGAGACGCTTACCCCCACCCCCCTCCACCTCCTCCTGCACAGAGCTTTTCCCGCACCTCGCTTCCAAAGCCGGCTGAGCGCCGTCTCGTTCCCCTGCTGAGCGTGTGATCAGCCATGCATTCTGTGCCATGCATTCTCTGTATCACTGTATAGAAGAGCTGACTGTACATGCCTCACGATTGCACTTAGAATTCGCTCTTAAACAGCTGGTCAGAGCTCACTCACAGCGCGCAGCCAGAGCGCTGGGTGAGCCTCCTGATGGAGGAATAAAACACCTTTAAACTTCGGCTTGCTGTGTCCGCCTACACTTATTTTTTCCTCCACACTGGTGACCTGGCGTGAATGGACTATCTCTCCCTTCTGCCGCGCTGTGGACTATTTTTTGCCTCCACACTGGTAAGCGTTATGATTTTTTTTTTTCAGTCTGGCCACGCGATCGAGACTAATACACGCATAGAACGTGACGTTCTATTCCACCCTTCTGCAGTCTATGCCCCTATCTGAAACTGCGCCCCCCCCCCCCGAAAAAAAAATCCTAGACTCACCCCTGTCAAATAAAACGGAATAATGGCGAAAAGGTTAGGTAAGAGAAAAATTGATTCAGAATGCAGGGTATTTAACCTGCAGTGGACAAACAATTATTTTTTTGTTCAGTGCAAAGAAAAGGCTGTTCAACAGCGGTGTCTACAAGCCTACTGGAACCTACAAAAGGATTATAAGGAGGAAACACAAGAACTTTGAGAGACTGCTCATATGAGTCATTTATGTAAGAGATTCTGCTCTGACAACTAAGCTGAACTTTTACCTGTTAAGATTGTGCACGGCACAACAGAAAGTTAATGTTCCATGGACTTTTTTTCTGTGAAGAACCCAGAGAGGGTTATTTGGTTATTATTTATTTCATAAATAGTGTTATTTATTTCATTAATAGTGTTATTATTTATTTTCTGACTTTTTTCCTGTGAAGATCCCGGAAAGGGTTATTTATATTTGGTTATGTGTGGCTTTCTGGAAAACAATAAATGTTTATGTTTAGGCACCCGTGCGATCGTCACACTTTTTCTGTTACAAACTGACCCCGGCTCCCATCAGAGAAGGCAAAAGTTATGTGGCCCTCACAGGAAAAAGTCTGGGGACCCCTGGCTTACATACTGATGTGTACTCTTTTTGTAGGTGGTAGTAACCTGTGGCACCTGCTGGACACCACAGTAACTCAGAGGCGTGGGGCATCCAGTGCAGAGGCTGAGGCTATTGTGGAAGTGCAGCGGTACCTGGCTGAACAAAACCTATCAAGACAACAGGATCCACTGCAATATTGGCATAGTCACAAAAATCTATATCCTCATCTGTATAAATTGGCACTTCAGTTTTTGTGTATCCTTCCATCTTCAGTCCCCTGTGAACGAATATTTTCAAAGGCTGGGGAAGTTGTCTCAAAAAGAAGAAATCGCCTGAGCCCCAACACTGTAAAAAAAACTTTTATTCCTGAATAAAAATCAATAAAACACCTCCCCATCCCCCACCCAACTTCCCCAGTCTAGATTATAACCCAGTCACACAAGTGCTTCATATAACTACTTATCCATAAAAACAGCCACACACCAAAATGATTTATTGATATATCACAACTGACCAATTGACACTTTGATATACCGTCAATGTTATTTTGTCAGTATACCATGATCAGGATAGATTGTTTTTCATCTAGCTTTACAATACCTCAAATGATTATTTTGACATAATACTGGAATAATTATACTAAAAGATCTACTACCCTACATGTAACATACCAGCAGATGTCAGTATTCTTAAATGAGCTGTTAAACGGGGCTTTGTCTGATCAGGATTTGGTGAAGCATTTGGCCAGAAAGACTCGACACATTCACGGGGCCTCATTTCACCATCACTACCGAGCGGTGCGTGGGTCTAGTGAAGCCACCACATAATGGTACTTTGTGTCATCCTCAGAGACTCTGTGGACAACGAACTAGGCTTCCACGTGAATGAACCAAGTGGCCGGGTCGTGGAGCCAAAAGTCCAGGAGTTTGACCGCCACAGCGAGCGTAGCGGGGGGAACCCCAAGTGCGGATGTTCCCACGGAGGTGCTCGGTCCGTCTTCCATTTTCACGTCTCAGGGTCACCAAAGTGGAGGAAACGAATCAGACGAGACACGAGCTGATGACACACAACTTTATTTCCTCCAACCAGCAGAACAGACTGACTCTGAGTGCCAAAGTGATCTGCTTTATACATTTTCTCCCCGCCTCTGGCACTCAGGGTAAACACATTTACATACCTGTTACCAAATGTGAACACACATCAACATACACATTAACACATTTGCGCCCCTGCATCCTCAGGTGTGAGCCTGGCACAGCGGGGGGGGGGCGAAAGGCACACCTCCGGCATACAACTAGGAACATACCGGTCGCTATGGAGGGTGAGAATATGTATGGGCACATAATCATACCATGTAGGATAACTAAGTAGACGGTTATGCTGTTTCATTCCATCTAGCAACAATGCTCTGCACTGTGTGTGTTTATATATTTACATATTTATTCCATCTAGCTACAATGCTCAGCACTGGGTGTGTTTATATATTTATATATCTACATATTATTCCATCTAGCTACATTGCTCCGCACTGTGTGTGTTTATATACTTGCATATTTATTCCACCTAGCTGCAATGCTCCGTACTGTGGGTGTTTATATATTTACATATTTATTCCATCTAGCTACAATGCTCTGCACTGTGTGTTCATATATTCATATATTTATTCCATCCAGCTACAATGCTCTGCACTGTGTGTGTGTGTGTGTGTGTATATATATATATTTTATAGTAATACGTACATATGTATATTAGCTGCTCTTGCTTGCTTGTTTTTTTCTTGCCTTCTGATTGTTGCTCTGAGTGTTGCTATCCCTGTGCTGTTGCAATCCTGGAATTTCCCCGTTGTGGGACTAATAAAGGCTTATCTTATCTTATCTTATCTTATCTTTATTTGCTACATATCCCCGATGCTCTGGCGCCCCTGGCTAGCACCCCCAACACCCCAAAGTACTGGGTGGAGTGTCATCTACTTTGTGTCACCACAACATTGTCCTTGTAGGACACAGGTGTCAAACTCATTCCATGGAGGGCCAAGACCCTGCAGGTTTTACCTCCACCCAGTGTCTTCAATAGGTGATCTCACAGAGTTTCTTCCCACTGATTGCTGATCAGTGAAAACACCTGCTGAAGACACTAGGTAAAAGCAAAACATGCAGGGTCTTGGCCCTCCATGGAATGAGTTTGACACCCCTGTTGTAGGAGGTGCCGCAGTCATGGGTGAATAGCTTCTGTAAAAGTTTTGTGAAGCTTTTTCCCCCCCTCAATCTTTTTTCATTTTTGAGCATCATCACCACTATCACAAGAAAGGCACAAACAAACAAACAAAACAACAAAACATAGCAGCATTAAAAAAATAAAAAGAAGAAGAAGAAGAAGTTTATTTTGAAAACCCCTTTTCCGGGATTTTGCTGAGTTGAAAGCAGCTGGTCACCTGTGTCTAGCTTAGATTTCCCACATTCAAGGCAGCCGGGATGCCACGTTAATTATTTTGCACTGACTGTTTCGGTGTTTGTTTCTTTGTTTTAAATAATTGCACAGTTTAAAAGAAAGTTACTTGTGTTAAATGTTATGGCATGTAGGAGAAGGCGACAGTATTTACACTCAGGTATGTGTCCATCTGATAAAGTATTTATGCCTTGTACTGGATTTGTTTATATTTTAAGCTTAGTAACTATGCATATTGTTTGGTAAACAATGTACACAATTCAAATAAAATAAACCGCAAATTGTGTTATTTGTTTGTGCTTTAATGCATTATTTGGCTGTCCCTTTCATTCTGCATTTAGACCATCACCATGGACATACATTCAGCAACATTGATCTACTCACTTCCAAGTACATGGTAAGATTACTAAGCTACAGCAACTTGACAAAGGGACATAAAACAAATCAGCACATCCCCTTTCATTTCAGTATACATACCTGTGTTTTTTCTGTCTCTATCAGGAGATGTGTAAAGTGGATTCCAGCACAGGTTCAGACTCAGAAATCAGTCCAAGATGGTCAGACACCAGCACTATGGTATTGCTTTGGTTCTTAAAGGTTCCCTGTTGTGCATTTTCCAGAGAGTAATTTTAAGTTTTGATATCCACAAGGGCAAATCTGGGGTGTTTCATAGTCTAAAAAGCTATTTTAAAGCTCTGTCTGAAACAGTTGATTTGTCAGTGTAAAGGTAAAGATGCACGGAGTAGAGGTAGTGAAGGTGGATGAGTTCAAAACAATGCCCAGTACACAAGAGAGATGAAGAAGAGAGTGCAGGCAGGGAGGAGACAAGAGTCGGGGATGATTTGTGACAGGATAGCAGCAAGAGTGAAAGGAATACTAAATGATAATGAGAATATTATAGAACCATAACAGAAGATTCATGGATACAGTAAGCAAAAACATGGAGAGGGTTGGTGTTGTAGAGGAAGATGCAAAGGATAGGGTGAGATGGAGGCAGATGATCTGCTGTGGAGCAGGGAGCAACCGAAAAGATGTGGCCTATGAATTTATTTTTATTGTCTTTAAAGGTCAAAACCCACAAAAAACATGTAGTGTGGCTTATATTAATCATATATTCCATACCTACATATGTATAGACATATTAGAATGTTTAGTGATTACATATGTGGAATGACCTCACGCCTATGAACAGGACAAAGGGGTCTCAACTGCCAGCGAGGATCAAAGAGCAGACAGAGTCGCAGCGGTGGAGACCGGATCGATCTCCTTGACCACCCAGGGTCAGGTGGAGGAGACGGAGGACAATGGAGGGGGGATTATGTTAATGCGGGATGTCAGCTTTGATATGCAATGTCTTTTGTTGAGTGTGGGTATAAGTATGAAGGTCTGACTGCGCTCGACCTCTTATTCTGCTTCTGCACTGAGATGAGACTTGTTAGGGAGGTGAAGCTGATATTAAACTTTGATTTATAAAGTCACATCGCTTCTTCATTTCTAACTCCCTACACTGGTGACCAGACTCCCGCGATTAACTCATCAGAGGCGACCCAGGCAAGCGCCGGCGCCCATGCAGACAGGGGAACGGATGGAAGATGTTCCCCCACGGCAGAAGCTACAGAGAGGGCTCAACCGAGCACCATCCCCAGCCCCGCCGTGAGAGCAGAAGAAAGGCGCTCTCACCCGGCGGACACATCAGGGACGGCCCACACAAGCGCCGTCACCGTCAAGCTGCCAGAATTCTGGCAAGAAGACCCGAGCTCGTGGTTCCAGCAAGCTGAGGCTCAGTTTGCATTGGCGGGCATAACGGCGGACGAGACGAAGTTTTATCACATCGTCGCCAAACTCGACGCTGCCACGTCAAGATGTGCGCGGAGCATAATCCAACAGCCGCCTGCCCATGACAAATACAGAGAGCTTAAAGCGACCATCGTCGAGAACTTCGTCCCCTCAGCCGAGGAGAGAGCAGAGAAGATCCTGGCGATCTACGGCCACAGAGGATGCAGACCCAAGGCCCTTATGGAGGACATGCTGCAGCTCAAGGAAGAAGACGACTTCCTCTTCCAACACATCTTCCTCAGCACTCTGCCGCCACACATGAGAGGGACGCTGGTCAACATGCGGTGCAGCACCCAGCAGGACTTCCGCGCGCTGGCCCGAGAAGCGCAGCGGCTCATCAACGCCTGCGGGGAACAGATGGCCACAGCAGCATCCGCAGATCTCAGCGCGGAAGCCCAGAGCAGCGGAGAACCACAGACAACCGAGCAGAGCCCGCCCACCATGGCGGCAACACGACCAAGGCGCAGCAAGCGGAACAACATCTGCTATTACCACCACCATTTCGCCGAGAAGGCATACAAATGCGTGCCCCCCTGCAAATTCAAAAGTTCGGGAAACGCCAAAGCCGAGAACCGTTAACAGCTGCGGCTCTCGGCGAAAAAAATAAGCTGCTTTATGTGACTGACGGACACACCGGGAGACAGTTCCTGATCGACACCGGAGCTCAGCTGAGTTTTATCACCCCTTCCCACGCAGACCGGGCCATGGGTCCCCGGGGAAATGGAGCGATGGCAGCCAACGGCTCGATCATCGACACCTTCGGTGAAAGGAACCTGCCTCTTTGCATCCACGGCCGCAACTATAGATGGACATTTATTGTAGCGGCGGTGAGTTTTAACTTGTTGGGTGCTGATTTTTTGTGTGCACATGGGTTGTTAGTCGATCTAGCAAATAGGCGCTTGGTTAATGCACTGTCATTTTCTTCTATCCCCTGCTCAGCTCGAGTTTCTCCACCACCCGTGCAGGCCAGCGCCACAACAGCAGGAGGTAAGTTTGACCAACTCCTCACCCAATTTCCAGCACTCACAGTTCCAAAATTTTCAGCGACAGTAGCGAAACACGGGGTTGAACACTTCATCCCCACAACAGGCCCACCCGTGTTTGCCAAAGCTCGGCGCTTAGACGCGACCAAACTCGCCATAGCAAGGGACGAGTTTGCCACCCTTGAAAAATTAGGCATTATTAGACGCTCGAAGAGCCCCTGGGCATCGCCACTCCACATGGTCCCGAAAACCGACGGTTCTTGGAGACCTTGCGGCGATTACCGCAGACTAAACAATGCGACAGCGCATGACCGCTACCCAATTCCCCACATCCAAGATTTTTCACTACATCTGGCGGGTGCGCGCATTTTTTCTAAAATAGACCTGGTCCGCGGCTACCACCGAGTCCCCGTTCGAGCAGAAGACATTCCTAAAACGGCTGTAATAACCCCTTTCGGTCTTTTTGAATTTTTGCGGATGCCGTTCGGCCTCAAAGGCGCTGCTCAAACCTTTCAGCGTATGATGGACGCGGTATTACGTGACCTCCCCTTCGTGTTCGTCTACCTCGACGATATGCTGGTAGCCAGCCCGTCAGAGGAAGAGCACGAACAACACCTCACTACAGTTTTTCAGAGACTAGAAGAGCACGGGTTAATAATCACCCCAGCCAAATGCAAATTTGGCGTGTCACAAATTGATTTTTTTGGGAGACAGTTTCACCGAAGGGGGCAGTCCCATTGCCAGACAAAGTCCGCGCGGTAAAAAATTTTCCACGACCCCAAACGGTCAAATCGTTGCAAGAATTTTTGGGAATGGTGAATTTTTACAACCGTTTCCTCCCCCGCGCAGCTCAACTCATGCAGCCCCTGTATGCCGCGCTCAGAAAACAAAAGCCTTCCAACACGGTCGAATGGACCCCGGAGCGCGAACACGCCTTCGCGGAAGTAAAAAGTGCTCTAGCGAATGCCACATTGTTGGTTCACCCCGATCCCGCGGCCCGCATAGCGTTAACCACAGACGCTTCAGACCTGGCCATAGGGGCAGTCGTAGAGCAACATGTTGGCGGAACCTGGCAACCTTTAGCATTTTTTAGCAAATCTTTAAACCAAACCGAGCGTAAATACAGCACTTTTGACAGGGAGCTGCTAGCGCTTCATTTTTCCATCCGCCACTTCCAGTTCTGGTTAGAAGGGCGGCGCTTCACGGCTTTTGTAGACCACAAACCGCTCACTTTTGCGATGGCTAAAATTTCAGAACCATGGTCAGGCAGGCAACAAAGACAGCTAGCTGCAATTTCAGAGCTCACCACAGACATTCGACATGTGGCAGGCAAACTTAACGTGGTAGCAGACTGCCTCTCTCGCGCTGTGACATCGCCAGAGCACGAGGAGACAGATTATACTACCTCAGCCACAGAACTCTTCGCCAACGCGGACACGTACGCGGCCCCAATTCATGTAGGGATAGATTACGCAGCCATGGCAGAGGAACAAAGCAGCGACGCGGACGTGCGCGCGCTCCTGTCTGGACCAACAGGGTTAAGACTGGAGGAAAGGGGTTTACGGGACGGTGTACCCCCCCTAATCTGCGACGTTTCAACCGGCCGACCTCGCCCGGTAGTCCCAGCTGCATGGCGCCGCTGCATTTTCGACTCGGTTCATTCCCTCGCGCACCCAGGGGTGCGTGCCTCGGTTAAAATGGTCGCAGAAAAGTTTGTTTGGCCGGGCCTGCGCAAAAATGTAAAGGAATGGGCAAAAACTTGCATGTCTTGTCAGCGCGCCAAGATACAAACACACAAAAGCTCCTTTAGAGCCTTTTCGAATCCCAGCCAGAAGGTTCGACCACGTTCATGTCGACCTCGTGGGACCACTACTTTCGTCTCAGGGTTTCACACACCTGTTAACGATGATAGACCGTACTACGCGCTGGCCTGAGGCGGTCCCTTTGACGTCAACCACAGCTGCGGAAGTCGCTTGTGTTTTTTTAACAAACTGGGTGGCACGTTTCGGCGTCCCATCGGACATCACGTCCGATAGGGGGCCTCAATTCGTCTCAGAGCTTTGGTCAGCCATGGCTAGCAGCTTAGGGGCGACAATTCACCGCACCACCGCATATCACCCTCAGACTAATGGGTTATGCGAGCGTTTCCACAGATCTTTAAAGGCCGCCCTCAGGGCCTCACTAACGGATACAGATTGGGTGAATAAACTTCCCTGGGTTTTATTAGGGTTGCGTTCTGCGCCTAAGGAGGATCTAGACGCCTCCCCAGCAGAATTAGTTTTTGCACAACCTCTCAGACTCCCAGGTGAGTTTTTACCAGAGAATCCAGAGCCTGGGCATCTTCCAGCCCTGAGGCCTTTAGGCAGCACCGGACCGGACACTCTCCCCGGACCGGCACATCACTCTTTTCCACGGGTTTTTGTCCCCCAAGCTTTAAAAAACGCCGAGTTCGTTTTTGTTAGGCACGAAGCTTTAAAATCAACCCTCCGTCCACCATACGACGGACCATTCAGAGTGCTGGAACCTGGTGATAAGCATTTTGTGCTTGATTTAGGGGACAGAAAAGAAACAGTCAGCATTGACGGGCTTAAACCTGCCTTCTTATTGAGAGAAGAACCTGCACGGGTGGCGAGAGCACCTCGGCGAGGTAGACCCCCCCCCAAGAAAAAAAAACTCAGCCCCCCTGCAGGGAACAAATAACCACTCTCCTCCCCAAGCTGCAGAGTCCTTACAGGAGGGTCCCACCACAACGCCAAAGCGGACCCACAGCAGATTCGGGAGAAGATTAAAACCCAGACTGCACAGGGACTGATGCAAATTGACCAAGAGTTGTTAACTGTGTTAGCAGATTGTGCCGTGACAGTTCTAAGGATGATTTGTGATATTACTATACTGTTGTTACCACTGAATTCTCTACAGGAGCATGACTACTGGAAAGATTTTTCCTCGTTTTCCCTGTCAAGAGGTTAACAGTATAATATGTCATAGAGATTATCTTAAACTGTAAACTTAATTTGATTGTCCTTTTCTTAGTCGTTTGGGGGGGGGGCTGTGGCTTATATTAATCATATATTCCATACCTACATATGTATAGACATATCAGAATGTTTAGTGATTACATATGTGGAATGACCTCACGCCTATGAACAGGACAAAGGGGTCTCAACCGCCAGCGAGGATCAAAGAGCAGACAGAGTCGCTGCGGTGGAGACCGGATCGATCTCCCTGACCACCCAGGGTCAGGTGGAGGAGACGGAGGACAATGGAGGGGGGATTATGTTAATGCGGGATGTCAGCTTTGATATGCAATGTCTTTTGTTGAGTGTGGGTATAAGTATGAAGGTCTGACTGCCCTCGACCTCTTATTCTGCTTCTGCACCGAGATGAGACTTGTTAGGGAGGTGAAGCTGATATTAAACTTTGATTTATAAAGTCACATCGCTTCTTCATTTCTAACTCCCTACATACTGTACATTTTATACTGTTTTTGTTATATATATTCATAAAAACTGGTACAAGAAAATGATATATACCCCTTAATTCATCATCGAGCATCTTCTCAGAGATGATCATTTAGGAAAGGAGGCACCACAGAGTAAATCTAACTGCAGTCTTGTCTTTATGAGAAGGGTTGTAGGAGCAGCACATCAGAAAGTAGGACCCTACACCGGGTGATACCAGTACCACACAGGCCTGCAGGAAGGCATTGCTGTGATTCTTTGGTAAGTATTCTTCTTGTTCTCAATCTAGATATGCTTTAAAAGTGTCTTGCTGCTTCTTGGTTATTAATGAATGTGTGTGCCCATGATTGCAGTTTTTGGACCCCTATGATGGAAGCTCTGAGGATTCGGATGAGACCCTCTACAGCAGGCAAACCAGAGACAGAGGAAGAAGAAGAAGCAGGAGATCTGTCCTTCACCACCCAGCTTATGCTGAATTTAAAGAAGTGGTGAAAAATGGGGAGAGAGAATTGGTAACAGAGCAGCAGCATCTTTTGGATGCAACGATGAAATGTGAAAGTGACTCTGAGCCTGCATACAGTGACTGGGACAGTTGCAGCACAAATCTTTCAGAGGAAAGGGTCACGGAGTCAACTATGGATGTGGAGGTGCAACTTGAAAATCCAGCATTGCACGTGACAAAATCCTCCACAAATGACTCACCCATACCAGCAGACAGGAGCTCATCTGAACAGTCGCCAAACTCCTGTAACCTTGGAGCTCTTCACAAAAGAAAGATAAGTGTTCTTGGAGCAGAGGTGGTGGCGTTGAGACAAGGAAAGAGACACTGCGTTTTCAACGAGGATGACAAAGAAGGGAAAAATGAATTTGCATCTGAACCATTTTAGAGCAGTCCAACATCAGCTGAGTTTCAGTTGCATATTAAATAACCAAGCGAGTGGGGTTTTTTTATGCATTGTGTTGGAAAAATAATTCACAAATACGTTTTGTTTGATATAAAGTAAATATTTTTTCAACTCTGCTTTATAGGTATTGGGTGGAAAAGTCAATCATGAACAACTTTGCCTTTATGTTGCCTTGCTAGAAAATAAAAGCCTCTATAGTGAGTTTAATTGTTAATATGGACTTACCCACAACCCCCTGTCCTTTGGCCAGTTAGTACAATAACTAGATTTTTTTTTTTTTTCAAATTAAGCACAAACTGGAATAAAATATACTTTGGTTTATAATATTTGTGTGCAAAGCAGAAGCTAAACATTTTGGTTTTGTATTTATTTTTTGACATTGCAGTTTGTTTTAATTCCTTCCAATAGTGTGTATGGCATAAATGTATTGATTACTTTATTGATCGCCATGAGAAATTTTGTTACAGCTGCACATTTCATGGGGATCACTACTCTTCCTAGGCAATTGCCCCAATGGTCGGCAAACTCACTCAATGATCCTCAGGTGGGTCTACGTCAAGGTTGTTCTCAAGGTCATTGTCAAAAGTCAGGAGATCTGTCCACTGATGTGATTTTACAAAAATTGCTATCCCTCCTAGGCAATTGCCTTAATTCTCCACAAAGTCATACATGATTCTCAGGTTGGTCTGCATCCAGATGGTGCTCAAGGTCTAGTTCAGGGTCCAAAGTCTGATCTGAGTACTCTGGTTGGGGGGGGGGGGGGGGTTATCAGGCCGGAATTAGCTATTCCATGATTGATGGTCTGGTTTTTAAAACATGTCCAAAGTCCTTTCACCTTGACCAGAGAACAGTTAGCCAGGTTTATTAGCTCTGGTAGTAATGATTTCCTGTAGCAGGGTTTATTGCAACCAAACTGAAGAATTGAAAGCACTTTGCAGTCTTAGAGATCATGTAATTAAAGTGATGGATTGTCAGTTATGCTGAGTAGTTTGTGCAACACTTAAACTTAACTTTAATACTTAATCAACTAGACTCCAAACAGCCCCTAGCACTGAACATGTTGGTGTCAACTGACACTGCTGCCCAACATACAGTGGTGTGAAAAATGTTTGCCTCCTTCCTGATTTCTCATTTTTTGTATGTTTGTCACACTTAAATGTTTCAGATCATCAAACAAATTTAAATATTAGACAAAGATAACACAAGTAAACACAAAATGCAGGTTTTAAATGGTGTTTATTATTAAGGGTTAAAAAAAATCCAAACCTACTGTTATGTCTATAATTGTAGAAATGAAAAGCAAGTCTCAACTCAGTTAACAGGGTTTATTAAATAAAACACTTAACTATAGACAGAGGCTTACGACACTCTCCTGCTGGCCAGGTGGCTTCACGACGAAAGAGGCAGAGCCTCTTCCGCCCACTACTTTTATACCTAGGGCAGCGTCACCGCCGGAAACCAGTAGTGCCCACCCCGGTCTGTCCCATGACCAACCCGGCCGCCATCTTGCTAATACCAGCCTGTTTCCATACATAACACCTACATGGCCCTGTGTGAAAAAGTGATTCCCCCCCCCCCCCGTTAAAACATAACTGTGGTTTATCACATCTTTGGAAAGCTGAGTTCAATTTCTCTAGCCACACCCAGGCCTGATTACTGCCACACCTGTTCTCAATCAAGAAATCACTTAAATGGGGCCTGCCTGACAAAGTGAAGTAGACCAAAAGATCCTCAAAAGCTAGACAACCTGCTGTGATACAAAGAAATTCAGGAACAAATGAGAAACAAAATAATTGAGATCTATCAGTCTGGAAAAGGATATAAAGCCATTTCTAAAGCTTTGGGACTCCAGCGAACCACAGTGAAAGCCATTATCCACAAATGGCGAAAACATGGAACAGTGGTGAACCTTCCCAGGAGTGGCCGGCCGACCAAAGTTACCCCAAGAGTGCAGCAATGACTCATCCAAGAGGTCACAAAAGATCCAACAACATCCAAAGAACTGTAGGCCTCAGTTGCCTCAGTTAAAGTCAGTGTTCATGATTCCATCATAAGAAAGAGACTGGGCAAAAATGGCCTGCATGTTAGAGTTCCAAGACGAAAACCACTGCTAAGCAAAAAGAACATAAAGGCTCGTCTCAATTTTGCCAGAAAACATCTTGATGATCCCCAAGACTTTTGGGAAAATACTCTATGGACTGATGAGACAAAAGTTGAACTTTTTGGAAGGTGTGTGTCCGTTTACATCTGGCATAAAAGTAACAGCATTTCAGAAAAGGAACATCATACCAACAATAAAATATGGTGGTAGTGTGATGGTCTGGTGCTGTTTTGCTGCTTCAGGACCTGGAAGACTTGCTGTGGTAAATGGAACCATGAATTCTGTTGTCTATCAAAAACTCCTGAAGGAGAATGTCTGGCCATCTGTTTGTGATCTCAAATTGAAGCGCATTTGGGTTCTGCAGCAGGACAATGATCCAAAACACACCAGCAAGTCCACCTCTGAATGTCTTAAGAAAAACAAAATGAAGACTTTGGAGTGGCCTTGTCAAAGTCCTGACCTGAATCCAATTGAGATGCTGTGGCATGACCTGAAAAAAGTCGTTCATGCTTGAAAGCCCTCCAGTGTGGCTGAATTACAACAATTCTGCAAAGATGAGTGGGCCAAAATTCCTCCACAGTGCTGTAAAAGACTCATTGCCAGTTATTGCAAATGCTTGATTACAGTTGTTGCTGCTAAGGGTGGCCCAACCAGTTATTAGGTTTAGGGGGCGATCACTTTTTTCACACAGGGCCATGTAGGTTTGGGTCTTTTTTTCCCCTTATAACACCTTCATTTAAAAACTGCATTTTGTGTTTACTCGTGTTCTCTTTGTCTAATATTTAAATTTGTTTGATGATCTGAAACATTTAAGTGTGACAAACATACAAAAAAATGAGAAATCAGGAAGGGGGGGGGAAACACTTTTTCACACCACTGTATAGCCATAAAGAGGCTTGTGCTATAAATGTGTGTGTGTGTACACAGTTGAAATCAGAAGTTTCAACTGTGTATAAAATGACATAACTTTTTTCAGCCACTGTCTGACATTAAATGAGACTAAATTTTTCCTGTTTTAGGTCAGTTAGGATAACCAAAATTATTTATATTTGCTAAATGCCAGAATGAGTGAGAACTTTTTACTACTTTCTTCAACATCAGAAGTATACATGCACTGAGATTATTATGCCTTGAAACAAGATGCCTGAAGGTCCCACGTTCATCTGTTCAATTATATGCAGGTATAAACACCATGGGAATGTCCAGCCATCATAACACTCCGGAAGGAGACAGATTCTGTGTCCCAGAGATGAATGTGTCTGCGTGTGAAAAGTGCATATCAACCCATGAACAAAAGAAAAAGATCTTGTGAAGATGGTGGCTGAAGCTGGTAAGAGAGTGTTTTCCACTGTGAAACAAGTCCTGTACCGACATGGACTGAAAGGCTACTCAGAGAAGAAGCTATTACTCCAAAAGCAACATAAAAAAGCCAGATTACAGTTTGCAAATACACACAGGGACAAAGACCTTAATTTTTTGGAGACATGTCCTGTGGTCTGATGAAACTAAAATTGAACTGTTTGGCCATAATGACCATCACTACATTTGGAGGGAAAAAGGGGGAAAAACTTGCAAGTCTGAGAACACTGTCCCAACTGTGAAGTATGGGGGTGGCAGCATTCTGTTGTGGGGGTGTTTTGCTGCAGGAGGGACTGGTGCATTTCCCAAACTAGATGGCATCATGAGGAAAGAGCATGAAGAAATATTGAAGCAACATTTCAAACCATCAGCCAGGAAGTTAAAGTTTTCAGGCCCTGCTAGAAAAGGAAATTGGTATCTCCATGAAGGTTTTCAACACACTGAAGCATGAAGTGCTCTAAAATTTCTTGGCAGACAGCAATGGTGACTCTGGACTCTATAAAACACACTGGACCAGCATCAGTAGATGACATGGCACTCCAAATCATCACTCCAAATCAGACTGCAGATATGTAACACTGAGCTTTAAACGCCTTGGATTCTGTGCTACATCAAACTTACTCCAAAGTCTAGGGCCTTCATTTTCAAATAAAATGTAAAATTAGCTTCTACCAGAAAAGAGGACTGGTCCACAGAGCAACAGTCCAGTTCTTTTTCAGGAGTGGCTTAGTGTTAAAAAGAGGACAGCTGTATCCTGTTTTCACAAAGACGTCTGTATTTGGTGGTTCTTGATGCACTGACACCAGACTCAGTCCACTCATTGAGAAGTTTCTCTAAGTTCTTGAACCAACCTTTTTCTTGGGAATCCTCTCAAGGCTACAGTCATCCCTGTTGCGTGTGCACCTTTCCTACGACACTTTTTTCTTCCAATCAGCTTTCTGTTAAAACACTTTGCAACAGCCTTTTCAGCAATGACCTACAGTTTACCCTCACTTTGGAGCGTGTCCGTGATTGTCTACTGGAGGACTGACAAGTTGTTTTTTCCCCCTATGATTCTGGTTGTGTGTACTGAACTGGTTAGGGAGATGTGTGGTATGTATACTGTTTGAATAGTAATTTACTTCAAGATGACATTAAATATTCTAATAATTTGAGATACCAATTTTCATAAGCTATAAATCAAATTTAAAAAGCTTAAAATAGTTTTTTTGCAGGTAAAGAATAAAAACCAAAATGTTAATGATGGAGTAGCTCCTTCCGGCCTGACAAAATCACCCGTGGTTGCTCAGATCTCCTGACCATTGACCTTGACCTTTAGCACAGCCTAAATACAGACCCATCTAGGATGTGCATAAAGTCAAGGTCAGTGGCCTAGGAGCAGTAATGTTTTTTAGGAAATCATAAATGCCCAGATCTCCTGACCTTTGACAATGACCATGACCAGAATGCAGAGCTACCCAAGGGTCACTATGAGTTTCTGAGAATTGAGGTAACTGCTGAGTAGTGATTTTTCTAAAATCATGTAAGTGCCCAGATTTCCTGAACTTTGACCTTGACAATGATGAAAACATGGATGCAGACCCCCCCCCCCCCCCAAGGTCATTGTGAGTCTGGTCAATTGCCTAGGAGTAGTGATTTTTCTGAAATTGCATAAGTGCTCAGATCTCATGACCTTGAGTACAACTTGGATGCAGAACCACCTGAGGATCATCGTGGGTGAGTTTCGTGAGCATAGGTGTAGTGTTTTTATTAGGACAAGTTATGGTGTTACATGGGTGGTGACATCACCCAGAGTATAAAAAGGCTGTGCGATAGAGGGGCGGTCTCTTCGACCACCTCTCAGCCTAGCGGCAGCGTCTGTCTGTATTCTGTGAGTGTATAATAAAGTCCTGTGTAGTTCACCACTCGCCTCATCATTGTTCCACCTTTTACAGACATGATGGGGGCAAATGCCTAGGAGTAGTCGCGATTCCCATGAAATGTGGACAGGCACAACATCATTGTATTAGCTCCTTTCAGCTTTGTCAGAATGAGATAAAACTATATTGTGGAGAAAGGGGGCAGGCGAGGCAACGAGCTGGAAGACACAGAAACTTTATTCCATCTCCAACATACAGTACAGCAAAAGAGCTCCCGGGTCTCTGTGCATTCCTCTTTTAGATCTTTAATTCCATACATTGAGACCCAGAACTTCCAACTATCATACATTGTGTTTAGAACAAAGCCTGTGTGGCACATCAACATGATATAACACTGGCGCCACCTCACACCCTTCTTCTTCCAGCGGCTCCGGCATTTACTCCTGTCCCCGGGGAGCACATAGTCCCTACTGTCCCGTCTGATACCACCCGGTGACACCTCCTCTTTCAGCCCATTGTTCCCCCCTTCCCCAGTTGCCTTCTTCTCTGGGTGGAGAAGTCCCACACCATGCCCCCACAACATTAAAGTTTAAATTTAGAGTTAAATTATGAAACATACTTTACTGGATCTTTTCAAAGATTTACATTTTTCAAAATATAATCCACCTCCGGACGGCATCAGCTCGAGGCTCCTCAAGTCCGGTGCAGACCAGCCGTGTGGGATCGTGGAGCACATCTTCAGCCTGAGCCTGAAGCTAAAGAGGGTACCACAGCTGTTGAAAACATCCTGCGTGGTACCCGTGCTGAAGACTCCGCACCCCAAAGACCTGAACAGACCAGTGGCCCTAATATCACACCTAATGAAGACCCTGGAGAGGCTGCTCATTGCCCACCTTCCCCCCTGGTGGGACCAGCGATGGATCCCCTTAAGTTTGTATACCAGCATGGCATCAGGGTGGAGGATGCAGTGATCTTCCTCCTACACCATTCCCTGGGAACACTGTGAGGATCATGTTCTTTGATTTCTCCAGTGCTTTCAACACCATCCAACCAGTGATCCTGAGTGACAAGCTGCTGTGTGCAGGGGTGGACCAGCACCTGTCATTGTGGATCCTGGACTACCTCACAGACTGACCAGTTTGTGAGAACCCAGGACTGTGTGTCTGACACCATCATCTGCAGTACAGGGGCCCCTCAGGGAACAGTTCTGGCTCCCTTCCTGTTCACCCTCTTCACTGCTGACTTTTCACACAACACACCACACTGCCATCTATAGAACTTCTCTGATGACTCTGCGATCGTCTGTCTCATCTCTGTCATCTCTGATGGGGATGATGTGGAGTGCAGAGGACTTTTCCAGGACTTTGTGGACTGGTGCCTGCAGAATTGCCTCCAGATCAATGCGGAGAAAATCAAGGAACTGTGGTGGACTGCCACAGGCGGGGACAACCCCCCACAGTACCGGCAAACATTCAGAGAACAGACATTGAGATGGTGACATCTTGCGAGTACCTGGGTGTTCACTTGGACAATAAACTGGACTGGTCACACAACACCAATGCGCTCTACAAGAAGGGGCAGCACAGGCTGTTCTTCCTGAGGAGACTCAGGTTGTTTGGAGTGCAAGGGGCACTCCTGAAGACATTCTGCGATTCGATGGTGGCATCAGCCATCACATTTGGAGTGGTCTGCTGGGGCAGCGGCATCACGGCAGCCAGCAGGAAGAGACTGAACAGGCTGATCAAAAAAGCCAGCTCTGTTCTGGGGTGACACCTCGACCCAGTGGAGGAGATAGGAGAGAGGAGGATGGTGGCTAACCTGTCATCTCTGCTGGAATTTGAGTTCTACCCCATGCAGGACACACTGAACGCACTGAAGAGCTCATTTAGCAGTAAGCTGTGCCATCGTAAGTGCTTGAGGGAGAGGTTCCGCAGGTCCTTCCTACCTATGGCTGTCTGACTTTATAATCTAACTGGTACAGCTTATAGAGGCCGTATTAAACGTCACAACATTACCCAATAGAGATTGTCCCCTCCAATACACAACTAAGACAATTACAATTATCGAGGGTGGCAACAACACTGTTCATTCAAATGTGAAATATACTGTCTTGGTCCATATTTGCCAGGTAATTTAACCAACTGTAATGCTGTTGATACCATCTAGTTACAATGCTCCTGCACTGTGTATACAGTGGGGCAAAAAAGTATTTAGTCAGCCACCAATTGTGCAAGTTCTCCCGCTTAAAAGATGAGAGGTTGTGGAAAATGTGAAAATGACGAGGCAGAGTTTATCTCACGAGTCCGGTTTATTCACATCTTCCAACATCATCAAAAACGGAAAGAGGAAGAAACCCAGACATTCGTCCTTTAAATACCTCAGGCACTTCAAAGCACACAGTCACATTGTCAAAGCATACAGTCACATTGTATTTAATCCCAAGTAACAATGCATCTTCTTTCAGATCTTAACACCTCCACCCCCAGCCTCTGGCGGCCAGGAAAATCCCCCCAGGCCGTCTCTTTGCATACCAAAGCCTAAACTTTCACATCCTCCTGTTATCTCCAAAGAGACCCGGTCCTTTGTTCAATCTAAGATGTGAAGCCTAAAGTGGTATACATATGAAGCATGAAGTGATGTACATATGTGCATATGTGTCCCATAAGGTCTCCAATTTTCATCATAGGTATACCTCAACTATGAGAGACAAAATGAGAAAAAAAAATCCAAAAAATCACATTGTCTGATTTTTAAAGAATTTATTTGCAAATTATGGTGCAAAATAAGTATTTGGTCACCCACAAACAAGCAAGATTTCTGGCTCTCACGGACCTGTAATTTCTTCTTTAAGAGGCTCCTCTGTCCTCCACTCATTACCTGTATTAATGGCACCGGTTTGAACTCGTTATCAGTATAAAAGACACCTGTCCACAACCTCAAACAGTCAGACTCCAAACTCCACTATGACCAAGACCAAAGAGCTGTCAAAGGACACCAGAAACAAAATTGTAGACCTGCACCAGGCTGGGAAGACTGAATCTGCAATAGGCAAGCAGCTTGGTGTGAAGAAGTCAACTGTGGGAGCAATTATTAGAAAATGGAAGATATACAAGACCACTGACAATCTCCCTCGATCTGGGGCTCCACGCAAGATCTCACCTCGTGGGGTCAAAATGATCACGAGAACGGTGAGCAAAAATCCCAGAACCACATGGGGGGACCTAGTGAATGACCTGCAGAGAACTGGAACCAAAGTAACAAAGGCTACCATCAGTAACACACTACGCCACCAGGGACTCAAATCCTGCAGTGCCAGACGGGTCCCCCTGCTTAAGCCAGTACATGTCCAGGCCCGTCTGAAGTTTGCTAGAGAGCATTTGGATGATCCAAAAGAGGATTGGGAGAATGTCATATGAAACCAAAATAGAACTTTTTGGTAAAAACTCAACTTGTTGTGTTTGGAGAAAGAACACCATACCTACTGTGAAGCATGGGGGTGGAAACGTCATGCTTTGGGGCCGTTTTTCTGCAAAGGGACCAGGACGACTGATCCGTGCAAAGGAAAGAATGAATGGGGCCATGTATGGTGAGATTTTGAGTGAAAACCTCCTTCCATCAGCAAGGGCATTAAAGATGAAATGTGGCTGGGTCTTTCAGCATGACAATGATCCCAAACACACCGCTCGGGCAACAAGGAGTGGCTTCGTAAGAAGCATTTCAAGGTCCTGGAGTGGCCTAGCCAGTCTCCAGATCTCAACCCCATAGAAAATCTTTGGAGGGAGTTGAAAGTCCGTGTTGCCCAGCGACAGCCCCAAAACATCACTGTTCTAGAGGAGATCTGCATGGAGGAATGGGCCAAAATACCAGCAACAGTGTGTGAAAACCTTGAAGACTTACAGAAAAAGTTTTACCTCTGTCATTGCCAACAAAGGGTATATAACAAAGTACTGAGATGAACGTTTGTTATTGACCAAATACTTATTTTCCACCATAATTTGCAAATAAATTCTTTAAAAATCCTTCAATGTGATTTTCTGGATTATTTTTTTTTCTCATTTTGTCTCTCATAGTTGAGGTATAACTATGATAAAAAATTGGAGACCTTGCTCATCTTTTAAGTGGGAGAACTTGCACAGTTGGTGGCTGACTAAATACTTTTTTACCCCACTGTATATTTATTACTGCTTTGGGTAACCGGTTCTTATTTACTATTGCTCTGAGTGCTGCTATCCCTGTGCTGCTGCAATTCTGGAATTTCCCCATTGTGGGACTAAAAGGCTCATCTTTTTTCTTTTTCCTGTAGATGGCCCCTGTTTAACCAATATAGCTGCCATATACCTTAGTGATGCCTTTTTCATGACACCAATGACCAAAATCTCATTCCCTTTAACCTTGTTACACTGAACTGGCTTTAGTGTCATCTAATCAGGAGAATGTACTTATTGTGGGTGGATTTCTTGCTGCTAACACACACTACCTAAAATTGTCTGTGTACAGTATATCTGTAGTATGTATTCAAAATTTATTATACACATACGAGACTATCATAGCAGTGTTTTGCATAAAGATGAAAAACATCTTTAAATGTTTGCTGTGCATACTTTACAGTCCCACAAATGAAAAGTTTAAACACACGCTCACCAATATGGAAAGCCCATGTTTGATTTTTAAAATAAAAAAACAAGATGGCAGTTCATTCCAACAAGCTTTATTCAATCTAAAAACATACTTGTACTTCCTTTAAAACATCCTTTCCAGATTGCATTTCCTTTTACCACCCAACAACATTCCTCTTACCTTCTGAGACACTTTCCAAAACACTAAGAATGGGTAACTACTCATTACTGTGCCACACATTTTAATTATGTAAGCTTTGTACTGGAATGCAACATCCTACAACTATGATGTTTGAATAATGTGACTAAGGGAGATATGATTACGAGGACTTTTTCATCAGAGGAAATGACTTGTATAATTTATTCTGTGCACAGAACAGCAACTCCACGCTCATAGAAGCTATGAGGATCTTCCTTGGTGGCGATGTCAAAGTCAACTGTGAAGATGAGGTCAGACCGGGTGAAGTTCAGATACACGGGTAATGTGACCTGCAACAAAAACAGAAATTGGTGAAGTCGATGCAAAACCAAAATTGAAACCTAATGACTCAGATGGTTCCTCCAAAGCCGTATAGAACAGATACAAGAATATATATTTATAATATTGATATCCATGTCATTTATACCATGTGTCTCTTCTCAGCATTGCCCTGTTTGATCCAGCGGAGCTGAGTAAGGGGTAGCTCAGTGGAAATGGAGGTGGACAGGGACAGCTTGTTGTTGGTACAAGTAGCTCCCTGCAGCTTCAGACCTGTAAGATACAGATATAAAACTCAGAATGATAATCCCTATATTCAGAAGTTCTGTGACTAACATTTGGAGCCTTTTTCCAGTTCTCTCTATGTAAAAGTTGATTTTTATAACCGCAGAATTTTTTTCATTTTTAGAATATTCAGGGGTTTTTTCCCAATACACAAAAGACAAAATTGTTCCAAAACAGCACAGTTTAGTATGCTTTTCCCCTTACTACAGCAGTTGACGCGAGTTATCTCTGACCTTTGATGCCAAAGCTACAGGCATCCAGAGCAGCGCCCTGAGCGGTGGTGACATTGACTTCCAGGCACAGCTCTTCCAGAGACCAGCTGTTGGCCTGTGCCACGTACTGGCGGGTCGCAGTGATGTAAGCCTCTGGCACAAACAGACTGCCCAAGCAAACATGGATGTTCTGAAGACAGAGCAATGAGGAATGAGGAAAAGGAAAAGCCACAGCACTAACTTTATCTCTGCTTGTTTTATTCTCCCATCACACAGTACCTTCAATTCCTTAGCACCCCCACTGGCTGCTCCCTGGGAGATCTGTTGCAGCTGCTTGATTCGCTCACTGAAGTCTGCCACCCACTGGATCACGGTCATGGCGGTTGGGACTGTGTAGCGGCACCAGCTGCGAGGAAGGATTCCTGCAGAAAGAAACCAGGTGGTCAATGACGGAGTAGCTCATTCTGGCCTGATGAAATCACCCCGGGAGTGTGCATCTCTCCTGCCCATTGACCTTAAGCACTGCCTAGATGCAGTCCCATCTACAATGTGCTTAAAGTCAAGGTCAGTGGCCTAGGAGGAGTATTGTTTTTCATGAAATCATAATTGCCAAGATCTCCTGACCTTTGACAATGGCCTTGGCCTCAACCTGGATGCACATCTACCTGTGGATCATTGTAAGTGAGTTTCCTGAGAATCAAGGTAATTGCCTAAGAGGAGTAGCAAATTTTCTGAAATCACCCAAGTGCCTAGATCTCCTGACCTTTGACCTTGACCGCAACCTGGATGCAGACCCACCTGAGGATCAATGTGAGTGAGTTTGGTGAGCACTGGGGAAAATTCCTGAGAGGAGTAGCAATCCCTGTGAAATGCGGATGGAATATAGTCCACATGATCATGCTACTCTAAATCCAACTATCCTGAACATAAAATTAAGACACAAACCTTTAACGAGGTCACTGATGAGTGTACGCAGATAGTTGGTTTGCTTCTTTTTGCCTTCACACACTTGAACCACATCAGACAGATCCTGGCGGACCTCCTGAAGCATCTTGCCTCCCATCTTCACCTCACGTTCAAAGAAACGGAACAGTGGATCCTGGTGTTTGGAGAGTGACGACATTCATGTGAATACAGACGTTTAGTTTCAGTGGCAAAATAAATAAATAACCATCTACTAAAATTAAAACCTGTGCTTGTATAATTTTACCTTCCTACTTCACAAGCTGAGCAAAGAAACATTAAAAATCCAAATTATCAGTTGTTAGTGCCGTAAACCCGCCCTTCACCTTTTACTGCTCTCCTTCTATTACCTTGATGTTCTCCACTGTGCGTTTGAGTGGATTGACTGTTTGTGGCATGAGCTGTAGCCAGTTGCAGGCGGTGGTGTGAAGGGTCCTCATCCAGGCTGGTTGGGCATCTGATGTGGATGAAGTGCGCTCCTTCTTCTCAGTCTCGTAGGCAAGGTCATCCTCATCCTCCAACATCTGCATTTTCAGCATCTTACCCATCATGTCAGTGCCTGTGCAGCCCGGCAGAGGGAGCAAGTGAGCAGGGAAGGGAGGTGGAAGATAAGGCCGTGGTGGGAGGTAGGGGAGGAGAAGAAATGAAACAAACCGACAGACAATTTAAGGACTACAATGGGGTGAACAAAACACACAGGCTTCAGGCAACATTTTACATCAAATGCAACAAAGTCACAGGTGGATGATGAAACATTCTCGATGGACTGAATCTGTAAAGGAAAAAAGCGGCACACAAAGAATGGTAGGTTTTGGTTTAAGAAAACAAGGGAAGAAAGTAAGGATGAAGAAAAGGGAGTGCAGCTGGGGGGGGGGGGGGGGGAGTTGTATTCGGAGTTTGGAGGAGGGCGTGTGATGATCAAGGGGGGTTACCTCAGGGGTGGGAGCAGAAGTTGGAGGCTAATTTGAGTGCGGATAAAATATCAGCAAAGCGACATGATGGATGTGAAATACAGCTGCTGGAGGGTGAGGATACACACACCCATCCTTTGGGGACAACACCTTTTAAAGTACGATGCCTAGGGGCTATACTGTTATGTCACACAAGGCTTCACCTAAGAGACACTTATGAAACAAAATGGTAGTGAGGCAAGGAGAACAGATGGTAAATGGGAGATGACGAGAGTGAACACCCTAAACATGTTCTTAGTGGCCGCAATGTTCCGTCTATAACTGAGGCTAAAATATAAGCTCAGTGCATCCTTGAGACACCCTGTGAAAGTGAGAGCTCAGAGACTAGAATGGAGAAAGGGTTGGTTAATGAATAATTCTGTAAAAATATGGTGAGTGTGGCATACCCTGAGTGGTGAGCAAGACCTTCTCAGCATTGGTTGGCAATCCAAGCCAAGAGGGAGTCTGAGTGTCAGGAAGCATCTCTACCCAGTGTATAAACTCCTCACGCCTGTAACAAATCACAATCATGAAAGAAAACTGTTTCAGTGCTAAAGAGGATCAGAAAGCAGCCTTTTGCATTAATACATTCAGTAGGGGTTATAGTCTAAAAACATTATATTAAGTCCAACTAACCGAATGCCATCAGGCATCTTGATGTCCTTGTGTCCATCCACCTTCAGAGCAAGTTTGAACTCGCTGTCAAAGCTTCCTTTGGTGAAGATGCGTTCCAGGAAGGTAATGAGCAGCCGCTGGTCAAACTCATTATCAATGCGGCCGCCATAGATGGACTGAGCCATCAGGGTCTTCAGAGCTGCCCAGGGGATCTTGTCTGGTGCAATATTTTGACGGCCCTGAGTGAGGTCAAGTATGTTGCGGCATTTTTTTTTTTAAACAATGAAATCTACATATTTAGTTCCATGAAGCTAATAATGACAACTAATGATATGATTATGATTTAACCAACCTTAGCAGTGTCATCAAGCCATGTGTCAACTGTGTCACAAGCAGAGCGAAGGTCAGATTCTCCAAACTCATATTTCTTTGACCAGCCCAGTGGTGCATAACGCAGACGCTCTTGGATGACTGCATGGAACCAAGCCAGTAGGAAGTACAGCCGTGCACGTTCGTTGGGAGCCTGTAAAGACACACAAACAAATCATGAGTTGACGGCACCATTTATATGTTCAGAATTAAAGAATGTTGTGCAGGTCACCTTGCACATCCGAGCCACGGGGATGCTGCTGAATGTCCTGAGCATGTTGGCCTTGACACCAGGAGGAGGCTCAAACACGAAAATACGACCAGCACGAAGCAGATTCACTGGCACCTAGCAGGAGAGAAGCAGAAGTTAGAAACACAGGAACTTTATGGTTAAAGGTAGATATTCACTTAAGTCAGGATACTCAAGGATATCAGATGTTGAGAATATTTTCATGAATGATGCCACTTACCTTGGGGTTGATCTCCATTGTGAGGAAAAGCCTGAAGCTGGCATGAGGCTGCATAGAATGAAGCTTCTTCTCCAGCTGCATCAGCCATCCAGGGGCCAGGTGGACATTCTCCAGCATCACCCACCTGCAGGACAAGAACAGAATATATAGATCCCAATATCAGTACAGCAAAACACAGAGTGAAAATACTCTCACAAACAAACAGGATTATTCACCTGCCAGACTTGACTGCAGTGTTGATGTCACGGTCAGCCTTATTAAAACCTTCTGCTGAACCTGTAAACAGGGAGTGAGATGTAAATATTTACAACTCCAATGAGCTTTCAGGAACACAAAACCACCAATTTTAATCCACCGTTGAACCAACAGTCGTTGCTCCTTTACCTATTGAAATGGAGGTGATCTGTTTATTCTGCTCAGCAGCGAGATCTCTGACAAGCCCGCTGGCATCATAACCTGGTACAGAACACATCAACACCGGAGTGCTGGGCTTCACCTGCAAATATAAAGAAAGAAATATGAGCCAAACATTTAACAATAATTATAAGAGGAAAGCCCTTGATGTTAACAATAATTAAGAGCTGCCCAAAATTACCTCACTGTCCACGATATTAGCCAGGTCTAGAGGCTGCTCTATGATGTTCATGAAGGTGTCGCCCAGCACCTTTGAGACAAAAATGTGCGACATGGCCAGCAGACGGTCGGGGCGGAAGGCCTCAATCAGTAGAAGCTGGTGCACTGCCTGACCAATGGTAGCTGAGCAGGAAAATGTAGCAGTCAGAGTAGAGTTGGTCAGAGCAAACCCCAATTTTTTTTTTTTAAAAATCTACTACAAATGCTACTAGGCATTAACAGTTGTAAAATATGGGTCCCTATACTCACAGGACTGCTTCTCCTCTGACCAGAGGTATGGGACAGCCAGCTCTGGGGTGTTGCTCTCAATCCACATGAAGAATTGCTAAGTTTAAAAAAGAAAAAAGATTACTAGGGACACATAGGCAATACCGGCATACTGACGAATCAGTACCAAGAACTATGCACTTGTTACGCAACATTAATCTGCACTGGTTATATGTTCAGCAATAAAAATGAAATGCTTTAAGACATAAGACTTCAATTACTTTGTAAACATTGCCATCATCTCAGATTATTTTTGTCAGTTTGCAGTGATTACAGAAACCATTTTCATACAAGTTACACCACATGGAGCCCATCTGTCAACACTCACCTCGTCAGCCTCCACTTTGGCCACCAAGTCTTTGAACGCTGGGAGGCGGCTGAGTCGAACCATGGCCTCACACTGGTCAGTGGTCAGGCCCTTCACCTTGGGCAGTGACATGCCCGTCAGAACAATCTCCTTTCCACGTAGGAAGTGCTGGAACTCTGCATCATACGATGGCTCACTGGAAAAAAAACCCAGAAAATTCATGAGAACGGCAACTACAGAGCAACTGTGTTTTATATAAAAACTGCTTCCTGTAAGTCCACTGATGTAAATGGTATTTCATCCTTACTTGGTCATGCCCTTTAGACTGATCTTAGCCAGCAGCATGGCGAAGGTAATGTGGTCCTGGTGCAGCATACCTCTAGCCACTCTATTGAACACCACCTAATTTCACACAAACCAAATATGACTATAAGCATACTATTGCCAAAACATTCAGGGCCTTGTTTTCAAAAGCTGTGACTGAAACCTGGAAGAGGTCTTTGGTGATAAGAGCGAGTCTCTGGGAATGATCACTAATACTCTTGAGGTTGGGGTTCTCATACAGCACTGTGTGGTAGGTGTCCAGGAAAAAGTGAAGTGAGTACTGGTACAGGAAGTGCATCTGGAGGAAAAGCAAGTGTTTAGTGGATGGCTGCAAAAATGTACATCCAAATAGCAACAGAAGCTGAGTTAAATCCACACCTGGTTGAGAGCCTCCATGGTGAAGTAGATGCTGCTGCAGGCAGATGACAGTGACAGGTACTGCTGTGACACTGCCTCCACCTCAGCCATGACAACATCCGTCTCCTCCACCTTCCTGGTCACCTCAGCAGCCTCCTTCTTCAGGTTCTCCAGAGTGGTGATGATTGTGTCGTCATCCAGGATGCGGCCTTTAACCTCATTAAGAGCCTGCAGCAGGGATTTTTCCAGCTGACGAAGACGCAGCTGGAACTCACCTAAAAGAGATGGAAGAGGAGTCTTTGATTGGCTATCAGGTATTTGTGCCTGTAATTAAATACTTTTGATTAATTTAAATTAGGAGAAAATGGCATTTAGAGAGATGAGACACAAGCTGTTTGGTGATATTTCTGAAAAGTGAGTTGGTTACCCCGCTACAACTTATGTCCTGTGATCATGTTACATCTTTCTGTCTCACCCTGCAGTTTGAGGAGGTCGGATCGTTTCTCATCTACATCAGGTCTCTCAGCCTTTAGGACCTCATTGAGACACTGGCTCTGAAGGCTACTGCGTGTCACAGTGAAGTTGACAAATGTAACACGAGAGCACAGATCTGGAGGGAACTCAACCTATGTACAGAAGACATACCGTATAGAAGTCTATGAGTCATTTCAGTTTGCATTGAAAGCAGGGTTTTGAAAATACAAATTTACATATAAACTGAAATTAAAAGCCAAAGCTGTCCTCACCGTTGGGTCTCGTGTGGAGAGGAATATAACAAATGAAGGTGACAAATCGATGTCTTGGTCTCCGAGGGTGATCAGGACACGTCCACCCGTCCTGCGAACCTCTCTGTTCAGCACTGGATTCAGGATGGGGTCGTAGCTTTCGACATCCTAGGAGGGGAAACTATAAATGACCAGCTCCTTCACAATTTCGTGATCCTAGCATTGGGAAGTAGCAGTTTATACCTGAACCAGCAGTGGGTTTCCAAAACGAAGGGCACTCTCCAAGTTCTTTCTGAAAGCATCATCCAAGAAACTGGTTCTGGTGATCTTGCGGTCTTTGTACTCGTTCATAATGAACTCGGTGGCTTGGCCTGATGGGTCAATTATTAGAGGGTACCTGAAACGGTGAAGACACAGCAAAACTTTAGAGGCAGTATTAAAGCTATTATTTTAATAATCAAAGGAGGAACACTGACCTGTTGAAGCGTTTGAGCATGATGGCATTTTCTGTGCAAAGGTCATCAGCTGGGAGGGAATTTGCCTGCCAGCGGAGCCTCTCGTCAGCATTGGAGAGGTACTCAGTTCTGGCAATATCTGTACGGAACTGGGGAAGAAAATTAGATCGAGGGAAATTAAAATAAGGTTTTCTGTCAGAAAATTTAAATGTACCCTATTTCTGGGACTATAAGGCGCACGGGATTATAAGGCGCACTATCAATGAACGGTCGATAAGGCGCACCGAATTATAAGGCGCATTAAAGCGAGGTAGTCGGAGCCGGGAAAAAAAATTTTTTGCGTGCATGGAAAGAAAATCCTATCTATAGTCATTATAGACACATATAGTGCGATTGTCTGCGAGTGTGAATAACCTGTTCCATGAGCAGGCAGAACGTTTTTAGTCCGTGGCTGTTTACATTGCCATATTGGCCAGAATACTCGTTCGGTACTCGCTCGGTAATCAATACGTATTTACATGCTCCCTTTCACAGCTAAACGGGAGCAGTTTCGATGCCGAAATTTCACATACAAATCCTAATATACGTGTTCTATACACCATCGGCTTTTGGGTATCGACTACCTCGTGAGGTAGTCAGATCTGGGAATTTATTTTTTTTTTGGGCGTGCATGGAAAGAAAATCCCATCTATAGTCATTATAGACACATATAGCGCAATTGTCTGCGAGTGTGAATGACCTGTTCCATGAGCAAATGTACGTTTTTGGTCCGTGGCCGTTTACATCGCCAGGATACTCGCTCAGTACTCGATACGGCTCGCTCTCCGGCGGCAGCCCCGAGAAGTAAACAATGCAAACAAATGCCGGGACGCTTGAATTCTTCCGTCCCGAAAATATCATTTTTGAATATTAATTACAGCTAAACAGGAGCAGTTTCGATCCACTGGCAGATAGTGGCGTAACTCGCTAGCAATTTAACTTTGAACGACCTGTTGACACCAATATAGCGGTTGGAGTTCTTCGGTTAATCCACCCAGAATGACGGCAAGCTCCGAATTAGTTTGCTTCACTTGGGTTTTGACAGTATCTGTGAGATGGGCGCGCATGGAGTGGCAGATCAATAGGGATGGAGATTTGTGGAAAAAGCCACCCGGCCATTATATTAAAGCACATATTACTCCGAGAGGCTCCTGACTACCGTAATGCTCCGACAATCCATCAAGCAGTTCGGCTTTGTAACTTACCAAAGTCGTACTAAAACATTTTTGACAGATTTTTGAGCGCCATGTACCACATAAAATCGGTTCGAGGTCAGTAAGCACAACCAGAATTAATACATAAGGCGCACCGGATTATAAAGCACACTGTCAATTTTTGAGAAAATTAAAGGATTTTAAGTGCGCCTTATAGTCCAAAAAATACGGTAGGTAGGGCTGTCGTGGTAGAGGAATTTCCCCTGCAGTGACAGTGGACAGCTCAATACCACGGTATGCGGTATTATTGCAAATGTTTTTAGGATCTTGTGGATTCGTAATTTAAACAGGGTTTATAACTTAGATAACTTATAACTTAAATGAGGGAAGCTGTAAGTCTCGCTGTAGCTCGCTCTCAGCTTTATGCACGTATTGTACAACTGTGCGGAGCACCGCTCTTTATGCAGGCATGAACTCCTGATTCTGTAAAAAAAAAAGAAAAAAAAAAAAACCCAATCATTTTCATAAAGCAGTGGTGGTAACTAAAGGTGCGTGCACACCAAATACGAACGGACAAATTTTTCGTGCAGCACGATTACATTAAACTCAATGTAAACACACGAACAGACATGACTTCCCTTTCTGAGTGAGATGCAGACAGGCAAAGTTGCCTTTAGAACTTCTGCAGCTGTGTTTAATCTGCTGTGGAAATTCCCAAAATAACGTCATGCTTAGGTTTACATTATCCAACCGGGGGCTCACCTCAAAATGTCGTCTCAAGTCTCCGAAACTTCACAGAAGATGGGTTTTTGCTGCTAGCTTGCTACGACGTCCGTAGGTCTGTAGTTACGTGGGTAAATAACTCCAAAATCCAATTCAGCTGAAGAGTTCCTGGTCCTCCTGTCTCCCAGTGAGTGAGTTTCATTTTCTAACTAGTTTACTCTGCAATGGTGATAATTTTACTCCGTCCGCTAGCTAGCTGCTAGCGTAGCTAGAAAAATCTCGTTCAAACAAGCTGCTCTCGTAGCTCATACACAGTCAGAAGCATACACACTCCGCTCAGAAGGAAATAACACACTTTGTTCCCTCACTGTTACGGCTGTATTTAGCAAGGAGTCCCAACGCTTTCACCACTAACTGCCTGCCTGAGCAATTTATTTAATAATCAATAGGGGCACACAAGTAAACAAGGAGATATAGCCACACACGCACAAAAAAAGTGAATACCGCGGTACTGCGGTTGGTCGTTTTCCTCCGTGGTAGGCGTGTCCATACAGCGGTATTACATAATTGTGGTTATCGCAACAGCCCTAAATGTAGGTGTCCATATGGTAGGCTGTTATGTTGGAAAAAGACTGAACTTTAGTTAAATAAACATAAATAAAAAAACCTATCAAAGATGGAGGATTTCTGAATTTGTAACATTAACTAAGATCATTTCAGTGCTCTGTGCTTCCTGATTCAGTCTGGTATCAAATGTTAAGAATTCTTTATAAATTTGTAACTAACAGAATGTGATCGATATAAAATAAGCTTCAAATACCTGAATGTTGGCCTGCTGCAGGTGATGAGACCAAGTAGTGAACAAGTTTTGCCTCATCTGTTGTTCAAAGTAGCCGGCGTAAGTAATGAACGCTGCAGAGAGCAAACAGTCTCCGGCGATGGTGGACATTTGGTTCTTGAATGTCTCGCTTGTCTTCTCCCAGCGTTCCCTTTCAGCTGACAGACTCTTCAGCAGAGCTGTGCTGCGATTCACCTGGGAGCAGATGATACAAACTGGATAAAATACTGTTTGTACCAGCAACATTCCTCAGCCTTTGAGTATGTTCCTTCTTGACTTGCATTTACAAGGTTTGAGGGAAGAAAAACCTTTAAGATCCTCAGGGGTAAAAACTTATTCAACCATTTTGAGTTTAGAGTAGAAAAACACGGATAACAAGAAGGGAAACAGTCACGGCATCCTGGTTAACAGTTACCTTAGCCTCCACTGCAGCCAGATCAGCCTTGATGGCCTGGGCCTCTGAGATGAGCACAGCATACTCCTCCTTGTAACGAGCAATGCTAGCCTCCAGGTCCCTGATCATCTGTTCCACCTCTTCTGCCTTTGTCTTATTGTCCTTGGCATCGTCCTCGAGCTTCTGCAGCTCACTCCGTAGAGGCTCCACTTGCTTCAGCATGTCAGCGTAATTAAGCTACAAGAGTGGCAAAACATGGTGTAATTAGAAGAGCATTTTATCCAATTCTAGAAAATGCATCATGTGGGAATCTGTACCTGAGCAATTGCCCACTTCACCATAGGTCCACAGGCCAGAGATGCCCTGTTGACTTGGTCATAGTTGTAGCCTGGGTTGGAGAGGTAGTTCTTCTTCATCTTCTCACGGATGGAGTCACTGCATAAATTCAAAATTATCAAAAAATAAATAAATAAATAAATTACAGCTGCACTTTAAAAAGTCATGAGAAATTTTTTGCATAGATTTTAATCTTAATTTTGTGGACTACTGAACATTATTGTTTTGATTTTGTTTGGTGCTGTGAATGTTTTGCATCTACTTTGTCACAAATCATGACTCTCTGTGACTGCAAACCAGCTGATTAGCCAATTTATTTCAACCGATTAAAAATCAATTACTAATCATTGGTGGGACTTGTTCTGATTAAATATCATTTGTAATTCCATTTGATTTGGTCAAAATAGACATTCCGACAGTGATACCTCATTTCTTCAGAGGAAAAGCTGACTATGCTGCTGATGAAATTATCCCTGATAATAACTTGTCTTATTTTTTTCCAGTCACTGGTCTCCTCGCCCAGCATGAGGCAGATGGACTCCAGGGCCAGTTTGACTGCCGCTGGGGGATTGGTCATAACCCGCACTTCTACAAGGTGCTGTCGCTTAATAGAACTCACGGCTAGTCAAGAGGAAAGAAGGAATGAGCTTGAAGGAAAGGAAGAAGAGGGTGGGGGAGTCGTGGTTTACGACAAGCGGAAGGGAGGAATTTGCCAGGTTCAAGGGGGAAAGAGATGAAAAGGGGGAGAGAGAGAGAAGGAGCACTTTAGAGAACTTCTGTACAATATATTCTCCCGTGTTTCACCTGATCTCTTCAGCAGAGAAGTTCACAATGGTTGGGATGAAATTCTCTCTCATGATGATTGAACGAATCTGCTTCCAGTCTGTTGTGCTTTCTCCCAGGAGCAGGCAGATGGACTCCAGGGCCAGCTTCACAGCAGCAGGTGGATTGGCCATCGAACGCACCTCGACCAGGTGCTGCTTCTTAATGGACTTAACAGCTAATAGTATGAGGTGAACAATGGTCAGGGTGTGTGACAAGGAAAGGAACAGTGATGAAGGGAGGATGAAAACAGAAATCAGAATATAGCTAAATATAGAAAAAGTGTTTCATTGAAGACAAAGACTGCTGTGGAAGCAAAGTGATGAATGCACACCCACTACAAAGATATCAAAAAGTAAGTTTATAAGAACTAGTGTACCATTCTGGGCCTCAATGACAGCAGGCTCCACCTGGTCAAGGTCCTGTTGGACTCTTAGCTGTTTGTCCTTGATCACTTCCTGCTGTTTGTACACAGCCTCCTGGATCTCTTGGCTCATCACCTGGAAAGAAAACAGATGTATAAATTAAGGGTTCATAAAGTAATGACACAAAATGATATGATAGTTATTTTTCGTTTATTTTTAGTATCCCATTTACCTTTTTCTTCTCAGCCTCCTGCTGGTCTTTGACCATCTTTTTCAGCTTGTCGTTGGCTGCGGCATTCTTTGCCTCCAACTCTTGACTCTTGATCCTCAGGTCACGACGAAGTTCCTCCACCTTAATGAGGAGGCATAAATGGAGTGAGGCAGGTCATCAAGTGTATGCAATGATAAAGTTAAACATATTTAGGAATGCAACACTGCTGTTCAATGTCTTAACTATATGTAATGAATGGTATTAAATTAACGTTTTTCAGATGATGCTCAGAAAAGTCAGGCAACTTTACCTGATCTACAGTCTCCTTGATCTTGCGGAGACCAACATTAAGGTGCATCTGCTGCTCTTCCAACTCACTGCGTTTCTCATTGAACAGGTTGGCATATTGGTTGATGAAGTCAAGGTAGTGTCGAGGAGTAATGGCCATAGTGTGACCTCCACGCTTAGCAAGACGGTTGTTAGCCTAAAATATTTTTTAGTAGGTATCAATCAAATGTGCCAATTACACATTAGCATAATGACAAATGTATGATTGGGAACTCATGCCCACCTGGTGAAGTGTCTGATGTACAAACACACATCCGTTGACTATAGCCTCACGGTGGGATGGTGGCTGTGGCAGTTTGTCATAGACGATGGGCATATAATCTGGCACCTTGTAGTTGGGCTTCTCCAGATCCATCTTGCTGGTGAACTCCTTGCCCACCTGATAAAGCGCCTCAGTGGACCAGTCTCCAAACCAATTCAACACACACCTGAAATACACGAGTTTTCAGTATGTACAGAAATGCATCTATTAAGAAAAATTATTCATACATGTGTCTTGTACCTATTGAACAGGGCAGGAGATGTGGCAGCTCTGTCCTTCAGGCCCTCTGATGAGGGATTCATGGTGAAAACCACATGAAGGTTTCTGATAACCTGGCTGGTGAACCACTTGTACAGCTCCTCATGAGTGTCCAGCATCAGCCCCTCCTTCTGGGCTCCCTCCTTACACTGAGTCATCAGGGTAGCGTACTCATCTCCCTCAAACAGACCCGGAACCTTAAACAAACAATAACAACATTAATAAAAGTCAGAAAATGATGGAATACAATCTAAATGTATTTATGGACCTAGAGACTAATGTTATAAATGTTTACCACAAATTTAAAAAAAAGGAGAAAGTTGTAACAAAACGCTTCAGTAGCTTCAACGTACCTCCCCATTGGCCAGCAGTGTGTTCATTCTCTCTAGGAAACCAGAGTCCAGCACGTTGGACTCATCCATGATGAAAGCGATCTTCTCATTCTTGCAGCCTGAGCGACGCAGTACCGTACGAAGGTCTTCATCAAAGTCCTCTCCTGTGTATTTCCTGTGCACCTGAAAAGGAAAATCCATGAAGGTCAAGATGCATAAAAACAACTATATTAATATAACTCCAAAACATCTTAACATGTGTTTTATCAACCTTGATCTGGTAGACACTTAATCCATTCATCCAGGCAACAAAGCGGGACAGAGTGGTCTTTCCTGCTCCACTGACACCAATTAACAGAAGATGACCCTGAGGCTGACGGAAGATACTTTAAAAAAAAAAAAAGGTTACTTTTTTCAAATATTTCATGAGTAACAAGTAGTAGGTTTTTAATTTGTTACTCACCGATCAATTCTGAGGACATGGTCCAGCACTTCATTAAAGAGCACCAGGGGGACATCCAGCTCCTCCTCATAGAACACCTTCAAACGGGCCTTCACATAGTCCCTCAGTTCCTCTTGTTCCACTGGGATGTAGTCCTACATCAAAAAAAATAGCTCAGTAAAAACAGAACCTACCTAGAATACCTCAGGAGAAATTAAGGTTTTTCCAGTGGATTGCTAATTTACCTTAGACAGCCAGTTGCTGTAGAGGATGGGCCTGTTCAGAGCCTTTTCCTTATCAATGTTGGGGAAGTGTTTGAGAGCGACCATATCAATGTTTTCATCTGTCCATCTTCTCTCCTCATCACCTACCAGCCTGGAAATCAAGTGACAAAGTCAAAACATTTGATATCAAAAATAAAATATTACTTCATGATTACACTTGGCCTCAAAGAACACAGCACCCACCTATCCTGGAAGAGACGGAGAGCCTCATGGGCCCAGATGCGGATGAGCCCCTCCACAGGTAGAGTCTCAAGTGGCCGCAGGGCCTCAAAGATGCCCCGCACCCAGCGGGTCATCTCTCTTGGAGAGTAGATGTAGTGAGGTTGAGTGTCCTGGGTGAAACGCTCCTGAAAGGAAATTATACATTCAAAAGAATTAGTACAAGAGCACTCTGAGATGAGTGCAATATCCCCCACCTCTGTTTTCTTTGAAGATCCCAATATGTTACTGAAGGAGAGCGGTTTTCAACTTTTCCATATAATTACTGAGGCAGAACCTAATTATGATAAGCCCATCATCCATGAATATACAACAAAAATAGTTGTATACAACCATTAGTTGTAGGGCAGGATCCCAAGGAGAACCTATGTAGCAAGTCTGGTGACCCTAGCTTTCTTTGTTGTTGAAATATACCTCTGACCTCTCTGGACTGACAACACCAAGGCCCACTTCCTCCGTGTTCTGAGAAAGAACAAGCAGGACCAGAAGCTGCTGCTGGCAGTCTACTGCTGCTTAGTGGAGAGCATGCTCACCTACTGTCTGGGTGTGTGGTACGCCAGCTACATGGCCGAGAACAAGAAGGCTGTGAGGAGGGTCATCAACACCGCCCCCCCCCCCAAAAAAAAAAAAAAAAAAAATCAATGGCGGCCCTCTGCCCTCCCTGGAGGACATCTCCAGATCCTCCTGTCTCAGGAAGACCAAGCCCATCTTAGGAGACTCCTCACATCCCGCCCACCACCTGTTTGACCTGCTTCCCTCTGGACGACGGTTCAGATCAATTGGGTAACACACCTCCAGACTGACAAACTGTTTCTTCCCCTGCGCCATCCGGACTGTAAACAGCCAGAGGTCCATCCCCCTCCACCCACAACTCTCACATACATAGAATTGAGGACCTTTTTAATTATCAAAAGAAGAAAAAATACTCTCACCTGTTTTTGCACTCTGCACTTTTCAGTGCATTGACCCATCAGTTGAGCCACTACCAAAGTGTGTATTTTTAATAATAATAATAATAATAATAATAATGGATTTGATGTATATGGCGCTTTACATGTCAAGTGACATCTCAAAGTGCTTACAGCGAGTCCATTATTCATTCGCTCCAGACAGACATTGATAGTGGTAAGCTACTGCTGTAGCCACGGCTGCCCTGGGGCAGACTGACAAAACATGGCTGCCAACACCAACAACCTCACCTCACCGACGACCTCTCCAACCACTACAGAACATTTATACACATTCATACCCAGTGTCATGGACACTGGAAGCAAGGGGAGTAAAGTGTCTTGCCCAGGGACACAATGGCACAGGATGACTGGGGAGAGTGGGATTTGAACCACCAACCTGCTCTACCACCTGAGCCCTTGCTGCCTCCATACGTCTTATTCATTCTACTTAATGTTTGCCATTTTATTCAAATGTGTGCTTTATATCTCTGTTTTTGTATTTTCATACTTTTACTCCACAGCAGCCTGGGGGAGCACCCACAATTTCACTGTACTTTACAACTGTACAAAGACAATTAAGTCTGTTCTATTCTATACAGTTTATATGGTATTTTGACCTTCACCTTTGACCTTGCAATCCCAAACCCATAAGCAGGTGACCCTAGCTTTACTTGTATATTAAGAGTGCAAAGGGAATGTTAACCTTGACCTTTTGACCCCAAACCCATAGTCAGAGATCAGTGTCTCAGAGTGGACCTATGTACTAAGTTTGGTGACCCTAGCTTTACTTGTTCTATAGTAACAGGGCATAGGAAATGCCAACCTTGACATTTGACCTTTTCCTCCAAAATCCTTGCAAAAGTCATCCAATCTGAGCCACATTTCAATATGCACACCATCAGTGTATATCAAACCCTGGTACCAAGTTCCAAAACAATCAGAGCAAAACTGTAACAGGAGTTCATTTCACAAAAGTGGGACAGATTGATGGACGGACTGCCCCATAACAATCTCCCTCCGGTCTTCACCCAGTCTTCAACCGGCAGAGGATAAAAACTGTACATGAAAGCATCAGTGAAACAGAAATCATATCTTTAATACACTTCATTACCTGAGACATGGTGTAGAACTCAACCATAGCAGCTGTAAGAGGTTCAGCATAAGTTCGCAGAGACGGAATAAGGCGCAACATGGCCCGGTTAAATGTTCCATAAATCTGGGTAAGAGAGGCTGGACCTGGATAATCCACATAGACTATAGGAACATGACGCAGAAACCTAAAAAGAGCGCACAACACCATGGCCATAGTTACAATCCACTTCATGCAAAGTTTTCTTGTACCACTTAAATGTTGCCATCTGTGAATACTGTATATTGGGCTAATAATGATAATAATAATAATGTCCATAGGTCTGAGTGTTATACCTATGTGTAAGAGGCTTTCTGCCAGGGTCCGTGGGAGGATTACAAGCTCCAACAAACTGGATTCTCTCCAGTTTGACCCAAGTCTGGTCTGAGGTTCGGTAGAAACCTCCATGTTCCACCATCTGTAAAGACAAAGGATGGCTCATTTTAATCTACCTCAATTTTACTTAATACACATAATAGTATAGATTACTGAGCTATAGTCGTGCTTGTATTTGTAAAGAGTTGATCATACCTGTCTGAGGAAAGAGATGACCCTCTGTGTGCCATACTTGTCCATGTCTGGCAGATTGATCTCATCACAGAACAGCACAAGCCACTTGCCCAGCTGGACAGGGGCCAGGACAACACCATTGGGTGTGCGGCGGTACTCACAGTAGTGGTCAAAGGTCTTCAGCAGCAGCTCTGGGGTGGTGGCACTGGAGAAGTTCAGGCCAACAACCTGACAAAAGAAGCAATAGTAGAGCTTGGGAAATTAACAAGACAGACAAGACCTCAGTTTCAAGGTGATAAACATTTTATTGTCAACACCAGTCTAAAACTTTATCTACATTATTTTAGTCCAGTCACTCACCTCCATATCAGGCAAAGCCCTGAGGGCACTAAACAGAGTCATGGTTTTTCCAGAGCCGGGAGGTCCACACAGCACAAGTGGTTTGTGCTCTGCCAGCCAGGTGTAAAGCAAAGCTTCATGGCGAACAGTGTCCAGAGTGGGAACCACAACATCTGGGGATGCCACCTTGTGGGTCTCCACTTCAATCTGTGGTACTTTGCCCTGCCAGGACTGCCACTCACCCGAGATGCACACCTAACCAACAACATTAAAATACATTGCTGAACAAAATGCAAAACTGGAGAGGCAAAAGAGGCAGTGGATGTACATTAAGAATTTAAAAAGAAAATAACTTTAATATGATGATGTACCTCATAGTCAATGATTGGGACATTGGGAGCAGACGGGAGAGGGACAGTTGTGATTCGACGGATATATTCCCCAAGCTCTGCTCTCATCTTCAATCGTCCATCACCAGAGAAGGACCACAGCACAGCATAGATCAAATACCTCTGTAGAATAAAATAATTCAATTCAACAGTTTTAGGAATGCTTACAATAGTTTAAAGTGAAAATAATACAAAAGATGATTTAAATACACAAAACAGCATGTTACCTGCAGGTATCGCTCCAGCTGATCAATGGGCATGGGGAAGTCAGGATGGTTGTTGTTGTAGAGAGCAACATTGCGGCATGCCTGGTGTAGCATTGAAAACAGTGAGCCCAAACAGCGCAGACGGGTGAAATCCATGATGTGCTCCATCTTAGAGGCATACTCCAAGGCCTTGATGACGAGCCCTGTGGAGGTGAAGTAAGGCTGGAGGATTGAAGAAGCATCTCTCTGGATCTAGTTTAAAACACCAAATAGAACACTGGTTACAAAAAACAAAAATGTGCTAAAGGCTTTTTATTTTTCATTTCAAATACTACCTGCAGCATTGGTGAGGCAGCCTCCTCTTCATCCTCTGTGCCCTTTCTTTTGCGCTGAGCTTCATCCTCTCCTTCGTCCAATGGGATGCTGCGCATGCGAGCCAGAAAGTTGTTGAAGATCATGTCTGTGCTGAGGACATCCTCACTGAACCAGACCATGCCACAGCGGGACACAGTGGCCAGGGTGGCATACTTCAGGTCCTGCACTTCAAACATCACACGCACCTGCAGAGAAACAGCAGAGTAAATATATGCAAGCTTCCACCACAATATAGGGAAATAAGACAAAAAAAGGGTGTGCTTGAAGAGCTATGTGGTTACGTTTGGTGGCAAGCTGAGACGCTCCCCGTTGGGCAGGGTGAGCAGTTTGTTGTCATCCAAGACTGAGTTCAGATTTTCAACCCACTCTGGGTCAACATCACCATCAAAGATGATCCACTGACGCTTCTGGAGTTCACCTCGAACATTGTCAATGATCCTGAAATATTAAAAAAAATAAGCATTTTTTTAAAAAATGCCTTCATAACATGGCCCAACAATGTAAATATTAAACTTTGATTGATTAAAAAGTGTTGCATGACGCACTTCCTGAGGATGTGTGTGAATAAGCCATCCGTCCATTCACGAGTGTTGGGGTCCAGGGTTCCGTACAGGTGGTCCTTGCTGATAGCCTTGGGGTCAATGATGTGGGCCACACCTTCAACACCCTCCAATCTCTCCAGGGCCTTAAGAAGCACCCTCCATGCCATAGACTTCCCACTTCCCGAGGGTCCCACCATCATCAGACCATGATTGATCTGTGTGATCTGGAACAGCTGGAGAACCTGGAAGATTTTTTTTTTTTTTTACATCACCATTTAGTATGTGTGCATCTTTGATGCTCCAACTCTAAGCAGCACATAAGGTAAAGAAGGACAATAAAGAATTCCATGACCTCATTTAGCATCATACCTTCTCTACCCACATGCTGCCCACATCATCACCATCTCCGTAGGTAAGGTACATCTCCCCGCAGACTTTCTTTAGCTCCTCCCTCAGAGCAGTCATCTCTCCACGCAGGTACTGGACACCAGGGAAGACATCGGATAGCAGACTGAACAGCAGAGGGATGTCCTCTGCTACAAGCTTGGGGACCATGGTCTCACACACACTCTGAATCAGGATCTGAGTTAAATGAGACACAAACAAGTGAAACAATCCATTTTGGGAAAACAAAAATGTAACGAACTGCCACAACTGTGTACTAAATTTTTTATACCTCTTGTTCAGGAAGGTTCTCAGCGATCTCATTCTCGTCAACATCCTCTCCTCGCTCAAGCTTCTCCCTTTTGATTTTCTGGATGCGCTCACGTTTCACATTACCAGCACTAATCAACACACTCTTGAGTGCTCGGAGTCCAAAGTCATAGTGGCTCTGGGATGATAGCTGCTCATCGCATAGTCTGAAAAAAAGAAGAATGCAATCAAATCAGACTAAGAGCAACACTTGCATCTTGTTCAAAGGTATTTAAATTTGTTGACCGCAGCACATACTTGAAGAAAGGTACAATCTTCTTGGCAAGGATCTCGGCAGTTCGGAAACCTTGGGAGTAGAGCATGACCTGTGCAATGAGTTGGCGGTCGGGCTTTGTCATGGCCAAGCTACGGAACAGCTTTTTAAGGTTGTCGGGGAGGTTGGAACGGCCAGCGTAGCCAGGGTTCATGGTGATGAAGATGGCCATATCCGGGCTCACCTTGACCTGCTTGTTCAGGAGCTCTGTGGTTATGGGAACACCTGAGAGGATGAAAGACAAAAGCTCTTTTAAAATGCAATTTGTGTAAAAATGTATTTGCTGATGGTTAGTGTTTAAGTATTTGGAATCAATGTTAATATACTACAAATATCACTTTAAGATTCAGTTGTTCACTTAAATAATTCTTCAAAACAAATTGATATTAGCTTCAGTTTTGCCATCAGATATATCTGAAAATGCCATTTTTGTCTCTAAAAATTAAATAAGATCACAGTTTTTATATACGAGATATGTTATCATACAAACAATCCATACTTCTGTCTCTGTTGGGATTGCTGTGTTCCCTCAATGCCACTTGGATGTACTGGACCTGCTGGGAAACGGCAGACAGCATTCTCTCCTCCAGACGGTTAAACTCGTCAAAGCAGCCCCAGGCTCCTACCTGGCACAGACCCACAAAGATACGACCCATGGCCTACAGAAAAGAGGAAGAAAAGAAAAAATCCTTTATTAGTCCCACAACAGGGAAGTTACAGTATTGCAGCAGCAAAGGGACAGCAGCACTCAGAGCAATAAGTAAGTTAAAAAAATGGGTACAAAATAGTATATATATACACAGTGCAAGAGTGCGTTGCAGTTAAATAGTATTTACAGCATTACATTTAAATTGAACCCCAACCCTTCATATAAAAGAGACAGTGTATTTTCCAATTGATTTATAAAAAACATTAATAAAAAAAGAATAAAGTTCAGTACCTGGAAGTCAAAGGTCTCATCACAGTTGAAGACCAGGACAAAGCGACCAAGCTGGTGACCGAGAGCTTTCACTGACTCAGTCTTCCCTGTGCCAGCAGGACCTAAATGAAAAAACTAATTTAGTCATGTCTTTAATTGTGGCACTGTACAATTTAAGGAATGTCTCCATATCTTGTAGGGAAAAAAGCAGTATTCAGACTTCATACCAAATGGTGATCCACCAAGACGTGCCTCCAGAGCCTGGGTCATGGTGAGATAGCAACGGTCTGTCAGTGGGGTCTGGACTAGCTTGTCTTGAACACCCAGGTACTCAAAGCCATAGTTGAACTTTGCATTGGCCATCTGAATGGACAGCTGTTGAAGGACGTCAGTCTGCTTGGGGTCAAAGTAGAAACGCATCTGGCTGAGCCAATCGAAGGACTTGGGGTTGTCAATCTTGTTCTTGATCAGAGTCCTGGTCACGTCACGTTGGTGGACCAGCTCAGTGATCTAAGAATGAAGGCAAAGGCGGATTGTTTATAGAGTCCAAATGAACCACATTATTTTAACAATTTACTGAAAAATTTCCTCTAACCAGGTGCTCCAGTTTCCTCCTGCGGAGTGGAGGCTGCTCCATCAGCACCGTGTCAGCCAGCACATTGAGGGTGGCCTCCACATTGAACAGCACTTCCTGCATGGGTGTCATGTCCCCACCACCGGAAATGGTGGTCAAAGCAGACTCAATGTTCTCAGACCAGGCAATCTGGGTGGAGAGGACGACTAGCTGGGCCTATAGACAATACAAGGAAAATTATGTGAATAATCACAGATTTATCTATTGGTAACAATATTGTATGATTAAATAAGTGTAGAAAACCTGGTAACGATCAATCCAGGTAATGTACTGGCTCAGGTCAATGGCGGTGCCCTTGTTGAAGGTTGTGACCTCTGTGACAGACTCTGCTAGCAGCTTGGCCAGTGTCACCCTCATCTCCTTCTCCACGAGCGTCAGCCACTCATTGATCTTTGGATGCTCTGTGATGGAGACAGGCGTCTTGTAGATAACTTCCTCACCCTCTCGGGAAGAGATTCCCAGCACCTCAGTGTTGTCTTCATTGAGCAGGATGCTGGAGACACCAGCAAACATCTTTTTGAAATGCTTCTGGAGTTTGGCCACATTCTTGCTGTTTCCAATGATTTCAAGCAGGTCCTCATCTCCAACAAAGTAGAACCTACCAGCAAAAGGAAAGGGATAGACCAAATTAGAGTAGTACACAAGCTTAATTTAAAATATCTAAATTTTTCTTACGAATTTTAATAATCAATGTAAAAAAAAATAATAGAAATTGGCTCCATCTCTGCCATGTTCACACCTGGGGAATGAGGATCTCTCTCTCTCCAGGTATTCACCAAGGGCTTTCTGAATTTTTCCAAGAAGGTCAGCCAGTCGCTCCAGGGACCTCTGCACCCCCTGAATGTTCAGGACATCCATCACCAAAGGAGATTTTGTCACCTTCTTCATCAGTGCCAAGAACTCTGTGCTGATGCTGGAATACAGAGAGACATGTGACAATCAACAATCCTTCCCCAGTACATCCTAGTGCAGAGAATACACAGATTCATATCAGTATATAACATATTAATCAGTGAATTGCGCTTGACTGACTTAATATCCTACAAATTCTAACATGATTGGGAAATCAATTTTTTTCCTGATTAAAAACAATGCTTTCCATTTACCTCTGGAATCTCTGGGTCTCTACAGGCAGCAGATGTTTGATGTCAGCGCTACCTGTGAAGATGCCTTCAAGATAGACCCAGCGACGCTGGACATCAATCCAGACATCAAACAGAGCCATGATACGATTCAGCTTGTCTTCCCAGCTCAGCGCATCCTCTTCAAACACCTTGGGGAAAAAGTAAAATATAAAATTTGTGCACTACTGAAAAACAAAAACATTAGAAAGATATGAACCATTTCCTACCTTGTAGTATGGAGACAACTTCATGGCTGACACGCTGTTGATGTGTTCTTTAACCTTGTTAAATAGGTCATCCCAGCCTCTGATCAGACGGCATTTGTTCTGGTAGTTCACCAGGTCAAGCTCATATGAGTTCCACACTTCACGGATCTTAAAAGCCAACAAAAAAAAGTGGTGAAGGATTAGAGAATTTCAAAATGGTTAAAAAAAAAAAAAAAAAAAAACAGAACATGAAAACAAAATGCTTGTTTTTTTTAACCTGTTTGAGGAATTCCTCCAAAGCCATCTCTCCTTGGGCTACGAGGAGAACGTCCTTCACCACCATCTCATTCTTCTGGAGATCCACATCCCAGATCTGTCCAAGAGTCAGTTCTGACAGAACCCAGTTCACATGCAAACGTTTCATCAGCTGCTTCCAGTGGCGATCCTTCAGAGCCTCAGACTTCAGCTCAATCACCAACATGTTAACCTAGAATGACAAGAAAAGAAGAAGGAATTTGGAATGATTTTTCTTACAAGTCTGGTGGTGTTTAAAGACCAAAACTACTTCCAGACCTTCAAATATCCTTTGAGCAGCCTCTGGACATACTCATATGAAGCATACTGTCTCAGTCGTGCTTGGAAGTTCTTTAGCTGATTCAGAAGAGCATCCAGACTCTGACGAAGCTATGCATGTAAAAATCACAAAGTTATAAAGACTGCAGTGGTAAATAACTGATTTTTGAGGTGATTATATGAATTTGGTACCTTGCGGGGCTGTACAGAAACCCATGGCTGCTCTTTCATTTGGTCGATCTGTTCCCAGACCTTTGATAGCTCAGACCACACCTCCTTCAGGTCATGCAGCTCCTCCAGCGCCACCTGCAGGTCACAGATCACAAATGAGAAAAGCAGCTACTTACAAAGTTAAGCCTTGTATACATAAAAAAATGGGCATAAGATGAAAAATAAGTGTAGTAGATTGAATATGAATTATTTCAATGTCAATTCAAAACTTGATGTCCAATTTCTAATACTATAAATGTGCACAGCCATTACCTGCACCCTCTCTTCACTTCCACTGAGCAGACCAGTATCTGTGAGCTCCAGGGCCTCTTTAGCACGGGCACATTTCTCTCTTTCAACCTTCAGACGGCTAAAGTTGCCTTCATAGATGGTCAGAGACTGAAGAGCCTCCTCTGGCCGCAGGTTACCCTGATAAAAGATTTTCAGTTAGATTAAAAAAAAAAAAAAATGTAAATTAGCTGATAACTTTACCTGACAATGTTATTTATTTGACTTCCTCTTATAATATGGTATCATTTAGTTAAGACTCTCAAAAATAATATCAGTCAGAATTTTACACATGAATTATCTCAAATGCTCTTACAGCAACTGGTTTAGTCTTCTCCCACTCATTGAGTAGATCAGTGGTGCGGTTTTCCACAGCTTTGTCCTCTTGGACAATCTTCATTTGCAGGTTGGCCACCTGTTGCTGGATGGCAGAGTCTTTCCGCTTCATTATGTCGCTGAACGCACCCCATTCTCCTTCAATGTTGTCGATGTAGAGCCAAGAGGGAGGGAACTGGAACCTTTGCTTCTCCAGCAAACGCTGTCCGTTACGGAACAACTACAGACAAAAAGGGCAGAAATCATCATTAGGAATAGTTTCATTTGATTGATTTTTAAAACTGTTTCATAAAGCTGGCTGTAAGAGTACTGAATCATTCAATCACTTACATCCACATTTTTCTCAAACTGTTTGATCTTGCGCTTCAGGGTCTGGACATACGTTATGAAGTTGACAGCATCTGAGGTGCTAGCCGTGTCCACGGAATGTTGTTCAAGATCTTGACGGGACTAGCAAGAACACAAAAAAGAATGTTATCCTTTTTTCCCAAAAAATTCTTATTCTAATCAAGGAATCCGAACAATCAGTCTAATTACACAGGTGAAAAACAGTACCTTAGAGATTTGTGCATGGAAATCCTGCATGTTCTGGCCAAGCATCTGTCCAAACTTGCTGAGAACTTCTTTGTGCCAGGAGTCGTATTTCAAGTTCACCTTAGACTGGACCTGTTGCCAGAGACAAACAGAAAAAAAATGAATACATGGCACAAAAAAGCATGAATTTAATGAGTTGGTGTTTAACCAAAATATTACCTTGCCATAGTCGATGACCACAGGTCCAAACTCTTTCCGAGTCTCAGCATTGTCAAATGTTCCTCGTGCTTTGCGAATCTGGACCAGCAAGGCCTGCCATTTCGTGAGGTCTTCCCCAAGACGGTTGTAGATGTTTTCTGCTTGCATGTCCCACAAGCACTGGTATTGCAGCCACACCTGGACAGGTGTAAGAAAGGGAAGATCAAGAAAGTGTAATGATCAGAAATGCAAATTATGATATTGATGGAAAAATTCTATGTTGTAGTGAGTTATATGAATTTTTATGAAAATGATTTTTTCTTTATAAAACTTAATGTGTATACCTAGGAAATCCTGTACCATATTTGGAGTTGTTGAGTAGTGGAAAAAACAGATTGAAGGATGCTGATGTGGCTGTGAACGTTCAGTTCTATCACTGACTGTTCAGCTTATCACTAGTGTTTTCTGCATGGACCCAGCAAATACAATCTTAGTCATGAATGAAATATCAACAGGCTCAGCAAACCTTATCACACTGAGTCATGAATGAACCACCTTGACAGTCCCTTGGATATATATTAGCCAGAAACACTCTGTTAGTTAAGCTAATGCACTGCAGTAGTCTGTGAAAGCTGTACTCTGTATTGTCTTCCGCTGATCGGTGCATATTAAATTTGCTGAAACTTTGATCCTGCCTGATTTTTTGACTACTGGTTGAAGGAATTTTTCCAACAGATATACTACTAAATACATAAGTCTATAAAATAAAAGACAGGATTAAAAGCAATGAATAGTCAATCATCACAAATTATTCAGTCAGCAGAATACAAGACCTTTATTCTTTTGTGGTAAAATGGGGCAGTTCTTACTTTGACATACTGCTCCACCTCGTTGACAATATCTTCGACTGCATGGTATGCCTCCTCTATGGCCGCAGGACCATCAGGCATCCGGGTCAGGGCATTACGGTAGAACTTCTCCTCCTCTGAAAGCTCATAGTGGACACCCACCTAACGAATAAGAGGGAAATGGCTTCATAAAAGCAGAAGCATAGCACAGGTCCAAATACCACACTGAAGTTATAACACCATATAAAGGTTCATTTCCAATATTCTGCACCCCCCCCCCCCAAAGTGGCTACATATTTTAAAACTAAAGATATATTTTAAAGAAAGCCCTGACCATTTTAAGACCCATACCTGGTACCTCTGGCTCTGAATCCGAGGTAGAGAAAGGATGACCTGTTTCCAAGCAAACATCTCCTGGTAGAGCTTGAAGCGGCAGTCTTCAATTGGCGGGTTCAGGTAGATCACCTGGTTAGTAATCCTTAACTCGTGGACAATGTTCTTGGAGAAAAATAAAACAGGAATAAATATATAGTCAGCCGTTTAGAGATTGTCATGGTTTTGTAAGAACTACCTTTTTTTTTAAAAATCATTGCTATATTCTATTGCAAAGATAAACAGAATGTAGCAACACAATGATACCTTACATAGCCTTTACCTTGATCTTTGGCTCCCCTCCAAGTTTGTGGCTCACTTGTGGAGCCTCTGTGTCCATGTCCACATCAGCCTTGTCGTCCACCTGCCCACGAAGCACCTGGGTCCAGGCCTTAAGGCCAGCCTGAAGACGTACTCCCAGGATACGTTCAATCTAAAAGATCAAAATCCACTTTAATGCCAGAGGAAACAATCAAATTGTTACATTAAACTACTGTTTAAATATGAAAACATGAAGCCTACAGTCACCGAACAATAAGCTCATGATAATTCATAGTACCAACCTCAACATCAAGCTTGTTGACCCAGATAGGCAAGTTGGAGTAGGAATGCAGATTGAGGTCATCCACAGCTTTCTGGACACGATTAAGGATGTCAGAGAATGTCTTGTGGTCGAACATGCACGTCTCCAAGGAGCGAACCTCCAAATCAATTTTCTCCTCAATCAGTAGAAGGTCATCCACCTGGAAGTGACAGCAGAACAACCACATGCACACTAAGGATATGCTGTTGATTAATTCCAAACATTTCAAAAAATGGTAGCTTTATTTTCACCGAGATATCTGTTAGGACTGAATGGTGACAGCCGCTTCACTCTTACCTTCTCCTGGAAGTTGAAAACGGTCTCAGCAAGCCTCTGGACATATGGATCCAGCTTGTAGGACTCCCAGACAAGTGTGATGCCCTCAGTGATGAGAGCCTGCACCTCTTTCTTCAGCCCAGCCACCAGCAGGGAGATGGAGGATCTCTCCTCCACTTTCTCACAAGTGCGCTCATAGGTGCGCACACTTTCGATCAGAGAGATGGCAAATGGATACAGCTGATTGGCCTGGTGGGCTTTGTTGACGATGGCCAAAGGAACACGGAAGCTGAGCCACTTGAGGTTGCGGACCTCTTTGGATAAGGTGATGATCTCTGGGAGGAAGTTGACTTTAAGCTTGAGCACAGTTCCAGTCCTGCCACGGGCACGAGTGCTCTCAATAGTGAAGATTCGGCCAGACACACCAAGGTTACGCTGCTGCACCTGATGTATGAAAAGAAAAGAATGACCGATTTATCTAGAAAAAGCTAAATCTAATTTTTTAAAGGCTGAGAAAACTGAATTATTAAAAACAATTGCTCCATACCTTACGAGCCCAATCATCAAATATCTCTTGCGTGTTGAGTTTAGCCCTGAAGCTATCTCCATCCTGCTTCAACTTCAGCCCTTCCACATGGTTCTCCCAGCCTTTTCCCAAAACATCCTCCACCCTCTTCATATAGGCAGTCAGCTGACGGTCGATCTGCTTGGCCCAGATGATGGAGCCAGACACTGGAGGCAGGTCCCGAACATGGCTCATCTTGCATGCTTGGCTCTGTGGATACTGTACTTTGAACTTGTCGTGCAGCGACTCAATGTCGTCTTTCACACGTTGGATGAGCTGCGTCTGGTACTCCCGGATGGCGCCGCGGATGTGAGGACGCACAAACAGAGCATTGAAGCGAGAGAAGATACGAAACATCTCATTGGCGTTCTTGGCTGTTCCCAGCTGATCACGCAGGCGGGCAGTGATACGGGTCTCCACGCGGTCGATGCGTTCATCATAGCGCTTCATGGCGGCCTCCCAGGCTTCCATGCCTTCCTTAGACACATCAAGGCCATCAACCTCTTTGACATTCTCATATGCCAGGTTGACCTCTTCAATAGCATTGGCATCGGCAGCATCAAAGAGAACTCCAGCTACCTTCATATCTTGTGGCTCGACTGTCTCTCCTGGGGCATGCTGTGGCACTGCAGGTACCTGAACACAAAACATTTCTTACTTAAGAACAAATAAAACCAAACATTAAATCCTGTATTTAAAGAATTCTTAACAAAAACACGTTTAGAAATCAGTAAATGCTAAATTATTTACTAAAGTCTAATTATTGAAAGTTTACCTGGGGCCTTAGTACACGGACAATGACTGCCCTCAGCTGCTCGTGATGCCTCCTGAAACGCCTCATTTGTTCCAGTCGAGATTGGAGCTTCTTGTGGGCTGGGCTCAGACGCCACACCATCTTCAGATTTTCCTCCCTCTTCCTCTTCACAATGTCCCTCAGAAGAACCTGAAGTTTCTCATATTCATCCTCCCAGGTTTGGAAAACCTCAAAACATGCTGTCATCACCTGTAAACACAAATTAAATAAACATTTAGCACAACATATTTAAAATATCGAGGAAAAAAATAAGGTTTTTTTTCCTTTTATTCCACTGCACTAACCTTTTCAAATTCCTCATAGGCAACATGCATGAGCTTTCTTGTACCCAAAACCTTGAGAAGCTGGGAGCTCAAGTCCCTGGAGATGGCCTCCACTAGACGCAGAGCTCTCTGGATGGGATACTTGGTGTTTCTTATCTTTTTCAGGTGAGTAAATATGGCCACCAGGGCTTGGCGGATCTTATCAAGCTCAGAGGCAGAAAGCAGATCATTAAGTGGGAAATCTTTCATCAAGGGATTGTAGTCATTAACAGTTTCCACAGCCTGCTTCAGACCTGTAAGAAAAAAAAAAAAAGAAACACTTACTCATATTGTAATCCTTTAACAAAACTATAACCAGTACATAGATAAAGCAGGTCAAGTAAGTGTAGTTTAGTTTTAAGTTTTCACCCACCAGTGTCTGTGTCAAAGCTGACAGTGGCATGAAAACGTTTTCCATGTTTGAGGATGTCCAGTGTGAGCAGAACCTCAGGGCTTTCTCTCTTCTCTTGGATTCGGCTGAGCGCTCGCTCCAGATTCAGCCAGAAGCTGATCTCCTGCAGGGCCGTGCCCGAGGCTGGGTCACGGTCTAGCTTTGTCACCTGGGTGAGGTTTAATGAAAAGAACAATTATCCCACAAGTTATTCCTGAGAGCAAACATATTTTTTTCTATTCTGATCAAAAATATTGGGATTGCTCTTACCTTTTGAATTTCCCTGATCCAACGGTTAACTCCAGATTGAAGCTGGTTAAGAAAAGTTGGGTCTTCTACTTTGTCTCCAAAGTCAGTGACCTTGGGCTTCTCGCCACGCTCATAGCACTGTTTGGCAATGTTTGCAATAATGGGGTGGATGACCAGGCTGATCTCTGGAATCTCAATATTCTGTTGTAGGTGGAGAAGGCCCATCTCCAGCTCGGCGATCTTCTTCTCAACAGAGGGGGCCATTTTATCTCCATCCCTACAATTTTATGTCAGAAAATGTATAAAATGAAATGCATGCCATGCTTCTAAGGGGGAAAATCATTTTGTTACATTTGCAGCACAAAGCACTGATTTTTTTAAGTAACATTACCTGTCTGCCTTGCCAGACTCACGAATGTAAGATTTGAAGAAAGGAGCGACAGCATTGCTGATGAATGAGTGAAGTGTCTCATAGGGAGAATCCTCACTCAGCGTCAGTACTCGAACTTGGGTCGATATGGGCTTGTCTGCATCAATGACGCCTGTCCGTTTGATCAAAGCCAAGCTGCAAAAGAAATTGTTGAATGTATTCATAGTTAGGATTAACAACATTTAAATGGCAGAACTAATTAACCTGTCTATCATCAGTGGGAGCTACTACTAGAGTTTCTACTTTCACTGCACCAGATGCATAATTTACCTGTTGGACTTGATCCCATAGTGGATGTCAATGCTGACATTGTAAGTGATGCACTCCTTCTCTTCCTCGCCTTCATCTCCAACTTCCTCTGTGTGAAGAACAAAGAAAATTTGTGTCTGAGTCTGATGTGCTGTCTGCAGACTCACTGATGCTAAACAAGTGGCACAATTACCTCATCAATACCTCTTATGCAACTGCATTTGCTAGGAAGCCCCCCCCCAAAAAAAGTTTTAGTTTGATACCATTTAAAGTGTATACTGCAGGTTATGGGGGGGGGGGGGAGGCGTCTGCATCAACACTCTGTACAGCAGCTGTGGTAGTGAAGAGGATCGGTAGTGATTTACTCAGTAGAAGTAAGGATTACAGTTTGTGTGCAAGGCAGGTCATACAGACCTTCGGGTCATTTGCTCCTTAATTTTTCAGAACAGAAACTTTAACTTCAATACACAGTGCCAGCTAATTACAGCTGCTCCGACTCACCTTCCATTTTTTCTTCATGTAAAGCGTTTTTGACAGACAGATAATGGAAGCACGTGTATGTTATCAGGACTTTTACCCAGACCAATAATACCATGACTAAGGTTACCAAACAACTAACTGATGATAACACTGGTCAACACCAAATTTACTGGGGTTTTTTTTTAGCTGATTTAGGACAATTTTGATGTGGTGAATCCAAAAATCACATTGGTTTTGCTCAATCAGGCCAACTTTTTGAACTACGGCCAAATGTTTTTTTACATTTTTGTTTACATGTACGGGTATTTTCACTTTATATGATAAAAAATTCTTTTTTATTTCTTGAAATTTTTCGAACTCTTAAGAGTTTGCATGCGCCAATTTATGACATGATGTCATAAATTGTCATGATGGCTGATTACTGTTGGACTCTGAAGAGAGACATCCCTGTTGCTGAGCATTCTAGAGGTTCGAATAAATGGAAGTTGAAGCTCTAAATTTTGAACAATGATAACGTAACAGTCAATTTACATGTACTTACCTTTATCAATCTCTGCTATTCAATTTACAGTAATCGAAGTTTGTAACATTTTAATCAATAAATTGTGTTAGAAAACTATTTTTTCCTCTTAAAAATTTACTTCGGATGAGAAATATCAACAAAAATCAACCAATAATGTCACAAAAATGTAATCGATTTAGTCAGAAGATCAGATTTTTTAAAAATAAACTTTGCATAAAAACCTGACCTGATCAAGAGAAACTGATGTCATTTTCAGATTCAGCGGTGCAAAATTGACTTAAATCAGTTGAAAAAACAGACAACTTACACAAAAATTATTTTTGTAACCCTGTGTAATCACCAGGCTCCAGTTATTTCTCCTAATACTCCTCTGCTCCTGATCTCTATGATGTCTATCAGGTACATAAGGCCGTGATCCCTTGTATGAACACACATTTTCCTCTGCTTCCAAAACTAAACTATTGCATCACTTCATCACTCTATATATAATTCAAAAAATCTGTCTGCCACGATCATAGGACTCGCTAAAAGATCATAGGACTCGCTATGAGATCAAAGGCAGGCATCACTCACAATCCTAGGACTCGCTGTGACATCAAAGATCAAAGGCAGGCATCACAGAACAAAGGCAGACATCACTGAACGAGTGGTGACGTCAAAGATCAAAGGCAGGTTTCACCGTGGTTACTATTGCCATGGTAACAGTTAACTTTCTACGGGCATGCAGAAATGCTTGATTACACTTGCTTTCTAAGGGCATGTACGGGTATACGCACTAATATTTCTGATTACTGACAGTGACCCAGTGGTCTGTAGTTGCCTCAGGTGACATCAGTCAGGTTGTGGTTTATGAGGAGGGGCCAATATTTCTACAAAAACGGTTTTAAAAGTTGTTCTTAGGTACAGCCAGCCATATTTTTTGTCATATCCATTTAGTTAATCATTTCTCAACATATTAATTACTGGTGTGGTTAAACTGGGACTTGCTCTTTAAATACTTGCACGACAGCAAGCTCCCAGGATAGGAAAGATAAAAATATTTTTGGGGGTTGCTAAACAACAGTTGAGCTCATTTGCTCATCAGGCTGCGGCTGGATGATAGTGCATCTATCCTCCTCCCACCCTCCTCTGCAAGTGAGGTAGGCTTCCAGGATAAAAATGGGACCTGCACTGCAGTACCCTTAAAGAAAAAAAAAACACAAGTTGGGAGTGTGATTTCAGGCTCAAGCTGGGTGTCGGTCATGTGAAGTCTCAGAGAATCAAGATTTTAAAAACCTCAGAAGATACAAATTAATTTGCCGAGAGGAAACTGTAGACAGTGTGTTCATTGAGGCGGTTCCGTTCGCATGATAATGACCTGCAGTGATATCAAATGATCCATTATAATGGCATTTCTCTGACTGTTCTTCTTTGAGCAAGCCGATTCTACTACAACCCCAATTGCAGTCAGCACCTTATGATGGCAGCTAGTTTTCATTGCAGTGAACTGCGCGACTGGCCATTGTCCCACCCAATATGGCGCAGCAGTCTCGCAGCACACTCGCAGCAGTTTTATAGCATAATTTTACACAGCGGGATCTGGTGTCAGCTGTTCATCGTTAAACACTGACTTTAAGACCATTTCACAGATGTTAAAAAACTACCTTTGAGAAACGCTGCTTCATACATGTCCAGATAGTCCGTTATTTATTCAAATAATATGTTAACAGGCTTATCGCTGCTTTTGACGTGTACCTTTGAGGGCACTTCTTTCCACTAGGATGGTGTGAACTTGGGGATCTGCCAGGAATTTCCTCATCTGTTCCACGGCGCTTTTCTCCTCCAGGGCGGTTTCCAGGGAGGCCGGGGCCTCGCCGCCATCTTCCAGCAGCAGCGGTACCAGCTTCCGAATGTGCTTCTGCAGCACCGACGTGTCGGCAACCGTTTGGACAGCCGACACCTCCATGGTACCGGAATTTTCCTCCGTCCCCCCGCCGTCGGACATTCTTTTAAGAAACCAACTCCGGCAAAAAGAGCGTGTGGCGATAAAACAAGAAACGGAATTAACGTTATTGAGCTGACGTCTCCACTGAGCAGGTCAGCGTCCAACTACCGCTGTCAAAAAACGGAGTAACCAGAGAGGAAGCCCGTTTTTTTTTTATATATATATGCGCAAAGGATTGTGGTACTTGTTGTCCTTTGGATGAGCATTAGACCGAGCACTTCGAGTTAAAAACTACAGTACCCACAATGCAGTACAAGTTTTTATTTCTTGTTTTCTTTTCAGTCCCTCGATGTTTTCATTATTATTACGGCCCAAAAAGCTTGAGTTCGCGGGAGCTTTTTTTTTTTTTAAAAAGTTGCGATGTTTGGAGAAGTTTTTTTGCACTAAAAGTTGTGGGAAGAATTACAAATTTTAAAGCAGATGGTTTTTCCAGCTTACTACAGTGATATTGTGGGGGCATGGTGTGGGGGTTTTCTCCACCCAGAGAGGCAAGGGGAAAGAGGAGGACAATGGACCGAATGAAGAGGTGTCACCGGGGGCATCAGACCCATACCCGTCAAGTGATACGGTTTCGCCATATTTTAATACGGGGAAAATGCAATTTTAGCAAATACGGGCGTATTGCCATTTCTGTACGCCAAAAAGAAAAATATACAGCGAAAAAAAAAATTTATTGAGAGTGTGGAGGAACACCTCGTGTGGTGACCCCCACAGCCTACGGGGCCGGCAGAGCGCTCTGCGTGAGCAATTATCAGAACAGTGAGAGGTGTGGACTGATCATTATGCAGATGCGCCTCGCACCCTCTTTTGTCCTGCAGCTCCGGAACAGAGAGGAATCCCGGCGCCAGTAATCCTGCGGCTGATATGTATGACTCTAATGCAAATGTCCATGCTTTCCTGCTGTATACTGTGATGCTAATGTGCCATGCATGCATTGTCTGAGCTAGGTATATAAGTTGACTGCATATCTCTTGCTCTCTCTCTTTTTGATCACTCACATTGCTTGTTGCTGACTTTGAGACGCAGGGCTCGCTCCAGCATGCTGCCACAGCGCTGGGCGAGCCTCGTGATGGAGGATGAATAAAGCACCCTTTTAAACTTCAGTTCGCCGTGTCCGCCTGCACCTATTTTGTTCCTCCACAAGAGAACCTAAAATCAACTGAAGTTTAAAAGGGTGCAACACGATGGTGGGCCGAGACAATTCTGTCCTTTCCAGACTGAAGGAGAAATCTCCAAATGTTTTCAGGTATGGGTGTGGTCTATATTTATCATATATTCCATAACCTACATATGTTGAAGCATGTGAGAATGTTTGGTGATTACATATGGCAACTTCACACCTCAGAACAGGACAAAGGGATCTCAACTGCCAGTGAAGATCAAAGAGTTTCCCAGACACTGCGGTGGAGACCGGAGGAGCTACCCTCACCCCCCAGGGCGAAGAGGGGGAGTACTAAGACAATGGGGGGATTAAGATAATGAGGGATGTCAGCCTTTGATATGCATGTCTTTTGTTATGTGCCAGTATAAGTTCACAGAGCCGGAGGTATTCGGTCTCTTTTCTTGCTTCTGCTTCTGCACTTAGATGAGACTTGTTAGAGGAGCTGATAATAAACTTTGGTTTATATATCATACCACCTCGTTCTTCCAAGCTCTTCTACACAGGACAAAGGGATCTCAACCGCCAGTGAAGATCAAAGAGTTTCCCAGACACTGCGGTGGAGACTGGAGGAGCTACCCTCACCCCCCAGGGCGAAGAGGGGGAGTACTAAGACAATGGGGGGATTAAGATAATGAGGGATGTCAGCCTTTGATATGCATGTCTTTTGTTATGTGCAAGTATAAGTTCACAGAGCCGGAGGTATTCGGTCTCTTTTCTTGCTTCTGCTTCTGCACTTAGATGAGACTTGTTAGAGGAGCTGATAATAAACTTTGGTTTATATATCATACCGCCTCGTTCTTTCAAGCTCTTCTACACTGGTGACCCTAACGCGAGTATGGACCAGAGGCGTTCCCCCACGATTGACTCATCTGTGGCGACCCAGGCAGACGCCGGCACCCACGCAGACAGGGGAACAGATGGACGACGTCCCCCCCCCGGCAGAAGTGATAGAGAGGGCTCAACCGAGCACCAGCGCCGCTGAGAGAGCCGAGGCAAGGCATTCTCACCCTGCGGACACAGCAGTGATGGTCTATACAAACGCCGTCGCTGTCAAGCTGCCGGACTTCTGGCAGGAAGACCCCGCCTTGTGGTTTCAACAAGCTGAAGCCCAGTTTACACTGGCGAGCATCACGGCCGACGATACGAAGTTCTATCACATCGTCGCCAAACTCGACGCCACCACTTCGAGGTGTGTGCGGAGCATAATCCGGCGGCCGCCGGACCAAGACAAATATGAAATACTGAAAGCAACCATCGTGGCAAATTACGTCCCCTCAGCCGAAGAGAGAGCCGAGAAGATCCTGGCGGTCTACGGCCACAGAGGATACAGACCTAAAGCCCTCATGGAGGACTTGCTGCAGCTTAAAGAGGAGGACAATGACAACTTCCTCTTCCAATTCGTATTCCTCAGCACGCTTCCGCCACACATGACAGGGACACTCGCCAACATGCGATGCAACACCCAGCAAGACTTCCGCGTGCTGGCCAACGAAGCTCAACGACTCGTCAACGCCTGCAAGGAGCAGACACCCACAGCAGCATCCGCAGACCTCAACGCTGATGCCCAGAGCCACGGCGAGCCTCAACCCACTGAGCAGATCCAGCCCGCGGTGACAGCGACACGGCCAAAACGTAACAGACGGAGCGATGTTTGTTATTACCACCACCGCTTCGCCGAGAAGGCTCACAAATGTGTTCCCCCCTGCAAATTTACGATTTCGGGTAAACGCCAAAGCCGAGAGCCGTTAACAGCAGCGGTTCTCGGCGAGAAAAGTAAGCTGTTATATGTGACGGACGGATACACCGGCAAGCAGTTCCTTATTGACACAGGAGCTCAACTAAGTTTTGTCATGCCCTCCCAAGCAGATCGAGCCATGGGCACCCAGGGCAACGGAGCGGTGGCAGCCAACGGCTCCAACATTGACACTTTTGGCGAAAAAAGCCTGCACCTCCACATCCACGGCCGCAACTACAGATGGACGTTTGTTGTAGCGGCGGTGAGTTTTAACTTGTTGGGCGCAGATTTTTTGTGTCCACAGGGGTTATTAGTCGATCTAGCGAACAGACGCTTGATTAATGCACTGTCCTTTGCTTCTATTCCCTGCTCAGCCCGAGTTTCTCCGCCACCCGTGCAGGCTAGCGTCACCACAGCAGGAGGTAAGTTTGATCAACTCCTCACCCAATTTCCAGCACTCACAGTTCCCAAATTCTCAGCCACAGTGGCTAAGCACGGGGTTGAACATTTTATTCCGACAACGGGCCCACCCGTATTTGCCAAAGCTCGGCGCTTAGATGCGGCCAAGCTCGCCATAGCTCGGGACGAGTTTACTACCCTTGAAAAATTAGGCATTATTAAACGTTCGAAAAGCCCCTGGGCCTCACCACTTCACATGGTTCCGAAATCCGACGGTTCTTGGAGACCGTGCGGCGATTACCGCAGATTAAACAATGCGACAGCGCATGACCGCTACCCAATTCCTCACATTCAGGATTTTTCACTGCATCTGGCGGGTGCGCGCATTTTTTCAAAAATAGACCTGGTCCGCGGTTATCATCAAGTCCCAGTTCGAGCGGAGGACATTCCTAAAACAGCTGTAATAACCCCTTTCGGCCTTTTTGAATTTTTGCGGATGCCTTTCGGCCTCAAAGGCGCTGCCCAAACTTTTCAGCGGATGATGGACGCAGTATTACACGACCTTCCTTTTGTTTTCGTCTACCTCGACGATACGCTGGTAGCCAGCTCGTCTGAAGAAGAACACGAGCAGCACCTCACTATGGTTTTTCAGAGGCTAGAAGAGCACGGGTTAATAATCAATCCAGCCAAATGCAAATTCGGCGTGTCACAAATTGATTTTTTAGGACACAGAGTTTCTCCGAAGGGGGCAGTCCCACTTCCAGACAAAGTTCACGCGATAAAAAGTTTCCCACGGCCACAAACGGTCAAATCGCTGCAAGAATTTTTAGGAATGGTTAATTTTTACAACCGTTTCCTCCCCCACGCAGCTCAGCTCATGCAGCCCCTATATGACGCGCTCAGAAAACAAAAAGCTTCCAACGCGGTCGAATGGACCCCAGAGCGCGAACGCGCCTTCGCGGAAGTAAAGAGCGCTCTAGCTAATGCCACATTGTTGGTTCACCCCGACCCCTCGGCCCGCATTGCACTAACCACAGACGCTTCGGACCTAGCTATAGGGGCAGTTGTAGAACAACATGTCAACGGGATCTGGCAACCTTTGGCATTCTTCAGCAAATCGCTAAACCAAACTGAGCGTAAATACAGCACTTTTGACAGGGAGCTGCTAGCGCTTCATTTATCCATCCGCCACTTCCAGTTCTGGTTAGAAGGGCGGAGTTTCACGGCTTTTGTAGACCACAAACCGCTCACCTTTGCCATGGCTAAAATCTCAGAACCATGGTCAGGCAGGCAACAAAGACAGCTGGCTGCGATTTCAGAGTTCACCACAGACATTCGACATGTAGCAGGCAAACTTAACGTGGTAGCAGACTGCCTCTCTCGCGCTGTGACATCGCCAGAGCACGAGGAGACAGATTATACTACCTCAGCCGCAGAACTCTTCACTAACGCGGACACATACGCAGCACCAATCCATGCAGGGATAGATTATGCAGCCATGGCAGAGGAACAAAGCAGTGACGCGGACGTGTGCGCACTCCTGTCTGGACCAACAGGGTTAAGGCTGGAGGAAAGGGGTTTACGCGACGGCGTGCCCCCCCTAATATGCGATATTTCAACCGGCCGACCTCGCCCGTTAGTCCCAGCCACATGGCGCCGCCGTATTTTCGACTCAATTCACTCCCTCGTGCATCCAGGTGTGCGCGCCTCGGTTAAAATGGTCGCCGAAAAGTTTGTGTGGCCGGGCCTGCGCAAAAACGTAAAAGAATGGGCAAAAACTTGCATTTCTTGTCAGCGCGCCAAAATACACAAACACACAAAAGCCCCTCTGGAGCCTTTTCCAATCCCTGCTAGAAGGTTCGACCACGTTCATGTCGACCTCGTGGGGCCACTACCTTCCTCCCAGGGTTTCACACACCTGTTAACAATGATAGACCGCACCACGCGCTGGCCAGAGGCAGTCCCTCTGGCGTCAACTACAGCGGAGGAAGTCGCTCGCGTTTTTCTGACAAACTGGGTGGCACGTTTCGGCGTCCCATCGGACATCACGTCCGATAGGGGGCCTCAATTTGTCTCAGAGCTTTGGTCAGCTATGGCCAGCAGCTTAGGGGCGACAATTCACCGCACCACCGCTTATCACCCTCAGGCTAATGGGTTATGCGAGTGTTTTCACAGGTCTTTAAAGGCCGCCCTCAGAGCCTCACTAACGGATACAAATTGGGTAAATAAACTTCCCTGGGTTTTATTGGGGTTGCGTGCTGCGCCTAAAGAGGATCTAGACGCCTCTCCAGCAGAATTAGTTTTTGCACAACCTCTCAGGCTCCCGGGTGAATTTTTACCAGAGAACCCAGAGCCAAGGAATCTTCCAGCCCCGAGGTTTTTAGGCAGCAACGGACCGGACTCTCTCCCTGGTCCGGCTCATCACTCCTTTCCACGGGTTTTTGTCCCACAGGCTTTAAAGAACGCTGAATTCGTTTTTGTTAGGCATGAAGCTTTAAAACCAACTTTCCGCCCACCATACGATGGGCGGAAAGTGCAGAGTGCACTGGGCAGAGTGCGCCCAGAGTGCTGGAACCTGATGATAAACACTTTGTGCTTGATTTTGGGGATAGAGAAGAAACAGTCAGCATTGACAGACTCAAACCTGCCTTCTTGTTGAAAGACGAGCCTGCGCTGTTGGCGAGAGCACCTCGGCGGGGTAGACCCCCCAAGAGAAAAGACTCAGCCCCCCTGCAGGGAACAATTAACCACTCTCCTCCTCAAGCTGCAGATTCCTTACAGGAAGGTCCCAGCAGGACGCCCAAGCGGACCCACAGCAGTTTCGGGAGAAGACTAAAACCCAGACAGCACAGGGACTGATGCAAACTACTCAACAGTTGTTCACTAATTGTGCTGTAACAGTTTAGGACTGACTTGTGATTTTACTATGCTGTTATGATTACCACTGAACTCTCTTAGGAGCATAGCTACTGGAAAGTTTCTTCTGTGGCAAGAGGTAGCAGTTAGTATGTCATAGTAATTATCTTAAACTGTGAATTTTTCTATTGTCCTTTTCTTAGTCGTTTGGGGGGGCTGTGGTCTATATTTATCATATATTCCATAACCTACATATGTTGAAGCATGTGAGAATGTTTGGTGATTACATATGGCGACTTCACACCTCAGAACAGGACAAAGGGATCTCAACCGCCAATGAAGATCAAAGAGTTTCCCAGACACTGCGGTGGAGACCGGAGGAGCTACCCTCACCCCCCAGGGCGAAGAGGGGGAGTACTAAGACAATGGGGGGATTAAGATAATGAGGGATGTCAGCCTTTGATATGCATGTCTTTTGTTATGTGCCAGTATAAGTTCACAGAGCCGGAGGTATTCGGTCTCTTTTCTTGCTTCTGCTTCTGCACTTAGATGAGACTTGTTAGAGGAGCTGATAATAAACTTTGGTTTATATATCATACCACCTCGTTCTTCCAAGCTCTTCTACACAGGACAAAGGGATCTCAACCGCCAGTGAAGATCAAAGAGTTTCCCAGACACTGCGGTGGAGACTGGAGGAGCTACCCTCACCCCCCAGGGCGAAGAGGGGGAGTACTAAGACAATGGGGGGATTAAGATAATGAGGGATGTCAGCCTTTGATATGCATGTCTTTTGTTATGTGCAAGTATAAGTTCACAGAGCCGGAGGTATTCGGTCTCTTTTCTTGCTTCTGCTTCTGCACTTAGATGAGACTTGTTAGAGGAGCTGATAATAAACTTTGGTTTATATATCATACCGCCTCGTTCTTCCAAGCTCTTCTACAATGGGCAGTATTATTCACCCCCAAATATTACCTAAATATAACAAAAAAAATGCTTTAAAATCTTAACAAACATGCTTAGAGGTAGCCCAAATCCCCTATAGTGTATTATTATTTTGTATCTTGGAACTTTGCTTTACATCTGAATGTATAGCATTATATTGAACGAGCTGAATAAGATTGATATTTTCATTGTTATTATTATTAACACAATTTCAAAGAGAATTATTTATGACACTTAACTTATGAAACAAAAATCCATTCTGCTTTTGTTTCAGCATTGGCTGCATATGTCATCTGGCTAACCTGTGCATGAAAGCTGGAGTGAAAGCGCTGCCCATGAAGCTGGATGATTCCCTAGTCTATATCTTCAATTTCTTCCACAACAGCTCCAAGAGACTGACGGACTTCAAGGAATTCCAGCAATTCACTGAGGTTAGTCAGATGTTAAATCCAAGGTATTTGTTCCATAAAGTAAAATTGAGTTTAATGAGAAACCTGCATTTCATGATAACAGGCAATATAATAACAGTGCCGTTAATATGCTTTCATTATTTGTCAAACACTACATGTAGTGCTAAGGTAGACTTACAATATTTCTTTATAATATGTTTCAGGTAGAAGAAGAGAAAATACTCAAGCATTGCCCGACTCGCTGGCTGTCACTGGAGAAAGTTGGCAACAGAACGTTATTACAGCTTCCTGCCCTCAAGTCATACTTTGCCAGCCATGAGGATGTTGAGAAGCCAGGCAAAGTCAAGTCCATCAACAAGAGGCTACATGACCCCCTCACAGAACTTCTTCTGCTCTTCATGAAGTTCATCCTGCCTATCATCAACAACTTCAACACCATCTTTCAAGCAGACGAGAGCAAGATAGGCAATCTCCTCCCTGAAATGGATCGTCTCTTGAGAAAACTGTTGGTCAAATTTGTTCAAATGAAGTATGTAAAGGCGACCAATGACCTAAGAAGGCTGGATTTCCTGGACAGTGACCTGCAGCACTCTGAGGAGTTTATCGCCATTGGACTGAAAACCAGAGAAGCCCTACAAACCAATGAACTTGACACAGGCACAGAGCAGAAGTTCTTTGAAGCAGTAAGAGGCTTCTATGAAGCTGTAGTGAGAAAGATGCTCAACAAGTTCCCCTTTGACGACAAAATTCTGCCACACCTCTCTGTTCTCGACCCCAGGAAAACAGAGTCCCTGACCTATGGCCCCATTGTAGAGCTTGCTGCTGCATTTTTCCCCACTGTTGATACAGAAGAGCTGAAAGAAGAATGGGAGGACCTGCAACTGCTGCCAGAAAACACAGTGCCTCTACAAGACAAGGATGGCAAGCCTGTCCGTGTTGATGTCTACTGGGGTCAGGTGATGGCCTTGAAGACAGCCCTTGATGTGCCCCGCTTCCCCCAGCTCCTCAAAGTGTACTCAGCACTGCTTTGCCTTCCTCACAGCAATGCTGACAGTGAGAGGGCTTTCAGCATGGTCAGGAAAATTCACACCGACTGCAGAAAAAGTATGCTCCCAGAAACTCTGACTTCTTTCATGCAAGTGAAAATGAATTGTGACACTCCATGCTTCAAGGTCAAGCCTTCAAAAGAAATGCTAGAGTCAGCAAAGGTTGCTACTTGGAACTATAACAAGCAGCATCAGTGAACATTTTCTTGTTTCAAGTTCATCCAAGTGCATTAGTGTAACAAAGCTGACAATTAAAAACTCTTTAATTCCAAGTGTATATATCTAGCTGACAATTAAGAACTATATTCAGAATTATTCTTATTGTGTACTTTCAAATTAAGCAATCTACCTTGTGCTAATGTAAATTTGAAAAATATTGGTTTTTTTTATTTATTTATTATTAATATTATCATTTTTTTTAATTTATTTATTTTTTTATTTTTTTTGTGCTACTTGGCTTATTATTTTCACATTACCAAAAAGTTATGGCTCAAGATTGTGTCCATATAAGTGTACATTTGAATAAATATGTTTGAAATAGTTCATGTTGCAATTGTTGTTGTTTGTTTGGTTTTTGTTTGTTTTGTTTTTTGCTTCAGTTTTCTTTCATCTGCCGATAAATACAGTTTTTAAGTACTCAGTACAGGTGTGAAAGCCCCCCCAATAAGGGAGGCATGAGGTATGCCTTGACAGGTATGCAGACCAGACTGTTGGTTCTGTGTGTCCCCCGGGGAGAGTAAGAATGACGGAGCTGCAGAAAGAAGAAAGGCGTGAAAGTGGCACTGGTATATGTTCTGTTAATGTGCCACACATTCCTTTGTTAAACAACAATGTATGATGGTCGGAAGCTCCAGGGCTCGATGCATGGGATTAAAGATATTAAAGGGGAATGCACAGAGACCCATGAGCGCTGTAGTGCTGTTTTGCTGTTTACCGTTATGTTGTTGAAGAAAGAATAAAGCCTTGTGTTGTTCAGCTCGTTGCCTCGCCTATTCCTTTCTCCACACTGGTGACCCTGACGTGCCACGGAGAGCGAGCCACACTGGTGACCCTAAGACGTGCCATGGAGAGCGACCCATTGCCTCGCCTATCCCTTTCTCCACACTGGCGACCCTGACGTGCCATGGAGAGCGAGCCGAGCACCGCCCTGGAGACTACCTGGAGGGAGAGCACCAGCTCCACATGCACTGTTTCAGTCAAGCGCCCGGACTTCTGACTTCACAACCCGGCAGCGTGGTCTTTGCACATAGAAGCCCAGTTCTTCTTCTTTTAGATTTGATTGGTGGTTGGCAACCTGCCCACAGGTGCATTACCGCCACGTACTTCACTCTATATCATCACTCTATATATCTTCTACTGTGTTTCTCACTCTATCAGAAGCCCAGTTCGCACTCTGTGGGATAACTATGGATGTCACAAGATACTACTACATGGTCGCAGTGCCAGATGCGCGGGCCACACAACAGGTAACAAGACTGCTCCAGGAACCGCCGGCCCTGAGTTCTTTTAGGGCTGCGCTCCACACCTAAGGAAGATTTGGCAGCCTCTCCACAGAGCTCATTTTTTCTCAGCTGCTGCTGATTCCCCGGAAAGTTTCTACCAGAAAACCCCGCGCCGAGGCTGATCCGCCCACGCAATTTTTACACAGACGGAGGCTGGGAGCGACCCGGCCCGGCCCACCATTGTTTTCCCTGCACATTCGTCCCAAGAAGCTTGCAGAAGGCCAGTTTTGTTTTCGGCAGGCACGATGCGCACCAGACCCCGGCGCGGATGCCCACCATTGGTGGCTCCGCAAGTTGGCAATCCCTCGGCAGGGACCTGCGCTCGCAAAGGATGTGTTTTCCCCCCTCCCTCTTTCTCTCTACAGACTGACGTGCCCTCTGGTATACCTCACCAGCAGGACGGTTCTACTGGATCGGTGACCCCCCCGCTACAGCCACAATGGGCGCCGGCTCGAGCCCAAAGGACAGGGGGGTAGAGTCCCTTCTGGGGATTCGGGGGGGGGGGGGCTGTGTGGGGGCATGGTGTGGGGGTTTTCTCCACCCAGAGAGGCAGGGGGAAAGAGGAGGACAGTGGACTGAATAAAGAGGTGTCACTGGGGGGCATCAGATGGGACTGTTGGTTCTATGCGCCCCCCGGGGAGAGTAAGAATGACCAGAGCCATGGCGAGAAGAAAGGCGTGAAAGCGGCACTGGTGTATGTTATGTTAATGTGCCACACATTCCTTTGTTAAACAACAATGTATGATGGTCGGAAGCTCCAGGGCTCGATGCATGGGATTAAAGATATTAAAGGGGAATGCACAGAGACCCATGAGCACTGTAGTGCTGTTAGCGCTGTTTTGCTGTTTGCTGTTTATGTTGTTGGAGAAAGAATAAAGCCTTGTGTCATTCAGCTCGTTGCCTCGCCTATTCCTTTCTCCACAATAGAACAATACAAGAAAAGCACAGGATTGTCAAACATTTCCTATTATGAAACTTCTGTTATACAGAAAAACTATTTTGTGCAACAGCCAATACAGACTTTAACACAATATCCATTACAACAGCTAAATTGCATTGAATGCATGTTGAAGAGTGGTCCCCAACCATTCGCTACTGAGCGGAAAAGAAAAAATAAATAATTTATTCTGTTAGTCTGTATTGGCTATTAGAGTCAGTGTTTTTCTGAAAAAAAAATACAGACAATAGTCCTATTGTGGCACATATGTTTGGTTCATATTTCCCACAAGAGTGTGGCACATATGTCTGGTTCATATCTCCCACAAATGTATGGCTTATGTGGATTGGGGCTTCACGTCTGGAGGAACAAAGAGTCTGGATCGACGGGGGCCGACAGGAGATGTCGAGGAGGTGTGAAGTCGGATCCTTGTCTCAGAGAGGAGGCCCTGGGGGGATTCCCGGAACACCAGAGAATAAGAGACAATGGTGAATCTTCAGAGACTTGCATTGTGATGAAATGTTTGCAGAAGCACCATGTGACTTGAGTTCTTAATCCCCCGGAGGTATAAGAGTGTGATGAAACATGATTCTGCCTCTTCTTTCTATTTGAGAATGTTGGATGATTGTGTTCTGCAATAAAGCCGAACCTGAGGAATGAACTCAGTCTCATCATTGAACACAACTTCCACACTGGTGACCCACGACAAAGAATGAGCAGGGAGAATTCTCCCGAGCGGAGCTCGTCAGAGGCCAGCCTGATGGCTGCCTCCACGCTCTGGCTGCCCGATTTCTGGCAGCACAGCCCGCGCTCCTGGTTTAGCGCGGTCGAGGCGCAGTTCAACCTCCGGAGAATCTCAAAGGATGAAATGAGGTTCTACCATGTGGTAGCGAAGCTGGACAGTCACACGGTCCAGAGGGTGGAAGACCTGGTTAACCACCCACCGGACACCGACAAGTACAACGCATTGAAGGAGGCGCTGATCAGCCATTTCACCCCCTCGGTGCAACAGCGAGCAGAGGGGCTCCTAGCGCTGATGGAGTCGGAGAACGACAGACCGGCAGACCTGATGGTGAAGATGCTGAGACTGAAAGACTCCGAGGATGGCGAATTTATTTTCGCCCACCTTTTTCTCCGGACTCTGCCGCCAGCAGTGAGAGTGACCCTGGCAGACTCACCCCGATTGGCCAAGCGGGACTACCATGGGCTCAGCAAGGAGGCGCAGCGACTCGTCGACGCCCACAAACGGAGCGCGGTTTCGGCCGCGGCAGCTGAGCAGAGGACGGCGCCCGGAGATGGTTTGGAGCCAGTGGTGGCGGCGCCAGACGAACCAACTACGGCGGCGACAGGCGGCAGGCGACGCGGCAGTCAGCACCAAGCGACACGGAGCGGACGATGCAGTCAGCACCAAGCGACACGGAGCGGGCGACGTCCAGCGTTTCTACCACCGCCGTTTTGCGGAGAGGGCACACAGATGTCTCCCACCGTGCCGATTCCAGCGTGAGGGAAATGCCAAGACCGGGGGCCGGTAGCAGCGGCGTCCCTCAGAGAAGAAAACAAGCTACTTTACCTGACAGATGCACACTCGGGGAAACAATTCCTCGTGGACACGGGCTCCCAGCTGAGTTTCGTCACGCCTACCCATGCGGAACGGCTGATGCCGTCTAAAGCTCCCTGGGTGTCAGTATCAGCAGCGAATGGCTCAGCGATTAAGACATTCGGTGAGAGGACCATGCTTCTGTCCTTACAGGGCCGTTCATTTGAGTGGACCTTTATTGTAGCGGCGGTCAGTTTTAACATGTTAGGGGCTGATTTTTGTACTCACATGGTTTATTGGTTGATCTTGCTAATAGACGTCTGGTTAATGCACTCTTTTCATTCTATCCCCTGCACAGCTCGGGTGGCCCCGCCGACTGCACACGCCAACGTCACAGCTGCGGGTGGTAAGTTTCATGCTCTGCTCACTCACTTTCCAGCACTCACAGTCCCAAAATTTTCGGCGACAGTGGCCAAACACGGGGTGGAGCATTTTATCACCACCACTGGGCCGCCCGTTTTTGCAAAAGCCCGGCGCTTGGACTCAGCTAAACTGGCAATAGCGCACGAGGAATTTGCCAACCTGGAAAAACTGGGCATAATTAGACGCTCGAACAGCCCCTGGGCTTCACCATTACACATGGTCCCAAAGGCTGATGGCTCGTGGCGACCCTGTGGCGATTTCCGCAGGTTGAACAACATCTCGGCACACGACCGCTACCCGATTCCGCACATCCAGGATTTCTCAGTTCATTTGGTGGGGGCGCGCATTTTTTCTAAAATAGACTTGGCGCGCGGCTACCATCAAGTCCCCGTGCGCACACAGGATATTCCCAAAACCGCGGTAATAACGCCGTTTGGGCTTTTTGAGTTTTTGCGCATGCCGTTTGGGTTAAAGGGCGCCGCGCAAACTTTCCAACGCATGATGGATGCAGTTTTATGCGACCTGCCTTTCGTGTTCGTCTATTTAGACGACATATTGGTAGCCAGCACGTCCGAAGACGAACACGAAAACCACCTCACAGCGGTTTTTCGGAGACTGGCAGAGCACGGGTTGATAATTAACCCAGCGAAGTGCCAGTTCGGGGTGGCGCAAATCGATTTTTTGGGGCATCGCGTTTCGCCGGAAGGAGCGGTTCCCCTCCCTGAGAAAGTGCGCGCAATAACAGATTTCCCCCGACCTCAAACGATAAAAGCGCTGCAGGAGTTTCTAGGAATGGTTAATTTTTACAACTGGTTCCTTCCGAGTGCAGCGCGGCTCATGCAGCCACTGTACACAGCACTGAAAAAACAAAAACCCACGAATAAGGTCGAATGGTCTCCGGAGCGGGAGCGCGCTTTCCCCCAGGTCAAATCAGCCCTTGTGAGCGCCGTTTTGTTAGCGCACCCGGTTCCGACAGCCCATTTGGTGCTCACCACCGACGCTTCTGATCTAGTGGTGGGGGCAGTCATTGAGCAGTGTGTGGCAGGGACCTAGCAGCCGCTCGCTTTCTTTAGCAAATCCTTGCGCGATAACGAGCGTAAATACAGCGCGTTTGACAGGGAGCTTTTAGCCCTACACTTGGCCACCCGCCATTTCCAGTTCTGGCTGGAAGGGCGTCGTTTCACTGCTTTCGTGGACCACAAACCGTTAACTTTTGCGATGGCCAAGATCTCAGAACCTTGGTCAGGCCGACAGCAAAGACAGCTAGCCGCAATATCGGAGTTCACCACCGATATCCAGCATGTCGCAGGTAAACACAATGTAGTGGCAGACCGTCTCTCACGTGCTGTGGCAACGCCAGGCCACGTGGGGGCAGACTCGGTGGCTGTGGGCCAGGGCAGTGACGCGGGAGCGCGCGCGACCCCGGTCCACGTGGGTTTGGATTATGCAGACATGGCTGCAGAGCAGGTTGGTGACGCGGACGTGCGCACGCTCCAGTCTGGACCAACAGGGTTAAGGCTGGAGCACAGGGTGCTACAAATAGGTATGCCCCCCTTAATATGCGATGTCTCCACGGGACGGCCTCGCCCCGTGGTTCCAGCTGCGTGGCGCCGCCGCGTTTTTGACTTGGTCCATTCGCTGGCGCACCCAGCGGTGCGTGCATCGATCAAGATGGTGGGGGAAAAATTTGTCTGGCCGGGGTTGCGCAAACAGGTCAAGGAATGGGCAGCAGCTTGTGTAGCGTGCCAGAGGGCTAAGATACACAAGCACACGAGGGCTCCTTTGGAGCCTTTTCACATCCCAGCTAAACGTTTCGATCATGTGCATGTTGATCTGGTGGGCCCGCTTCCCTCGTCTCAAGGACACACACACCTTTTGACGATGGTGGACCGCACCACGCGTTGGCCAGAAGCGGTACCTCTGGCGTCAACAACAGCGGAAGAGGTTGCGCGCGCGTTTTTAACAACTTGGGTTGCGCGTTTTGGAGTTCCGTTGGACATAACGTTCGATAGAGGACCTCAATTTGTTTCCGAGCTGTGGTCGTCTATGGCCCGCAGTTTAGGGGTGAAGATACACCGCACTACCGCGTATAACCCTCAGGCCAACGGTTTATGTGAACGCTTTCACAGGTCATTAAAAGCAGCCCTCAGAGCATCACTCACGGATACAAATTGGGTGGACAAACTGCCATGGGTTTTATTGGGGTTGCGTTCTGCACCTAAGGAGGATTTACAGGCCTCCCCAGCGGAGTTAGTTTTCGCACAACCTCTCCGTTTGCCAGGGGAAATTCTTCCGGAAAATCCTGCTCCAAATTGCCCCCCCGCTCAGCTGTCGCAGAGCGGCACAGGATCAAACACGTTGCCTGGCCCAGTGCATCACAGTTTTCCACGCATTTTTGTGCTAGAGGCTTTAAAAAACGCAGAGTTTGTTTTTGTTAGACATGATGCACAATGCCCAGGGCTGCGTCCGCCGTATGATGGACCGTTCAGGGTGCTGGAAAAAAATGAGAAGCATTTCTTGCTAGATTTGGGGGGCAGAAGGGAGCTAATTTGCATAAACAGACTCAAGCCCGCTTTTGTTCTGGCTGATGAACGCGTGCAGTTGGCGAAAGCCCCCCGCCGGGGCAGGCCACCGAGAAGGCATGCTCCAGAGCTCCCACAGAGATGTGCTAACAAATCTAATCCCCAGGTGCGAAGAGGCGCTGCAGACGCAGCGAAGCCGGCTTACAGCAGATTCGGCAGGAAGTTAAGACCTAAGAGATTGGGGGATTGATTGTTGGTTATGTGGCAATGTTTTTTATGTTATGCATTTACTAGTATGTTTGTCCCATGCAGACGTCTGGGGGGGGTCATGTGGCACATATGTTTGGTTCATATTTCCCACAAGAGTGTGGCACATATGTCTGGTTCATATCTCCCACAAATGTATGGCTTATGTGGATTGGGGCTTCACGTCTGGAGGAACAAAGAGTCTGGCTCGACGGGGGCCGACAGGAGATGTCGAGGAGGTGTGAAGTCGGATCCTTGTCTCAGAGAGGAGGCCCTGGGGGGATTCCCGGAACACCAGAGAATAAGAGACAATGGTGAATCTTCAGAGACTTGCATTGTGATGAAATGTTTGCAGAAGCACCATGTGACTTGAGTTCTTAATCCCCCGGAGGTATAAGAGTGTGATGTAACATGATTCTGCCTCTTCTTTCTATTTGAGAATGTTGGATGATTGTGTTCTGCAATAAAGCCGAACCTGAGGAATGAACTCAGTCTCATCATTGAACACAACTTCCACACTATGCCTAACTCCTACCTGTCTATCTGCTGCGCGTCTTCACACACACACACACACACACACACACACACACACACACACACACACACCCATCTCATCAGACACACATCTTTAATTTACGCGGGGATGGGTTGTTCGTGTTCAGACCAGAAATTCACAGCTTTAAAGCTCATTGACAAGATGTAGTAATGATTTTACCTCTAAAGATGTATGAAATGTATGAAATGATTTTACCTCTAAAGATGTATGAAATCCCCCTCATGGATCGTCACCTTATCGTGGTGGGGGGGTTTGCGTGCCCCAGTGATCCCAGGAGCTATGTTGTCCGGGGCAATTTGCCTCTGATAGGGTCTCCCAAGACAAACTGGTCCTGGGTGAAGGGACAGACTAAGAACGATCCAACAGACTCTCATGAATTGTATATCAAGGATTCAGTGTACCCCGCCCGGTATGGGGTTACCGGGGCCCCACCCTGGAGCCAGGCCTGGGGGAGGGGCTCGAAGGCTAGCGTCTGGTGGCCGGGTTTCCACCCATGGGACCCGGCCGGGCTCAGCCCGAAGGAGTTACATGGGTCCGCCCTCCAGTGGGCTCACCACCTGCAGGAGGGATCATGGGGGTCCGGTGCTATGTGGATTAGGTGGCGGTCAAAGGCGGAGACCTTGGCGGACTGATCCCAAGCTTTCTAAACTGGCTTTTGGTACGTGGAATGTCACCTCTCTGGTGGGGAAGGAGCCTGAGCTGGTGTACGAGGTTGAGAGATACCGGCTAGATATAGTCGGCCTCACCTCAACACACAGCTCCGGTTCCGGAACCAGTCTCCTGGAGAGGGGCTGGAGCTTGGCCTTTTCTGGAGTTGCCCCGGGCGAGACGCGATGAGCAGGGGTGGGTATTCTTGTATTGCCCCACCTTGCTGCCTCTATACTGGAGTTTTCCCCGGTGGACGAAAGGGTTGCTTCCCTGCGCCTTCGGGTTGGGAAACGGGTCCTGACCATCATTTGTGCCTATGCACCAAATGATGTTTCAGAGTACCCACCCTTTTTGGAGTCTGTGACTGGGGTGCTGGAGGGTGCTCCCCTTGGAGACTCCATTGTCCTACTGGGGGACTTTAATGCGCACGTGGGCAACGACAGTGAAACCTGGAGGGGGGTGATTGGGAGGAACGGCCTGCCTGACTTGAACCCGAGTGGTGTTCAGTTATTGGACTTCTGTGCTAACCACAGTTTGTCCATAACGAACACCATGTTCAAGCATAAGGGTGTCCATATGTGCACCTGGCACCAGGACACCCTAGGTCGCAGGTCGATGATCGATTTTGTTATCGTGTCATCAGACCTGCGACCGTATGTCTTGGACACCCGAGTAAAGAGAAGTGCAGAGCTGTCAACTGATCACCACCTGGTGGTGAGTTGGATCCGATGGCAGGGGAGGAAGCCATTCAGACCTGGTAGACCCAAACGTATAGTGAGGGTGTGCTGGGAGCGCCTGGCTGAGGCCCCTGTCCGGGAGGTCTTCAACTCCCACCTCCGGAAGAACTTCAACCACATTCCGAGGGAGTCTGGAGACATGGAGTCTGAATGGGCCATGTTCTCCACCTCTGTTGTTGAAGCAGTGGCCCAGAGCTGCGGCCGCAAGGTGGTCGGTGCATCTCGTGGTGGCAACCCCCGAACCAAGTGGTGGACACCAGTGGTGAGGGGGGACATTAAGCTGAAGAAGGAGTCCTATCAAGCTTGGTTGGCTTGTGGGATTCCCGAAGCAGCTGAGGTGTACCGGCAGGCCAAGCGGAGTGCAGTTCGGGTGGTTGCTGAAGCAAAAACCCGGGTATGGGAGGAGTTCGGTAAGGCCATGGAACAAGACTTTCGGTCGGCCTCAAAGAGATTCTGGCAAACTGTCCGGCGGCTCAGGAGGGGAAAGCAGCTCCCCGTCCACACTGTGTATAGTGCGGATGGGACACTGTTGACTTCGACTGGGGACATCGTCGGGCGGTGGAAGGAATACTTCGAGGATCTCCTCAATCCCACTGATACGCCTTCCACAGAGGAAGCAGGGTTTGTGGACGAGGGGGATGACTCGCCTATCACAGGGGCTGAGGTCGCCAAGGTGGTTAAAAATCTTCTTGGTGGCCGGGCCCCAGGGGTGGACGAGATTCGCCCCGAGTACCTCAAAGCCCTGGATGTTGTTGGGTTGTCATGGTTGACACTCCTCTGCAACATTGCGTGGAGGTCGGGGGCAGTGCCTTTGGCATGGCAAACCGGGGTGGTGGTTCCTCTCTTTAAAAAAGGGGACCGGAGGGTGTGCTCCAACTTTAGAGGGATCACACTCCTCAGCCTCCCTGGGAAGGTCTATGCCAAGGTACTGGAGAGGAGAGTCCGGCTGTTGGTCGAACCTCGGATTCAGGAGGAGCAATGTGGTTTTCGTCCTGGCCGTGGCACATCGGACCAGCTCTTTACCCTCTCGAGAATTCTCGAGGGTTCGTGGGAGTTTGCCCAACCAGTTTACATGTGTTTTGTGGACTTGGAGAAGGCATTTGACCGCGTCTCTCGTGGATTTTTGTGGGGGGTGCTTCGGGAGTATGGGGTATCGGGCTTGTTGTTACGAGCTATTCGGTCTCTGTACGACCGTTGTGATAGTTTGGTTCGTATTGCCAACACTCGGTCGGAGTCATTCCCAGTGAGAGTTGGACTCCACCAGGGCTGCCCTTTGTCACCGATCCTGTTCATAATTTTTATGGACAGGATTTCTAGGCGCAGCCAGGGAATGGAGGGTATCATGCTTGGTGACCACAGGATCTCATCTCTGTTGTTTGCAGATGATGTTGTCCTGTTGGCTTCATCCAGCAATGACCTACAGCTCTTGCTGGGACGGTTTGCCGCTGAGTGTGAAGCGGCTGGGATGAGAATCAGCACCTCCAAGTCCGAGTCCATGGTCCTCAGCCGGAAAAAGGTGGATTGTCCTCTCCGGGTTGGGGACAGGCTCCTGCCCCAAGTGGAGGAGTTTAAGTATCTTGGGGTCTTGTTCACGAGTGAGGGGAAAATGGAGCGAGAGATCGACAGACGGATTGGAGCAGCATCTGCAGTGATGCAGATGTTGTACCGGTCTGTTGTGGTGAAGAGGGAGCTTAGTTCTAAGGCAAAGCTGTCGATTTATCAGTCAATCTACGTTCCTACTCTCACCTATGGTCACGAGCTTTGGGTAATGACCGAAAGAACGAGATCGCGGATACAAGCGGCTGAAATGAGCTTTCTCCGAAGGATTGCTGGACTCACCCTCAGAGATAGGGTGAGGAGCTCAGTCATCCGAGAGAGGCTCAGAGTAGAACCGCTGCTCCTCCACATTGAAAGGAGTCAGTTGAGGTGGTACGGGCATCTGATTAGGATGCCTCCTGGACGCCTCCCACTTGAGGTGTTTCAGGCACGTCCCACTGGGAGGAGACCCCGGGGCAGACCCAGGACTTGGTGGAGAGACTATGTCTCCCAGCTGGTCTGGGAACGCCTTGGTATCCCCTCTGAAGAGCTGGAGCAGGTGGCTGGGGAGAGGGAAGTCTGGGCTTCTCTGCTTGAACTGCTGCCTCCGCGACCCGGACCTCCGGAAAAGTGGTAGAAGATGGATGGATGGATGGAGATGTATGAAATGATCAAACACTGGCTGTAGTGATAGACTTGCTTGTTTGTGATTTTATGGAGTCTCTTGTCATGTGCACTCCCACAACGGGGTACTTTTGGGGCAGGCAGACGTTTTTCAACACAAACCTGTTATGTATGAATAATATGAAACAGGAGCTGTGCTGAACTGAACAGCGAACTACTCTTTATTCTTCTTCTTCTCCTTCTTCTTTCAGATTTGATTAGTGGTTGGCAACCGGCTTACAGGTGCATTACTGCCACCTACTCTATATCAGAACACAGAATTATATACACCAGTGGTCGTGCCCACCTGACACCACCCTGTGGGCGGGTACGGCATCACACACACACTACACTCACGAAACCACACTTCCCCTCCCCCTTACAAAATGCAAAACCACACACACAATCGAGACCTTCCCCAATTTAAGACCCGAATCATGCACTAAGAAAACAGGGGAACAATTAACTGTAATGAAATAACCTACTGTGGAAGATGTGAAAATGACGAGGCAGCGTTCTTTCTCAGAGTCAGCTTTATTCACATCTCCATCATTTCAAAGCAGAAAAAAGAGAGAGTGAAACAGTAACTCTCGTCCTTAAATATCAGGGACTTCACACCTCATAGATCACATGTCCCACAGACCACCTTGCATAATAAAGACAGTCACAATGCATTTCACCACCTGGCATAATAAAGACAGTCACAATGCATATCCAGGGTGCGCCAAAGAATGAACCGAGTCAAAAGCGCGGCGGCGGCACGCGGCCGGTACTACTGGACGCGGCTGTCCAGTGGAGACATCGCAGATTAGGGGGGGCATACCGTCTTGCAGCACCCTGCTCTCCAGCCTTAACCCTGTTGGTCCAGACTGGAGCGTGCACACGTCCGCGTCATTAACCTGCTCTGTGGCCATGGCTGCATAATCTAACCCTACGCTGACTGGGGCCACTACAGCGCGCGAGAGGCAATCTGCCACTACATTGAGTTTGCCCGCCACATGCTGAATATCAGTGGTAAACTCTGATATCGCGTCCAGCTGTCTCTGCTGCCTGCCTGACCACAGTTCCGAGACCTTGGCCATCGCGAATGTTAGCGGTTTGTGATCAACGAACGCGGTGAAAGCGCGTCCTTCCAGCCAGAACTGAAAGTGGCGGATGGCCAAATGGAGAGCAAGCAGCTCCCTGTCGAACGCGCTGTATTTACGTTCGCTATCACGCAAGGTCCTGCTGAAAAAGGCGAGGGGCTGCCAAACCCCGGCTACGTGTTGCTCCACGACCGCCCCTATGGCCACATCTGACGCGTCAGTGGTGAGCGCTATGCGGGCCGTTGGGTCTGGGTGTGCCAACAATGCAGCCTTTGCCAAGGCTGCTTTCACCTCCGAGAACGCTTGGTCCCGCTCCGGGGACCACTCGATCTTATCCACGGGTTTCTTTTTTTTGAGCGCGGCATACAGCGGCTGCATGAGCTGCGTCGCGCGGGGGAGAAAACGGTTATAAAAATTCACCATTCCCAAAAAGTCCTGCAACGCCCTGACTGTCTGCGGCCGGGGAAAATCTGCCACAGCGCACACTTTGTCAGGCAGCGGGACTGCTCCTTCGGGGGAGACGCGGTGTCCTAAAAAATCAATCTGCGCCACCCCGAACTGACACTTCGCTGGGTTGATTATTAACCCGTGATCTCCCAACCTTCGGAAAACTGTGGCCAGGTGTTTTTCGTGTTCGTCTTCGGACGCGCTGGCTACTAAAATATCATCCAGGTAGACGAACACGAAAGGGAGATCGCGAAGCGCCGCATCCATCATGCGTTGGAACGTCTGAGCAGCCCCTTTAAGTCCGAATGGCATGCGTAAAAACTCAAATAAACCAAACGGAGTTATTACCGCTGTTTTGGGTATGTCCTCAGCGCGCACTGGGACTTGGTGGTAACCGCGGACCAAGTCTATTTTAGAAAAAATGCGCGCCCCTGCCAAATGAACCGAGAAATCTTGGATATGTGGGATTGGGTAGCGGTCGTGCGCTGTAGCGTTGTTTAACCTGCGAAAATCCCCGCAAGGGCGCCATGATCCGTCAGCTTTCGGGACCATATGTAGGGGGGAAGCCCACGGACTGTTTGAACGTCAGATAATGCCCAACCTCTCCAGGTTGGCGAACTCCTCGCGCGCTATGGCTAGTTTAAATGCATCCAAGCGCCGAGCTTTTGCAAAAACGGGCGGTCCGGTAGTGGTAATAAAATGCTCCACCCCGTGCTTAGCGACTGTTGCCGAAAATGTGGGGACCGTGAGTGCTGGGAACTGAGTGAGCAGTGTGTGGAACTTACCGCCTGCTGTTGTGACATTGGCTTGTGCTGTAGGCGGGGCCACTTGCACTGCACAGGGGACAGAATCAAAAGAAAGTGCATTAACCAGGCGCCTGTTAGCGAGATCAACCAACAACCCATGTGAGCACAAAAAATCAGCCCCCAGCATATTGAAATTTACTGTTGCTACAACAAAAGTCCACTCATATGCACGGCCGTGTGGAGACAGAAGCAGAGTCTTCTCACCAAAGGTCTTAATCTCCGAGCCGTTCGCCGCCGTCACCAGGGGACCTCCAGAACCCGCCAGTCTGTCCGCGTAGGAAGGAGTGATGAAACTCAACTGGGAGCCTGTGTCGACGAGGAACTACCTCCCGGAGCGTGCGTCCGACAAGTAGAGCAGCTTGTTCTCTTCCCCGAGGGCCGCGGCTGCTACCGACCCCCGGTCTTGGCGGGGCTTGGCTTCCCGAACGCCCGAACTGACACGGCGGTACACACTTGCGTGCCCTCTCTGCGAAGCGGTGATGGTAGAAACAAAAGACGTCCGGTCCACGCTCCCTGGCCCTTGCCGCTGCCGTCGTCGGTGAGTCTGGCACCGCTGTCTCTGGCCTCCTGTCGTCTACGGTCGTCGCGCCGAGTTCTGCTGCAGCGGCCGTGGCTGCGCGCCGCTTGGTGGCGTTGACAATCCGCTGCGCCTCTCGGCCCAGCGCACGGTAGTCCCGTAGGGCCAACAGTGGCGAACTGGCCAGAGCCGCTCTCGCTGCTGACGGTAGAGTCCTGAGGAAGAGGTGGGTGAAAATGAAGTGATCATCGTCAGAGTCTTTCAACCTCAACAACTTCTCCATCAGGCTCACGGGCATGTCGTTTTCCCCCTCCGTCAGCGCCAGGAGCCTCTCTGCTCGCTCCTCCGCCGAGGGGGTGAATTGCTGGATGAGTGCAGCCTTCAACGCGCCGTATTTGTCGCTCTCCGGCGGCTGGTCGATCAGGCTCTCCACATGCTGGGCCGTGTTGTTGTCCAGCTTTGCGACTACGTGGTAGAATTTCATGACATCTACCGATATTCCCCGGAGGTTGAACTGCGCCTCAACTGTGTTGAACCAGGAGCTCGGATTGTTCTGCCAGAAGTCCGGTAGCTGGACTGTAGCAGCATTCGCTTGGCTGGGGGCTCCTGACACGGCTGGCCCGGGGGAATTTCTTTCTTCCATGATACGTCTCGGGGTCACCAGTGTGGAAGATGTGAAAATGATGAGGCAGCGTTCTTTCTCAGAGTCAGCTTTATTCACATCTCCATCATTTCAAAGCAGAAAAAAGAGACAGTGAAACAGTAACTCTCGTCCTTAAATATCAGGGACTTCACACCTCATAGATCACATGTCCCACAGACCACCTTGCATAATAAAGACAGTCACAATGCATTTCACCACCTGGCATAATAAAGACAGTCACAATGCATTTCCCTCCATGATATCACTTCCACTGTCTCCCACGCATCCTTTAATCGACCCCCCACAGTCTCCAGCCTTGCATAACAAGGCTAAGCTTCCTGCCTTTGTTCTGACCTAAAATGCGAGTCACAGAACCGGTCCAACAGGTCCATTGAGTGTTCACCACACTACCACATTCACACAAAACAACTAAAATTGGACCAAGTCTCTAAAAATATGTAAAATAATCCCACAACACACCACATACATACTCTCAAGCACACCAGCACTATGTACATGTATTTACATTTGATAGTGTTCAAGTCACACCTCTGTCCACTGGCAGCCAGTGGTAAAACCGGCCCGGGGGCCCAGGGCAGCCCCAAATCATACACGCCCCTAGCTGCTGAAGATAAGGCCAGCTTGGAGGCCCTGGGCAGCCCCACGACATGTGCGCTCGTGGCCGCCGTCTGCCTCTGGGATCAAAAACAATCTCTCTTGCCATAATGTCCCTCTTCACCGCTGACTGCATCACTCCTCAGGACCCGCCGTGCTGCTGTCCGGCACACCGTCCCTCCGTGCTCGTCGGTCCACTCCCGACCGCTCTCAACACTGCCAGTGTGGCTCTAAACACTCCAGCCCCCTGTGGCCAAACTCCGGGGAGACCGAAGTCTACTCGTTTGCACCGCTTGCTGTGTCGGGCACCTCGCCGTACCACCTAGTGCCCTCATCCAAGGTGCATGGAGCTCCGGCACTGAGACACTGCCCGACCTCCGTGGCGCACGGCTGCTGCTGCTCACTCCCGGGGTCCACGGCATCGCTCTCGTCAGCGTCGTCCTCCGACCCAGGCACTTCATTGCTGCTCTCACCACTCTCATCCCAGGCGCTCTGCTGCGTCGTCTCCATGCCCAGCCATAGCTGCTCTCTCCCGGGGAGCTCAGCTTCGCTCTCGTCAACATCACTCTCTGACCCGGGCGTTTCGCCGCTGCTCTTGGTACCCTCGTCCCAGGTGCTCTGCTGCATCGTCTCCATGTCCGGCTGCAGCTGCTCTCTCCCCGGGCTCTCAGCCTCAATGGTCCCACTCACTCACTGCCTAGCCTTCAGCTGTGGGGATGACTCCTGCTGCTCTCCCTCTCCGTTGTCATTGCACACCGAGCCGTCCAACTCATCAGCACTCCGGTCCTCCACCTTCCTGCACTTCGCGGCTGGCCTGCTGTCTTTGGTGACTGGGGACTCCCCCGGTCCCACCTCGATGACCAGCTGGGAGCTTGAAGCACTCTTTTGGCGCACAGTTAGCTTCGTGGCTAGCCCATCCATAGACACTGACTGTGCCGTTAGCTTCTCCCAGCTAACTAGCTTAGCCTTGTTTGGCACCAACACTCCTGCCACCCACAGTGTCATGGTCCTCGTCTGCCCAGTGAAAAAAATCGGCCAACTGCTCAACAGTATCCTCATAGTGCTCCATCTCTCCCAACGTACCGAGAATTCTTTGGCCATCTGCGCCGAGATGATGGGCCAGGAGCGCTCGTTGTCTTCTCTCATCGAGTCCACCTAGGCCCAGCGCTCTGATATAACCCTCAAACATGGCCCTCCACTTTGGGCAAAGGATCACCGGCTCTCCCATGTACTCCAGAAATGGCACTAGGGGTTGAGGTAGCCCATACTCTGCCATAATTATCCTCATTGCCAATATGTTATGTGTGAATAATACGAGACAGGAGCCATGCTGAACAGCGAACCACTCTTTCGTCTTCTTCTTCTTCTTTTAGATTTGATTGGCGGTTGGCAACCAGCTTACAGGTATCAGAACACAGAATTATATACACCAGTGGTCGTGCCCGCCTGACGTCACCCTGTGGGCAGGTACAGCATCACACACACACACTACACTCACGACACCACAAAACCCAGCACTTCGTACATGCGGTCAGGACGGAGACGTCCACCGGCAGGCTGGGGGACACGGAAGAAGGGACAATACTGGAAACCTTGCGGGTGAGTGTTTTTTTTAATCACACATTGTTTTTTGCTGAAGCATTCCGTTAATACTTACTGTAAACATGGAAGTGAACGTGATACAGTGATGGCTTTGATTGGTTAGACTGCGCATTTCAGCGCCATTCAGTTGAAATTTGATTGGTGAAATTGGCGGAAGTTGACGAGGATTGGCCAAAATTGCGGGAAAGTTGCAGTGATTGGATAAAGTTGAAAGGTCGCTCAATAGATGCGCTGATTGGCTGATTTTGCGTGAATTGACACGATCGCAACATCGCAAAATCTTCTTCTTCTTTTAGATTTGATTGGCGGTTGGTAACCAGCTTACAGGTGCATTACCACCACATACTTCACTCTATATCACACTCTATAAGCCCAAAGGGACTGTCTTTTGTTCTACTAGTGCAGGGGTGGGCAGTGAGGGCCATTCCACTGCAGGTTTTCTGTTCCACCCAGTCTCTTCTGCAGGTGTATGCTCTGATCAACTTCAAGGATTGCTAATCAGTGAAAACACCTGCCGAAGAGACTGGGTGGAACAGAAAACCTGCAGTGGAATGGCCCTCCATGGCACATGATTGCAGGTATGCACTAGTAACTAGTGCATACCTATGCATGCCCGTGCATACCTGTGCATCACTGAGCCTATGATGTGCCTATGATGTCTAGATGACTTCTTCTTCTTCTTTTAGATTTGATTGGTGGTTGGCAACCAGCTTACAGGTGCATTACCGCCATGTACTTCACTCTATATCATCACTCTTATCTGGTCAGGAGCTGTAGTCCTTCTATCATCATTGCTGTGTCCAGTCGAACCTCAACTCTATCTTCAGACATCACTCTTCTTTGTCTCCTCGTACTTCACTCTATATCATCACTCTATCTGGTTAGGACCTGTAGTCCTGCTATTATCATTGCTGTGTCCAATCGAACCTCAACTTCAGAGGAGCCTTGTGCCTGCCTTTGATCACTCTATCACTCAGATGTTTCAAATGTCAAAAGTTTGGTCATGTAGCAGCAATATGCAAAGGTAGACAACAATGTGCCAGATGCTCCAGCGAACATGAATATGGCAAGTGTGAAAGAGGAGCCAAATTAAAGTGAAAGTGAAAGAAATTCAGCAGATCAAAGTCTTCCAGGGATCAACATATGCAGAAGCTGCAAAAAAGGTGCCAGCTAAAAAAGTGGAAGTGGACTCTAACAGGGAAGATGCAGATGTGGACTACAGCTCCTGACCAGATAGTGTTGATGTGGAGTGAGGTGCGTGGCGGTGATGCACCTGTGGGCTGGTTGCCAACCACCAATCGAATCTAAAGGAAGAAGAAGCTCTTCTTCTTCTTCTTCTCTCTGTTACTGGCGGATAGCAAACAACTGAAAGGTGCATACCGCCACCTACTGTACAAGAGTGTGTAATATTATGTCATTTGAGCCCGACCCCTAAAGTCTATGACTTAATCCTGTGTTATTTAAAAAAAAGAAAAGTGATTCTTAGTGCCTCTCCATCTCCATCTGTTCCCAGAATCCCAGTTAAATCCCATTCCCTACCGGCCTCTCAGACTTCATTTTTCATTCTCTCTCTTTCATTTCCATACTTGTGACAGTGTAATAAGATGTGCTCGACATTTTCTTTTACTCAACATTCTCTACATTTGTCACCTTCACTTTTCCCCATGGTGAATAAAGTGCCATTTAAACCTGTATGATCCAGTCTGTCTTGCCATAATGATGTCTTCCCTCTTGTTTGTTGTTTAATGATTCTTTATTGCAATAGATTTTTGTATTTTGTAATACAGTCTACCTTTATGATCTTCATCCCATCTTTTTTGCCATAGCTCAGTTCCTTTTTTCTTGATTAGTGCTTTCCCTTTCCCTTTTCCAAGAGACAATGGTATTGTAGAAGAGCTGGAAATGACGAGGCGGTTTTGTATCACAAAAGCAAAGTCTTTAATGAACAACCCTTCTATCTTGTCTCATCTGGTGCAGAGCTTGGCAGAAGGCAAAGAGGGAGAATTCTGCCCAGCTCGCTGGTTAAATACAGGCACACATCCAAGACATGCAAAACACAAGCTGAAATCCCCCGTTATCTAAATCCCCCATTAGTCCTGTTAACTCCTCCCTTCGTCTTGGGAGGTGATGGGAAAACCTCTCCTGGCCTTAGGGGGTGAAGGTGTCAAGTCTGTTGCCGCCGTGTCCTGTGACGTCGTTGGTCTTCACACGGCGGTGAGATTCCTTTGTCCTTTCAGAGGTGTGAAGTTCCTTTGTATATTCTGTCCCAAACATTTCCACATGCTCTAACAAATGTAGGTATGGAATATATGAGTAATATATACCACAGTATAGTTATTTTTTTCCAAGTGCACTTTTTGCTAATTTGTCTGCACAATCCTTCCCTTTCAACCCTTCATGTGCAGGAACCCAACAAAACTGAACTTCTCCACCACCCCTGTGTACCCTAAATAAACTGTGATATAGCTCAATCACCAAGTCTTCCCTTGTAGATTTAAGTGTCTGTATGGTTTTTAAAGCTGCAAGTGAATAAAGCTGGTGGCGGTGGTGCACCTGTGGGCTGATTGCCAGCCGCCAATCAAGTCTAGAAGAAGAAGAACACTGTTCCTGACCAGATGGAGTGATGATATAGAGTGAAGTATGTGGCCGTAATGTACCTGTAAGCTGGTTGCCAACCGGCAATCAAATCTGAAAGAAGAAGAAGAATCAAGTCAGTGGCAGTAATGCACCCTGTAAGCTGGTTGCCAACCACCAATCAAATCCAAAAGAAGAAGAAGGAAGACATCTTTATGACATTCAAAAGCGGGTGGACTCTGGAATGGGAGTTGGCAGAAACAGGAAAGAGGAGATACTCATCACCCGATTAAGAACAGGACATACTACTTTGAACCAGACACTACATAGAATAGGTAAACACCCAACTGGCAGCTGTGCACATTGTGGTTCTCCGGAAACAGTTCAGCACATTTTGTTGGAATGTCAGGGATAACAGGAACAAAGGAAACATCTGATTTCAGTAATGGAAAGGGCTAATTTAAGTTTTGTTTTGGAAAATGTTAGGAACTTCAGTCAAAGAAATATATGTAGGTCTATTTAGATATTTAAGTGCAACTGGATTAATTAAAACAATTTAGTTTTTATTTTCCCTGCCATTCTCTTGTCCACACTCCAACCCAGTGGGTGGCGGTGGAGCACCTGTGAGCTGGTTGCCGGCCGACAATCAGATCTAGAAGAAAAAGAGGAAGAAGAGTGACATATAAAGTGAAGTATGTGGCGGTAATGCACCTGTAAGCTGGTTGCCAACCGCCAATCAAATCTAAAAGAAGAAGAAGAAGATATAGAGTGATGATAATCAAGTCAGTGGCGGTAATGCACCTCTAAGCTGGTTGCCAACTGCCAATCAAATCTAAAAGAAGACGAGTTTTCCAAAAATTTGTAATTTTCTTGTAAATGCACTTTTTACTAGTCTTTCCTCTTTTGTAACATTTTTTACTTAGCATTTTTATGGTAAAGTTGAGGACTTGTAGAAATGATGTTATTTTCATAAATTATCTTATATTTAATAAGACATTTTCTTGTAATTTAGGACTTTTTCCCCTTTTTTTAAATTTTTTGCAACTTCTTACTTATAAATTTGAGACTTTGATATCTTACAACTGAACCAGAACAGAAAAAAACTGATTTCAATTCTGACTTAATTGATAAATTGACTGAAATGAAAAGATGCATTCATTTCTGGTAACAAGTTATTAAGATATAACCAAGCATATTTCCAATGGTTTTCACATCAGTGAAATCAAGATTAACAAATGTATGCATACTGTACGTTGCACTGAGTGTTGGAGAACTCATGGTGTATGCCCAAATGTATTTGAGCTAAAGTACTGATTTTCTTCATAAATACATTCAAGAGTAAAATGTATCCTGCAATAAAACTTATAGTTTTGTGAATTACCTGAGCACATAATTACCCACCTCTGCTTCTTCTTCTTTTAGATTGGCGGTTGGCAACCAGCTTTACTGCCACGTACTTCACTCTATATCATCACTCTATATACTGTATCTTGTGGAGCATGTAAATAATGAGGCGGATTTGGTTCAGGCGGTTTATTACACGACTCATACAAGGAGCATAGACAGAATGGCATACAAGTAGGAACTCTTCTCTTAAATAACATGACATCCTTCTAGACTCTTCTCACACACAAAAGATAATCTCCTTCTAGACCAGGGGTGGGCAGTGAGGGCCATTCCACTGCAGCTTTTCTGTTCCACTCAGTCTCTTCAGCAGGTGTTTGCTCTCATCAGCTCCAAGGATTGCTAATCAGTGAAGCCACCTGCTGAAGAGACAGGGTGGAACAGAAAACCTGCAGTGGAATGGCCCTCCGCGGCACATGATTGCCCACCCCTGTTCTAGACTCTTCTCACACACAAAAGATAATCTCCCCGTCCGACTGCAGTCAGTCCATTCATCCTTGACACCTCCCTGTTATCTTACTAGGGCATCTAGAAACTTCTCACACACAAAAGGTTAACTTTGCGTCCTTTGTTCCTGTCTAAGGTGGTAAACCATTATGCACTCCCCAGGTTGCCACCCCCCCCCCCCCAGCAACTTAGATAGGAAAAAAGGGTAACAGTCCACATGCTGTGATAGAACCATTAACATCAGTCCACATGCTGCTTGGGCTTCAGTCTTCTGCCGTATCTGCTGTAGCCAGGATTCGCTGCCTCCGTGGCGCTGCCATGCTGGGGGGCTGATGTCTGGGGGTGAAAACTTTTTGACTGTCCGTGTGGGTGCTCTGGAGAATCTTTTCTCTGGGAAGCGCCCCGTGGGGGTCTTCCACGCTGAGGGGCCCTCGCCAACAGCACTTGCTCGTCAGCCACAACGAAAGCAGGTTTGAGTCTGTCTATGCCAATTTTTTCCCTCCTACCCCCCAAGTCTAGCAAAAAATGCTTATCCCCTGTTTCCAGCACGCTAAACGGTCCATCATAAGGTGGGCACAGTGGGGGGCGGTGGGCGTCGTGTCTGACAAACACGAACTCTGCGTTTTTCAAAGCTTTAGGCACAAAAACGCGCGGAAAACTGTGGTGGGCAGGGCCCGGCAGCGTGGTTGAGTCTATGCAACACTGCAGCAGCTGAGACGGGGAGCTGCCCGGCGCAGGATTATCTGGCAGAAACTCCCCAGGCAGCTGGAGTGGTTGTGCAAAAACGAGTTCTGCCGGGGAAGCTTCCAGATCCTCTTTAGGCGCAGAACGTAACCCCAATAAAACCCATGGTAGCCTGTCTACCCAATTTGCATCCGTCAGTGAAGCCCTCAGAGCCGCTTTTAACGACCTATGAAAACGTTTGCATAACCCATTAGCCTGCGGGTTGTACGCGGTTGTGCGGTGAATTGAGACACCTAGGCTGCGGGCCATGGTTGACCAGAGTTCAGAAACAAATTGAGAGCCTCTGTCGGACGTAATGTCCGACGGAACTCCAAAACGCGCCACCCATGCTGTTAAAAATACGCGCGCCACCTTCTCGGCCTTGGTTGCCGCCAGTGGAACCACTTCTGGCGTGGTGCAGTCCACCATTGTCAGGAGGTGCGTGTACCCCTGTGATGGCGGAAGGGGGCCTACGAGGTCCACGTGGACATGGTCGAACCTCTTAGCAGGGATGCGAAACGGCTCCAAAGGAGCCTTCGTGTGTCTGCCGCCCACTCTTTCACTTGTTTGCGAAGGCCCGGCCACACATATTTCTCTCCTACCATTTTGACCGACGCGCGCACCCCTGGGTGTGCCAAAGAGTGAACCGACTCAAACACGCGGCGGCGCCACGCGGCTGGAACCACAGGCCATGGGCGACCCGTGGAGACTTCGCAGATTAAGGGGGGAATGCCGTTAAGCAGCGTCCTACTCTCCAGCCTTAACCCTGTTGGTCCAGACTGGAGCGCGCGCACGTCCGCGTCACTAGCCTGCTCCGTGGCCATGGCTGCGTAATCCATCCCTACACAGACTGGGGCCACAACGGCGCGCGAGAGGCAGTCTGCCACTACATACAGTTTGCCCGACACATGTTGAATATCGGTAGTACACTTTGAGATCGCGGCCAGCTGCATCTGCTGCCGGCCTGACCAAGGTTCTGAAACTTTGGCCATCGCGAATGTTAGTGGCTTATGGTCAACGAACGCAGTAAAATTGCGCCCTTCCAGCCAGAACTGGAAATGGCGAATGGCCAGGTGGAGAGCCAGCAACTCTCTGTCGAACGCGCTGTATTTAAGTTCATTGTCGCGCAAGGTTCTGCTGAAAAAGGCAAGAGGCTGCCAAGCCCCGGCGACGCGCTGCTCCACGACAGCCCCTATGGCCACATCTGAGGCGTCAGTGGTGAGGGCTATGCAGGCCGTTGGGTCTGGATGTGCCAACAATGCGGCGTTTGCCAGGGCTGCTTTAACTTCCGAGAACGCCTGCTCTCGTTCCGGGGTCCATTCGACCCTATTCGCGGGTTTCTGTTTTTTGAGCGCAGTGTACAATGGCTGCATGAGCTGCGCTGTGCGGGGAAGGAAACGGTTATAAAAGTTCACCTTTCCCAAAAATTCTTGTAGTGCCCTGACCGTTTGCGGTCGGGGAAAATCTGTCACTGTGCGCATTTTGTCAGGCAGCGGAACCGCTCCTTCGGGAGAGATGCGGTGCCCTAAAAAATCAATCCCCGTCACCCCGAACTGACATTTCGCTGGGTTGATTATTAAACCATGCTCTTCCAACCTTCGGAAAACCGTCGTGAGGTGGGTTTCGGGTTCGTCTTTGGACGCGCTGGCTACCAAGATATCGTCCAGGTAGATGAACACGAAAGGGAGATCGCGCAGCACTGCATCCATCATGCGTTGGAACGTCTGTGCTGCCCCTTTAAGCCCAAATGGCATGCGCAAGAACTCAAATAAACCAAACGGAGTTATTACCGCTGTTTTGGGTATGTCCTCAGCGCGCACTGGGACTTGGTAGTAACCACGGACCAAATCTATCTTAGAAAAAATGCGCGCTCCTGCGAGGTGAACGGAAAAATCCTGAATGTGGGGAATTGGGTAGCGGTCGTGCGCTGTAGCGTTTAACTTGCGGAAATCGCCGCAAGGTCGCCACGAACCTTCAGCTTTAGGGACCATGTGTAGTGGGGAAGCCCATGGGCTGTTTGAGCGCCTGATGATGCCTAACCTCTCTAGGTTAGCGAACTCCTCGCGCGCTATGGCCAGTTTAGCTGCGTCCAAGTGCCGAGGTCTTGCAAAAACGGGCGCCCCGGTGGTGGTGATAAAATGCTCCACCCCATGTTTAGCAATAGCTGCTGAAAACTTCGAGAGTGTGAGTACTGGGAACTGAGCGAGCAGTGTGTGGAACTTACCGCTTGCTGCTGTGACGTTGGCTTGTGCTGTTGGCCGGGTCACTCGAGCTATACAGGGGAGAGAGTCAAAAGACATTAACCAGGCGCCTGTTAGCGATATCTACCAACAACCCATGTGCACATAGAAAATCAGCCCCCAGTATATGGTAATTCAATGCTGCTACAACAAAAGTCCATTCAAATGTACGACCGTGTAGAGACAAGAGTAGAGTCCTCTCACCAAAGGTCTTAATCTCTGAGCCGTTTGCTGCTGCCATCTCGGGGCCGCTGGGTCCTGCCAGCCGGTCAGCGTAGGTCGGCCGGATGAAACTCTTCTGTGCGCCGGTGTCCACGAGAAAATGCCTCCCCGAGCGTGCGTCCGTCAAATAGAGCAGCTTGTTCTCCTCCCCGAGGGTCGCGGCTGCTACCGACCCCCGGTCTTGGCGTTTCCCGAGCGCTTGAACTGGCACGGTGGTATACATTTGCGTGCCCTCTCTGCAAAGCGGCGGTGGTAGAAGCAAAGCGTGTCACCTCCACGTTCCTTGGCCCCCGCTGCTGCTGCCGTCGGTGGTTCTGCTGCTGCCGTCGGCAGCTCCTCGCCTCCTCGTGTCGACGTGCCGGGCTCCGTCGCTGCCGCAATGGTCACGAAAGCCTTGGTGGTGACGATGATCCGGTCTGCCTCCCGGGCTAGCGCACGATAGTCCCGTTTGGCCAGCAACGACGAATTGGCCAGGGCCGCTCTCGCTGCCGTCGGAAGGTTCCTGAGGAAAATGTGGGTGAAGATGAAGTGGTTGTTGTCCGTGCTCTTTAACCTCAGCATCTTCTCCATCATGTCCACGGCCGAACCGTCTCCCAACTCGGTCTGCGTCAGAAGCCTCTCTGCTCTCTCACCATCCGAGAGCGTGTAGTGCTGGATGAGGGCAGCCTTCAGCGCATCATATTTGCCGTCGGCTGGTGGCTGATTGAGCAGGCTCTCGATGTGCTGAGCCGTGCTGGCATCGAGCGCTGCGACCACATAGTGGAATTTCGTATCATCCGCCGATATCCCTCGGAAGGCGAACTGTGCCTCGGTTAGGTGGAACCAGGAGCGCGGGTTGTGCTGCCAAAAATCAGGTAGTTTGATCGCTACAGCGCACGCAAAGCTGGGGGTTCCAGTCGAGGTTGGCTCCGGGGATCTTCTGTCGTATTCCATGATTCGTCTTGGGTCACCAGTGTGGAGCGTGTAAATAATGAGGCGGATTTGATTCAGGCGGTTTATTACACGACTCACACAAGGAGCATAGACAGAATGGCATACAAGTAGGAACTCTTCCCTTAAATAACATGACATCCTTCTAGACTCTTCTCACACACAAAAGATAATCTTCTAGACTCTTCTCACACACAAAAGATAATCTCCCCGTCCGACTGCAGTCAGTCCATTCATCCTTGACACCTCCCTGTTATCTTACTAGGGCATCTAGAAACTTCTCACACACAAAAGGTTAACTTCGCATTCTTTGTTCCTGTCTAAGGTGGTAAACCATTATGCACTCCCCAGGTTGCCACAATCTTGGCTTTACTGATGTAAGAAAATATTTTAAATTCAGAGTGCATACCTCCACAAAGGCTCTATCCGTCCATCCCTTCCTCCTTCCCTCAATTCTGCCATCTTTTTGTCCCTCTGTACAATGTGAGATAGAGCCTTGGTGGAGGTATTTGCTCATGGATCACCTCCAAAATGTAATGGGTTCATCCATTGTTCAAGGGCCACCTCTAGAGAAAATTTTATCAAAATCTGTCCAGTAGTTTTTGTGCAATTCTGCAAACACATTGCCAGAAGAATATAGGGTCTTGGTAGAGGAATATGCTCATGGATCACCTCCCAAATCTAATAAGTTTTTCTTGAGGCTGAGGGCCTCCTCTGGTAAAAATTTCATCCAAATCCATCCAGCAATTTTTGCATAATCCTGCTAAAAGACAAACAGACAAACCCCGGCAAAAACATAACCTCCTTGGCAGAGGTAAGAAAAATCTGTAATATTAGAAATTGCATTTTTCACTACATTTAATAGGGCTGCGCGGTGGAGGAGTGGTTACCACTGCGGCAGCACAGCAACTCACCCTTGGCCGGGGGATCCTGGGTTCAATCCCAGCCCCCGACCAACAGTGATCAGTGTGGAGTTTGCATGTTCTCCCCGTGTCAGCATGGGTTTACTCCGGGATTTCTCCAGTTTCCTCCCACATGCCAAAAAACATGCAAGTTAGGTTAATTGGCATCATACTGGGGATTCTAAATTGTCCTTAGGTATGAATGTGAGAGTGAATGGTTGTCTGTCTCTCTGTGTTGGCCCTGCGATGGACTGGCGATCTGTCCAGGGTGTACCCTGCCTCTCGCCCAAAGATGCTGGGATAGGCTCCAGCCCCCCCTACATTTAATTACTTCTTAATTATTTAATTTTTACTGGCACACCAGTAAAAATGATCCCATGATCCCTCCTGCAGTTGGCTCACCACCTGCAGAATGGATCATGGGGGTCCGGTGCTATGTGGATCACGTGGTGGTCAAAGGCGGAGACCTTGGCGGTCTGATCCAAGGCTTCCTAAACTGGCTTTGGGGATGTGGAATGTCACCTCTCTGGTGGGGAAGGAGCCTGAGCTGATGTATGAGGTTGAGAGATACCGGCTAGATATATTTATTTAGTTTTTTATTTTGTATACTTCATTGATCCCCAGAGGGGAAATTGAGGGCATCCACCTGGATGAATGAAGCAGCCGCGGTATGGCGCTATCCCTTAACCATTCACACACACATTCACACCTAGGGCCACTTTAGAGTCTCCAATTAACCTAACCTGCATGTTTTTGGCCTGTGGGAGGAAACCGGAGAAATCCCGGAGTAAACCCACGCAGATACGGGGAGAACATGCAAACTTGGGGCTGCACGGTGGCGCAGTGGTTTAGCACTGTGGCAACACAGTTTTACCCTCGGCCGGGGGATCGCGGGGATCATGAGATCGTGGGTTCGATCCCAGCCCCCGACCAACAGTGAGCTGTGTGGAGTTTGCATGTTCTCCCCGTGTTGCGTGGGTTTACTCCGGGATTTCTCCGGTTTCCTCCCGCATACCAAAAACATGTAGGTTTAGGGCGCTCGCGCACGCAGCGACCAACAGCCAGTGGCTTGTCACCAGACTGCAAACCAAATCTACCTACGGGTACAAATAAGTAACAAAAAAAAAAAAAAAAAACTCCACACAGATCACTGTTGGTCAGTCGGCCTCACCTTAACACACAGCTCTGGTTCCGGAACCAGTCTCCTGGAGAGGGGCTGGAGCTTGGCCTTCTCTGGAGTTGCCCCGGGCGAGAGGCGATGAGCAGGGGTGGGTATTCTTGTATCCCCCCACCTTGCTGCCTCTATATTGGAGTTTTTCCCAGTGGACGAAAGGGTTGTTTCCCTGCGCCTTCGGTTTGGGAAACAGGTCCTGACCATCATTTGTGCCTATGCACCAAATGATGGTTCTGAGTACCCACCCTTTTTGGAGTCTCTGACTGGGGTGCTGGAGAGTGCTCCTCTTGGAGACTCCATTGTCCTACTGGGGGACTTCAATGCGCACGTGGGCAACGACAGTGAAACTTGGAAGGGGGTGATTGGGAGGAACGACCTGCCCAATCTGAACCCGAGTGGTGCTCAGTTATTGGACTTCTGTGCTAACCATGGTTTGTCCATAACAAACACCATGTTCAGGCATAAGGGTGTCCATGTGTGCACCTGGCACCAGGACACCCTAGGTCGCAGGTCGATGATCGATTTTGTTATCGTGTCATCAGACCTGTGACCATATGTCTTGGACACTCGGGTAAAGAGAAGTGCAGAGTTGTCAACTGATCACCACCTGGTGGTGAGTTGGATCCAATGGCAGGGGAGGATGCCATTCAGACCTGGTAGACCCAAACGTATAGTGAGGGTATGCCGGGAACGTCTGGCTGAGGCCCCTGTCTGGGAGGTCTTCAACTCCCACCTCCGGAAGAACTTCAATCACATTCTGAGGGAGTCTAGAGACATGGAGTCTGAATGGGCCATATTCTCCACCTCCATTGTTGAAGCAGCGGTCCAGAGCTACAGCCGCATGGTCGTTGGGGCATCTCATGGTGGCAACGCCCACACCAAGTGGTGGATACCAGTGGTGAGGGGGGCCATTAAGCTGAAGAAGGAGTCCTATCAAGCTTGGTTGGCTTGTGGGACTCCCGAAGCAGCTGAGGTGTACTGGCAGGCCAAGCGGAGTGCAGCTCAGGTGGTTGCTGAAGCAAAAACTCGGGTTTGGGAGGAGTTCGGTGAGGCCATGGAACAAGACTTTCGGTCGGCCTCAAAGAGATTCTGGCAAACTGTCCGGCGGCTCAGGAGGGGGAAGCAGCTCCCTGTCCAGACTGTGTATGGTGCGGATGGGGCGCTGCTGACTTCAACTGGGGATATTGTTGGGCGGTGGAAGGAATACTTCGAGGATCTCCTCAATCCCACTGACACGCCTTCCACAGAGGAAGTGGGGCTTGTGGACGAGGTGGACGACTTGCCTATCACAGGGGCTGAGGTCGCCAAGGTGGTTAAAAATCTCCTTGGTGGGCAGGCCCCGGGGGTGGACGAGATTTGCCCTGAGTAACTCAAGGCCCTGGATGTTGTAGGGCTGTCATAGTTGACATGCCTCTGCAACATTGCGTGGAGGTCGGGGGCAGTGCCCTTGGCATGGTAAACCGGGGTGGTGGTTCCTCTCTTCAAAAAAGGGGACCGGAGGGTATACTCCAACTTTAGAGGGATCACACTCCTCAGCCTCCCTGGGAAGGTCTATGCCAAGGTACTGGAGAGGAGAGTCCGGCCGTTGGTTGAACCTCGGATTCAGGAGGAGCAATGTGGTTTTTGTCCTGGCCATGGCACATCGGATCAGCTTTTTACCCTCTCAAGAATCCTCAAGGGTTCATGGGAGTTTGCCCAACCAGTTTACATGTGTTTTGTGGACTTGAAGAAGGCATTCAACTGCGTCCCTCGTGGTTTTTTGTGGTGGGTGCTTCGGGAGTATGGGGTTTCATACTTCATGCTTCGGTATACCCCATACTTTGGGAGTATGGGGTATCGGGCTTGTTGTTACAAGCTATTCAGTCTCTGTACGACCGTTGTGAGAGTTTGGTTCGTATTGCCAACACTCAATCGGACTCATTCCCAGTGAGAGTTGGACTCTGCCATGGCTGCCCTTTGTCACTGATCCTGTTCATAATTTTTATGGACAGGATTTCTAGGCACAGCCAGGGAACGGAGAGTGTCATGCTTGGTGACCACAGGATCTGATCTCTATTGTTTGCAGATGATGTTGTCCTGCTGGCTTCATCCAGCAATGACCTACAGATCTTACTGGGACGGTTTGCCGCTGAGTGTGAAGTGGTTGGGATGAGAATCAGCACCTCCAAGTCGGAGTCCATGGTCCTCAGCCAGAAAAAGGTGGATTGCCCTCTCCAGGTTGGGGACAGGCTCCTGCCCCAAGTGGAGGAGTTTAAGTATCTTGGGGTCTTATTCACGAGTGAGGGGAGAGTGGAGCGAGAGCTTGACAGACGGATCAGTGCAGCCTCTGCAGTGATGCGGATGTTGTACCGGTCTGTTGTGGTGAAGAGGGAGCTGAGCTCTAAGGCAAAACTGTTGATTTACCACTCAATCGACGTTCCTACCCTCACCTATGGTCACGAGTTTTGGGTAATGACCAAAAGAACAAGATTGTGGATACAAGCGGCTGAAATGAGCTTTCTTCGTAGGATCGCTGGACTCACCCTCAGAGATAGTGTGAGGAGCTCAGTCATCTGGGAGAGGCTCAGAGTAGAACCGCTGCTCCTCCACATTGAAAGGAGCCAGTTGAGGTGGTATGGGCATCTGATCAGGATGCCTCCTGGACGCCTCTCTCTTGAGGTGTTTTGGGCACGTCTCTCTGGGAGGAGACCCCGGAGCAGACCCAGGATTCGCTGGAGAGACTACGTCCCCCAGCTGGTCTGGGAACGTCTTGGTATCCTCTCTGAAGAGCTGGAGCAGGTGGCTAGGGAGAGGGAAGTCTGGGCTTCTCTGCTTGAACTGCTGCCTCTGCGACCCAGACTTCCAGAAAAGCAGTAGAAGATGGATGGATGGCACACCAATTCATTAATAATTTTATCTCCAAAGACACTGTCTGTTGTAGCAGTAGTTTAAGAAAACTAGTGCATACCCGTGCATGCCCGTGGAAACCAAGTATAAGCAAATATTTCTGCATGAGTGTAGAAAGCAGGTGTAAGCAAGCACGTCACCACTTGTTCAGTAATGCTTGCCTTTGTACCTCAGTGTGAAGTAGATGATATAAATGATATAGAGTGAAGTACCTGTACGTACTTCACTCTATATCATCATTGCTAAGTGTCCAATCCTCGATCCATCTTCTTCTTCTTTTAGATTTGACTGGCAGTTGGCAACCAGCCCACAGGTGCACTACCGCTACTGACTTGATTATCTTCACTCTGTATCTTCTTCTTTTTTAGTAGGACACAGTCCAAGGATGGATAATTTTTTCACACATAAGGAGTTATTCAGAACTCCTTTTAAGATAAGATAAGATAGGATAAGCCTTTATTAGTCCCACAATGGGGAAATTCCAGGATTGCAACAGCACAGGGATAGCAACACTCAGAGCAACAATCAGAAGGCAAGAAAAAAACAAGAACAGCTAGTAAACATATGTACATATTACTATAAATATATATATATATAGACACACAGTGCGGCGCATTGTGGTTGGTAAATGTGCAGCAGAAAGTCTAAGCTCTCTCTCCGCAGATGCGGCGGGCCAGCTGGAAGTCTTTGGGCATGATGGTGACCCTCTTAGCGAAGAAGAGACCTGCCAGGTAGGCCTCGCTGGCCTCCTGCAGAGCCATGACGGCGAAGCTCAGGAAGCGCAGGTCGGTCTTGAAGTCCTGAGCGATCTCCCTCACCAGGCGCTGGATGGGCAGCTTACGGATGAGCAGCTCTGTGGATTTCTGGTAGCGACGGATCTCTCTCAGAGCCACGGGCCTGTAACGGTGAGGCTTCTTCACTCCGCCGATGGCCGGAGCGCTTTTCCGAGCAGCCTTGGTGGCTAGCTGCTTCCTGGGGGGCTTTTTCCTCCAGTAGATTTTACGGGCAGTCTGCTTGGTTCTTGCCATCGCTCTCTATTATTCTGTCCCATATTTCTTGCACGCCGCCTAAACTCCAGCCCGGCACCCGCGTCGTTTTCGCTACGGTTCCCGGTATGTCGAGTTCCTCCGTTAGCATCGGGCGGCGGTTGAGTGCTAGCTAGCACTAGCTCTTTCTGCTGTAACGTCTCCTGCTGTAAACAGTGGCTCCGTCCGCCGACTCGGGAGACCTTTGGGGCGATCTGTGTGTCCGTGATATATACATAGAGTGAAAGATGCAGAAAGAAGAAGGAAGATAAAAAAAAGGCTGCTGCAACGGGCAGCCAACTCGTGTGGCGCCACCGGTCCGGCGGAACCAGAACCGGAAAACTCTATAAGAACTCCTTATACAAAAAGAGTGAAGTACATGGTGGAATGCACCTGTAAGCTGGTTGCCAAAAGCCAATCAAATCTAAAAGAAGAAGATTTGATTGGCAGTTGGCAACCAGCCCACAGGTGCATTACCGCCACGTATTTTACTCTATATCATCACTCTATCAAGACAAATCTCATCCTCTATCACTCTATAATTCCATCACTCTATATCTTTGTATAAGGAGTTCTGAACAACTCCTTAGGTGTGAAAAAATTATCCGTCCATCTTTATGAACGTCCATAGCCAGCTGACCACTCTCTTCTTCTTCTTCTTTTAGATTTGATTGGCAACCAGCCCACAGGTGCATTACCAAAGGTTATCAAAGGCAGGAATCACTCACGCTCATGATCATAGAACATCAAAGATCAAAGGCAGGCATCATTCACAATCATAGGATCATAGGACATCAAAGATCAAAGCCAGGCATCACTCAGGATCATAGGACTTGCTATGACATCATCAAAGATCAAATGCAGGCATCATAGGACTCGCTATGCCATCAGCCTATGGTGTCTATATGATGACATCATCAAAGATCATAGGACTCGCTATGACATCTTCAAAGATCAAAGGCAGGCATCACTCACAATCATATGACATCAAAGATCAAATGCAGGCATCACTCATGATCATAGGACTTGCTAGGACATCATCAAAGATCATAGGACTTGCAATGACATCATCAAAGTTCAAAGGCAGGCATCACTGAACGAGTGCTGATGTGCTTGCTTATACCTGCCTTCTACAGGCATGCAGAAATACTTGCTTATACTTAGTTTCTACGGGGATGCACAGGTATGCACTAGTCTAGAAATAAAAACAGGTGGTTAGATTGTAGCAATAGTCCATCACCACAGAGTATGCATGGCAGTGTGCTCTGAGACAGAAAGACGTGCTACATTTTGTTTTTTTAGTTGTTTATTGAAATAAATAGAAACATAAAATAAAACCTCAGATTCAAAGAGTTACCAAAGTTCAGTTTGTAACAATCTAGGGGAAAACACCAAGATCAATAGTCTCCACACCATATCCCTGAGATAAAAGAATATATTCACAAACTTTACAGTATTCATGTGATGTTAAACATGCCCCACACATACAAGGATTTAAGGCTTCTATATAATCATTGACCCGAAATAATGAGACAGATTTTAACAATAAATGCTTTAAATATATCAAAAATGTATACACTTTCAGTATGCTTGTGCATTTGCATCCCATTTTGTATTTGCACCTCTATGTACAGTATATACACTGAAAATAATGCCTGCCCTTTCATAAAACCTATTTTCCAATCAATGTAGAAATAGTTGCAGCAAGTTATGCACAATATTATATACCTTAGGAGGAAAATTCCCTGTCCACTGCAGCATATCAATATGTTTTCAGTTCGCAGGTCAACGTGGGTCCTCACTGTCCTCAGGGAACCTGAACTTTGCATAGACAATGAGCATAACTATGGACATAGCGACACACAAGCAACCAACCACAAGGTAGGCAATGCCCAGGAAATCATTCTTTCCACCCATCCAGGACACATTGCTGAGCACCACCTTCTTTCTCCCATCAAAACTCAAGACAGGATAGTCTGTACGGCCAGTGTTAAGGATATACACAGAGCTAATCTATACAAACTATAAAAAGTGAACTGTAGCAAACGACAAAATATACTTCAATTCAACTAAAATATTGAAAATGTATAAATTACTAGACCACAAATTTTCAGTTTAGTCCATTTACTACAAATTAGTATATGCACATGTGACATCGCTGCCATTACTGTAGGTTTGAAAAAAAAAATGTACTGAGTTTTAATAGATTGTGTTTTAATGTGAAAACTGCTTTATTGCGATTTCAAGGATTAAACATGTTCCTCTTTGCACAGTGAACAATATCCTAACAGACATCACTGCCCATGTTTTAATATTTGTGTAGCTTGTTTATCCTTGTCAGAGAATGCCTGTTTTTTTTTTAATCCTGAAGGCACTCCTGAGTCACTGTATGCATACTTCTGCCTGTTTGGAACCAGAGCCACACCCAACCTGCAAAACAAGAATACCCTTATCTTTTGTAACATGACACAAAACCAGAGGTCATTTCAGCACTTAAGCTCAAAATTTTAATTTAAAGCTTTGTAGACAGTCTCAGACTAATATAATGGCATAGAATAGAGCTATTATACACATTTACAGTATATGACTCTTCCTCCTTTTGTGCATTTCCTTTTTTCGATAGAATTAACTTTTATTTTAAGTAGAGTTAGCATCTAGATTTAATTAAAACTAACTCTTCACAAAACTACAGTAAGTCTTTATAATTGCCTAAAGATCCCACAACAGACCAAGCAAGACAATCCATCGTTACCTCAGCCAAGGAGTTTATGTTTTTGGTAGTGTTTGTCTGTCTTTTAGCATCATTAAGCAAAAACTACTGAGCCAGTTTCAATTAAATTTGGTTAAAGAGTGGAGCTACTGCAAGTAGCTCAGAAAGATAAAAAGGGCCAATTAGAGGTCCTCCCCCCACACCTTTTTTTAAACAATGAAAGCCTTTTATTCCCTCCTTCTTTTTAAAAATTTCCATCAAGTTTTATACATGAAACTTCGTGAAGAAATTCAGTAATATATGGCAGTGGGTATCTAATAGTATATTGTAACATCAAGGCTGTGATAAGGGGCAGGAATTTCCCGGCATGCTTGCGCCGGAGGATTCAAATACTGTATCTGTGTGTTCTAAGCATTATCCGTGTGTGCCATTATAACTGGGTAATAAGACCAGCTGTGATAGCATTGTTTCCCTATATGTGCCAAATCATGTGTCTGTGTCACCATGAGTGAAATCAGGGCCTGTGTAAATGACCTCCCCTCCATTCTGTGTCGTGAGCGTGTGTATACACACGTGGACAAAATTGTTGGTACCCCTCTGTTAATGAAAGAAAAACCCACAATGGTCACAGAAATAACTTGAATCTGACAAAAGTGGTAAGAAATAAAAAGTCTATGAAAATTAACCAATGAAAATCAGACAATGCTTTTGAATTGTCGTTCAACAGAATTATTTTAAAAAACAAACTCATGAAACAGGCCTGGACAAAAATGATGGTACCCTTAACTTAATATTTTGTTGCACAACCTTTTGAGGCAATCACTGCAATCAAACGATTTCTGTAACTGTCAGTGAGACTTCTGCACCTCTCAGCAGGTATTTTGGCCCACTCCTCATGAGCAAACTGCTCCAGTTGTCTCAGGTTTGAAGGGTGCCTTCTCCAGACGGCATGTTTCAGCTCCTTCCACAGATGTTCAATAGCATTTAGATCAGGGCTCATAAAAGGCCACTTTAGAATAGTCCAATGTTTCGCTCTTAGCCATTCTTGGGTGTATTTAGCTGTGTGTTTTGGGTCATTATCCTGTTGCAAGACCCATGACCTGCGACTCAGACCAAGCTGTCTGACACTGGGCAGCACATTTCTCTCTAGAATACCTTGATAGTCTTGAGATTTCATTGTACCCTGGACAGATTCAAAACACCCTGTGCCTGATGCAGCAAAGCAGCCCCAGAGCATAACAGAACCTCCTCCATGTTTCACAGTAGGGACAAGTGTTCTTTTTTTGGTATGCTTCATTTTTGCGTCTGTGAACATAGAGCTGATGTGCCTTGCCAAAAGTTCCAGTTTTGTCTCGTCTGTCCATAGGACATTCTCCCAGAAGCTTTGTGGCTTGTCAACATGCAGTTTGGCAAATTCCAGTCTGGCTTTTTTATGATTTGTTTTTAACAGTGGTGTCCTCCTTGGTCGTCTCCCATGAAGTCCACTTTGGCTCAAACGACGACAGATGGTGCGATCTGACACCGATATACCTTGACCTTGGAGTTCACCATGAATGTGTTTAGAGGTTGTTCTGGGCTCTTTTGTTACCATTCATATTATCTGTCTCTTCCATTTTTCATCAAGTTTCCTCCTGCGGCCACATCCAGGGAGGTTGGCTACAGTCCCGTGGATCTTAAATTTCTGAATAATATGTGCAACTGTAGTCACAGGAACATCAAGCTGCTTGGAGATGGTCTTACAGCCTTTACCTTTAACATGCGTGTCTATAATTTTCTTTCTAATCTCCTGAGACAACTCTCTCCTTTGCTTCCTCTGGTCCATGTTTAGTGTGGTACACACCATGTCACCAAACAGCACAGTGACTACTTGTCACCCTTTAAATAGGCCGACTGACTGATTACAAGTTTATAGACACCTGTGATGTTAATTAGAAGACACATCTTGGTTGAACATGTCCCTATGGTCACATTATATTCAATCTTTTCTAGGGGTACCATCATTTTTGTCCAGGCCTGTTTCATGAGTTTGTTTTTTAAAGTAATTCTGTTGAACCACAATTCAAAAGTACTGTCTGATTTTCATTGGTTAATTTTCATAGACTTTTTATTTATTACCACTTTTGTCAGATTCAAGCTATTTCTGTGACCATTGTGGGTTTTTCTTTCATTAACAGAGGGGTACCAACAATTTTGTCCATGTGTGTAAATAAAGCCTGTTTCGTCACAGTTATTTCTTCTTATTGTGTGAACCCTTGCAACGTCACACTGGTGTCAGAAGTGGGATCACAGAAAAGATGGAAGCCAGGATCTGGACGGAGATTCGGCAGCTCGAGCAGCTCATTGCTCAGCTGGAGATGAACAACAGAGCCGACACACCAACCCCCGGAGCTGCTCGCTATGATGAATGGAGCAGCGGACCTGACGGGGCCAGCGTACCCTGCCTTCTGCCTTTTTCAAGGCAGGGCGGGCCAAGCAGAGCAAATCGGCCCCGCTTCCTGCCCTTTTCAGGGCAGGACGGGCCGGTGATTCCACTGTGACCAGGGGCAGCGACCATCCCACCAATCCGCCAATGGGCTAAACTCCCCCGCTTTGGCGGCAAAACCCTGCTGGATGACTATCTGGTCCAGGTTGAGCTGGCTGCTGTGCTGAACGAATGGACACTCGAAGAGACTGCCGTGCAGGTCGCGGTGGCCCTGGAGGGCGGGGTTCTCTGCACGCTGTCTGACCTCTGGCCTGAGGAATGTCACAGCTGGCCAGCGCTACAAGGAGCGCTCCGGAGGTAGTTCGGGAGCGACCAACGCTGAACATGTCCAGGAACAGCTGGCCATCTGCCGGCGAGGCAGCCGAGAGAGCCTGGGAGCCTACGCAGCGGACATACAGCTGCTGACGCGGCGTGGCTACCTGGATTTCGAGCTGGGGGCCGTGGAGAAGCTCGCCCTCCAGCACTTTATCCGGGGCTCCGCCCGGCCTGGCTCCAGGGCCACATCTGGATTCACACCGCGAGCAGCTGGGAGATGGCTGTGGCAGAAGCAGAGCGGGTGGGACCGATGATAGATTATGCAGCTGATGTGTCGTCTCTGAGACAGAGAGCTTTCCAGGCCACAGCTGAGAGCGAGGAGGAGGAGGAACTGTGCCGGACTACAGCGGCGCGACCAGTGAGAAAACGACAACAGTGGCGCGAGGAAGAGTGCTTCTGCTGTGGGGAGCCAGGACACATCGTGCAGTAGTACTCGTCACCCACCCCACGACAAACCGCCCCCTCCCTGGCTTTAAACTAGAGTGACGTGGTATGGACAGGGACCTGCCGCCTCCCACAGACATTTTCTCTGATGAACTGTCACCACATTTGGGCCAAATTGGACACTCGCTAAGGATGTACCTGCAGTGCAGCTTGGACAGCACGCCAATCGACCCTGATCAACACCGGTTCTACCATCTCCCTGGTTCAACCCAGAGTGCTGCCCGGTACGGACAAGGCAGGACTGCAGGGGTGGGAACCCACTGGGCGCTGCATCACCACAGCCGCCGGCGAGTGCACCAGACTGGGGAGGCGGAGAGTTCTTGTGGTGGGGGTGGCCGGCCAGAATACAAACCACCCGTTCTGGCTGGCTGACATCCAAGATCCCTGCATTATTGGACTCGATCTGCTCGCAACGTGGGGCGCAACGATTGACACCACCAAATCGTCTCTCCTGCTGGGGGCTTGGACCATCACGCTCTGCAGTGGGACCCAGAGGCCTGCATGATTGAGGGGCTGCCAGAACGGACTGAACCGGGTGTGTCGTCACCAGAACTGAACACAGCAGCACCACCAGCACGAACAGAGGGAGCGTAATCGCCGACAGAGACAGCGGGGTGGGGGGCAGTGGAGTGGGTCAGTGTGTCAGCAGAAACACAGCAGACAAGGGAGGAATTGTTCCAGCATTGCTGCAGCGAACTAGAATCGAGACAGAGACGCCAGCTGTGGGAGCTGTTAGACTGCTACATTGACGTCTTCGCTGCCAAGGATGAGGAGTGAACCCAAACCAGCTTGGTGCAGCACGGGATTGACACCGGTGAGACCAGGCCGATCCGGCTCCGCCCCCACCGTCTGCCTTTTTCAAGGCGGGCGGTGGCAGAACAAAAAATACGGGAAATGCTGGAGGCGAATGTTATGGAGCCCTCCAGCAGCGCCTGGGCGGCGCCGGTGGTTCTGGTTAAGAAGAAGGGCGGTTCTGTGTGGATTACTGGTGCCTGAATGACATCACCCGCAAGGATTCCTACCCTCTGCCCCACATCGATGACGCGCTGGATTACATCACCAGCTCCAGCTGGTTCAGCTCGCTGGACCTCCACAGCGGCTATTGGCAGGTAGAGCTGTCACCAGAGGCCTGCCAGAAAACAGCCTTCTCCATCGGGCAGGGACTGTGGCAGTTGAAGGTGATGCTGTTTAGACTTTGCAATGCCTCGGCCATCTTTGAATGTCTGATGGAGCACGTGCTGGCTCACGTGCCCCGGAGCCGCAGCATCGTTTATCTGGATGACCTACTGGTTCATGCAGCTGACTTTGATGGTGCCCTGTCCAACCTCCGGGAAGTACTAGATGCCATCTGATGGGCCGGGCTGCGGCTGCACCCACAGAAGTGCCACTTATTTCGTCAAGAAACCACCTTCCTGGGCCACGTTGTCAGTGCAGCGGGAGTCACCACCGATCCAGAGAAAGTGGCAGTGGTGAAAAACTGGTTGGTGCCGCGGGACGTGGGAGAGTTATGGAGTTTTCTCAGACTGGCCTCCTATTATAAGAGGTTTGTGGAGGATTTTGCTACCATCGCCAGCCCGCTGAATCAGCTGACACAGAAGGGCTGCACATCTGAGTGGAGTGAGAACTGTGCTGCTGCTTTTTCCTGGCTTCGTTCGGCGCTCATCGGAGCCCCCATGCTGCAGTATCCCGACCCAAACTGCCCCTTCATCATGGACACGGACGCCAGCAACCAGGGCATCAGGGTGGTGTTATCCCAGGAGGGAGAACACAGAGAGCAGACAGTTGCTTTTTCAGCCGCACTCTCAGCAGAGACGAAAGGAATTATTGTGTTATTCGCAGAGAGCTGTTGGCTGTCATCCAGGGGCGTCGTCATTTTCGCCCATATGTGTACGGGGGGAGGTTCCAGCTCAGGACAGATCATGCTTCCCTGACCTGGATACTGAATTTTAAAGAGCGGGATGGACAGTTAGCGAGATGGCTGGAGGCACTGCAGGATTGTGATTTTCAGATTGTGCATCGGGCAGGCCGCCAACACTGACGCGCTGTCTCGGCGTCCCTGTGCTGTGGAGGACTGTTAGCACTGCCAGCGGGCAGAGGACCGAGACCGAACCGTCCCATGTGCTGCTGCTCTCCGGACCACTGTGAGCAGGAATAACACAGCAGTGTACAGCTCCTCCTCGGATAATCAGTCAGCTCTCCCTAGCAATGATGTCACCGAGGCCCTTGGTGCACAGCAGCTGCAGAGTGAACAGGATAGAGCTACGGTCGTCTCCCGGGTTTGGCCGTGGTTGGATGCGGGCCAGCAGTCCACCTGGGAGGCTGTGTCCACGCTGGACCCAGAGACCAAGGTCCTACATTCCCAGTGGGCCAATCTCTGCTGTCACGAAGGTGTTGTGTATTGGCAGTGGCAGGCTCCAGCTGGGCAGCGTCACGTCTGGCAGGTGCCTGTTCCCCGGCGGCTCTGCCCCAAAGTGTTCCAGTTGGTCCACGAGTTGTGGGGGCGGGCCACTTTGGGGTGACGAAGAGTCTGCAGCGTCTTTGGGCCCGGTTCTACTGGCCGGGATGTTGCCAGGACGTAGAGCTCCATGTCCACCGCTGTGACACCTGCACGGCTCAGAAAAGGCCAACTCAACAACAACAGGCCAACTCAACAATCCCATGCCACCACAGCATCAAAGCTGGTGGACAAGATGTTTTGTCGGTTCAGTGTACTGGAGGAGCTGCACAGCGATCATGGATGGAACTTTGAGGCAGAGGTCTTCGGGGAAGTCTGCAGATGGCTAGGCATCCGGAAGACCCAGACTACCCCGCTGCATCCACAGAGTGACGGCCTGGTCGAACATTTCAGTCAGACTCTAACCACCCAGCTTGCTGTCCTCCTGTCACCCAGCGACAGCGAGACTGGGACCTGCATCTGCCCATGGTTCTGTGGGTGTACCAGACGGCAGCTCATGAATCCACCCGGTGCACCACCCTGCAGTGCTGATGTTTGGACGCGAGCTGTGCACACCAGTGGATTTGGTGCCCCCTCACCCCCCTCCCCCTGGAGCTGAAGGTGGAGGGCAAATCAGGGTTGGATTATTTGTTTTGCTTGAGAGAATGTCTCTACACGGTGCACAAACTGGTTCAGGCGGTCCTGGCAGTGGCGGGGAGTTGGCAGAAGCGGGCATACGACTCCCGCTGCCAGTGGAGGGACTTTGTACCTGGGGATCGAGTCTGTGTTTTCTGCCCGGAGCACAAAAAGGGACTGTCGCCAAAACTGATGAGCCATTGGTCGGGACCATGCGTGGTCCTACAGAGACTGTCAGATGTGGTGTACAGGGTGAGGCTGCAGAAAAGGAACCGGGTCGTGGTGCTCCACCGTGACTGTCTCGCCCCGTATCAGCCATCTGCCCTGCGGGTGGTCGAGCCGGAGGTTTCATCCTGACTGGATACCCCAGCTGAGGCGCGAATGGACAATAACAGGCCTGTGCGTGCTGGTCGCCGACAACAGTGGCCACCCCAGCACCTGGACAGATTTGTGTTGGATTTTTGAGTTGGACTTTATTATTCTGGGGACAGAAACCAGTCCAAGGGGGGACAGTGCAACGTTGGGGCTGTGATAAGGGGGCACGAGTTTCCCGGCATGCTTGCGCCGCGGAGGATTCAAATACTGTATCTGCGTGTTCTAAGCGTTATTCGTGTGTGCCATTATAACTGGGTAATAAGACCAGCTGTGATAGCGTCGTTTCCCTATATGTGCAAATCCTGTGTCTGTCACCATGAGCGAAATGAGGGACTGTGTAAATGACCTCCCCTCCATTCTGTGTTGTGAGCATGTGTATAAATAAAGCCTGTTTCATCACAGTCATCTCTCCTTATTGTGTGAACCCTTACAACGTCACAATATGGTATGGTCTCGATCTGGTGCTTAAAGCTGGTTTTATGCTCCACCTCTTCTCCGCACGTCTGCTCGAGTGTGAAGCTTCTGTGACACAAATTTCATTATCTCCAGTCCATTAGGCTCTGTGGGGCCCCATCTGCAGCTGAGCATGTACAGCCCAAAATTTTTTGTGCACTATGCGCATGCTCCAACCTCCCATTCAAGAGGTGTTGCTACCGCCACAGCATACAAAGATGAAGAAGAAGAAGATGAAAGAAATAGAAATGTGACAAGTCTAGAGAATAATAAGAAAAGACTATTAGTGGTAAAAGCAGTAAACACAGGAGTTTTCTTTTTCCTTCTATAGTTGTTGCTAAAGTTCACCTGGCTCTTGTTTTTCTTCAAATGCTAGGCCTAGTAAATGCAAATAATGAAGCATATACAGCCACGTGCACACCAGCCTTGTCCAAAGGTTATGTGCATCACAGACGCGCAGAACAGAGGTGGAGCGTAAACAAAGCTTAAGTCCTGTCCCACTTAGAAATATAACACCTTCAATATTCATTTTTAGTGTGAAATCAACGCTATATGAATGTTGCTATCAGTGATTAATGCAGAACTCCAGCCAAACGCATAACTTTCTAAATGTTCCATCACACACACAAAAAACCCCTCCAACTTGTTCAAGGATACTGTAGGTAACTTTGATTCTGTAGTTTCCCACTGGAAGGCCATTTGAGTAATCCCCATCTGTGATTCGCCGATACAGCTTCCTGAAATCTGGCAGGGCTGCTCGCCTCATCCATACCAGAAAATCTTGATTGAGGAAGCCATTGTTATTTGGGTCTGAGGTGTCCAACTGGTAAGCAGCATTGGGCCAAAATAGGGGTTTTACGGTACCTGCAAGTCAAAGTAGCAAAACTATTTATAAACTTCATTAATTCCCTCTGTAAAACTGCTTTAAACCACTCGTAAAAAAAAAATAAATGAAAAAGAGGCATTTATATGAATTTACAATAACGTAAATACCATTAAAAGCATTCTTCAGAGGTGTAACAGAAGGGTTTCTGAACTTGGTGTTGTAGTCTGACCACCAAGCAATACCTTTCCCATCTAAGGGCACCCGTTTCTCACGCTCATTGACAATCTGGAAAAGCTCGAAGGTATCTGGGAAAAACAAACCCAAGAAGGGACGCCTAATTATTGCAGCAAAATAAACAGTCATACCATTTCATTTGCATAGTTGCTTTAAAAGGTCTCATTCACAAATGAAAGTGTGTTTTCATAGGTTCTGACCTTCTCAAATACTTTTTTTTGGGGGGGGGGGCGTCATATGATTTCCATAAAGATATTAAAACCTCTCCTCACTTAGAATTATCCATACACTCTGGTAGAAGCCAGTGTAGCTCTTCTGAGTTACAGTATATCTCTTATGTCACTAAAAGAAAACTCTGCCTTCAGTCACACCACCCAACTTCCCCATCAAAGTGCTCTCTCCAATGCTCTAGGATCACCGAGGATGTCAAAACTTAAAACTAATCCCTGGAAATGGCAGGAAAAAAAGGAGCATTTGAATTTCATACTCACCATTGAACATGCTGTTTGCTATTGCTCCACATGGCACAATTGGCTTTTTGTTGTTGTCATACTGATAAGGAGAACATTCATCATCAGGAGTCTGGAAGAAATAGATTTGTTTTTAATTGCTCACATAAACGATGTAAAAGAAATATTTGATTTCTGATGGGCAGAAGCAACACTAGTTCACCTTAAGGTACTGCAATTTCACTTTAATGTACACAGATAAAAGTGTTTCTGCTCACATTTGACGAGCCCAGAAGTTTGAGCATTTGGAGACGCCGTCATTAAAGTGTCTTTTATTTCAGCTACAGGCATATCTTTATCAACTGAAATTGTGTGCAAGTTTGTTTTATTTGCTCACTTTAAAGTTGTCCAGATCTCCATACAGTTGGCTATCATCTCTGGACGCGCCATATTTCCTGTAGTTCTGGAAGTAGTTGGTTAAGCTGTAATAAAAGAACACAGGCCCCTGGGGTGGAAGGAAGTGAAAGTCAAAAACACAGCCAAGGGTTGAAGATAAGGTGCACTAATTGGTTGGACTAATTTGTGAGGTTATGATGCTTAATACAACCTCAAAAAACTCGTTGTTTGCAAAATTCACACTGCAACTGCAGGTCTTGGTGCTGCTAATGCAGCTGTGGCAACTGGAACCTGCCTCAGCCCCTGTGTAGTCCAGCTGTTTAGAGAAAAAAAAATCCATGAATGTTAGTAATCTTTTATTGCTTCAGCACCTGTTTAAGCTGTCTGTTACAAATCAAGCAGATAGAAGGATTAGTTCTGAGCTGGACCCCACCTCCACACTGACGTTGCGATATAACCAAACACAACCTGAAAGCATTTGTCGGGATGTAAGCAGAAGACATTTTGGATCGGGGGGGTGCGGGGGTTAACAATGGGATTCTTACATTTCTCACAGCAACAGAAAACTGCTTTGTAAGATCTTTATTATTTAGAGGCTGGAGGTTGCAACTTGTGCTATGAAGAAAGCCAGTTTGACAAATTGTTGGTGAAGGCGGTCTGCAAGGAACTGCAAAATATGAGCCTTGAGATGAAGTTAAAATGCGTAGTATAATCTGGTCTGTCAACATCAGTAATTAGTCAGTTAAAAAAAAAAACAACAACTCTTAAATCTACTTTTTCTTTTCTTTCCTAAATCTGTAACTAGTGAAATTGTAAACCTTTTAATTGTAAATGTGTGGCTTTTGTACCAGAAAATGTGTGCCTTTTTAGTTTTTTCCACCCATACATTTGACATTTTTTGTGGGCTTTTACCAAAAATGTATGACCTTTTTTTTCTCTAAATTTGCAGATTTTTCTTGTGATTTTGAAAAGGTTTCTTTTAAATGTGGAATTTTCTTATTGATTTTTTAATGAAGTTGTAGCTTTTTCCAAATTTGGTACTGTTCTGTTATAAATGTGCATCTCATTAAATCAGAATGTCATCGAAAAGTTGATTTATTTCAGTAATTCAATTCAAAAAATAAAACTCATATCACAGATTCATTACACACATACATTTCAAGTGTTTATTTCTTTTCATTTTGATGGTTATGGCTTTTAGCTCATGAAAACCCCAAATACAGTTTCTCAAAAAATCAGAATATTACATGAAATTAATTTTTAAAAAATGGATTTTTAATAGAAATGTTGGCCAACTGGAAAGTATGTCCATGTACACACTTAGTGTCTTCCTGAGAGGAAGGTGAAAAACACCAGACCCAACAATGTAGATGAGCTGAAGACTGCCATCAAAGCAACCTGGGCCTCCGTAACGTCTCAGCAGTACCACAGGCTGATCGCCTTCATGCCATGTCACTTTGATGCAGTAAATCATGCAAAAGAGGCCCCGACCAAGTATTGAGTGTGTTCATGGACATACTTTTCAGTTGGCCAATATTTCTAATAAAAATCAATTTTTAAAAATTGATCTTACGTAATATTCTGATTTTGTCCATCCAGCCATCTTCTTCTGCTTAATCCTTTTTGGGTCACGGGGGGCTGGAGCCTATCCCAGCATCTTTGGGCGAGAGGCAGGGTACACCCTGGACAGATTGCCAGTCCATTGCAGGGCCAACACAGAGAGACAGACAACCATTCACTCTCACAGTCATACCTAAGGACAATTTAGAATCCCCAGTTTAATGCCAATTAACCTAACTTGCATGTTTTTGGCATGTGGGAGGAAACCGGAGAAATCCCGGAGTAAACCCACGCAGACACAGGGAGAACATGCAAACTCCACACAGATCACTGTTGGTCAGGGGCTGGGATCAAACCCAGGATCCCCCAGCCAAGGGTGAGTTGCTGTGCTGCAGCAGTGCCAACCACTCCGCCACTGCGCTGCCCATTCTAATTTTGTGAGAAACTGAATTGGGGGTTTTCATTAGCTGTAATCTATAATCATCAAAATCAAATGAAACAAATGCTTGAAATACCGTATATTACTGTGTGTAATGAATCTACGAGTTTCACTTTTTGAATTGAGATAAGATAAGACTTTATTAGTCCCACAATGGGGAAATTCCAGGATTGCAGCAGCACAGGGATAGCAGCACTCAGAGCAATAGAAAATAAGATAATAAAATAAGAACTGGTTAGCCAAAGCAGTAAATAAATATACATACACTACCGTTCAAAAGTTTGGGGTCACTTAGAAATTTCCTTATTTTTGAAAGAAAAGCACTTTCTTTCAATGAAGATAACTTTAAACTAATCAGAAATACACTCTATACATTGCTAATGTGGTAAATGACTATTCTAGCTGCAAATGTCTGGTTTTTGGTGCAATATCTAGATAAGTGTATAGAGGCCCATTTCCAGCAACTATCACTCCAGTGTTCTAATGGTACAATGTGTTTGCTCATTGCGTCAGAAGGCTAATGGATGATTAAAAAACCCTTGTGCAATCATGTTAGGTCTGCAATGCTGTAATTGCTGCAAATGGAGGATTCTTTGACGAAAGCAAAGTTTGAAGGAAAAAATTATTATTTCAAATACAAATCATTATTTCTAACCTCGTCAATGTCTTGACTATATTTTCTATTCATTTTACAACTCATGGTGGTAAATAAGTGTGACTTTTCATGGAAAACACAAAATAATTGTCTGGGTGACCCCAAACTTTTGAACGGTAGTGTATGTACACAGTTATATACACAGTGCAGGAGCACTGCAGCTAGATGGTATCAACAGCATTATGGTTGGTTAAATAAATTACCTGGAGAATATAAATATGGACCCAGACAGTACTCGATAATAATTGTAATTGTCTTAGTTGTGTATTGGAGGGGACGAGCTCTATTGTGCAAAGCTGTGACGTTTAATACGACCTCTACGAGCAGCCCTGGTTAGATTATAAAGTCTGACAGCCATAGGTAGGAAGGACCTGCGGAACCTCTCCCTTGAGCACTTAGGATGACACAGCCTACCGCTAAATGAGCTCCTCAGTGTGTTCAGCATGTCCGACATAGGGTGGGACTCAGACTCCAGCAGAGATGACAGCTTAGCCACCATCCTCCTCTCTCCTATCTCCTCCACTGGGTCGAGGCGTCGCCCCAGAACAGAGCTGGCTTTTTTGATCAACCTGTTCAGTCTTTTCCTGTCGGCTGCTGTGATGCTGCTGCCCCAGCAGACCACTCCAAATGTGATGGCTGATGCCACCACCAAATCGCAGGTCTTCAGTGGGGTGACTGTGGAGCAGGTGTAGTGTGGCCAACTACTCATCAGAGGGTCAGGGGTTTGAGTCCCGCTCTGTCTGCTGTCTGCATGTCGAAGTGTCCTTGAGAAAAACACTAAACCCCTAGTTGTTCCTGTTGGGTCAGGCCAGTGCCGGCGCATGGCGGCTCTGCCGCTATCAGTGTGTGAATATGTGTGTGAATGGGTGGATAGCAGGATCTGTAAAGCACTTTGGTCATCTAGAGATGAGAAAAAGTGCTATATAAGTGAATGCCATTTTACCATTTCAGGAGTGTCTCTTGCACTCCAAAAAACCCGAGTCTCCTCAGGAGGAACAGCCTGCACTTTGTAGAGCATGTTGGTGTTGTGTGTCCAGTCCAGTTTATTGTTCAGGTGAACACCCAGGTACTTGTAAGATGTCACCATCTCAATGTCTGTTCCCTGGATGTTTACCAGTGCTGTGGGGGGTTGTGTTCACCTGCGGCAGTCCACCACCAGTTCTTTGGTTTTCCTCGCATTGATCTGGAGGCAGTTCTGCAGGCACCAGTCTACAAAGTCCTGGATAAGTCCTCTGCTCTCCGCATCATCTCCATCAGAGATGAGGCCAACAGAATTAAGACTTACTGAAATATAGCAACTTTTTGATGACATTCTAATTTATTGAGATGCACCTGTCAGGTTATGCATTTTTATTTGCAAATTTACTGTTTTATCTTGGATTTAAAAAAAAAATTCTTCTTATAAATTAACAATAACATTTTTCTGTAAATTTGTATGGTTTACAGTCATGAAAAAATTAGGACACCCCATTAAATATTCAGTTCTTTATTAAGAAATGTTCACGTATCTATGTCTAACCTTGTTTTTGTTTTTATTTGCATTTTTTAACATTTATTTTAGCCATTGTAAGTGGGAATGAATGTGGGAGCATCCTAAAAAAGATGGGGGGTGTCGTAATTTATTCCTCACTATTTGTTTTGAATTACATTTTACAGAAAATTTGAAAAAAAGCCTTTAATTAATTTTTAATTGTTTCATTGTATTACATGAATCTCCCAGTATTTTTAACATTGACATTAAATGTCCATATGTCCAAATATGTTAAAACACACACACACACACACACACACACACACACACACACACACACACACACACACACACACACACACACACACACACACACACACAGGCTTATACAGGGTGTCCTAATTTTTTCACATGACTGTAACTCTTAACTTAGCAGCTTCAGGAAAGGTACAGCTTTGTAATTGTAAATATGCTATTTTTCTCTTGTATATTTCTGATTTTTTCCCCTTAAAGTTTAGAAATTGTACATTTGTTAAGTTTTATTCTTTAATTTGAAACTTCAGTACATTTTCAAAATTATTTTTCATGTGAATTTAGTTTTAAGGCTATGGGGTTGCTAACTGGAGTTTGTTCCCTTACACGTTAAAGTGCATATTGAAGGACAATTTAAAAAAAAAAGTTTATAATATGAATCGAAAGTTTCCCCTTTAAATGAGGACAGCGAGACGGTGGTTAGGTGTGCTGTAGGCATGACAGATGGGTTCAAAGTGGGGGTGGGGTTACATCAGGGATGGGCTCTGAGCCCCTTCTTGTTTGCCATGGTGATGGACAGGCTAACAAATGAGGTCAAGCAGGAGTCCCCCATGGACCATGATGCTTGCAGACGATATTGTGATCTATAGTGAGAGTAGGGAGCAGGTGGAAGAGAACCTGAAGAGGTGGAGGTATGCTCTGGAGAGAAGCAGAATGAAAGTCAGTAGGAGCAAGACAGAATACATGAGTGTGAATGAGAGGGAGTCAGGTGCAATGGTGAAGATGGAAGGAGTAGAGGCAGTAAAAGTAGATGAGTTTAAATACCTGGGGTCAACCATCCAAAGCAATGGAAAATGCACAAGAGAGGTGAAGAAGAGAGTTCTTCTTCACAACCACATCCACTGGTGGATGTGGTTCCTCTGAAGTTTAAATATTCTAAACATACTCCAACATAACCTGAACATAAAACCTAGTCAGGAGCAGGTTATGTTGACAGCCTTTGTTACCATAGTTCCAAACATACTCTGACTTTTTGGAATTGAAAACTGAGTTACCACAAACTCTGAGTTAACTTTCCCAGGTAAGCCACTAAACCTGCTTTCTGGAATAACCCCCAGAACTATGATGTTTGTGTGTGGCAGTCCAGAGACAGCCCCGTTAATGTTTACACCAGGATCAGCTGTTGATTTTACCAGAGGAGAAACGGAAACAATATGTTGCCCTGGAGGGAAAAGAAGTATCAGATACAATGCATCCAGAAAATATTCAGAGCGCTTCACTTTTTCCACATTTTGTTATGTTACATTACAGCCTTATTCCAAAGTGGATGAAATTCATTTTTTTCCCTCAAAAGTCTACACACAATAAATATCCCATAATGACAATGTGAAAAAGTTTTTTTTTTTTTTAGATTTTTGCAAATTTGTTAAAAATAAAAAATTAAGAAATCACATGTACATAAGTATTCACAGCCTTTGCTCAATACTTTGCTGATGCACCTTTAGCATCAATTACAGTCTCAAGTCTTTCTGAATATGATGCCACAAGCTTGGCACATCTATCTTTGGGCAGGTTCGTCCATTCCTCTTTGCAGCACCTCTCAAGCTCCATCAGGTTGGATGGGAAGTGTCAGTGCGCAGCCATTTTCAGATCTCTCCAGAGATGTTCAATTGGATTCAAGTCTGGGCTCTGGCTGGGCCACTCAAGGACATTCACGGAGTTGTCCTGAAGCCACTTCTTCGATATCTTGGCTGTGTGCTTAGGGTTGTTGTCCTGCTGAAAGATGAACCGTTGCCCCAGTCTGAGGTCAAGAGTGCTCTGGAGCAGGTTTTCATCCAGGATGTCTCTGTACATTGCTGCATTCAGCTTTCCCTCTATCTTGACTAGTCTCCCAGTTCCTGCTGCTGAAAAATATTCCCATAGCATGATGCTGCCACCACCATGCTTCACTGTAGGGATGATATTGGCCTGGTGATGAGTTGTGCTTGGTTTCCTCCAAACATGATGCCTGGCATTCATGCCAAAGAGTTTAATCTTTGTTTCATCAGACCAGAGAATTTTGTTTCTCATGGTCTGAGAGTCCTTCATGTGCCTTTTGACAAACTCAAGGCGGGCTGCCATGTGCCTTTTACAAAGGAGTGGCTTCCATCTGGCCACTCTAGAATAGAATAGACTAGAAGAGAAGAGAAGAGGCTGCATTGTCATTGTACAGTTGTACAGCACAATGAAAGGGTGCTCCACTAGGCTACTGTGCAATAAAGTAAGTGAGAGGAATTTGAAATAAAACAGTTACAGAACACACGGTTAATCATACAACTGAAGTAGAAATAAAAAGTAAAAATAATAAATAGCCCACTGGTATATACACAGGTATGGAAGTGGCTTTGCGGGTGGAACCATGTACATAAGAGTGCGGAGGGCAGAACACATAATTGAGTAGAATGGCCCAAGGATTATGGAAAATATGTACAGTAGTGATTTCACGGATGGGTCAATATACATGAAAGTGAGGAGTGCAAAGACAGGCAAATTATAGTGATAATTAAAAGGTTGTCAGTTCTGTGCATGAGAGCGTACGGCGGGAGAGGGGTGGGGCCTCTGACTGTTTGGAGTTCGGATGGCCCAGTGGAAGAAACCGTTTGTCAGTCTAGAGGTGTGGGACCTGATCGATCTGAACAGTCGTCCAGAGGGAAGCAGGTCAAACAGGTGGTGGGCGGGATGTGAGAGATCTCCTGCGATGGCCTTGATCCTTCTGAGACAGGAGGCTCTGGGGATGTCTTTCAGGGAGGGCAGAGGGCTGCTGATAATTTTTGGGGTGGTGTTGATAACCCTCTACACAGCGTACCTGTTCACGGCCATGGAGCTGGCATACCACGCACCGAGACAGTAGATAAGCACGCTCTCCAATGACCAGTGATAGAAGGCCAGCAGCAGCTTCTGGTCCAGGTTGTGCTTCCTCAGGACACGGAGGAAGTGCAGCTGCTGCTGGGCTTTCTTCACCAGGGCCTTGGTGTTGACAGTCCAGGAGAAGTCAGAGGAGATGTGGGTGCCCAGGAACCTGAAGGCGGGGCGTTTTCCATGCGGTCGCCATTTATTGGGGTGGGGGGTGAGGTGGTCCTGTCTGTTCTTCCTGAAGTCCTGAATGAGTTCTTTGGTTTTTTGGACATTCAGTTTCAGGTTGTTTGCTTGGCACCACAATCACAATCCACCACACAGGCCTGATCGGTGGACTGCTGCAGAGATGGTTGTCCTTCTGGAAGGTTCTCCTCTCTCCACAGAGGAACGCTGGAGCTCTGACAGAGTGACCATTGGGTTCTTGGTCACCTCCCTGATTAAGGCCCTTCTCCCACAGTTGCTCATTTTAGACGGCTGGCCAGCTCTAGGAAGAGTCCTGGTGGTTCTGAACTTCTTCCTTTTATGGATGATGGAGACCACTGTGCTCATTGGGACATTCAAAGCAGCAGAAATTTTTCTGTACCCTTCCCAGGTTTGTGCCTCGAGACAATCTTGTCTTGGAGGTCTACAGACAATTCTTTTGACTTCATGCTTGGTTTGTGCTCTGACATGCACTGTCAACTGTGGGACCTTATATAGACAGGTGTGTGCCTTTCCAAATCATGTCCAGTCAACTGAATTTACCACAGGAAGACTCCAATTAAGCTGTAGAAACATCTCAAGGATGATCAGTGGAAACAGGATGCACCTGAGCTCAATTTTGAGCTTCATGGCAAAGGCTGTGAATACTTATGTACATGTGACTTCTTAGTTTTTTATTTTTAATAAATTTGCAAAAATCTCAAGAACAACTTTTTCATGTCGTCATCACGGGGTATTGCATGTAGAATTGAATCAGACTGTTAAGATGACATGATGTGGAAAAAGTGAAGCACTGTGAATACTTTCCGGATGCACTGTATTCTCCCTCCATCGTGGGGTGAAATATGTGATCACTCCCCAATAATCTGGATAGTTAACAGAATTTACCAGACAAAAAAGGACAGGAGATTAGCAGATAACTGGGAGTATAGCGGCTAACGAAAACAGCTTATTAAAAGACCGTTTGGCAAACCGATGGGGTTCTAGTTCCACCACTGATGTCATGGCCAACCTGCTGTTTTTGAGGAGGGGCTACCACTCTGCTGCAAAAACAGCAATTATTTGCAAAATAATATTATTGACCAATTTTTAATCAGAGTAATTAACTGGTGCAGTTAACCTAAGAGTTGCACTTTAATTTGTCTTTTTCTTCCAGCCTTTTTTCAGCTGATGTTTAAACCCTTTTAACTTTTTTAGAGTAGCCATTGTTCAGGTGTCACAGTCGGCTGTACCTCTATCACTCGGATGCTCCGTGAGGTCACAAACAGAGCTGCACCGATGCCGATGAACGCCAGACCGATGATGACAAACCCCGGAATCACAATACCGGCGGACAGCATGGGTTGCCATGCCGGAAGCCTCTGCTGGGTGAAGGCGGTGTTGTCAGGCCGGTTTTGTGCCTCCTGTTCACGTTTCGCCATAGCCGTTGTCCTGTGGGGGTTGAAACTTTGTCACTGCAAGTTCTTTTCCAAATTGATCGTGAGCACCACACTGTTCTAATGTGTATTTGATCACATCCATATTATTAAATAAACTGATGGCTGAGTTTTTTTTTTCCTGTTCTCCCACTAAATGTAAAAGGAAGATTTTTGTCCTTGAAGTGAATCTATCTCATACTGAATTCAATTTAAAATGGAATTTTAGCACACAGAGGTGCTACAATTACAGCTCGACATAGCGTGTCTAGGAAAAGCTCCATGTTCGAACTGAAACATCAACTCTGATCTTTTGGCGTAAATAACCCTTAATAACCCCCTAAACACTTGTTTATCAAGGTCTTTACAGTACAATCATATTGTAACCAATATGTAGATGTAAGATAAAGATAATAAGACCACTTACGTATGATCTGCTCAGAATGAGGACAGAAAAACAACCGAAGAACTTCCTACAGCAGCAGCAGGCCACCTTTACCTGTTTGACGGTCTGCCGCCACAGTGATCCGCCCAGCAGCGTTGCCAGTTCCGGTTATATACCTACTTTTTAACGAAGAAAATTGCTTAATATGAGCGGTTGCTTTCTCTATATTGTCCTATAAAGTTGTGGTATTTTAGCGTCGTCTTATTTTTCTGACCAAGAATGATCTAACTTCTTAAACGTTCCCTCCAGTTGTCAGTAAGTCAGACAATTTCGTGGATGGGGGTCTTGGTTGCACAAGGTGGGGCAACGCGTAAGCCAATCCGCCTATCTCCAACTGTGAACAGGAGAAATACGGAAACTTTGTATCTCGATTACGATTTGAGTCTAAAATAATTTATACTATAAAACGGGGCGTGACTTCAAGTTAAAACCTACAAAGAGCGCAACATTTAAGGTCGACAGCCATTTCAACCAATCATTACGCAGCGTCACCATGCGTGTCTTTGCTCCACCCATCTTTCGTCTTCCCTTCAGCTCTTTTTTTGTGGCGGAACGCCAGTGTCAGCTAAAGAAAGCGGAGTATCTCAGGAGTCGCTGTGTCTATTTAAGCGAAACCTCCCATTTCTTCTTGATACTTAGGAGGATTAAGAGGTTTGACATACATTTAGTTCTTATGGTTGCTGTTATTTCCTAAGACAATGAGTTTATTAAAAAATTTCGCCGTTAGTCTTCCAATGTGAACCGTTGTTGCTAGCCAGAGCTCTTTGTTAGCGTAAGCTAAGGTTATCATGCTGTTCTGTAATAGATTTTGAATTTAATTTAATACATGTAGCTGCATGGTTTACGTAGATGGCGCAGCAGCAAATTACCACATAATCGCGCTTTTGATGTGTTTCTTTGCAACGAGCTGTGTTGAAACCGTGCAGCTGGATTAGCTAATGTTAGGCTAGTTTTGCCGTCAACTGTCCCGAGTTTCCAACAATGGAAGTTAACAGCCACGTGCTGTATTTTTCACTTTTAGAATATATATTCTAACATGACTGACCTGTAATAAAAGTAGATGTAGGCACACTGGGATCCGATGTTACGTCACATTATATGAAATATTTGATTTGAATAGAAGTGCGCATCAAATGGCCCGTTCATGCTGTGTATGAGATACTGTGGATTGTCATATTTATTGTTCTCTGAACTCCAGATCACGAAGATATTGGGAAAGTTAATTAAATTCGAGTATTTGTGAAAGTTTTCTTCATGGTGGATAAAGCCTGGGCTTATGAAAGTGTGATATCACAGTAGTAGCTTATGGTTTGTTTGCAATTAAATAAGAGGATAGTGTCTCTCACACTAGAACACGTTTAGTTTCGTTGGCTAGCATACCAACCTATTGTGGGAGACATTACTTTTGCTACTGAAAAAGCACAAATTTATTTCATATTACTTGTTTCTCCTTTCTAAAGCCCATCCAGGGACAAGAGTTGCAAATTAGCTAATAGCTATACACTCTTTGTGCAACACATCAGATTGATTGTCATTGATTAATTGTCTATGTTTATTGCACTGTCCCTGTCAAATAAACAAATAATCTAATCTAATCTAATCTAATCTGTAGTGTCAGAATGGTTTTGGAACCCATGTGTCAATTAAAGGAAATTACTTGTTAATAAGTTGTGTTTTCAGTGCCATATGAGAAGGCAAACCCATATAAAGTTGGTAATCATAATTCTGGTTCTGTCTTCATTCCTTAGTGTTTGAATGGATATTACCAGGTGCACGGAGAAATGGGTAAAACAACACAAGGTTACTGTACCTTGGAGCCCTCATTTCATAAAGTCATGACATTCATTCACAGTCAACATTATTTATATCATTCTGAGATACAAATATCTATTCCCTGAAACCAAAGTGGTTTCGGTGGTTGGTAGCCTGCTAAAAAGCTGCATTCACTGTTTGAAATACCAAAGTGACTTAGGAATTTTAGCCAAGGCTGTTGTAGCAGATTTTAACCTAACCACTAAGAAATAAATACGATACCATGGATTTTGTTATGTCACACGTGTTCAGCTCACATTTTTTTTCGAATTTGTGTTTTGTTGTCTGTGCCAAATTGCTGCAAAGAAGACACATTTTATCTAGCACTCACATGCCATCATCATCATCATCATAATTTCTTTTTTATAGAACATTTTCATTGGTGACACTATTATGCATATTTAAATTTAACAATTTTACTTGGAAATACACTACTCACAAAAAGTTCGGGATATTTGGCTTTCAGGTGAAATTTATGGAAAATGTAAAAAGTTCACGCTACAGTGATATTATATCATGAAAGTAGGGCATTTAAGTAGAAACATGCAATGGTGATTTCCTCATCTCAAACAATTTATTGAGACAAAAGCCAACAACAGTGGTGGGTATACCACAACAAAAATGTCAGTGTCTCAATAACTTATCATGTGCCCTTGAGCATCAGTTACAGCTTGACAACAACATCTCATGCTGTTCACAAGTTGACTTATAGTCTGCTGAGGCATGGCATTCCACTCTTCTTGAAGGGCGGCCTTCAGGTCATTGAGGTTGTGGGGTGCAGGGTTACAAGCCTCTTCACAGCGACTTTGCTGATCCCATAGGTTTTCTATAGGATTCAGGTCTGGAGAAAGTGCAGGCCACTCCATTTGATATACCCCAGCCTCCAGCAGCCGTTCCCTAATGATGTGACCTCGATGAGCTGGAGCATTGTTGTTCATGAAGATGAAATTAGGTCTGTGTTGTTCATGTAGGGGCACAATGACTGGATTAATGATATTCAGGTAGCATCGGCTTGTCACTGTACTATTCACAAGGTGTAGGGCAGTTCTGTATTGACTAGACACACCTGCCCAGACTGTAACATGGTGACAACAGTGACTGATGCATAGTGCTCTCCTTGATGTCTCCAACATCGTTGTTGGCCATCATTTCTGCTCAAGGTGAATCAACTTTCATCAGAGAACAGCACTGAGGCCCACTGGTCCCTTGTCCAGCTTAAATGCTCCCTGGCCCATGCAAGACAATGATGCCCGTGCCTAATGGTGTGGTCAGGTACCCTAGCAGGTCATCTAGCACGCAGACCACGCTGATGTAAACGTTTCAAATGGTCTGACATGACACTTGGGTGCCTCTCACCTCCCTTAAATGTGCATGGAGTTGAGTAGCATTCATCATCCGGTTCCGCAGGGCACTGTTCACAATGGCGCAGTCATCAGCGTGGGATGTGGCCAAAAGACATCCACTTCTATGCCTTTCTGTGACTCTTCCAGTCTCTCTGTATCTCTGTTGCATCCTGCTGATGACACGCTGTGTTTAAAGCCTTGCAATGGCGAGGTACTGTTGATCAGTTGTTAGATGTCGTTTTGGTGTCATGATGTCAAAATGTGAACAGCATGATGAAAAGGACTGTTTAAATACCAGTTCTAATTGAACCAGAAAATTTATTGGTCGATTAATGGATCAAACACCTGTTGTGAATTTTACCGTTAAGCACCTTGTTAGACAACAGCAAGTCATGCAAAAAGTACTGAAACATTGACTAGTTGGACATGTGCATTCAAAAGGTTAGAGGAAGTTAAATTAAGTTCACCTGTAAATGTTATAGTGCATTTTAGGTGCATCCTGAAATTTCACCCGAAAGCCAAATATCCCGAACTTCTTGTAAGTAGTGCATGTTTTGCCTTGATTGTTTAGGCCTCCATCATCAGAGTTGGTGTCTTTCTTGTTCTTCAGGAGAGGCCTCCATCATCCTCCATAATGTTGTCTAGCAAGAAATCGGATGCCGGCACCTCTTCCTCCTCATCATTAGGTGGAACAACAGGGGGTGATAGAGCACTGAGTTCTGAAGTTCAGACCAGTTCTTCAGGCTCAGTTGCTGGAGTTATGGATAAGAAGAGGGAGAGATCATCCCCCAGTGGGGAACCTGGGGGAGCCAATTTGCCTCACCAGTCAGGACCAGGAGGGATGGACCAGGATTTGGCCGAAGTCCGCAGGACCAGTCGGCGCAAGCGAGCAAAAGTAAACATTTTAGGTTTCTGCAGGCTTAGGGAGGATGATTTGGCCAAAGGGGAGAAAAATAAAATAAAATTTCAGCTTTGTCAGAATTCAGTGTACACTAAAACTGTGCTCTTCTTTGATTAAAGGATAAATACATGAATCTTGAAAACTTCAGGAGTACCATTTAGCTCTCACTTATTAAGTCTAGATTTTAATTTGAATATGTGGTAATTACTTTGTAATATATGGATTAGATTTGTAATACATTACAGTTACTCTTTATGGGCTTTTGGGCACTCCCAGTAATGGAGAAATGAAACTGATAAATGGCAGGGATGCCGGTTTTAATGTTGCTTTTATTGTGCCTACTGTTGCAGGTGGAGTACCGCGAGATGGACGAAAGCCTGGCCAATCTCTCGGAGGATGAATATTACTCGGAGGAGGAGAGGAATGCAAAAGCAGAGAAGGAAAGAAAACAGGTCATCCCACCTCCAGCACCACCAGTAGAGGAAGAAAATGACAGTGAACCAGAGGAACCATCCGGTAAGGCTGACACAGTAGAGAAGAAATGAAGCATGTTTGTTTTTTTGTTTTTTTTAATCTTTTACTTTTAATTCATTCATAACTCAGTTTTTACTTGCTTTTGTGGCATTAGATGATCCAGGGTTAACATTATAGAAATGTTTATCTTTATTTTTAGGTTTGGAAGGAGCTGCTTTCCAGAGTCGTCTTCCTCATGACCGTATGACCTCCCAGGAGGCTGCCTGTTTCCCTGACATCATCAGTAGTCCCCAACAGACACAGAAAGTTTTTCTGTACATCCGGAATCGTACAGTAGGTGTCAGCCTAAAGATATTTCTATGTGCATTTATAGATAGACTGTGTGCTTTAATTAATATTATTATCTTCCAGCTCCAATTGTGGCTCGACAATCCTAAAATTCAACTGACGTTTGAGGCTACCGTACAGCAGCTTGAAGCTCCATACAACAGTGAGATTTTTATTGTTGTATTTAAACTTCTTCCTCATTCAAAGATTGGAGATTGAATGCCACTCCGTTCTCATTTTAGGTGACGCTATGTTAGTTCATAGGATACACAGCTACTTAGAAAGGCACGGTCTCATCAACTTTGGCATTTACAAGAGGGTCAAGCCTTTACCAAGTAAGTTCAGTTTTTGTCTCTAAAGCAAACATCTCTGCAATTTATATAGGCTTTAGTGGATAATCTGAATATTTCCTTTTTTACAAACTGTTATTACTACACAAGTGTTTAGATTTTGATCTTGAAATGTTCAAATGATTTCACTTCTGCTTTGTGTTGCAGCTAAGAAGACAGGGAAAGTTATAGTCATTGGTGGAGGTGTGTCTGGCCTTGCTGCTGCCAGGCAACTGCAGAGCTTTGGAATGGATGTTACAGTCTTGGAGGCCCGGGTAGGTCATCTACAGTGTTTCTAGTATTCTCACTTTTTTCCTTCTTTTATTTTGCATAATGGTTGTAAAAAATAATGGGCAGCGCGGTGGCGGAGTGGTTAGCACTGCGGCAGCACAGCAATTCACCCTTGGCCGGGGGATCCTGGGTTCAATCCCAGCCCCCGATCAACAGTGATCTGTGTGGAGTTTGCATGTTCTCCCCGTGTCTGCGTGGGTTTACTCCGGGATTTCTCCGGTTTCCTCCCACATGCCAAAAACATGCAAGTTAGGTTAATTGGCATCAAACTGGGGATTCTAAATTGTCCTTAGGTATGACTGTGAGAGTGAATGGTTGTCTGTCTCTCTGTGTTGGCCCTGCGATGGACTGGCGATCTGTCCAGGGTGTACCCTGCCTCTCGCCCAAAGATGCTGGGATAGGCTCCAGCCCCCCCGCGACCCGAAAAGGATTAAGCAGAAGAAGATGGATGGATGAATGGATGGTTGTAAAAAAATTTTTGTGACATGCTACATGCTAAACTTGTATTTTTCTGATAAAGCTGGATCCAAGTGATTTTGTGGAAACGTTATAAATGCCATCAGTTAAGCATTTTCCCCCACTTAATCTCTCTATGCAGGACCGTGTTGGCGGCAGAGTGGCAACATTTAGGAAGGGCAACTATGTTGCTGATTTGGGAGCCATGGTTGTGACAGGCCTGGGTAAGAATCTGATTCTTTTCGTATTAGTACAGAAAGTGATAACATGTTTCATGCCCTTTTTTAAATGAATTTAACACAAATACTCAAATAATCTTACTAAAGTTTAAGATGGAAAGGAGTATTGTGGTGCATTCAGATGGCCACAGTTTGGTCTGGACCAAAGGACTAAACAGTGGATTCTGTGGATAGTTCGGTTCATTTAGCGCCGTCTGAACGCACGTTGGAGCTCTGGTGCGCACCAAACAAGCGAAGTCTGGACCCCCTGAAAACGGGGTCTCTGTTCTTTTGCAAATGAAGTCTGGTGCGCTCCACTTGCAGTGTGAATCCAAACGGAGTATCCAGGGGACCAAAGGGCGGGAGCGCCCCTCGGCATTTGTGTAATCATAGTAACACGTAGGCTGAGAAAAGGAAGTGGCGTTTACTGTAGTGCATTTTGGGTAGAAAGTAACAATAAAGACAACTGCGCAAATCCGAGAAATCCTTTTACCAGTGAAAGCCGAGGAGAAAAGTTAAAAAATGTCTCATTTGTGGCAGACAAACAATCTGGCTGAAGGGAACGGATTGCCGTTTTTGGTCCTGGCCATTCGATGAGCCTGATTGTTCTTCTTCGCCGAGATTTTTCTTCCGGGTCAGTGGTGGTTTCGGCTACAGCGCCCAAACGAGCAGTTGTTGTAACTGCGTGACGTCCAGGCAGTTTGGTCTGCTGCAGTGTGAATGCAAACCAAACCAAACCAAACAAAGGTGTGAAAATTCTCAGCATTCCTCACACAGTTGAACCAAGACCCCCGGACTATCCTGGTCTGAATGCAGCCTTAAAAAGCTGTGACTTCAACACCCCCACTGTCAGAGGCACATCATACCTGATGTATGGTTTTGATGATTTTTCTCTAGAGGGTGCTACTTTGTTGTGTATATGGTTTGTTAATTTTGTTTCTTTGTGGATGTTTAGGGGGGAATCCAATGGCAGTTGTCAGTAAACAGGTTAACATGGAGCTGGCCAAAATCAAGCAAAAGTGTCCACTGTATGAAGCCAATGGACAGGCTGTGAGTATATCCAGTTAAAATAATGAATAATTTGAGTTGCCTCTTAGCTGCTAGCCTGTTGTAATTGAGCTTAGTGCATAATTGCCATTTAGCATTGCTTAAAAAAGAGCTGATTTTCTGATATGTGAAGGGAAAAAAATACAAATATTTAAAAAAAAAAAAGGGCAGCTCGGTGGAGCAGTGGTTAGCACTGTCGCAGCACAGTAAGAAGATCATGGGTTCGATCCCACCCCCAATCATCAGTTACCTTTCTGTGTGGAGTTTGCATGTTCTCCCCATGTCTGCATAGGTTTACCCCGGGTACTCTGGTTTCCTCCCACAGGCCAGTTAGGTTAACTGGAGACTCTAAAGTGGCTCTAGGTGTGAATGTGTGTGTGAATGGTTGAAAGGATTGGCGCCGCACCGTGGCTGCCTCACCCATCCACGTGGATGCCCTGAATTTCCCTCTGAATTCCCCCCCCCCCCCCAAAAAAAAAAAAATGGTAGTAGAAGCATGCATGTCATTTCTTATTGTCATCTGACATGTAAAAATGCTATCAGCTTGCGTTACACCCATCACTTCAAAGGATGGCACCAGAAGTGTGTAAACCAATTGATTTTAACATGTCAAACCTCTGTTGGCCATTGAATATTTGCACTCATGACATAGCTGAGTAATGATTGTTCTGAACTTTGAATTATGGAAAGCTACACTTGTACCCTCCAGTAATATTAATAATGGTACAGAGCAGGGGATGAGAATAGCTCACTGGGTTCTTTGTCACTTAACTGATAAAGGTGTGGATGCATTTTATCTTTGCCCCCTCCTCTTCTTTTGTGGCTTAGAGGTCTTATAAAGTGCCATAGGTTTTTAACTTATAAATTATGTCCTTAGGTCATATGTATACTGGTAAAAATATTCAAATGCTCAGAAATATGCTCTGCTTTGATTTCGTTAAACTCCCAAAGAATTAAGCAGGCTGCACTTCCATGGTTTTATGACATCACAAACCAAAACAAATGTACCCTGGCTGTTTTCATTTGTGATTGTTCCTCACAAAAACCTTTTTACCCAATCAGATTAGTGGTTCATTAAAATCAAGAAACAGGCTAAAAATTACATTTAGCTATTTTGATGAACTGTAGAAATGGCACAGAGATAGTTTTTGGTCTTTAAAACAATGTATATATGTCCTTGAATATGTCAACACCTAGAGTTAATATCTGAAAAATGCAGAATATAGGATCTTTAATTATCATTCACTTTTAACTCCAAGCTTCATGCTGATCCTGCACTTGTCCTCAGGCAGGAATAGAACTTTCTGTGACTCACATGAACACACCAGTTGTCCTGTTTAACCAGTTACCCTTGCGTGTCAGACACAGACCTAGTTCCCTTTAAAACAGAACAGAAGTGCAGGTATGTGAACAGGATATCAACATTAGCCATGTTTACATGTGCAAAATTTCTTCAATCTGATTGCAGTTCAAATCAGAACTTTACTGTTTATAATATGGACCCTGAAAAAGTTGATCCAATTATGATGTGTTTACATGTGCCACACGTTTGAACGGACTAAATCATTTTGATGTGCGCAGAATTGTCTGACATTCCAGAAATAGTAGAAGAAAAAGCAACTTCCGATGTAAACAAACTCTGCTTCGTGTCTTTCTCTTTTTGAAATGGACCTGTATTGTGTTATTCAGACTGTACTTTTGCTTCTGCTGGTCTCGGTAATGAAGCTACAACAAGTACATACTTCTGCATATAACGAACAGAGGGAGACAGCAGGACGATACAGACCAGTTCTGTTTTGCTCCCGCCATGTTTTCCGCTAGCTGCTCTAAAGGCGGAAATATGTCACGTCAACGTGTGTCTGACGTACAGACATGCACCGTGGGAATAAGTGTTTATATGCACAGCAGTTGGATCAACAATTGGCATAACCCACCCGTCTTGATCTGAAGGAAATTTTGATCTGAAGGAGTGTGATCGGGTCAGAATATTTAGACTGGCGTGTTTATGTGAAGCATTTTTATTGCGATCAGGCTTTTAATCCAGTTCCTTGTGTCCATGTAAACATGGCTAGTGTTTTCCACTTTCATATTTGTATGCCCATTAGGCTGCAGCAGTAACATCAGTAAGATGTTTTGGTTCCTTTCAGGGCAGGGTTGTAGTGGATGCTGCCCAGCAGGGCTCTGAAACCATTCACATCATGTGTGACTGGTTTTCTCTTGTGCAGGGACAGGACAGTTAAATGTACATTTTTTTCCTTTTGTGCAAACCTGTTTTTGGTTAAGGTTGTTTTTACTTACTATGTCTGTCTCTCTGTCTCTCCCCCCCTCTTCTTTCAACATCTTTTGGTGAACTACTAAAAGGGTGAACGCTGCACAAGTGTATGTATACCTTTATTTAACCAAGACATTTTCTGTCATCTTTTTGTAATAATGAGCATTTCATCTTTATTTGTTTGAATATTACTTCATGTAATAATTTTTTTTCATCCATGTGGAAGTTGGAGGACACCACATGCACAAATCGTATTAAGCCATCATATAACAATAATAATAATAATGATGATGATAATAATGAACTTTATCTATAGATTTTCCTTATCTAAGATTTTTCTTTTCTTCAGTCGCTCTGGTTCTAAACTTAGTGAATCTTTGAATTGTCCCATGTCACCATTTTTGAGCATTTTATCTGCAAATTCCTTTCTGCATGCCTACTAAGGTGCTTGTTTATTGAACTACTTATTGGGCAGCACAGTGGTGCAGTGGTTAGCACTGTTGCCTAACAGCTAGAAGGTTCCGGGTTCGAATCCCCAAGCTGGTAGGGGTAGGAACCTTTCTGTGTGGAGTTTGCATGTTCTCCCTTTGCTGCGTGGGTTTCCTCCCACAATCCAAAGACATGCATGTTAGGTTAATTGGTCATTCTAAATTGTCCCTAGATATCAGTCTCCTGTAGGCCCATAAAATAGAGGGTTAGTACTAGTGAAGTGCTTTGAGTGGTCTTTGAGACTAGAAAAGCGCTATATAAGTACAGGTCCTTATCCTTAACTAGTAATTATAAGATATGGCATCACTGAAATGTTGTAGTGTCGTCAAGAATACCTTTTGCTCTTTTCTGCTCTCTGTGGCATTAGTGCTCATCATTTCTTCTTGTGCAATTGCGTCCAGGTGCCAAAAGAAAAAGATGAGATGGTGGAGCAAGAGTTCAACAGATTGCTGGAGGCCACCTCTTACCTCAGCCACCAGCTGGACTTCAACTTCCTCAATAATAAACCCGTTTCTCTGGGACAGGCCCTGGAGGTGGTCATACAGTGAGTATGCTGATTATTACATGACATGCTGGAAAAACTACCGTGAGCCTTTAGACCCAGAAAACTCTTCTATTCATAAATTTATGTGCACAGGCTGCAGGAGAAGCATGTAAAAGACGAGCAGATAGAACATTGGAAGAAGATTGTAAAGACTCAGGATGAACTCAAGGATCTTCTCAACAAGGTGAGCAAATGTCAGGTCATGTTTGAGTGAGTACAACTCATAGGATAACGTTAATACAGTAGTACCAAAATATGTAGTTCAGTTTTAACATATTTTTCTTGTCATTATTCATCTCTCCTCACTTTTAGATGGTAGCCACTAAGGAGCGCATGAAGGAACTTTATCAGCAGTACAAAGAAGCAAGTGAAGTCAAACAACCCAGAGATATCACCGCTGAGTTCCTAGTGAAGAGCAAGCAACGGGACCTCGCTGCACTCAATAAAGTAAGTGGAAAAAAACTGAATAATATTACAGTGAAATTCTTGCATCTCTGCATTTGCTCTACATGCTAATTTCAAGCTGTAGCCAGTTATCTACTGTAGATTAATTATTGCACAGTACAGTGTCTTGCAACAATCTGATCAAGGGAAAATCCAAAAATCAAAGCACCATCTGTGTTATGTGGGTGCTAGACATTATTTTCTCTTGTTGGAACTACTGTGAAGCAGTATTAGATTTCTGTTTGATTGCGGTTGTCTTTGGTCTAAAAGGAAACATTTGTCAAACAGAGATCAAAGAAGGTGATTTGTAACTGTAATATAATACTAAAGAAGCGCTGGCATGTAAAGGGAATATTTTATGGACTACGAGGTCAGGGTGGATGCCTCACAGAATTATAATGCTGTGCTGTCTAAGTAAACCAGACAGGCTGTGTTTAAGTGGTTTAATGCCTCAGTTGGATGTAATATTAGAGTGAGTGCTGCTGTTTTATTTTTGGTAGGGATTAATCATCTCCACTGCTGCTATGTGTGTATCTAAAGGGGAGGTTTTAGTTGGTTTAAACACAGCTGGTATCTGAACTGGATTTGTCTGCGACCCATCCGCTGTCCGTGAAACCACTTCAAGGCCTTGAATCACAGTCTGATTGTCTTTCTGTTTATACATGTATATACACACTTCAAGCTAGACAGTCTGAGCATTTAAGAGCATCCATGACTGCAGGAAGATCTGGAAGCCGGTAATGGCACGGCTGTGTCAGTATATTTTTGTTGGCATATTGTGTGTTCTTCCTACCACTTTTAGTGCTTCCTCATTACATTGTGTTAGTTTGGATTGACCCAGTGTAGCAGCGGCTAAAACCACCCGTTGTAGGTGGTATTACTAGACTGCACCATGGCTGTACTTTTTGTTCTCTTTTGGTGATATGACCTCGTTAAGTCTGCCTATCCTCCTTACATGACCTGAAATCTTTAGGGTCTCATAAAGTACTCATACATGTCCATACCACAAACTGTTACTTCGTTTTAGCTCAAGTACAGGAAATATTATTCACATCTTATTTCTTATCGGTGGTGTTGAGTCATTTGGAAGCTAAAGTCTGGTTGTAAATGTTATTCATGTGAAGCGTAACTGCAAAAGCAGTGTTGTTCCATTATTTTGTATTTACAAGTATAAGTTATGATGATCATAGTGTCTGTAAACATGATGGGTCTCGCATATCTGTAATTTTTTCACCTCCTCACGATAAGCTCACACTGACTTAAATGTAGGCAGCAGTGGTTAGCACAGTGGCAGCACAGCAAGAAGGTCATGGGATCGATTCCACCCCTGACCATCGTGGGTTCGATCCCACCCCCAGATCATCGGTGACCCTTCTGTGTGGAGTTTGCATGTTCTCCCCGTGTCTGCGTGGGTTTACTCCGGGCACTCCGGTTTCCTCCCACATGCCAAAAACATGCAAGTTAGGTTAATTGGCATCAAAACTGGGGATTCTAAATTGTCCTTAGGTATGGATGCGAGAGTGAATGGTTGTCTGTCTCTCTGTGTTGGCCCTGCGATGGACTGGCGATCTGTCCAGGGTGTACCCTGCCTCTCGCCCAAAGATGCTGGGATAGGCTCCAGCCCCCCCGCGACCCGAAAGGATTAAGCGGTAGAAGATGGATGGATGGATGGATGACTTAAATGTGCTTGAGACAAGCGTCTGACCTCCTGGCCAGTAGGTGTCGCACTTACTCTTGTACTAACTGGTTGGTAGAGATGCGTGACATCAATCCAGTCATGTTATTAGCTGACAGGCTGTGATATTTGTACTGGCTATAGATATGTAAACATTAGAACATGGCTAGCTGCTAGGCTAATCACGTTTCATATACATAGCTTACTTGTATGATTTAATTAGATACAATGAGCCATTGTTATTATCATCTGCTCAGAATACCTCTATCTGCCCAGAATGTGTCGCTAGTCCAGCAAAAGCTAGCGGTACTCAAATGTTTTGCAAGCAGTTTCATGAAATGGTCAGTCAGAGAGCAACTCATACCGGCTCGGACGTCGCCCGGGTTAACAAGGTCAGGAGTTCCTGGCAGCGGAAGGCGAATTACAGAGCTGTGTGGAGGAATCTGATCAGACCTAATGATGTTTGTTGTATCCTGTTATCACAGTGCTGTATGTGCTGTAAACCATAATATTTACCTCTGTTTGCCATGCAAATGGTAGCCATGTCCTATCTACAGTATCGTACCTGTATTACCAGCCACTGGAGTCTCATCACTGAACTGCTCAGATGTAAATGTTATGATTATTTCGGTCCTGTAAAAATTATTCAGATATTTTTTTCATCAATTATTTTTTTAAGAATACCTTTCTAAACATTTTTTGATGTTTTTTTTTTTAAAGATTTGTTTTCATGAAAATATAGTCCTGTTTCCCTTTAAAAATAAGCTCTATATACAGTATGTTTGTAGTTTACAGTACATGTCATTGCTGTCTTTCTTGTCACTGTAGGAGTATGAGGAGTTGCAGGAGAAGCATGTCAAAGTGGAGGAGAAGCTGCAGGAGCTGGAGGCCAATCCACCCAGGTAAAAGGACGCTAAAACATTTCACTGATAAAGGAACAAATTGCATTTCAGCTATTCTAGTTCACCGTGCATGTGCTGTCAGTATAACTCACTTCTATTTCTTTCTATCAGCGACGTGTACCTATCATCCAGGGATCGTCAAATCCTAGACTGGCATTTTGCCAACCTGGAGTTTGCCAATGCTACGCCTCTCTCTACTCTTTCCCTCAAACACTGGGATCAGGTATGTCCATATTTTCAAACTGTATTTAAGAGACTTTGATATGTGTTATTTTTTGTTTGTTTCTGGAATTACATCTTATCCATTTATCCCTAGGATGATGACTTTGAGTTCACTGGTAGCCATCTGACAGTGAGGAATGGTTACTCCTGTGTTCCTGTGGCCCTTGCTGAAGGTTTGGACATCAAACTGAACACAGCAGTACGGCAGGTCCGATACACTGCTTCTGGTATGCGTACAGAGCTCTGTGTGTCTTTTATTACTTAACACAAGTAACAAAATCCCAGAATTAGCTGTAGGTCTTATACATATCTGGTCTTCTCTTATCTGTTAATTTTCTAGGCTGTGAGGTAATAGCAGTCAACACTCGCTCCACGACTCAGACCTTCATCTATAAGTGTGACGCTGTACTGTGCACGCTGCCACTCGGTGTGCTGAAGCAGCAGCCTCCTGCAGTCCAGTTTGTTCCCCCATTGCCTGAGTGGAAGACCTCAGCTATACAAAGGATGGGCTTTGGGAACCTCAACAAGGTGAGGGCATTAAGTACATACACATGTGGACAAAATTGTTGGTACCCCTCTGTTAATGAAAGAAAAACCCACAGTGGTCACAGAAATAACTTGAATCTGACAAAAGTGATAATAAATAAAAAGTCTATGAAAATTAACCAATGAAAATCAGACAATGCTTTTGAATTGTGGTTCAACAGAATTATTTTAAAAAACAAACTCATGAAACAGGCCTGGACAAAAATGATGGTACCCTTAACTTAATATTTTGTTGCACAATCTTTTGAGGCAGTCACTGCAATCAAACGATTTCTGTAACTGTCAATGAGACTTCTGCACCTCTCAGCAGGTATTTTGGCCCACTCCTCATGAGCAAACTGCTCCAGTTGTCTCAAGTTTGAAGGGTGCCTTCTTCAGACAGCATGTTTCAGCTCCTTCCACAGATGTTTGATAGGATTTAGATCAGGGCTCATAGAAGGCCACTTTAGAATAGTCCAATGTTTCACTCTTAGCCATTCTTGGGTGTTTTTAGCTGTGTGTTTTGGGTCATTATCCTGTTGCAAGACCCATGACCTGCGACTGAGACCAAGCTGTCTGACACTGGGCAGTACATTTCGCCCTAGAATACCTTGATAGTCTTGAGATTTCATTGTACCCTGCACAGATTCAAAACACCCTGTGCCAGATGCAGCAAAGCAGCCCCAGAACATAACAGAACCTCCTCCATGTTTCACAGTAGGGACAGTGTTACTTTTCTTGGTATGCTTCATTTTTGCGTCTGTGAACATAGAGCTGATGTGCCTTGCCAGAAAGTTCCAGTTTTGTCTTGTCTGTCCATAGGACATTCTCCCAGAAGCTTTGTGGCTTATCAACATGCAGTTTGGCAAATTCCATCTTCCATCTTTTCTAGGGGTACCATCATTTTTGTCCAGGCCTGTTTCATGAGTTTTGTTTTTTAAAGTAATTCTGTTGAACCACAATTCAAAAGCACTGTCTGATTTTCATTGGTTAATTATCATAGAATTTTTATTTATCACCACTTTTGTCAGATTCAAGTTATTTCTGTGACCATTGTGGGTTTTTCTTTCATTAACAGAGGGGTACCAACAATTTTGTCCACGTGTGTATGTATATTAGCATTTACGTTTATGGAGCTGTCTCTGCTGTAATTATTGCATAATAGCGTTGTAGTCAAGACCAAGAGGAGACAAAAGTGGGCCAAGACTTTAAGAGGTCGAAAGACGGGCAGAGACCATGACTACTGTGTACTGTATGTATGTCTCTGTTTTGACTTGGTCCCGACCCACTTAAAGTGTCTTGGTCCTGTCTTTGTGTGTTCTGACTACAACAATAATGAATATTAATGTGGCTCATGACAAAGGTTTTAAACCCACGTGCACTATTTGTAAATTAAACTGAAAACACTGACCTACCATCAGGACTTAGGTGTTGGTTCCTTAAAGATACCTTAAGCCCAATTCATGGTGGCAAGCAAGCACAATGGACGTACTTGTGCACAAACCCTACGCAGAGGGTGAACACTGACCAAGCGCATGCAGCTCCAAAAAAGTGAATGTATGCAAGTGGTCACATTGAACTGTACATGCACAAGGAAACTCCTGCCAGGGGGAGGTACTGAGCAATCCGCCAAAACTGGTAGAACATATGTGTCTTTTTTGCCTGTCTGTTTTCTTCCTCTGCCACTAACAGCAAAAGCTCGTGTTTGTCTTGATTGTCATCGTATCCATGTACTTCTTCGCTTCCACCATTTAAAACATCTGCTACCATGCTCTATTGTGTTTGGATTGCAGCTGTTCAAAAATCAGTTTGGTGGCTCTTGGCTGCCACTGACAGTACGGGCATCTGAACTGCAGAATATTTTCACTGCGTATATATGAAACGTGGCTGCTGAAAGGCAGCTGCAGTGCCTCAAATACTGCAGTATACACAACCGCAGTCTACAAAACACATATGTTTTCCCCTTGCAGGGACTGTGATCAGGCCTGTAGAGTTTCAGCTTTATATGCTGGTAACTTGACCTTCAGCAGGGGGTCCAAAACACATTGATTATTCAGGATTTATTGATTGTGTTCCTTGGTGGTTTATCATTTTCTGCTTGCATATTGCAAAGTCTGCACTCCTTCTTTATTCAATCAATTCCCTCCCTCATTGCATCTTTCCTTTCATAAATCATTCCAGTTGTTAGCATGTGGTTCACTTTGAGGATTCCCTACATATTCCCTACATATTGTAAATAAAATGGGTTTTGGTGTACTATCTTAATTCTGTAATCAGGTGGAAGATGGATTGTGGAGCTGAGATTGCAGATTTGTGCTAGAGTCTGCTGGTGTGCCAATTAATGATTTTTTCCGGTGCATTTGTAATCCGATCATTCTGCATTTGTCCTCACCCACCAGCTCTTGCAATCACGCTGTTGCACTCTGAGCTTGAGTTGTGTCTGTGGCAGAGTACTTTTCCACCTCTTTCTACTGCAGCACAGAGAAGAATACTGCATTATTATGCAATCTGAGCTACTCTTAAATCATCTCCAGCAGAGGGAGCTCTAACTACCCATGAGTTGTGTTTTACAGGCAGTTGAGCTTCTGCCTTAAATTGGCTGTTTAATAGTTGTGTGACTGTTCGTATTTTGTGACTCTCCCACTTTTGGAAGGTGGTGCTGTGCTTTGATCGTGTGTTCTGGGATCCGAGTGTTAACCTGTTTGGACATGTCGGCTCCACCACTGCAAGCCGGGGTGAACTCTTCCTCTTCTGGAACCTATACAAAGGTGATTAAATCCCATCACATTACAACAGTTTTTTTGTGTTCATTTAGATGACATAGTAATGCTCTTTGTCTATATGAGATATTTGATTCTATTTAAAGAAAATTTAATGCAAGTTTCTGAAACAGATTTGGACTTTTGCTTCTTATAGCCCCAATCCTACTTGCTCTGATGGCTGGTGAGGCTGCTGGCATCATGGAGAACATCAGTGATGATGTTATCGTTGGACGCTGCCTTGCCATTCTCAAAGGAATATTTGGAAGTAGTGCAGTACCACAGGTATGTGTTTGTACACTTGAAACCAAAGTCTGTTAGAGTCTTTGTATTCTGTGTTTCTCTCATTATGAATGAGGTTTGTCAAAAGCAATTGTGGGTAATGTTTTTTTTTTAAAAATCTATATTACGGTATTCTGTTTTCTTTTCCCAGTACTTGAAGTGGAATGTAGAATTCATTCCCTAAATAACCCTTATAACCAGCACAACCTCTCACAGCGAACATATGTTAAAGCACTCACAAACGCAGTTGCATCCAAACCACCCGTCATTATAAATCAGTTGCTTACGGTTTTTAAATGGGATAAAGTCACATGCATGCTGACCAGCATTGGAACTCTTCACCATCCAGCTGTTTGTATGTCCCTCTAAATATCATCATGGTAACTCTTTACAAGTATGTGTTGCTTGTTGTCATGACAGCCAAAGGAAACTGTAGTCACTCGCTGGCGTGCCGATCCCTGGGCAAGAGGGTCCTACTCGTATGTCGCAGCAGGTTCTTCGGGTAACGACTATGACCTTATGGCTCAACCCATCACACCTGGCCCGGCAATACCAGGCGCTTCACAGGTAAATGGATAAGAAAGCATAGCTATTCATTCCCAACACATATGTTTTTATCTTCTTTGATTTGACTTTCTAATTGATGTGGATTTACAGCAGGAAAAGTAAGTATTGAACACGTCAACATTTTTCTCATTAAACATATTTCTGATGGAGCCATTGACCTGAAATTTTCACTAGATATCAATAACAACCCAAGTAATCCATACATAGAAAGAAATCAAGGCAACTGTGTTCACAAAACACGTTATATTATATTATATGGCTCCATCAGAAATATGTTTGAGAAAAAAAGTTTACATGTTCAATACTTACTTCCCCCACTGTATATGTATGCACGGATCATTTAACCAAACCTCTTCTTTTTAAAAAAACAAAACAAAAACATTTTCCTTGGTCTTATTTTGCTACCATTTATAATCAGTCTGTATCATTTTTCCCCCCTTTCCTTTCAGCCCGTCCCTCGTCTCTTCTTCGCTGGCGAGCACACTATCAGAAACTATCCTGCTACAGTTCACGGTGCCCTCCTCAGCGGTCTTCGAGAGGCAGGACGTATTGCTGATCAGTTCCTTGGTGCCATGTACACGCTCCCCAGACAAGCTACCCCCAACACAACGAGCAACCCTCCACAGGCACAGCCTGCTGCCAGCGTCTGAAAAGTTTTCTCTCAGACTCTGCCAGCTCATGACTACCCTGCCAACTACTGTAATTTAGGAACTGATAAAGTGGCTTAAAGGCAACACAATTACTTTTCCCTGGTCTGGAGCTCTTGTGTTTCAAATGGTACTGCAGTAGGAGCAGCTGTCGTGAAGACTGCTGTTGTCCCACACATTCGCTTTGGTTTTCTCAGTCACCGAACAAGAAGCACTACCATGACATCGTATCTCTGAACGCTGAACTTGGAAAAGACAATTATTTCTGAAGAGTTAATATTTTCATTTCTTTATGTAAATTAAAACTCAATCTTAGTTTTTTTTTTTTTTTTAAATTAAAAACTAGATGTGTGTGTTATCAGGTAAGAGGTGGTGATGACACTGTCTTCATTAATGTAAATAAAGTTTTAGTCACCTCCTGACAAGGGGCATCATCTTTTCACCGCTGACAAATTCCTCCATTTCACCAAACCGGCCACAGTTGCTCTCATCTGTTTTATTGTGCCTTCAGATGCTAATTTAAATATATCATCTGTGTTGCCTCTAAACAGTAACTTGGCGATGTTGCTGTAAAGCTGTTGTCAAACTTTGAACTCCAGACAGTGTTAAAAGAATTGTAGTCTGTGCATTGTTTTAAATTGAGCTTCGTCACATGCAGCACTCAAAAGGCAATACCTGGATGGAGGACACTTTTTAAAAAATTATCTGCATTATTCTCACTTGGGCTCGATCGTTTCAGTCTTTGTACCAGAGAGCTGATTTACAGTCTTGACTGGTTAATGCAGGGGGAAAAGTTTACTATTGCCATGCTCGTGTAAAAAGTTAGAAATAAACTGTGAAGCCATTTTCCGGCAGGACATATGTAATCTGTGTTGATCAGCCTGTTAAAGGGCATACTTTTTCATGAATGTTCTTAACACCTTCACTACGTAAGCCAGTAGTAACTCTTTTGCTGCTAATAGCCTTAATAGAAATTTGCTTGTATAGACATGCAGCCTAGTATATATTTTATTGCTGTGTATCTCAAGACTAGGATAGGCAGCAAAAATGATTTGGCAGCATCCCCGTTCATCCTAACAGAAAAGGCACTGGGACTTAAACCTGAAACTGGACAGAGTGCTGGCTAGAGCAGGAACGTGTGTTCGCATGTAATCAGGCTAATGGAACCATGTTTGTGTCTGAAAAGGACTTGTCGACTTAAATGTTTTGGCCTTAAAACTAATTCTGAAACTTGGCCATATGCAGAACCATAGGTATTTATGTGATCATAAGATGTTCTCTGGGTTGTCAAAGACATTTAACAGGTACAGAACCGACTAAAAGACTAGGCTAGAAATCAGTGATTGATTCCAAATTTATTGCATAGCTTTGTCATCTTTTTTTTTTTTTTAAATATGGAAATGTGCAAATTTTGACTAAAAACTCTTTTTGAGGTGTTCTTATAGATGTGCTTGATTTTAAAGTGGAATTTGCTTTCAGAGCAGAATTCTTCTTTATGTTCCCCTGTGTGAGCTGGGGAACAGATGATATTTGTTAAATGCACACAGAACAAATTACCTTACCCCCCATTCCACTAAAACCTGTTTTGCCTTTCATAGGAAAATACTTTTAATTTACTCCAGGGTGTTTTTTTGTTTGTTTTTTTTTTTTGTTCTTTTGAAGCTTGTAATAATTGTATATACTGTAGGTGTCTGCCCCTTTCCTGATTTCTCATTTTTTGTATGTCACACTTAAATGTTTCAGATCTCCAAACAAATTTAAATATTAGACAAAGATAACACAAGTAAACACAAAATGCAGTTTTTAATTGAAGGTGTTTATTATTAAGGTTAAAAAAAATCCAAACCTACATGGCCCTGTGTGAAAAAGTGATTGCCCCCCCGGTTAAAACATAAATTAACTGTGGTTTATCACATCTTTGGAAAGCTTTCAATTTTCTAGCCATTTCTAAAGCTTTGGGACTCCAGCGAACCACAGTGAGAGCCATTGTCCACAAATGGCAAAAACATGGAACAGTGTTGAACCTTCCCAGGAGTGGCCGGCCGACCAAAATTACCCCCAAGAACGCAGCGATGACTCATCCAAGAGGTCACAAAAGACCCCACAACAACATTCAAAGAATTGAAGGCTTCACTTGCCTTAGTTAAGGTCAGTGTTCATGACTCCACTATAAAGAAAGAGACTGGGCAAAAATGGCCTGCATGGGAGAGTTCCAAGACGAAAACCACTGCTGAGAAAAAGAAATAAAGGCTCATTTCAATTTTGCCAGAAAACATCTTGATGATCCCCAAGACTTTTGGGAAAATATTCTGTAGACTGACTAGACAAAAGTTGAACTTTTTGGAAGGTGTGTATCCCATTACATCCGGCATAAAAGTAACAGCATTTCAGAAAAGGAACATCATACCAACAGTAAACTATGGTGGTGGTAGTGTGATAGTCTGGGGTTGTTTTGCTGCTTCAGGACCTGGAAGACTTGCTGTGGTAAATGGAACCATGAATTCTGCTGTCTACCAAAAATCCTGAAGGAGAATGTCCAGCCATCTGTTTGTGACCTCAAGCTGAAGCGCACTTGGATTCTGCAGCAGGACAATGATCAAAAACAAACCAGCAAGTCCACCTCTGAATGGCTTAAGAAAAACAAAATAAAGACTTTGAAGTGGCCTAATCAAAGTCCTGACCTGAATCTGAGATGCTGTGGCATGACCTGAAAAAGGCGGTTCATGCTTGGAAACCCTCCAGTGTGGCTGAATTACAACAATTCTGCAAAGATGAGTGGGCCAAAATTCCTTCACAGCGCTGTAAAAGACTCATTGCCAGTTATCACAAATGCTTGATTGCAGTTGTTGCTGCTAAGGGTGGCCCAACCAGTTATTAGGTTTAGGGGGCAATCACTTTTTCACACAGGGCCATGTAGGTTTGGATTTTTTTTCCCCTTAATAATAAACACCTTCATTTAAAAATTGCATTTTGTGTTTACTTGTGTTGTCTTTGTCTAATATTTAAATTTGTTTGATGATCTGGAACATTTTAAGTGACAACCATACAAAAAAAATGAGAAATCAGGAAGGGGGCAAACACTTTTTCACACCACTGTAAATGTGCACTTATTTAGACTGCAGAGTGTATTGAAGAGTTTGTTTAGAGCACCAAAAGAGGCCATTATAGAGCTGTGATCCCCCCCCCCCCCCCCCGAGTGTGGCCTAAAAAGATGGGTGCATTGTTTGTTATGTTATTAAAAAGATGGGGAAATACAGTTACACTTTTTTGAAATGGAGTTTGCAGTCTTAATCTCTTAAATGCTGTGGAAAACAATCCTTTAACATCCTTTAATAGAAGTCTAAATCAACTTTCTTCTGATTGGTTACCCATCATAAACAGATGATTTGGAGAGCATTTAGGTGGGACTTTATAGTTAAAAAAAATGGCTCACTTGTACAAGCTGCCCTTATTGTGAGAAATAGACTCATTAGTCAGCACATCAATCACTAATTACATATGACGGCAAGGAAAAATCCGTCAAGGTCTCCGCCTTTGACCGCCACCTAATCCACATAGCACCGGACCCCCATGATCCCTCCTGCAGGTGGTGAGCCCACTGGAGGGTGGACCCATGTAACTCCTTCGGGCTGAGCCCGGCCGGGTCCCATGGGTGGAAACCTCCCCACTTGGTCGGAGTCATTCCCAGTGAGAGTTGGACTCCGCCAGGGCTGCCCTTTGTCACCGATCCTGTTCATAATTTTTATGGACAGGATTTCTAGGCGCAGCCAGGGAATGGAGGGTGTCATGCATGGTGACCACAGGATCTCATCTCTGTTGTTTGCAGATGATGTTGTCCTGTTGGCTTCATCCAGCAATGACCTACAGCTCTTGCTGGGACGGTTTGCCACTGAGTGTGAAGCGGCTGGGATGAGAATCAGCACCTCCAAGTCCGAGTCCATGGTCCTCAGCCAGAAAAAGATGGATTGTCCTCTCTGGGCTGGGGACAGGCTCCTGCCCCAAGTGGAGGAGTTTAAGTATCTTGGGGTCTTGTTCATGAGTGAGGGGAAAATGGAGGGAGAGACTGACAGACGGATTGGAGCAGCATCTGCAGTGATGCGGATGTTGTACTGGTCTGTTGTGGTGAAGAGGGAGCTTAGTTCTAAGGCAAAGCTGTCGATTTACCAGTCAATCTACGTTCCTACTCTCACCTATGGTCACGAGCTTTGGGTAATGACTGAAAGAACAAGATCGCGGATACAAGTGGATGAAATGAGCTTTCTCCGTAGGATTGCTGGACTCACCCTCAGAGATAGGGTGAGGAGCTCAGTCATCTGAGAGAGGCTCAGCGTAGAACCGCTGCTCCTCCACATTGAAAGGAGTCAGTTGAGGTGGTATGGGCATCTGATTAGGATGCCTCCTGGACGCCTCCCACTTGAGGTGTTTTGGGCACGTGCCACTGGGAGGAGACCCCGGGGCAGACCTAGGACTCGCTGGAGAGACTATGTCTCCCAGCTCGTCTGGGAATGCCTTGGTATCCTCTCTGAAGAGCTGGAGCAGGTGGCTGGGGAGAGGGAAGTCTGGGCTTCTCTGCTTGAACTGCTGCCTCCACGACCCAGACCTCCAGAAAAGTGGTAGAAGATGGATGGATGGATGGATGGATGGAGAAAGGAAAAGCCGTAGCATAAAAGTTCCATGTGCAAAATGGTATTTTTGAGAATTCTACCCATAGAAAATATGGTTATGGGTCATATGTATACCATTAAGATATTAAAACACTTCATGAGGAGATAGATGCTGCCTTTATTTAGAGAAGATTTCACTTCTGAGTCTATTGCGACAAACCAACAAGCCTGATGAGAGTTCTGTAATGTTAGTAAATAAGTATAGCTTGTGGTGACACTAAACACAGCAGGGAGACATTCCTCTGGGACATTCTTCTGGAGCTTTCTTCACACCCAGCAGCAGGGCTGGAAGAAGCAGAGGACAATTTACATGCGGACAGGGAACCACAGGAAGCAGTCAGACGGGACTGTATGCATGCGTCCTTGAGCCAACCAATGTCATGCTAATCATGTGTATTGACCGATGTGTATTAGATGACAATTGACATGCTAATGTGCCATGCATTCTCTCTGTATCACGGTATAAAAGAGCTTGTTTCACTCTCAGCTCTCCCTCTCTACGCTCTACTCTCAAGACCATCCAAGAGGGCCCCAGCGGCAACGCTGGGGTCAACAGGCTTTATTCATGTTAGAGGGTCAAAGAATCTTTGTCGACCTACGCTCTTGCCTCGCCTCCACATCCTTTTCCTTCGCACCCTCTACATTGGTGACCTAACGTGAAATGGACTATCTCTCCCTCTCACCGCGCGGTGGATTCCAGAGACTGGGAATCGCCTACATCCTTTGCACCCACACGGGAGCGCGCGCGCCTTGTCCTCTCTCCACGATGGCGACCTCCAGGGCCAGACGGAGAGCGCAGCGCTGGGACCGAGATGCACAAGGATCAGTGACACGAGCAATGCACAGAAACAGCCTGAACAAGGAAGACCATCGGCGCCGACTGCGTTGATTTCCATCAAGCTCCCTGACCCTGACTCACCTCTCAGCAACGGACCTTCCGTGCACAGAAGCCATGCGCGCACACTGCAGGATTATGAGGACAGCGCAACTGTAAGCTACGTGGCCGCAGCGCATGCTACGCACCAGGGACAAACCAGCTCCATTGTTGGTATGGGTTTCTCAGCCGCGGCACATGATGGGGATTTAGCCGATTGCTGTCCCTTCCACATCTACGGCCACACCACCAAGTCCCTCACACAGCTACAGTTGTTTCACAGCCGCTACGCATCCTCGTGGAATTTGGCCACTCACCTTCCCCACATCCTTGCAGGGCGAGCTGCGAGAAGAGTCAGAGACGTAAGTTTTCTTTTTTTTTTCACAACCACCGGCTTTTCCACCCCTCCCTTTTCCCCCCCACAGACTTACAGGCCCTTCAACACTCCTCACCAGCAGGCAGTTCGACCGGAGTGGCAACGTCCCCCCCGCTGCAGCCTCCACTGGCGTCGACTTGAGCCCAAACGACGGGGGGGGGGGGGGGGGTCACAGCCCTTTCTGGGTGTTCGGGGGGGGGGGGGTGGCTGGTGTGGTGACACTAAACACAGCAGGGAGACATTCCTCTGGGACATTCTTCTGGAGCTTTCTTCACACCCAGCAGCAGGGCTGGAAGAAGCAGAGGACAATTTACATGCGGACAGGGAACCACAGGAAGCAGTCAGACAGGACTGTATGCATGCGTCCTCGAGCCAACCAATGTCATGCTAATCATGTGTATTGACCGATGTGTATTAGATGACAACTGATATGCTAATGTGCCATGCATTCTCTCTGTCTGTATCACAGTATAAAAGAGCTTGTTTCACTCTCAGCTCTCTCTCTCTACGCTCTACTCTCAAGACCATCCAAGAGGGCCCCAGCGGCAACGCTGGGGTCAACAGGCTTTATTCATGTTAGAGGGTCAATAAAGAATATGTGCCGACCTACGCTCTTGCCTCGCCTCCACATCCTTTTCCTTCGCACCCTCTACAAGCTATTTATTAAATTGGATAAATTAAACTAAACCTAACATTCATTTTTAAGCAAGGTCCAACTGAATGATTAAATCATTTTACTTAAAAAATAAATTTAACTATCAATGACATTTTTAAAGAAATAACAGGAATGTTTAATAGGCATCTTTTGTTCCCAAGAGATGACGGCGGTTAAAATGTAAATATACAGTTGGCTAATGTTCAGTAAAGATGTGTTGCATTGAGTTCTTCTGACACCTGTCACCTTTTCATGTGACTTCATTTGCAACTTTACATTCCTTTGCATCTCACTGCAGCTTTGGCATGGGATCTGTCAGCACGCAACCAGAACATTTAAGTTTCACAGCAGCGGCTTTTTAAACATTACTCGTGATAAGCAGACCCTGCTTTAATGGTTACAGGTAGCCCCCCCCCATACAAGCTGTAGACGTTGTGGGCTAAATCAGGTCCATCGGTCCAAGCCTTAATTTAGCCCACAAATAGGCTTTGAAAATTGTTTACTCCGTCTAATACAGACCATATTTAACTTGAAAATAGACGTTGAAAATTGGGTTGTATTTAGCCCGTCTAATATGGATCATATTAGACATACTGATGATGGTGCTGCCAGGCAGGAGGAAAAGAAGAAAACCACAGAGAAGACTCCTGGATGTGGTGAATGGGGACATGGAGAGGGTTGGTGTTACAGAGGAAGATGTGGGAGACAGGATGAGATGGAGGCAGATGATCCGCTGTGGCGACCCCTGAAGGGAGCAGCTGAAAGAAGAAGAAGACTTAACCCAAAAATAGATGTTGAAAATTGGGCTGCATTTAGTCCACCTAGTACAAATCACATTTAACCAGAAAACAGTTTGTGAAAACTGGGTTGTGCCTCACCATAGTAACCAAAAAAAATAGTCCAATAATTGAACTGTTTAGTCCATGGGATCTGGCCTAAATTTATCCTCAAAATAGTTTTTGGCATTTGGTGATGGTGGTGGGGGTCTGACTCTCCAAAGTCAAATACACTTTTACAACCACTGGGACTCTTTCTTAAAAGTGTTTTATAAAAATGCATATTTTTTTTAAACAGCTTTTTTTTTTTTTTTTTTAAGTCCGACATGTAGTATTCCAAGGTTGGTACTCTCTCTCCTCTGCAAGACCTGCTGCACTGATTACCACCTGCCTCTCTCTGCTGCTATAAAGATCATTTTGTCTGTGTCTGGACTCTTGTTTGCCAGAGAAGCAGCCACCTTCTGCCATGTGTGCCAACCTGGGATCTCTCCTGTGCCTTCTACACCGTTGGACCTGTGTAAGGAAAATGTTTCATCTCTTCTTTTAGATTTGATTGGCAGTTGGCAACCAGCCTACAGGTCCATTACCACCACTGACTTGATTATCATCACTCTACCTTCCACTGAGTTCAGATGATGGCGGACAAACCTGTTCACTAAACTTGGATCATTCTGACCGTCAAGTAAGTCTCAAGCTGTATTTTATTAACCACCTCTCCCCGAAGTCCCCGAGTGGGGAAACCTCCTACCTTGTCCAGATCACCTTTCTTACCTTATCCAACTCTGCACAACCCAAGGAGAGGAGCAACAATGCTTGTTAAATATCTGGAACAATCTGAAACCAGTGCTAGTGCTATACACTTAAAAAGCACTATTTGAGCAAAAGTATGTTTTACAAATTTTTCTGTTGTCCTTTTATTGATGTTCCCACCGTGGGCTCCAGATGTCCCCAGACAGCCCTGGTTAATCTGATCTTGAAAGCTCAGCAGAGTTTCCCTTGGTTAGTACTCAGATGGTAGACTGCCAGGCCACACCAGGTGTTATGCTGGATGATGCTTGCATAAGTGCACGGCATACATACAACTCAAAAGGATCAGATGATGAATGTTGGTTTCTATCTAATGACATTAACGGCCTCAAAAAGGTGACTTTTCATTTTTCAACCAAATTTAGACAATAGAGACGCTTATAAAAAGACGTCTTGTCAATGACCTTAAGGTGGCTTTTCATCCTCATTTTTCAACCAAATTTAGACTAGAATCAGAATCAGAATCAGAATCAGGTTTATTGCCATTGTTCATGTAGTACACAAACTAGGAATTTGTCTCGGTGCAATGCTGCAACATTAAACATGATAAGATAAAAGAAATAAACTATACATGCAAAAAAGTGTAGAATAAGAGTAAGTGATACTGGTCAGCAGTTAAAATATATTAGCGAGCAGCAGATACTGTGGAGAACTATATAGTGCAGTCGGTAATGCAGGAAGAAAACAGTGATGATTGACATGAGTCTGGTTGAGCTGCTGTACATAGTGCACGAGAGTCAATAAGTCACTTAGTGTTCAGCAGTCTGATGGCAGAGGGGAAGAAGCTGTTCATGTGACGGGAGGTTTTAGTCCGGATGGACCGAAGTCTTCTACCAGAGGGGAGGGGGGCAAACAGTACGTGACCAGGGTGTGAGGGATCGGCTATGATCCGGCCAGCACGCCTCCGGGTCCTGGAGATGTACAGATCCTGGAGAGATGGGAGCTTGCAGCCGATCACCTTCTCAGCAGTGCGCACGATGCGCTGCAGCCTTAGTCTGTCCCTGGCAGTGGCTCCTGCGTACCACATGGTTATGGAGGTGGTGAGGATGGACTCGATGATGGCTGTGTAGAACTGCACTAACATCTTGGTGGGTAGCTTGAGCTTCCTCAGCTGCCGCAGGAAGAACATCCTCTGCTGGGCTTTTTTGATGAGTGAGCTGATGGTCGGCTCCCATTTGAGGTCCCTGGTGATGGTAGTGCCTAGGAAGCGGAAGGAATCAGCAGTGGTGATGGGAGAGCCTGAGAGGGTGAGGGGGGGCAGAGGGGTAGTGACTTTCCTGAAGTCTACAATCATCTCCACTGTCTTCAGAGCGTTCAGCTGCAGGTTGTTATTGTTGCACCAGGACGCCAGCTGGGCCACCTCTCTCCTGTAGGCAGACTCGTCGCCGTTGGAGATGAGCCCGATGAGGGTGGTGTCGTCCGCAAACTTGATCAACTTGACAGACTGGTGGCTGGAGGTGCAGGAGTTGGTGTAAAGGGAGAAGAGTACGGGGGAAAGTACACAGCCCTGGGGTGATCCGGTGCTGATGCTAGTAGAGTCTGAGACAGTCTTTCCCAGCCGCACATGCTGCCTCCGGTCCGTCAGGAAGTCGGTGATCCACCTGCAGAGGGAGTCAGGCACGTTGAGCAGGGACAGCTTGTCCCGGAGCAGAGCGGGGCGGATGGTGTTGAATGCGGAGCTGAAGTCCACAAACAGGATCCTGGCGTAGGTTCCCGGGGAGTCCAGGTGCTGCAGGATGGAGTGGAGGGCCAGGTTGACTGCGTCGTCTACAGACCTGTTGGCTCGGTAGGCAAACTGCAGCGGGTTCAGGAGAGGGGTGGTGATGGACTTGAGGTGGGGCAGGACCAGGCGCTCAAAGGACTTCATGATTACAGAGGTGAGCGCTACAGGTCTGTAGTCATTAAGTCCAGTGATCCGTGGATCACTGGACTATGCAGAGATGTTGATATGAAGATGTTTCAATGACCTTAAAAAGATGACTTTTCACCTTGATTTTTCAATCAAATTTAGACCATACAGAAACGTCTATATGAAGACATCTTTTCAACAACCTGAAAAAGGCACCTTTTCATCTTTCACTTTTCAACCAAATCCGGAGGTCTTTTAGACAGTCGGCAAAGCTGTGTCTTCAACATTTTTTTCAACCAAATTGTGCTGGGAGGGAGAGATGTCTGAAAATCTGGACAAACAAAACCAAAATAACCTGAATAGAGAGATACTACTAGAAGTTAAATGGAAAAGTTGTTTTGTCCTTTATCTGTATGCAACAGCAGTGATGTGCACAGACATTTCGGGGGGCAGGTGCTCAACCAAACAAAAAAAGGGCACTCCTAAATACAGAAAAAAGTAAAGTTACATATAGGAGTTCAAATTTTAAAATGGCATTCACTTATATAGCATTTTTTTCCTCATCTCTGGATGACTAAAGCACTTTATAGATCTTGCTATCCACCCATTCTCACACACTAATGGTGGCAGAGCTGCCATGAAAGGTGTGGGTCTGTCCCATCAGGACCAACTTGTCTTGCTCAAGGACACTTCGACATGCAGACTGCAGAGCAGGAATTGAACCACTGACCCGCCGATCAGAAGTCGACCACACTACACCTGCACCACAGTCACTCCAATGTAGGCTATTTCTTTTGTTAGAAAAGCATACTTTTTCATTAGAAAAACTATATTAAAATGAGGTAGTTATGATTCAATGCTGACACTGCTCTTGTGGTGATTTACAGCATATTTTCTTTTAAAAACACACCAAAAATAATTATTTAAATACAGCATTCTATTTATTTTGCTAGTTGGCAACTTTGAGTATAATAAGGACTTCAAAGAAATATATACATATGTACCCCGACAAAATGTGCCGAAAGCCGTAAGATCTTCCTATCAACACCTTGATTAGTGCCGTGAGTTGCACATTGGGATGCCATACAGCCACCTTACAACAAAACATTTTCGTGAGATGGCTGTAAGTATGCCGTAGAAAGAGCCCAAGGCACCTTTACGAAGAACATAAGAACTCTAGGGCCATTGTATGACAGAAAAACACCTCATTTTCTCAAGAATGCCTCAAGTTGCTCTTGCTAATTGAACGGCAGTGGTAAGAAACTATGCCCTTCCTCCACAAATGTCTGTAAACTCCAGAATTCGTAGGAACTGGGAGATTCTTACGAACCCATCGTTTGAAAGAATCTTTGTGACCATAGCTTTACAAGATATGGCCTTGGCAGAGATATGTGCTTGCTGAGGTGTTCATCTGTAGCCCAAGGATCAGGGTCACCTCTGGTGGTCCAGTAGTTTTTGATTAATCCTCCTAACAGACAGACAAACAAGCAGATGGACAGACAGACAAATGCCAGCAAAAACAATACCTCCTCCGAGGTAACAAACACTCACTAAGGAACACTCACTGTTGTGTCAGTAAACGAGGGTCAATGACGAGAGTGAAGATGGAACTAAACACGACTTTATTATGGACTCACTGTACAGTACAGACACTCCCGTCAGGCAGAGGTGAAGTCAAAGAGACCGTCCCTCTTCCGCACAGCCCTCTTATACTCCGGGTGGCGACAGAACCGGAAAGGTGGAGCCACCACCCGTGTCACACCATAATATGTTCTAAGAACAACACAACACTCACCAGAAAACTACACTGGCAACCAACAAATGCATCCTGACTGCCTTATGATTGGTGATTGGCCCACTCAAAAAGCTTATCAGATTAGATGGGTAAATATTAATAATGAGCAAGTTGAAAATGACCGTTTCAGAAAGAACTTTAGACAGCTTGTGTTTTCTGAGGAGCTGTAAAACAACACAAACTGATTTTTGGTCACTGAAACCACACGGATAAGTCTTTGAAGTCCAAACTTAAAATGACACCCTTTAAAAAGCATGACAGAGGAATTTTTAACTAGATGGGCTTCTGATTTAACCCTTGTGTGACACCCCCCCCCTTCACTGCAGAGCTGACTGCTTTCCAGGCTCTGCAGTGTAGTTTTGTGGGTGTTAATGTGAGAAGAAGAGCTGAGGCTCTCTGCAGCAGCTCCACATAGTGGGGATGAATAAGGGGCTAGATAAAAATGGTCAGGCTGTTATTTTCAGGGCTTGGTGCTCCTCTTGTTTCCATGCACTCTTGAACGTCACAGGCCTCGTTTTGTCCTCAGAGCTGCGGTTATTATTATCGTGACCAAAGGAGATGTTTGATGTAACAACAGTAATTTGAGCTTGGGTTTTGGACTCCAGCACTCAGATATTTTCACCTCCCTGGTAAACCAAAGGCTCGGGGCTGTGCGCAACTGTTGACTGGTGAGGTTATTTTTCATAATAGCCTGTAGCCCACATCAAACTTGTTGGAAGGGGAACATTAGAAAGTCGGTGTCATAAAAGTCCATAAAAGATGAGTGACCACAGCGTGCCTGAGCACATCACATGTGATTCATGGGTGTTAGGTGGAATGTGTGCTTACACAGGTACTAATACATGCTGTGGCTTGTATTTTTGACTACACCTTTTAGACACGGCTATATCAATAAATCACAAAGTGTAGTGCTTATGATCCCTCAGCTTTTCCTCTAGTGTCAACATCAGATCAAAATCTGAATATCAGTACAGTTTATGTCACAGCTGCTTTGTCCATCCATCCATCCATCCATCCTCTATTACTTATCCAGGGTCCAGGTCATGGAGGCAGCTGTCCGGGTAGAGAAGCCCAAACTTCTCTCTTCCCGACTACCCCCTCCTGCTCTTCAGGGAGGATACCAAGGCATTTCAAGGCCAGCTGGGAGATATAGTCTCTCCAGCGTGTCCTGGCTCTTACCTGGGATCTCCCCCCAGTGGGCCATGCCCAAAACACCTAATATGCCCAAAGCCCCATCTCTAAGGGCGAGTCTAGCCACACTACAGACAAAGCTCATTTCAGCCACTTGTATCTGTGCCATTCTTTCGGCAGTTACCCAAAGTCCATGGTCATAGGTGAGGGTAGGAAGGTAGGATTGATTGGTAAATTGACAGCTTTGCTTTAGAGCTCAACTCCCTCTACACCAGAACAGACCGGTACAACATCTGCATTCCTGTTCCATTCTCCCCTCACTCATGAATAAGATCCTGAGATACTTGAACTCCTCCACTTGGGGCAGTACCTTGTCCCCAGCCTGGACACCCTTCAGTCTCCTTTCTTAAAGAGAGGAACCACCACCCCAGTTTACCATGCCAAAGGTACTCTCGCTAACCTCCATGCAATGTTGCAGAGGCATGTCAACCGGGTCAGTTCTACAACATTCAGAGCCTTGAGGTACCCAGCGCGAATCTCACCTACCCCCAGGGCCCTGCCACCATAAAATTTTTTAACAACTTCGGCAACCTCAGCCCACATGATGGGCAAGTCACCTCACTTGTTCTCAGGTTCTGTTTTCACTATGGAAGATGTGTCAGTGGAAATGAGGAGATCCTCAAAGTATTCCTTCCACCATCCATACACAGTGTGGACAGGGAGCCGCTTTCCCCTTTTGAGTCACTGGACAGTTTGCCAGAATCTCTTCGAGGCTGACCTAAAGTCTTGCTCCATGGCTTCACTAAACTCCTCCTACAACTGAGTTTTAGCCTCAGCAACTCCCTGAGCTGTACTCTGCTTGACCTGTCGGTCAGTGACATGCAGTGAGGTTTGTGGGTGGTGAGGCACTGACTCTTTCAAAGTCAGATTTACACATATACAGTATGAACACAATAGTATAAGCTTCAATATAATTTCAATTGAAAGTTTGCATGTTTTATGATCTGCTAATTATATATAAAACCCGATGATATAAATAATTAACAAAACAACTAAGGCATTTTACTGAATTGCCTCTTCATAGAATGTGCAGTGAATTTAAGTTCAGTTCTGCAACGCATGTCTAGAGCTTTTATTGTGAAGGGAAGAAGAAGAAATAGTAGTACACTCCAGTTGCTTTTGTTTTGCAGAAAGGCAGTTAAAGTTCTGCTGACTAACTCCATGCCTCCATGTTTTCATTTCATTCTACTCTCCTGAATATAAACAAAGTGCAAAAACACTTGGCTACACAAATAAAATGTATTGTTATTTTACAGACAAATTTGGGGTCCCAAAATTGATTATAGACTACTTGTTTCAGGCCAAGGAAGAAGAAAAATTATAGCACATTTGCTGTGCACCTGGTAGCTTCACAATTCAATACAAAAGTTAGCTCTGTTCTGGGGAGATGCCTCGACCCAGTGGAGGTGACAGAGAGAGGAGGATGGTGGCTAAGCTGTCATCTCTGCTGGAGTCCGAGTCCCACCCCATGCAGGACACACTGAATGCACTGAGGAGCTCATTTAGCGGTCGGCTGTGCCATCCTAGGTGCAAGACAGAGAGGTTCTGCAGGTCCTTCCTACCTACAGCTGTCAGACTTTATCTTGGGGCGGCTGTGGTGCAGGTGTAGTGTGACCGACTATTGATCGGAGGGTCATGGGTTCGATTCCCGCTCCGTCTGCAGTCTGCATCCTTGAGCAAGACACTGAACCCTCAGTTGTTCCTGGTGGCCAGGCTAGTGCCTGTGTGTGTATGGCAGCTCTGCCACCATCACTGTGTGAATGTGTGCGTGAATGGGTGGATAGCAGGATCTGTAAAGCGCTTTTGTCATCCAGAGATGACAAAAAGCGCTATATAAGTGAACACCATTTATAACATAACCAGGGCTGCTCGTAGAGGTTGTATTGAATGTACAAAACATAACAACCTTGCCGGGGAAGAGGGAACAATGGACTGAAGGAGGTAGTGGTACCGCGGGGTCTCAGAGGGAACAGAAAGGACTATTCGCCCCCCCGGGGAGTTCAGGAGGTGCCAGAGCCACTGAAGGAAGAGAGGGTGTGAGAAGTGGGTCTGGCATTATGTGATGTTAATGTGCCACGCATGTCTTTGTTCCACTGATTGCATTGTGTTGGACTTCTTGGGTCTCATGGCACGGAATTTAAGGTTATAAAAAGAAGGTGCTCAGAGACCCAGGCAGATTTTTACTGTACTTGATGTTGGAGAAGGAATAAAGTTTGTGTGCCATCCAACTCGTGCCTTGTCTGCTTCCTTCCTCCACATTGGCGACCCCAAGACGTGCCATGGAGAACGGGCCGAGCACTGCCCCAGAGACTACCTGGAGGAAGAGCACCAGTGCCGTGTACGCTGTCTCAGCCAAGCTCCCAGACTTCTGGCTTCACAACTCGATTGCGTAGTTCCTGCATATGGAAGCCCAGTTCACACTCCACGGGATAACAACAGACGATATGAAATGTTACTACAGTGGGGCAAAAAAGTATTTAGTCAGCCACCAATTGTGCAAGTTCTCCCACTTAAAAGATGAGAGAGGTCTCCAATTTTCATCATAGGTATACCTCAACTATGAGAGACAAAATAAGAAAAAAAAATCCAGAAAATCACATTGAAGGATTTTTAATGAATTAATTGGTAAATTCCTCAGTAAAATAAGTATTTGGTCACCTACAAACAAGCAAGATTTCTGGCTCTCACAGACCTGTAACTTCTTCTTTAAGAGGCTCCTCTGTCCTCCACTCGTTACCTGTATTAATGGCACCTGTTTGAACTCGTTATCAGTATAAAAGACACCTGTCCACAACCTCAAACAGTCAGACTCCAAACTCCACTATGGCCAAGACCAAAGTGCTGTCAAAGGACACCAGAAACAAAATTGTAGACCTGCACCAGGCTGGGAAGACTGAATCTGCAATAGGTAAGCAGCTTGGTGTGAAGAAATCAACTGTGGGAGCAATTATTAGAAAATGGAAGACATACAAGACCACTGATAATCTCCCTCGATCTGGGGCTCCACGCAAGATCTCACCCCGTGGGGTCAAAATTATCATGAGAACGGTGAGCAAAAATCCCAGAACCACATGGGGGGACCTAGTGAATGACCTGCAGAGAGCTGAGACCAAAGTAACAAAGGCTACATCAGAAACACACTACGCCGCCAGGGACTCAAATCCTGCAGTGCCAGATGTGTCCCCCTGCTTAAGCCAGTACATGTCCAGGCCTGTCTGAAGTTTGCTAGAGAGCATTTGGATGATCCAGAAGAGGATTGGGAGAATGTCATATGGTCAGATGAAACCAAAATAGAACTTTTTGGTAAAAACTCAACTTGTCGTGTTTGGAGGAGAAAGAACACCGTACCTACTGTGAAGCATGGGGGTGGAAACATCACACTTTGGGGCTGTTTTTCTGCAAAGGGACCAGGACGACTGATCCGTGTAAAGGAAAGAATGAATGGGGCCATGTATCGTGAGATTTTGAGTGAAAACCTCCTTCCACCAGCAAGGGCATTGAAGATGAAACGTGGCTGGGTCTTTCAGCATGACAATGATCCCAAACACACCGCCCGGGCAACGAAGGAGTGGCTTCATAAGAAGCATTTCAAGGTCCTGGAGTGGCCTAGCCAGTCTCCAGATCTCAACCCCATAGAAAATCTTTGGAGGGAGTTGAAAGTCTGTGTTGCCCAGCGACAGCCCCAAAACATCACTGCTCTAGAGGAGATCTGCATGGAGGAATGGGCCAAAATACCAGCAACAGTGTGTGAAAACCTTGTGAAAACTTACAGAAAACGTTTGACCTCTGTCATTGCCAACAAAGGGTATATAACAAAGTATTGAGATGAACTTTTGTTATTGACCAAATATTTATTTTACCGAAGAATTTACCAATTAATTCATTAAAAATCCTTCAATGTGATTTTCTGGATTTTTTTTTCTTATTTTGTCTCTCATAGTTGAGGTATACCTATGATGAAAACTGGAGACCTCTCTCATCTTTTAAGTGGGAGAACTTGCACAATTGGTGGCTGACTAAATACTTTTTTGCCCCACTGTATGTGGTCGCTGCGCTGGATGCGTGGGCCACGCAACAGGTGACCAGCCTCCTCCAGGAGCCGCCAGCCCAAGGGAAATATAAAGTGCTCAAGTGGAGGCTACTCCAGCGCTATACCCTGTCTGACAGTGAGAGGGCAGAGAGACTCCTAACACAATCAGAGTTAGGTGACAGATCAGCCGTGGAGCTCATGGAGAGCATGTTGGCACTGAAGGGGAAGGATGACGAATCTTTCTTGTTCACTCACTTGTTCCTCAGGAACCTACCTGCTACAGCGAGGGCGATTCCAGCCAACTCGCCGCGGCCGGTTACCAAAGACTACCGCGTGCTGGCGCAGGAAGTGGACCGCATCATTTTGGTGACCAGAACTCTCAGCATGCAGGCAGTGGCACCAGCATCCGTGAGGGACTCCAGCGAGGCCAAGGAGCCGATGGTGGTAGTTGGGACGGACACCAAGAGACGGAGGGATGGGGCGATCTGTTTCTATCATTACCGTTTTGGCTTGAATGCCCAACGCTGCCTGCCGCCATGCCAATTCAAGAAGCTGGGAAGACGGCACGATCGGCAATCTGTAGCAGCTGCAACCGCTGGTGACGGGAACAAGCTGCTTTATGTCACAGACACACGTTCGGGGAGACGTTTTTTGGTGGACTCAGGTTTGCAGAAGAGCCTCATCCTGCCAGTCAGTGCAGACAGTTCGGCAGGAGGCAGCGGTCCTGAGCTCACGGCCGCCAACGGATCCGCCATCAGGACGTTTGGCGAACAGACACTGATATGCTTGCACCGAAGCAATTTCCAGTGGGACTTTGTGGTAGCTGCATGTTCTGCCCCCATTTTAGGTGCAGATTTTTTATGTGCTTATGGGTTATTAGTCGATGTTGCCAACAGATGTTTAGTGGATGCTGTTCTCTTTCACTTCCCTGCCTTGCACAGCTCGGGGAGCTGGGTCAACAACACTGGCTAACGTTATAGCTCCAGGGGGTAAGTACCAGCATTTACTTGCACAGTTCCCAGCACTCACGGTCTCGGCTTTTTTGGCTACGGTAATGAAACATGGGGTCGAACATTTCATAACTACAAAAGGCCCACTGGTGTTCGCGCGACCTCGGCGCCTGGATGCAGCTAAACTGGCCAGCGCGTGCGAGGAATTTGCCAACTTAGAGCAGTTGGGCATCGTCTGGCGCTCCAACAGCCCGTGGGCATCCCCGCTACACATGGTGCCTAAGGCCGACGGGTCGTGGTGACCGTACGGCGATTTCCAGTGCTTGAACAACGCCACGGAACACGATCGGTATCCCGTCCCGCACATCCAGGATTTTCCCGTTCACCTGACCGGGATGTGTGTTTTGTCAAAAGTGGATCTGGTCCACGGTTACTATCAGGTCCCAGTGCGGTAAAACAGTGATAATAAATCCTTTCGGCCTTATCGAGTTTTTACGCATGCTGTTCAGATTAAAGGGTGTGGCGCAGACCTTCCAGAGAATGATGGATGCAGTGCTCCGTGACCTGTCCTTCATTTTTGTCTACTTAGACGACATTCTGGTGGCTAGCGCGTCCAAGGAGGAGCACATCGCCCATCTCAAGATGGTTTTCCAGAGGTTGGAAGTGCACGGGTCTATAGTGAACCCGGCCGGAGGGCGCGATTCCGCTACCAGATAAGGTGTACGCTGTGTCGGACTTTCCGCATCCGCAGACCGTGAGGGCCCTACAGGAGTTTTTGGGAATGGTCAATTTTTATAACCGTTTCCTCCCACGGGCAGCCCGCTGATGCAGCCGTTGTATGCCGCACTTAAGAAAAAGAAGCCTGTGGAAAACATCGACTGGACTCCCAAGCAAGTCCAGGCTTTCACAGACACCAAAACAGTGCTTACAGATGCCGCTTTGCTAGCCCACCCTGACAAGTCAACACGGATAGCGCTCACCACGGATACATCTGACGTTGCCATAGGGGCAGTGGTGGAGCAGCACATCTCCAGTTCATGGCAGCCGCTCGCATTTTTCAATCGAACTTTGCATGACAACAAGTGCAAATACAACACGTTCAACAGAGAATTGTTGGCTCGGGGAGTTCAGGAGGCGCCAGAGCCGCTGAAGGAAGAAAGGGTGTGAGAAGCAGGTCTGGCGTTATGTGATGTTAATGTGCCACATGTGTCACATTAACATCACATAACGCCAGACCTGCTGATTGTATTGTGTTGGGCTTCCTGGGTCTCATGGCACGGAATTTAAGGTTATAAAAAGAAGGTGCTCAGATACCCAGGCAGATTTTTACTGTACTTGATGTTGAAGAAGGAATAAAATTCATGTGTCGTCTAGCTCGTGCCTCGTCTGCTTCCTTTCTCCACAAGGTGCATAATTCTGTCCCACTGACCTTGAAAACCTTTTGCATGTATTCACACAATTATAATCCCACCCACATTTCCATCTGTTGTAGGCAGAGCATTGCCTCTCCCGTGTCTAACTCCTTGGTGTCCCTCCTCCTCTGCCACCGAGTCATTTCTACGGTTGACTTCACAGTACTAATTCAGGTCAGGCATCCACACTGAGGCTCAGGAGTACCAGGGCCCAAACAGGCACTGCTGTGTTGTAGCACCACCCAGTATGTGAACTGGGACCAGATTAATGAGCCAAGACTCTTAACTCATATCACCTAATGCCAAAATCCACTCCTGATTGTCCATTGTGGATTGTTAAACAGTTGAGTAGAATTATATAAAATTTGATTTTGCTTATTTATTCAGAAAGAACATTAAGACTTGGACTAGTAGGCAGAGGAAAAATAGTAATTTATACTTAATGTTAACGGCCTTAATGGAATGAGTGAATTTGTGATTTTGCCCTCATAAATTTGCCTTTTTTGTAATACATAAATTTGGGATCTTTTTTCATACAAATATTTTGAGGCTTTTCTCCAAGATATGTTAACATGAGGGAAATCAAATATAAACAAGCCACACATGCTCTCTAATATAATCCAGATCGTTTATGTGTAACTCTACTAAAATACCCATTTTAACCTTTTCCTGCCTGGAAACAAAGTATATAACAATGTGATGTGCATATCATTATTATATGGAAGGTGGAAAAATGTTACCATAAAACCACAATATTTCAGCTTTGTTTATAAAAGTTTCTCATGTCTATGTACTGTAAACATGTCCAGCTACAGAACATTGTCTCTGATTAAATTAAAGCTCCTAGGTTCTGTATGTACATGAATGCTTGTTATGTTAAATTTATTACTCTGCAGCTTGTTACTGAGTGGACATAAACTTTTTGCTAAAAGCAAGAAAATTTCAGGCAGCTTTATCTAAATAAAGTAAAATGAAACACTAAAAAAAACATGACTAAACAGAAAGTGAACTAAAAAGCACTCAGAGGGTGTCGGCCTTTTGCTCAAGCAGGTAATTTTCTTCCTTATATTTTTAATACCTAGTAACACCTTTTCAGCATCAGCAAACAGCACCCACTGCTGTTAACCATCCAAACATCAGAATAGGCACTGCACTCCTTTCCCCCTATGGAACTTTTTAACAAATTCCTGGAAACTGACAGTGTGTCAGATCACCAAAATCCAATCAGCCGTTCCTCGGTCCATTTCCAACCTCTCCAAAAACATTCATTAAAAACTGTAAACACAGGTGAAAACATATCCTACTTAGCAGACGTAATTAGCACGAGTAATGATCAGCAGTTATGTGCTCATAAAAAATAAAAAAGCATGTAGAATCACTATAAATCTAGCAAGATTATAGATGATTATTTGAGAGTAGGCAGTGGCATTCCTAAGTGGTGGCCCAGGGTGGCAATGGCCCCCCGGTGAAACACTGTGACACCGCAGTGCCCCCCCCCCCCCTCCCACCCGCCCCACCACTGGGTAGTCTAACATAATTTTATAAGGTGTTTTTCTATGTCATATTTTACATGTAGTAGATGTTTAAGAATAATTTATGGGTGCTGTATATTATTAACAAAATACAACAAAATAGGACAGATCACACTGTCCCACTCTGGTAGAACACCAGGAGGCGTGAGCACGCTAATCTGGTGATGATGAGAATTGTGCCGTCAGTCAGGCTGAAGGCCTACTTGCCTTAGCTGAGTGTGGACTATACAGCTGCTGGCTTGGGGCCTTATTTGGATGCCGAGAGATGCCTCTGCTAATGGGAATGCAACATAAATCACTTAATACTTACTTAAAAATGTGTTTGTGCTTTTTCTGGTTTTGTCTGTCGTTTGTGGCAATGTTACATTTGCCGCTAAGTTATCGCTAGTAGCATTAGCTTGCTAGCTCATTTTTTTAAAATTTAAGATAAATTTCCTCAAATCATAAAAGCATATCGCATTGTGCGATATTGAGTAGGAAAAAAAATGCCTTTAGAACAAGAAGATGAAGTAAACAGAATAAACAAAGTATAATGCCAATTGCTTTTAATGAGACTAAGGTGCCAATATGGTAATATACAAGTGAGGCTTTTATAATTTTAGTGTTTTAAGACCTTTATACAGTTTTATTTTGTTCATAACAAGACAGCATCAAAAATTGGCCTAATGGACTTCCGGTTATGGCTGCCACGTAGGACGGACGTGTCTCGCTCTGCTCTGCTCCTGGAGAAAAAAATCGGCAAATAACTCTCTCATTTGGGAAAGAACGTATCCCAGCATTTGAGCGAGGATATGTCGGCGAAGCCTAAGGCTGGAAAACCAGGAAAAGGAAAAAGCGAGCCGCCGAAACAGTCCAAATTAACGGACTTTCAGGTCTGTGACGCAGCAAACAAGGCTCCATATATGGCGGAGGAGGCTGGCGGCGGTGCGATTTCTGCGGGGAATGGCGCAGATGCGCTGATGGCTGCCATGAGTTCAATGAGAGCGGACTTTTCCTCTAGATTTGATGGGATTATGACAGCGTTGGAAGGAATAAGAAAGGAATTGGGTGACTGTGTAGAACGAACGGCGCAGATGGAGCTCCGTCTCGCTAGTGCTGAAGATGACGTCACCCGTCTTCAATTAAAGGTGCGCACTTTGGAAAAAAAAAGATAAATCTCTGGAAGATAATATTTTGGATTTGGAATCTCGGTCGAGACAGAATAATTTGAGGCTGGTGGGTCTTCCAGAGGAATCAGAAGGTCGGGACGTATGTTCCTTTCTGGAAAAGTGGATTCCGGAGGTGCTGGGCAGCGAGGAGTTGCAATCAGCAGTGGTTCTGGAAAAAGCACATCGTATTGGCCCACGGAGAGATAAGGGACCGCCGAGGACCTTAATTATGAAGTTTCTTAGCAACAGAGACAGGATGAAGATCTTCAACGCTGCACGTGCTAAAGGAGAGATTAAACACCAGGACCAGCAGGTGCGGTTCTACCCAGATTTGGCCACAGGAATCCAACAATTGAGGAAGCAGTTTGATCCCGTACGTAAGGAGCTGCGCAACCTTGGGATTCGTCATGGTGTAATCTATCCTGCGAGACTGCTGACCACGTATGAGGGCAGAACCCACATCTTCAAGAGCCCAGAGGAGGCGCAGGAGTTCATCAAGAAGATCAAAGAAGAAGAAGAGACTGGTGGGAGCTAAGCATGAACAAAATATAAGGTAGAATAATTAAGCATTTGCACAGGCATCTGACTGACTTGAAGTAAATAGTAAGTTTACAAAATATAGATTGTATTATATATTAAAAAAAAAACAAAAACAAAACAAACAAAAAAAAAAAACTATGATGTACAAAGTTGTTAAAAATCTTGGAGTTAAGTTGGAAAACTACAGAGGAGAGTTAATGTTACGTCATTAAAAGCAGTAGAGTTAGGGTGATTGGGAGGATGAAGAAGGAGTGGCTTAGGCTGTTCCCCGTGGGTGTGGAACGGTCGATGGCTATATCGGGAGACAGAATTTTTCTTTTGATTTTGGGGGGTTTGCCACAAGTGTGGGAAGGGGAAATTTGTTTGTGTGTAGTTTGTAGGATGAATGTTCAACCACTCATGTTTTTGCTTCTCTGTATGAGCATGTTTACACTGCAAGGTAATCCCAAACTCTCTATTGATCATGGACCAAAGTGTTAATCTTAATTTAACTTCATGGAATTGCAGAGGTCTACAAAATTTAAAAAAACTTAAACAAGTTATGAATAAAATAAAGGACATGGGTTCAAGAATTGTGTTTTTACAAGAAACTCATCTGATAGAGGAGGATGTTAAAAGAATTAGGAGTAGATGGCAGGGAAGTGTATTCACCTCTTCATTTTCATCCCGAGCCAGGGGAGTTATGACTCTCATACATAAATCAGTTCCTTTTCAAGTGAAAAATGTAATTGGAGACAAATTTGGAAGATATGTAATCATTCAAGGTTCTTTGCTATTAGAAAATATAAATCTTGTGAACTTATATGGTCCCAATATAGATGACCAGAAGTTCTTTGCTAATTTATTCCTCATCTTATCATCACTTACAGGGCAACATATAATAGCAGGGGATTTTAATTGTACATTGAATCCAGGTGTGGATAGATCAACAGGACTGGATTGTACGCACATTGGATGTAGGATGACTATTAATCATTTTATGAAAGAATTGAGATTGTTAGATATATGGAGAGAAATGAAACCACAAGTTAAAGCCTATTCTTGTTATTCCAGTACCTACAAGACATTCTCACGTATTGATTATTTTTTGATTTCCACAGAATTAAGGTCCAAGATTCAAAACTGCTTTTATGATAACATCGTGATCTCTGATCATGCACCCTGTTGTCTAATATATGTAGATAAAAAATTGATAAAGGAATCAGGTAGATGGCAATTTCAGCATAAATGGCTTCAGGATGAGGAATTTGTCAAGTATATAGAAAAACAGATAGACGAGTTCTTTGACATCAATACTACACAAACATCAGCATGTGTAAAGTGGGAGGCTTTCAAAGCTTTTATTAGGGGACATATTATTAGTTATACAGGATCAAAATCTAAGAAGACTCGAGAGGAGAGAGCTAAATTGGAACATAAAATAAAAAATCTTCAGGAAAAAGTGTATGCAGGAAGTGACCCAAGGTTGGAGAATGAATTACTGATTTTGAGAGCTGAATACGACAAAAAATCAGCGAATAGAGCTGCCTCGAGTCTTCTAAGATTGAAACAATCTTTTTATGAACAAGGTGAAAAATCAGGAAAATTATTAGCATGGCAGATTAAACAATTGGAAATTAAAACACCAATTACCAGTATTATAAGTAACGGACAGGTAGTTATAGATCCTTTAGAAATTAATAGAGCCTTTAGAGATTACTATGAAAAATTATATGATACCAAAAATGAACCTGATTTAACAAAACTAAATGGGTTTTTGAACGAACTATCTATACCGTGTATTCCAAATGAAAACAGGGAGATATTGGAGTCTAAAATTAGTCAAGAAGAAGTTGGGCTAGCCATTGATAATATGAAATCAGGAAAAAGTGCAGGACCAGATGGTCTTCCAGTTGACCTTTATAAAAAATTTAAGAATAAATTAATAAAACCTTTTTTGGAAATGGTTTTAGAAGCATTTCAAAATAATAATTTACCATCATACATAAATAATGCCTTAATTATACTGCTGCCAAAACCAGGTAAGCCCTCTAATAAATGTGAAAATATGAGACCAATAAGCCTATTAAACGCCGACCTTAAGATAATCTGTAAAATTTTAGCAAGACGAATACAAGAAATTTTACCAAATATTATTAATCGAGATCAGAATGGCTTTATAAAGGGTAGACAAGGCTTCCATAATGTAAGAAGACTATTTAATATTATTTATTTTAATAAAGAAGCACCGGATACAGCTCTCCTATCATTGGACGCCGAAAAGGCCTTTGATAGAGTTGAATGGCCCTTTCTTTTTGAAGTCCTACAAAGGTTTGGACTTGGAAATAATTTCATAAAATGGGTTCAAATAATATACAATAATGCTACAGCAGAAATCCTAACAAATAACAATATTTCAAAACCAATAAAAATCAATAGAGGATGTCGACAAGGCTGTCCACTTTCACCTTTACTGTTTACTATGGCAATTGAACCTTTAGCGATAGCGATACGTTTACATTCACAAATATATGGAATTAAAGTTGGACCAACAGAACATAAAATCTCCCTGTACGCCGATGATATAATTTTGTTTATGTCGAATCTAAAAAAATCAATTCCAACCTTGTTGAATTTAATAAAGAATTTTGGGGAAATATCAGGATATAAAATAAATAAAACTAAATCTTCAATATTAATGCTAAATGAGACCCAGAGAAATTACCCAGCCCCTGAGGTAAATCAATTCAATGTTGTAAATCAGTTTAAATATTTAGGAATCCAAATTATGCCTAAGCTAGAATCAGTCGCCAGTGTCAACTATGAAGCCTTAATGTCAGATATCAGTGAGTTAACTCAGAGATGGATGTCACTACCAATGTCGATGATCGGGAGAATCAATATACTTAAAAGTAATATTTTACCTAAAATACTTTATTTATTTCAATACATTCCCTTATCACCACCTTTACATCTATTCTCAAGAATAAAAAAAAAGTTAGTGGAATTTATATGGAACAACAGGAGGGCTAGATTACGTTTGTCTTTATTATATTTACCATTTGATCGTGGAGGTCTGAAATGTCCAAATTTTATGTTGTATTATTGGTCGGCACAACTGAGGTCTATGACATATTATTTTTCATCAAATGATCTCCCTCACTGGACTGAAATGGAATCATACAATTTACCTTTACCTCTTCCCATATTCATATACTCAGATTCGGCAAAAAAATTACAAAAACAAGTTAAAAATCCATTTGTAAAGCATATGATCAAAATATGGTGTGAAGCTAAAAACTATTTAAAAGAACCACAGTTATTGTCACAATTTAGTCCAATATGGGGTAATCAATATTTTAAACCAGGGAGAGCGGACGCTGTATTTCAAGTATGGAATTTAAAAGGGATACAAAAGATTCAGGATTTATATTTGCCAGGTGCAGACAACATAATGTCTTTTGAAGAGCTGAGGATCAAATTTAATCTCAATAGAACACATTTTTTTAAATATCTTCAACTTAGAAACTTTATTCGATCAAATCAAAATAAAGCTCTCACTCGACCTATTTATTCATCCTTGGAAAAAATGATGATGAAAGATAGTAAAAGAAAGGGTATTATTTCAGAGTTTTATAACTCATTGACACTATCTTCAAGTGAAAATTCACTGAAAAGATTAAACTACTGGAAAGAAGATCTGCAAATTGAAATTTCAGAGGAACAATGGGAATTGGCTTGTACAGAAGCTCAAACCAAATCAATAAATGCACGCCTTAAATTGATACATGGTTAATGCGGATGTATGTTACACCGGAGGAGTTAAATAGATATAACAAAAATATACCAGATACATGCACAAAATGCATGGAAAGTAAAGGAACCCTATTTCATTGTTTATGGGAATGTAGATTAATAAGAATGTTTTGGGAAGAGGTGAGGGTAACAATTGAAAAAATAATCTCAAAACAAATCATATTGAATCCTAAACTGTTTTTGTTGGGTCTGTACCCAGAAAAGCATAATTTTAATAAAAGTGAAAGAACATTCATAGACCTCAGTTTGCTTAATGCCAAAAAATGTATTGCACTATTATGGAAAAAGACTCATAGACCAGATGTGACTCAGTGGTTAAGACAGATGTTAACAAACCTTCCATTAGAAAGAATAACATATATACTAAAATCAAAGGAAATTGTGTTTGAGAATATATGGAGACCTTTTATTGATTATGTAAAAAATTTAAACATAACTCTTGAAGAAGAAGGTGAATGATGTGTGTGGACCTTGTAAATTCCAAACTGGTGAACATAATATGTATACTTATGTATTGGATTGTCTAGACTAAACAGAGGAGCATTGTTGAAGACTTGATTTTGTTGGTGGTTGTTGGTGTTTTTAGTGCATTTTTTTTTTTTTGTAGTACTTTAGTGTTAGTGTTTGATTGTTTGTATCATGTTTGTTAAAAAAAAAAAAGGTTCAATAAAGATATTGTGGAAAAAAAAAAAATTGGCCTAATTATAAAGCAACTCCATTTATGTTCTATCTACAGGTCAGTAAGATGCCACCAAAGAAAGAGGAAATGGAAGAAATCAAAAAAGCTCTGAGCTTTATGTCAGATGAATTGGCCAAATTGACTAACCAACAGGACAAAATAATAGGCCTAATAGAACAGGTACAAGCCCTAAATTTAAAAATTCAAGAAAAAGACAAAAAAATTATGGACCTGGAGCAACACGGGCGTCTTTTGGAGCAACGCGTCGAGGATCTTGAACAAGGTTCTCGTATTGATGACCTAGTTATAAGTGGACTAGACATCAGATATCAGTCCTACGCCCATGCCACAGTAGGACTGAGTGGTGAAGATGCACCCATGAGTGAGTCAATGTCCTTAGAAAATCAAGTGCTTCAGTTCCTTAATGATAAAGACATTAAGGTAGAAGCCAATGCAATCTCAGCCTGTTATGCTCTACCGAAGAAAGATAACAAAACAAAGAAATCAATTGTGATGCGCTTTGTGAACAGAAGGGTAAAGAATAACATACTGAGGCAGGCAAAAAAGCTAAAGGAAACTCAAGTTTACATAAATGAACACCTGACAAAAAAAAACGATGAATTAGCACGACAGGCACGGATGCTAAAAAAACAAGATAAGATACAAGCAACCTGGACAAGAAACTGTAGAATTTGGATTAAACTAAATGGATCACCCGAGCAAGCAAAAAGTATTATGATCAGAGATGCTACTGACTTAGATAAATACAGATGAACACGGATTAGAAAATTACGAGCCAATGATAATCCATACTCATACACACGATAAGAATAGTTCTTTGATACACCATGCCAAAGTACTTTAATAAAAATAACCAAAACAAACAAAAACTTATGACCGACTCAAGTAGACATCAATTATCCCCAGTTGGAGGAAGTCATTTGACACAGAATGAGGAAACTCAAACTCTGAAAACATACCATTATGCTGAACATAAACCACAAGAGATGGAGAATGATATTGATCCTGATAACCACTTTTTCAACAATATTCATAACCACTGTGAATATTACACTGAAAAACAATTCAAAAGTCAAATGCAATTAGATGGTAAACTATCAATAATACACTTCAATAGCAGAAGTCTTAACAAAAACTTTCCACAGATTCAGGACTATTTAAAACAGCTAGACAGAAAATTCACAGCTATTGCAGTCTCTGAAACTTGGCTTAACAAAGAGCAGGCTCCCCTGATGGCAATAGAGGGATACCAGATGTTTTATATTAACAGAACTCAAAAAAAGGGTGGTGGTGTTGCACTGTATATTGATGACCTGTACAGGTGTAAGCTTGTAAATGAAATGTCCTTAGCACTACCAGGGATTTTGGAATGTGTTACTGTTGAGATTGACCTAGACAAAACAAAAAATCTAATCATAAGCTGCATATATAGAACACCGGGAACTTGCATTGAGACATTCAGAGATAAATTAGTCGAGCTGTACAATAATATTACTAGTAAGAAAATGGTAGCAATTTGTGGAGATTTCAATATTGACTTACTGAATCCTCATCAACAAAATGTAGTTACAGAGTTCATGAACTCTATGTACAGCATGAGTCTATATCCCACAATAACACATCCCAGTAGAATCACAGTTCACTCTGCTACACTTATTGACAACCTGTTTGTCAATGTTTTCGATAAGAAAATAGAAAGTGGATTATTGATAAATGATATAAGTGACCACTTGCCAACCTTTGCACTTATCCATGGCCACACGGGGCCCAACGCAGAAAAAACTTCAAAATCGTTCAGACACAAATCACCAAATGCAATCAGTTCTCTTAAAGAGGACTTGCTGAAGCAAGACTGGACAGAAGTCTATGTATCAGATGTAAATGAAGCCTATGACACATTTATAAACATTGTAACCACTCTTTATGAAAAAAACTGCCCATTAGTAATAAAAAAGCTTAAACACAAATTTGCAAATAAGCCATGGTTAACCAAAGGACTACAAAAGGCGTGTAAAAAGAAAAATTCATTATATAAAGCTTTCCTAAAGAAAAGAACAAAAGAAGCAGAGCAGTGGTATAAAACATACAAAAATAAGTTAACATATATAATAAGATGTAGTAAAAGAGACTATTACAGTAAAGAACTGGAGAAAAACAGAGACAATATTAAAAATACATGGACAATACTCAACAGTATCCTTGGAAATAAAAGCAGAAATACAAGCTACCCAACTAATATTCCAAAAAATAATAAAACGACTCAGAGTGTGAATATCGCTTCACCTGCAGATGAATTTAATAATTTTTTTGTTAACATTGGACCTAAACTGGCCCGAGAAATACCCACTACGGTGCCAACAGGTGATACAATATGCAATAACACTGCTGTAAAAGACTCCATCTTCATAAAGAACACAGACGAAAGAGAGGTCATTGAAATTGTTAAATCGTTCAAAAGTAAAACATCTACTGACTGTGATGGTATCGACATGCTACTAGTCAAAACTGTTATCGAATGCATAGTAAAACCACTGACGTATATCTGCAACCTGTCTCTCCAATCAGGTATATTTCCCAATGCAATGAAAATAGCTAAAGTAATTCCGATATACAAGATGGGCGACAGAGGGGAACTCTCAAACTATAGACCAATTTCACTATTACCACAATTTTCCAAGATACTTGAAAAAATATTCTATGAGAGAATTGACAACTTCATACTGAAGAATGATTTATTATGTGAGCAGCAATATAGGTTCAGACACAAGAGGACAACTGCATATGCCCTAATGGAATTTACAGAAAAAATATCAACAGCCATTGAAAATAAAGAGTATTCAGTTGGAGTATTCCTAGATCTTAAAAAAGCATTTGATACAGTAGATCATAATTTATTATTAAAGAAACTACAAAATTGTGGTATTAGAGGGGTAGCACTGTCCTGGTTAAGTAGTTACTTAAAGAATAGATATCAGTATGTATGTGTTAGCAACAAAAACTCAGAGTTGCTGAAGGTCACCTGTGGAGTCCCACAGGGTTCAGTTTTGGGACCATTATTATTCAATATGTATATAAACGATATATGTAAAGTCTCAGAAAAAATGGACTTAATATTGTTTGCCGATGACACTAATCTGCTATGCAGTGGAAACAATTTGGAACAACTTCTGGATACACTCGGGAAGGAATTAGGAAAGCTTAAACTGTGGTTTGATTCAAACAAATTAACACTCAATTTAAGTAAGACAAAATTTATAGTCTTTAACAACCATCACAACAATCCAGTACCCAAACTCAGTGTAAATGGTGTAGAGATTGAAAGGGTATCTGAAACCAAATTCCTTGGAGTAATAATTGATAACAAACTGTGTTGGAAGTCACATATTAATTATATTAAAAGTAAAGTCTCCAAATCAATTGCAATATTACACAGAGTGAAATATTTGCTGAATCAACCCACACTATACACCTTGTATCATTCATTAATACTCCCATACATGACATATTGCAATGAAGTATGGGGAAATACATATAAAACAAACATATATCCAGTCTTTATGCTTCAAAAGAGAGCTATTAGAATAATAAACAAAGCAGCTTACAGGGAACCAACAAACCCACTTTTTCTTAAACAAAAAACTCTCAAGTTGAAAGATCTGGTTGACTTTAAAACCGCAATAATAATGTTCAAAGTGAAGAATTTATCACTGCCTGCAAATATCCAAAAGTTGTTCCAAACAAGGGAGAAACGATATCACTTCAGAGGAACATGTATATTTCAAAAGCCTACAGTGAGAACTACCACCAAGCAACACTGTATTTCAGTGCAAGGAGTCAGATTATGGAACGATTATGGACCTGAATTAAAATCATGTACAACGCTTGGACAATTTAAACAAAAACTAAAGGAAGAAATACTCCAAACATATTTACAAGACGACATGTAAACTCACATAAGGATTGACATATCCAGCCTGTGTTGTGTTGTAGCTTAGTTTTTTTTTTTCTCTCTGTGACATTCTGTCTTAGATTTGTCTTGAATAGTAACTGCTTAACTTAGCTTAGCTTAGTTTTCTTTTTTTTTTTTTTCCTCTCAGTCACACTTTGTCTTAGCTTTGTTCTAAATTGTAATCACTCTTGTCTTGTTTACTCTTTTTTCTTTGAATTCTTGGATGGAATATGGGTGGGCAATATAAGCTGCGGCTTCAGCCATCACCCATTTCGGATAACTCACGTGGAATTGTTTAGTAGAAGGAGTCTTTGTCTAATTTGACCTTGTTGTTATATTATACAGTTTCTTTAACCTGTACTGTATTATCCGAAATAAATAAATTCATTCATTCATTCATTCATTCATTCATGTGTGGAAAAAACTTTTCCAAATGATTTTTGCATTTGAAGGTCAAATCTTATATGGTCCAGTAAAGTTGGAGAAGTTTGTTGGGTGTTATCTAGAAGTGTAAAGTTTGCCAGAAACTGTGAAATTACAGAAAAAAAAAAAAAGACATGTTCTCCTTTTTCAATGATGGAACCATAGAATGTAGAGGAATTTCTATTAACTAGTCCATATGCCCGTAGAAAGTAAGTATTCTTGTCTGAAAACAGGTATCCCAATTAGGCTTTACAGGCCCAAATGCAGGCTGTATGTAAGTGGAATACAAAGAGGTGTAGCCTATATGTAGGCAATCACATGTTAGATTTTGGCAAATAGGAAAGGGACTGAACACTAAGATTTATTTGATTGTGTGAATATTAATTACAGAATTACTGAAAATTAATGGGACATCTAATATTAGAAACTGTTTAAGAATCCTTGTTTATTTGTTCGTCAGACTTATTTGTGTGCTCTTTTATGAGTTATAGTCATGAGTGTTGCATCTTGCACTTGAATGGGAGTTGTTGAGTCATCATTAAAATTGTTTTATAGTGTGTCATCAATAAACAAATGTACTATCACAGGACACGTTTACAAATATTTTAGACTCATTGTCGTGCATCCTTTTATATTTTAGCAACAACAACAACAACAACAACACAGCAGTCTGTCGGGGCGACAATGATTGTTTCGTTTAGGTCTGATCAGATTCCTCCACGCAGCTCTGTCCTTCTCCTTCTGCTGCCAGGAACAACTGACCTTGTTAACCCGGGTGACGTCCAAGCCTGTATGAATTGCTTTCTGACTGACCATTTCATGAAACTGCTTGCAAACTATTTGAGTACCACTAGCTTTTGCTGGACTAGCGGTACATTCTTGGCAGATAGAGGGGTATTACAGACGTGGACAAAATTGTTGGTACCCCTCTGTTAATGAAAGAAAAACCCACAATGGTCACAGAAATAACTTGAATCTGACAAAAGTGGTAATAAAGAAAAATTCTATGAAAATTAACCAATGAAAATCAGACAATGCTTTTGAATTGTGGTTCAACAGAATTATTTTAAAAAACAAACTCATGAAACAGGCCTGGACAAAAAATGATGGTACCCCTAGAAAAGATTGAAAATAATGTGACCATAGGGACATGTTCAACCAAGATGTGTCCTCTAATTAACATCACAGGTGTCTACAAACTTGTAATCAGTCAGTCGGCCTATTTAAAGGGTGACAAGTAGTCACTGTGCTGTTTGTTGACATGGTGTGTACCACACTAAACATGGACCAGAGGAAGCAAAGGACAGAGTTGTCTCAGGAGATTAGAAAGAAAATTATAGACAAGCATGTTAAAGGTAAAGGCTATAAGACCATCTTCAAGCAGCATGATGTTCCTGTGACTACAGTTACACACATTATTCAGAAATTTAAGATCCACGGGACTGTAGCCAACCTCCCTGGACGTGGCCGCAGGAGGAGACGGATAATATGAATGGTAACAAAAGAGCCCAGAACAACCTCTAAACACATTCATGGTGAACTCCAAGGTCAAGGTACATCAGTGTCAGATCGCACCATCCGTCATTGTTTGAGCCAAAGTGGACTTCATGGGAGACAACCAAGGAGGACACCACTGTTGAAAACAAATCATAAAAAAGCCAGACTGGAATTTGCCAAACTGCATGTTGATAAGCCACAAAGCTTCTGGGAGAATGTCCTATGGACAGACGAGACAAAACTGGAACTTTTTGGCAAGGCACATCAGCTTTATGTTCACAGACGCAAAAATGAAGCATACCAAGAAAAGAACAGTCTCTACTGTGAAACATGGAGGAGGTTCTGTTATGTTCTGGGGCTGCTTTGCTGCATCTGGCACAGGGTGTCTTGAATCTGTGCAGGGTACAATGAAATCTCAAGACTATCAAGGTATTCTAGAGAGAAATGTGCTGCCCAGTGTCAGACAGCTTGGTCTGAGTCGCAGGTCATGGGTCTTGCATCAGGATAATGACCCAAAACACACAGCTAAAAACACCCAAGAATGGCTAAGAGTGAAACATTGGACTATTCTAAAGTGGCCTTCTATGAACCCTGATCTAAATCCTATTGAACATCTGTGGAAGGAACTGAAACATGCCGTCTGGAGAAGGCACCCTTCAAACCTGAGACAACTGGAGCAGTTTGCTCATGAGGAGTGGGCCAAAATACCTGCTGAGATGTGCAGAAGTCTCATTGACAGTTACAGAAATCGTTTGATTGCAGTGATTGCCTCAAAAGGTTGTGCAACAAAATATTAAGTTAAGGGTACCACCATTTTTGTCCAGGCCTGTTTCATGAGTTTGTTTTTAAAATAATTCTGTTGAACCACAATTCAAAAGCATTGTCTGATTTTCATTGGTTAATTTTCATAGAATTTTTATTTCTTACCACTTTTGTCAGATTCAAGTTATTTCTGTGACCATTGTGGGTTTTTCTTTCATTAACAGAGGGGTACCAACAATTTTGTCCACGTCTGTATCAGTGGCAAGGACAGGCCAAGACAAACTGACTCCAGTATCTGTTGCAGTGACTGACCAGATGATAGGTTTGTTTATCTCTGCTCTTTGTATAGTGCATGTCAACAAAAATGCCTCCAACACCTCTCTAGTTAGAGCGAAAATAGCTTGTTGTTGTTGGATTTGTAAATCTTTGTATTTTTTTGCTTAATCTTGGTGTCTTGGTTATTTCCAAATGAATCAAAGGCTTGTGAATTTGCCAGTTGCTCATCTGTCTGCTTGTAAATAAATGCACAAGGTGCTACAAGGATATAGTATGACAGTGATAATGCTTCACAGCTGTAGGGGACCCCAGGATCAATTCTTCCATACGCTGTAAAAAATAATTAGGGTTATTCTACTTAACAAAGTTAGTGTTGGGGCTGCGTCAAAATGCAAAACACCCAACATTATTATACTCAGCAGAATGACCCGTTTGGCTGCAACTGTTGCATCAGTGTTGCCCATTTGTCAGCAAATAAAAAATGGTTTATTTTGTTGTTTGGGCGGTTTTTGTCACAGTCGTCGTTTAAAGCGTGCACATATGTGTCCGCATATGATATGCAATTGATCTGGCCATTCCACTTCACAATCATGGTGGTATTATTATTAACTTTTAATTTTTAGATAGCCGTACACTGGGAGGAGCGCCATGTTGAACCTTCAGTGCCGCAAAGAACAGCAGTGGCACACAGGTGAAGCAGCAGCTGAGACACCGTCCCATTAATCGGGCAGGCTGGGCTTGGCTCCTTGGGAAGGACTGTGATCAGCCAGTCCAGCAGCTGCCCCCCCCCCCCACACCCGGGGCACCTCATGTTCTCCCCATATCGATGGCCTAAACGCAAAACGTCCTAACTGAAAAATGCACTTTTTTGAGAAAACTAAAAAAAATACCTTTTTGTTTTCTTGCAGAATGCTATGGTTTTTTTTTCTGTCACAATAAAGGGCGGGACTGTCTTGCAGATATGAGCAGCCTTCCTTGTTGTCATCATCCAAAGTGAAATCCGCAAATCAGAAAATCCTGCAGATAGGTATTGCATTTCAGCCACCAATATGCCGAATTATCCTTTAGAGCTACACAATCACGGCAACATTATAGTATAATTTTTTTAAGCATTAAATCTTCAGTATTCTCTTTTCCTGGTCAAATTTGTCATTTTTCGCTGTGGTGACCAACTGGTCGTGATGCCGCGTATTATCCAATCAGCATGGTCATGATGGCGTGTATTATCCAATCAGCATGGCCGTGATGCTGCGTGTTATCCAATCAGCACAGAGTCAATCCAAAACCCCACCCACACTTCAGGGCATGAAGAAACAGAGCAGTGGCTAAACTTTTATTGATAAAAATTACATATTTTCACTGAGCAACTCCATATTCAGTGATGCACACCCTCATAACCTCAGCAAAACACTTGTAAAATCTGAGATCAGTCTGACGAGGGGTTTGGGAGATATCTCAGGAACAGACAGACAGACAGACACACACACACAGAGATTTTGTGCATTTATAGATATTAACCTTCTGATTTAAAAAGTCTCAAGAATACATTTTTAAGAATCTTAAAACTTATGTCTAGTAATTAGTTTTCAACTAGTCTATATAAGCCGGCCGTTGGTCGAACCTCGGATTCAGGAGGAGCAATGTGGTTTTCGTCCTGGCCGTGGCACATCGGACCAGCTCTTTACCCTCTCGAGAATTCTTGAGGGTTCGTGGGAGTTTGCCCAACCAGTTTACATGTGTTTTGTGGACTTGGAGAAGGCATTTGACCGCGTCCCTCGTGGATTTTTGTGGGGGGTGCTTCGGGAGTATGGGGTATCGGGCTTGTTGTTACGAGCTATTCGGTCTCTGTACGACCGTTGTGAGAGTTTAGTTCGCATTGCCAACACTCGGTCGGAGTCATTCCCAGTGAGAGTTGGACTCCGCCAGGGCTGCCCTTTGTCACCGGTCCTGTTCATAATTTTTATGGACAGGATTTCTAGGCGCAGCCAGGGAATGGAGGGTGTCATGCTTGGTGACCACAGGATCTCATCTCTGTTGTTTGCAGATGATGTTGTCCTGTTGGCTTCATCCAGCAATGACCTACAGCTCTTGCTGGGACGGTTTGCCGCTGAGTGTGAAGCGGCTGGGATGAGAATCAGCACCTCCAAGTCCGAGTCCATGGTCCTCAGCCGGAAAAAGGTGGATTGTCCTCTCCGGGTTGGGGACAGGCTCCTGCCCCAAGTGGAGGAGTTTAAGTATCTTGGGGTCTTGTTCACGAGTGAGGGGAAAATGGAGCGAGAGATCGACAGACGGATTGGAGCAGCATCTGCAGTGATGCGGACGTTGTACCGGTCTGTTGTGGTGAAGAGGGAGCTTAGTTCTAAGGCAAAGCTGTCGATTTACCAGTCAATCTACGTTCCTACTCTCACCTATGGTCACGAGCTTTGGGTAATGACCGAAAGAACGAGATCGCGGATACAAGCGGCTGAAATGAGCTTTCTCCGTAGGATTGCTGGACTCACCCTCAGAGATAGGGTGAGGAGCTCAGTCATCCGGGAGAGGCTCAGAGTAGAACCGCTGCTCCTCCACATTGAAAGGAGTCAGTTGAGGTGGTATGGGCATCTGATTAGGATGCCTCCTGGACGCCTCCCACTTGAGGTGTTTCAGGCACGTCCCACTGGGAGGAGACCCCGGGGCAGACCCAGGACTCGGTGGAGAGACTATGTCTCCCAGCTAGTCTGGGAACGCCTTGGTATCCCCTCTGAAGAGCTGGAGCAGGTGGCTGGGGAGAGGGAAGTCTGGGCTTCTCTGCTTGAACTGCTGCCTCCGCGACCCGGACCTCCGGAAAAGCGGTAGAAGATGGATGGATGGATGGATAGTCTATATAAGTCTATGACAACAGCATTAGAGAATTTCTGGACTTGAATTTTGGCTTTTTATTTCGATGTGCCACCACAAGATTTTCAGTGACCCCCATGTGGCCCCCCCACCCCATGAAAAACCTCTGGAGGCACCACTGAGAGGAGGTGACAAGTGCATGAATTGCTGGCTTTCCCAAACTGACGTGTAACTGTTGAGAAGCAAAAAAAATGCATGTGCTGACTGTGCACAGCACAGCAGCTCGTGGCTTTCTCCTTTTATACCTGACCAAGTTCCCTCGTTTGTCTTTCTGCTTATTTTGCATCTTACCCTCAGCTGCTGTTCTCTCCCTCTGTCCCACTCCAGGCCAAACCCTTATTCTCTCTCACACACAGCGAAGCTATGAAATCAAATCTTGCAGTGCTCCGTATCCATAAAGCAGCTGACACCAGGCTGCGTTTAGCACAGATTCCAACACGGAGACGCAATAAAAACAGGTCACTTTATTTTTATTGGAATACACATGGTCTGCTGTACAGTTGGCAGCTTTGACAGACATGCATGTAGAGTGCGCTGGCCACAGTGAGGTTAAAACATGCAGCATCTATTAAGTTTTAAAATGAAGGGGATGGGGGAGTGAAAAGAAACAACTCATTCCTGGCACTGATCAAAACCATTTGATCTAATGAGCCTACAATACATACACGTGTCATGTGCTTCACTCGTGCACACGTCCATGAGGCCTGCATCCTTCTCTCTCTGCTGGCAATTTGAAATGCATAGCACAGGAGATGGACAAGGCCCCGGATCTACTGCGGCTGTAAGCAGGAAGACAAAGCAGACTGGAGCACTGAATGAGCCCCACTTTAAAAAAAAAAAAAAAAAAAAAAAAAAAAAAAAAGGGACAACATATGGAGAAGAGCTCAGCAGCACAGAGCCGCTGAGCTCTGGTAAAAATGCACGTGACTGATGCGACTCTCCGCTTGTGTCGTCAGGTCTCCAGGATGTGAGAAAGGTCTGGCATTCAACGCACAAAAAAAAAAACAAAAAAAACCCCAACAATACAGGAAAGAAGAACTCTCCAGGAGTGTGATAACGAAGACAATTATCTTGCACACACGCAAAAAATCTTAACTGGTCAAATACTTTATATATTTCAATAATGAGGCCCACTTTACAAAATTACAAGAATTTCCTTAAATAAAATCTATCCAATAGTTTCTAAAATAAGACATCTTTTGTTTAACAAAGAAAAATAAAAACATACATCAGCTGAAAACAAGAGAAAAGAGAGATGCTCAGATCCCCCCATGAGCGACTGATGAGAGGAAACACTGGCACCGCCTCTTACTGTAAACTGGAAATACTGTGGAATGATTCTGGCACGACGTTCCAAGGCCGAGGCACAAACATGACTCCCTCACCGCCAAGCTCCACCTGCCGAGATGACCCTCACTACACATCCAGCAGCAGGCACGTGCACAGATAGACCTCAGCTGAGGCTCTAGCACCTGCCCCTCTGCCTTCTAAAGCGCCCATCTGGAGGTTTTTTTTTTTTTTTTTTTTACCGACTGCTGATCAAATGAGTTTTAATACCAAACAATCAATTTTGACATCCAGTTAATTGTGTGTGACTGGTGCAGGAGCCCCGTCTGCACCTGAAGGGATTAAGATAAAGTAGATACACCAAGTCAGTGCAGTAAAATGTAGGCTGCTCTACGAGGATTTACCGTTTTCAGTATTTACATCTGACAGTGATACGTTCAGCAGGTAGCTACTGATTTAAGGGGGCAGTATTCCCATCCAGCTGCTGCACATCAGTGGAAAAATATGAGAAGTTTAATATTGCGATAAATTGTCACTTTTAGGTATAATTCTGGGAAACAAAAGAAAAAACGCTTTAACAAAGGGGACTAAGGGGGCGTTCGTCATTTAAGGTCTTAAAGTCAAGTGCAGATTACAGCCTGTGCTGTCCAATGACACCATGACCCTCGCTTCACAATGGAGGCCATTTGAGGACAAGGGCCTGCACCTACCCCAGTCACTTCTCCAGTCTCCACTAAGTACATTCTAGTGCACTTTATAAAGAGACCCCCCCCATAAAAACACAAACAAACTTGAAAATAACGGATGCTTATACATATATGCACCGGAGAATTTCTAACTCTTTAGCAGGAAAGCGCACACAGCTGTCCTATTTACAGTGAGTACGTCACTGCTGAACCGTCCCTGTCCATCCTGCTTCTAGAAACCGCCAGTCAAGACGCAGCCCCGACCTTTGACCTTTAGGGTGCCCAGGGAGCTGCCCGTCACCGTCCCGTGACAGGCTGCTGGCCTTCAATAAAACGACTCTCTGAACCAGCAACACAAATCACTGCTGTATGGGGCCAAGGCTTTCCATTTGGGAAATGGGAATCCAAGGAAAACAGCAAAATGTCCAGGAGGGGAAAAGAGAGGAGGGGGAGAAGGGCACTTGGTTTGTCAGAATGCTTATTTCTAGCAAAGGGTAAACATGATGGAAATGTGTGATCTGAAGGTAAACAAACTTTTGAGTTAATTCTCTTTATGCAGTTGTCATGCCCAATCTTTATGAGACGATACAGACACTACATAGAGGACAGTTGGATTGTATACAATTTCCTGCTTGCATAAACCATAAAGTGACCAAGTGGCAACAGACTGAGCTCTGTGCTAGAGAAGAGCTAGAACATGTGAGAAGGACAGATACTACAGCTGGATGATGGCTGGTAGGGCACAGGTGAGCTGAAGGTCGTACCCAGCAGGGTCTGAGGCAGCACAGCACAGAATAGAGAAGCCAGGGAGAGAGCAGCCTGCCAAAGTCCCCAGTTCTTCAACAGATCCAGAACTTGGTGCGGCACTGTCACAGTTACGGTGACGTAATACCCCCTTTACACAAGGGTGGAGATCATTGCGGGACCGCCGAATGATGACAAAATGGCCAGCTCTCCAAATGATTTTTCAATCATGTCTCAATGATCACCAAGATCTCTCAATAATCTCAGTGATCTCTGTGGTCCTCAAAGTTTTTGACTCATTCCAAAACAATCTCTCAATGATCCTCAAAGGGAAGCGATTTCTCAACAATCTCTCTTGAGCTCTCCTTGACTGCTAAACATCTTTCAGCAATCTTTCAATGATCTCTCAGCAACCTTTCAATGAATGTCAAAATTTTCCAGCCCGAACATAGAGATAAGAAATGCAGTCATGTTGGTTTGTTGCGTCGAGCCATGAAGCTATTGGTCATTCTCAGCTGCATTTCCCCTCAACAACATTCATAAATCATGTCCTGGGATTAAAGTTTACATCGCCTGTCATTCTGCAGGGCCTCTTCTGTAACAGTCTAGAAAAACGAAGAAAGAAAAAAAAAAAAACTACCTGCAGGAACCTGTTGAAAGAGTTTATAGAGAAGTTTGAACATGTCAGCAGGGGTTGTGTCACAGACATGAAAAGAAAACACCCTACTTTATTACTGGCCAGAGGCTGAACCTGTCCTATGCCCCCTTGGGTGATGCAGTGGCCTGCGCCAATAAAGCACAAATTGATGTCTCATGATACGACTGAACAATACACCTCTATAGAAGTAAGTTGGGACGATCCGCACTGCGAACCAAGTCATGTACATACAAGCAGGACTGCCACTTCCTATTGAGAAGTCTTTCCTTTATATACACAGTATCTATGGCAGCACTGAAGAGATGTCTGCCCTGTCGGGCCAGGTTTGCTGGTAATCCAAAGTCCATTTCAAACAGAAGCTCCACTTTGTTACAGCGCTTCCAACACACGCACATGCATGAGGACAGTTGCAACAGCCAAGTGAATAACCATGGAAATTACATAACAGTTTGAGCTTCTAAACACCCTCGCCATTCTGTTTTCTACTGCATTTCACATGTGCAATTGGCTTTTTTTTTTTGACTTGAAATAGTTGAGAACAAAGGGAAGAGGGTGATGCAGAGCAGGAAGCGAATTACGAAGAATCAAAAACATGAATAAGGTCCCAGTCTGAAGAATCAAAAACATGAATAAGGTCCCAGTCTGTCAATCTTAATCTGAATGTCTGTGTTTATGTCAGTCTGAACGACCCGGAAAATGCAGCCGACCAGCAATCCTTTAAGCAGACAGCATGCTGAATCCCATTTTTGACCGTTTCCTCATTTATTACGTGGGAACATGTAAATGTTTAGTCAGTATCTCAGATCGCTGCATGTCAGAATATGGGGAAAAGGCCTAAAGTTAATCCTAGATTTAGAGACAGGTGTGGTTTCTGTGAAATATTTTATCATTGTGTTTTTACACGTGTGAAAAAGTTCTGAAATAGAGCACTATAAGCAAAAAAAGTGAACGGGGAAGAAGGTAATTCGCTTCCTGCTTTTGGTCACATTTAAAGATGTTTTGGTTTGTGAAGACCGCTGTAAGAAAACGCAGTCCTGTGAGGAAAAAAAAAGTTCCAGAGTATTTGGACTGACTGGAAATGGGGTCTGTCTTTTTAGTGACACATCCAGCTCCACTGAGGCTCTCATTCAAATTCTGAAGTCCTTCTTCCTCAATCCCCCTCTCCCGAGTATGCCAGCCTCTCCCTTGTCAAGTTTCAGGATTACACTATCACACATCCGACACGAGGAGCAGAAGAGGACACACTGGCTGGTGAGGCCACTCTCCAAACAAACAAACAAACAAACAACAAAAAAACAAGCTGTACAGGGGCTGAACACATCCTGTTTCCCACAGGAAGTGGTGTCAGTGTCTCGGCACGGACTTGGGGTCGGGTCTGTGGCCTGTTGTTCTATGTGGCTGCATCTGGGTTTTTCTGTTCTTGTTGCTGAAGCTTCAGATGTTGTAGAAGCCATTAGTATATGGATGACTTGGATTTTGGACCTTGCTGTGCCGTTGAGAGCTTGATGGAGTGCTGTGATGGGAAAAAAAAGGAACAATTAGGCTTAATCCCTCACAGTAACAAAATGATTCGTATTTGGAGATGTGGCTGCTGTGGAATTGCCTCATGGTTGCTAGAAAGAACAAAGTAGCGTGGAGACTGGTTTTAATCGCCACTCTTCCATGTGAAATCTTTATAAATGATTTGCAGAGTCTTTGGTGTGGGATGCGATGCATCAGCTCAGTATGTAGAACAAAGCATAACATAACATTGTCAGTACTAAAGGGATAAAATGTGGCTCTGTTAGCTGTTGTTTTGATGGATTTGTAAAGAAATTATCAGAGGGACGGCTTGTGCCAGCTTACAATGGAGCTCTCAAAAACTGCAAGACAAGACAATGGAATGGGATAATTCTGGGCTCGTATTCAAAGTGTCCCAGAGCTAAGAGTTACTCCTAGTGACACAATTCTTAGAAATTTCTCAAAATTATCAATCATTTTCTAAGAATTTCCATCTAAATTTAGGAGGAACTCCTAGCAAAAATAAAAGTTTTAGCCCTTAAAAGTGCTCTCAAGCCAAGAACATGAACATGGTTTTTCTGGAGGGGGCTGTCATGGGGAAAAAAAAAAAAAGATGATCCCAGGGTTAATGCAGGGTGAACCAGGATGCACGAACAAACACAGAGCAGAGCTGAACAGGGAGACTTCCCCTCGCTGAACTATTGTGTTTACCACAGATTTTGTTTCAGGATGGGCTTGTCTCAGCCAGCAGCTGAAGACGGTCGGAGCCGCTGCACACTTTATGGGATTGACTGGAAAAAAAAAAATGCTCTAAAGAGAAACTTTTCACAAAGACACTGTGACATTTGTGTAATTATGGCACACACACCTGTCTGCTGCAGCTTCAAATCAAAGCCCAGATCGTTTTTTAAAATTTTTTATTTAACCTTTATTTAACCAGGCAGGACTGATTAAGAACACATTCAGGGTTTCCTCTGGTAACATTTCCGTATGGCAGACCACCACCGTTGGAAATATGCTGCCACGCCTATGATATATTAATTTAAGAAAAAAATATGAAAGAATGACGCTCTGCAAGTGTGCACACAAACACTATTGTCATCCACGCGGAAGCGCAGCGCAGCGCCCCGCCCGGCCCACCCAGCGCCCGCGTGACTGTTCCAGTCTGTAAGTACAGTGTCTCTCGAGCGTTACTGTCTGAGAGAAGCATGAGCTTATTAAAGTACTTCAAACGTGGAAAAAAAGCACACGAGGTATGTAAGCAGTGGAGGCATTTATGGTGGTTTTAACCCGCTGGTAACGGGAACAATAATGGAAGAGTCACTTAGCTAATAGGTGTTGTTATGATTTACTGCAGGGAAAGGCAAGAGTGACTGAAGAATTGCTCAGGATTTACTTCACTTAACTAATGTATGTTAATTATTATGTACCTGGCAAATTAAGATGACCGAAATTCATGAAGTTGGTGATTTTAATCCGTCAGCAGCCTTCAGGCAAACTAAACGTGCCAACATTTGGATTTCAAAATAAGGGAGGTTTTTCCTGCTGTCTGGGTGGTGAGAGTTCTAAAAAACTATCCACCTTATTCCTAGCACCCATGATGCCTTGGGTGAATTATGGGCACAACTTCCGGTACTAGTTTAAAAAGTGGGGTTGTCAATGAAACGGGACACATTTCCGTGTTAAAAAACAATGACTTTAGCGTAAAAAAATATGGGAACACGGCCTTTTGCACCTCAAAAAGTAATGTAATCATACCACTTCCCACGACTGTTGAGGGATGAGAAGATGACCTTAAAAAGTGGCCTGGCAAACAGTAGCTCTGTTAGTTAGCTCTGCTGCTAAAATGCTAACACTGTAAACAAATAAAAGCTCTGAGATATATCAATGTCTCCACCGTAATAAAGTTGGTTGTATTTTGTTAAAATATGTTGGACATAATCAAATTTACCTCAGAGCAGATGTAGAATCTAGTCAGAGCCACAAAGAACCACAACACCGTACTTGGGTCTTTTAATGTCGGGGTAAAACAGACAGCTGCAGCTGTTTACTTTACCCCGAAATTAAAATGCTCATGCTGCTGTCATGCCGTGAATGCTTGTCATTTAACTTTACATGTACAGACCTTTTATGACAATTGTTTAAAATTTTATTTATCTATATTTTGTGATAATTTAAAAATTAATGCATGCTGAAGCTACTAGTCCATATTGTTCGTATGCAGTGCAACAAATGCAAACCCCCCACCTATTTGATATCTTTCTTAAATCGTTAAGCCCTAGGAAGCAACCTGTTACTATTTTTTAAAATTTATTATTTTACTTCATGCAGCCTTGCATCTGGTAACATATATAAACGTCAGATCTGTGACATTCATACAAGTGAAAACATACCTGGTGCTGTTGTGTCTGTACCACTATCACACCAACAGTCCTTTTTAGTTTTCTGTGCATGATCTACGCATTGCTATTGAAGCCACAGATTTAGCTGAGGTTTAGGAGTCTCACACCACGAACAGCAGCAAGAACCAGAACTATGCAAAAACATTCAAAAATACAAAAACTACAAGTGCTGAAATTATTTGCCACTTGACTGCAAAACAGGTATGTGGACTATACATTAAAATGAATTTGAAACACTTTTAAAAATGCTATTTTAAATGCCCCACTACTCCACTCTTGCCGACTGATTTAACACTACTTCAGCTGAAACTGGAAGTTGCGCCCATAATCGTTTCTACAGTAGCGCCCTCAGGAATAAGGTGGATAAATATATAGAAACATTACAACAGGAACAACGGCATCTTTGGTCATTAAAGTTGATTTATTTCTTTAAATATAATTTTAATAATTATATTTCTTTGAATTCAGATTTAAAGTTATTGTTCTGTTCTGGCTCTGCAAAATTATGGTCAAAAGTTTAAACTGTATGAGGAAAAAAGTAAAAATTTTGCCAATTAATTTATTAGAAAAACAGTAATTTTATAATAATCTGCCTTTGTCCATCAGACAGGCCTCTTCACTGTCCAATTTTAAAACCCCTCTTAAAACCCATTTTTATTTTATTTGGCTTTTGACCCAGTTTGAGACACTGATTTTGTTTGTTCTTATTGTCTCTATTGTATGACTGTTTTCTTTGTGCTGTTTTGTACTTTAGCTATATTTTATTGTTTTTATGTTTTATTTATCATTGATGTACAGCACTTTATGTCAACTGTCGTTGTTTTTAAAGTGCTTTATAAATAAAAGTTGGATTGGATTAAAAAAAGATAAAAATTAGCCATAAAATAATCCACAAATTTATAATACTCTCAAGTGTACAAGAAAAGTCATAATTTTACAAGAGGAAATTACAAACTTGAAGAAAATGGTTGTAAATTTAGATAACTTTACAGATAAAGTAGAAAACTATAAGAAAACTGTTATAAATTTTGAAGACAAACCTCAAATCTTCAAGACTGAAGTCATTACTCAAGTTTTTAAGTAGGTGCTCTTTGTACCCTTAACTAGAAATTTTTGGTTGTCTACTTTTAATTATTAATTTCATAGTACCGCTTTTACATGAATAGAATTCCTGGCTACTATACCCACCTCTGATCATACAGTTTAAATATGCATGAGTAAATTACTATTATGGATGTGTTTTTTCCTTCCCTTTCCTACTCTATCAATGGAAAAAAGAAAAACTAGAATAAAAATACAAAAAATACACATTTTTGTTATTTATGTAAACCATGAAAAAAAATCCTGCAGGACAAAACGTGACGGTATTTTCTAACCTGTTTGTATACCACCATACACAGAGAGAGAACCTGAATTAGACAGGTTTGACAGAATTAGTGCTTGCTCATAGGGGATCGTCTGATTGCTGGGTCTTTCTGTGACTGTGTGGTTTTTTTCTTCTTCACTATGGCGCCACGAGACGGCTTTTGTTGTGATGTGGTGCATTATAAATAAAGCTGAATTGAACTGAATTGAATTGAATAGATAGGGCTCAGAGAGGGAAAGACGAGACAGAAGAGAGGAGCCAAGGAGAGGAAAGTGTTCAGGCAGAGGGTCCAGGAGAGGTGAGAGCAGAGGGAGGAGAGAAGGATGACACCAGTAAAAAGTTTAAACACAGGACATAAACACAGGCCATGGTTGTAAAACACTTCAAATGGTAAGTTCCATTATCCAATGTTACTGTGCAAATAAAAAAAAAAAAAAGATGGATGGTATACAATTAACATATTCCAGTTGCAATTGTGTCATGTGTTTTCTGCTCTGCCCCCCCCACAAAAAAATATATTACCACCACCCCAAGGTCTTTAAGCCAGAGGAAACACTGCACATTCTTATTTACAACTGCGGCCTGGGGGAAGGGGGAAGGGGCAAGGGACAACTCACACCGATACCTCCCCAGTTGATGCCAATTAACCTAACCTGCATGTTTTTGGCCCCTGTGGGAGAAAACTGGAGAAATCCCGGAGTAAACCCACGCAGACACGGGAAGAACATGCAAACTCCACACAGAAAGATCACTGTTGGTCAGGGGGTGGGGTGGGGTGGGATCAAACCCGAGATCCTATGGCCAAGGGTGATCTGCTGTGTTGTCACAGTGCTAACCACTGCGCCACCATGCTGCACAGATCTACTAAATATCTTCTTGTGAATTCATGGACTAATGTAGAGTGTGAAGAAAGTTTTCAGCGTTGGTGGAGGAATAATGAATATCTGTGTGAAATGAATTATTTGGGCTTTCTCAGGAAATTTCAGACACATTTAGGAGGGAAATACCCAGAGCTCAGATCAACCTGAAATGCCTGTGTGCTAATAATTTTCAACGGATGAGTATGAGACTCCCCACAGACTTATTTAGCCCTAGCTCTGCTCCCACCATGATAACTGTATGCAGGTTTAGTCAGACCCATGCTGCAAACTGTGTCGAGTCAGCACGATAACCAAATGTGATGCAAAAACCCTTAAGAGATGCAAGTGGGGTCTTTACCATCCATCTACTATAATTAATGAGATTTTGGAGTCAGATAAGTAGAAAACTAAACAAAAAGCAGCTGTCTCCCACCTGTCCTCATGCTGCAGTCCTCCTGCTCAGACCTTTTCGGTCTAGTGATGCTCAGGCGGACGCTGGTTCCACGGTCTGCTTCCTGCTCCACTCCTTGCCTCGGCTCTGGCCCCTGACCCTTGCCCCCGACTGGACCACTGCTCGCCTCCCCTAGACGAGGCTAATGCTGCCTTGGACGACCAGTCATAAGAGGTCCCGGGGTGGTGTGGATCACTACTGGGTAGGTGCCGTCGCCAGGAGGCTGGGCTGTGGACTGGGTAGGGAGGTGGGTCCGGGTTATCCGCCTAGAGAAAAGAAATTGGATTTAAAAATGGATCATAGTGTGAACTGGCAGCTGCCCTGAGGCCTTGTTTTAGTAAGTGGATTAGTCTGGCATGGCGTGGGCCTTTTGTCTTTTGTGGGCATTAAACACATGTTGTTTATGTTAACTGGTGTGTGACAAGAGAAGTCTGTCATGTGGAGCTCTGCCAGGGGAAAAATCCCCAACCAGAAACCCCAAACATACCCCAAGTTGAGAGATTTATAATTTGGTGGGCTGACTAAAAAACAAACCGAGTTGCTAGTCTGTGGCGGCTACAACGGCACGTCCCCTCTCATAACCTCAGTAACCCCACTTCAAAAAAAGTGAGAGTCAGATGACAAAGCAGTCCCTAAAACACACACCCTCCTGTAATTTCAGTAAAAAACAAAAAACAAAAAAACCCACCATAATTAGTGACATTTGGTGGGTTGGAGTTGGCTTCTTGGGCAGTTTTAGAATGAATTCACACTAATTGGCTTTAATGGAGCCCTGCTGGCCTGCCTTTCTCAGTCTCCAGGGGTAGCAGACAGGAAGCCAGTCACCAGTGGTGACTGCCAAGTGGGTGTGCTCAGTGAAGTCACTTCCTGCTTCCATCACTGGGGAGGAAACAATGGAGTGATATATTCTCCTTCTATGGTAAGTGACTGCGCTACAGCCTTGAAGTGTTCCTCCTACAGTCAACAGAAGGCTTATACTAAATATCTTCTTTGTAAGAGAAACAAAATTAGAATATATTTTCCCCTGGGAAAAAAGCTGTATATGAAAGATATATATTTGTAATGAAACAAAGAAAAAAGACGCCAACTTTAAAAATCCTTTTCCATGTGGTTTAAAGTATATAAGAAAGTATATAAAAAGAAAGAGTACTACTGTGGTAGTTCTGAATGCCTTCAGTTTCATATTTCAGGAAATCATTAGTTAAATTAGTATTTGCTGAATCAACCCACACTACATACTTTGTATCATTCATTAATACTCCCATACATGACATATTGTACTGAAGTATGGGGAAATACATATAAAACAAACATATATCCAATCTTTATGCTTCAGAAGAGAGCTATTAGAATAATAAACAAAGCTGCTTACAGGGAACCAACAAACCCACTTTTTCTTAAATTAAAAGCTCTCAAGCTGAAAGATCTGGTTGACTTTAAAACTGCAGTAATAATGTTTAAAGTGAAGAATCTATCACTGCCCGCAAATATCCAAAAGTTGTTCCAAATAAGGGAGAAACAATATCATTTCAGAGGAACATGTATATTTCAAAAACCTTCAGTGAGAACTACCATCAAGCAACACTGTGCTTCAGTGCAAGGAGTCAGATTGTGGAACACTTTTGGACCTGGATTAAAATCATGTACAACGCTTGGACAATTTAAACAAAAACTAAAGGAAGAAATACTCCAAACATATATACAAGATGACATGTAAAATCACATAAGGATTGTCATATCCAGTCTGTGTTGTTGCTTATTTTTTTTTTGTCACATCTTGTCTTAGTTTTGTTCTGAATTGTAATCGCTCTTGTTTTGTTTTTCTTTTGAATTCTTGGATGGAATATGGGTGGGAAATATAAGCTGCGGCTTCAGCCATCACCCATTTCGGATAACTTATGTTGAACTGTATAATCAGAGGAGTTATTGTTTAATTTGACCTTGTTGGATTTCCCCCCCCCCCCTTTGTTATATTATTCCGTTTCTTTTTTAATCTTTACCTTTAATCTATCCGAAATAAAGATTCATTCATTCATTCATTCATTCATTTATTGAGAGAGCACAAAAAATGAAATTATGAAGAGAGGCAAAGTGAAAAAAAATGAATGAATGAGACACAGTTTTTAATATATTTGATAACCAGGAAAACTGCAAGAAATTCACATCTAAGCACCTCAAAACAAATTACAATCATTGTATCTCTTATCTCTTTCTCAGTTATAATACCTAAAATTTATTATTTCTGTTTTAGGCTTCGTTACCGGAATCAGCTACCCACAACAGTTTTCATGCTTCTTAGACAAATAAAAAGCACCAAGGTGCTGTGCCTCGGTGCTTGTGGCATGGTAGCATGGGCGGTTGTACAAAAGTGGCACTCCGACCTCTACTGGCCCAGCATTGTTATTACATTTCTTTTTTCGCAGCTGCATTGACAGAAATGGTGAGTTAAATTTGTGTTTATTTTGAAAACAAAGCCTTATCTCGCAATTCTGGCAAATTAAAAGCCGAGAAAATATGGGGATACAATGATATAAGCCTTTAGGTCCACTTAATTTTGACTGGGCGAGCTGAAACAGAGAGGCGGACAGACAGACAGATACACACACCCACACAGCCAGAGACGCACTAACTGATTACTGTATGCTTCTGTTTCAATGAGGCTTAATTAAACCACTGACATATTTTGAAACTTTTCCAGTTGCTTTTAAGTGTTTTTTTTTTTTGTTCTTTGACAGGAATTTATGAAAGCCCTGAAAGGGGGCTATACATACACTACTCACAACAAGTTAGGGATATTCGTCTTTTGAGTGAAATTTCAGGATGTACCTAAAATGCACTATAACCTTTACAGGTGAACTTAATTTGACCTTCCCTAACCTTTTGAATGCACATTTCCAACTGTTCAGTGTTTCAGCACTTTTTGCATAACTTGCTGTTCTCTAACAAGGTGCTTAACAGCAAAATTCACAACAGGTGTTTGATCCATGAATTGACCAATAAATTTTATGGTTCAGTTAGAATTGGTATTTAAACAGTCCTCTTCATCATACTGTTCACATTTTGACATCATGAGACCAAGACGACGCCTAACAATTGATCAACAGTACCTCACCATTGCAAGGATTCAAACAGGATGTTCTCAGAGGGAAGTGGCCACTGAGTTTAGAGTGTCACAGTGTGTCATCAGCAGGTTGCAACAGTGATACAGAGAGACTGGAAGAGTCACAGAAAGGCATAGAAGTGGACGTCCTTTGGCCATATCCCACGCTGATGATCGTTTCATTGTGAACAGTATCCTGATGAACCGGATGATGAATGTCACTCAACTCCAGGTACATTTAAGGGAGGAGAGAGGCACCCAAGTGTCACGTCAAACCATTCGAAACGTTTACATCAGCATGGTCTGCGTGCTAGACGACCTGTTAGGGTACCTGACCACACCACCAGGCACACTCGTCTTGCATGGGCCAGGGAGCATTTAAGCTGGACAAGGGACCAGTGGGCCTCAGTGCTGTTCTCTGATGAAAGTCGATTCACGTTGAGCAGAAATGATGGCCATTAATAATGTTGAAGACGTCAAGGAGAGCGCTACGCATTAGCCACTGTTGTCACCATGTTACAGTCTGGGCAGGTGTGTCTAGTCAATACAGAACTGCCCTACACCTTTTGAATGGTACAGTGACACGCCGATACTACCTGAATAACATCATTAATCCAGTCATTGTGCCCCTGCATGAACAACACAGGCCTAATTTCATCTTCATGGACAACAATGCTCCAGCTCATTGAGGCTGCCTCATTAGGGAACGGCTACTGGAGGCTGGGTACCTCAAATGGAGTGGCCTGCACTTTCTCCAGACCTGAATCCCATAGAAAACCTATGGGATCAGCTGAGTCACTGTGTAGAGGCTCGCAACCCTACATCCCACAACCTCAATGACCTGAGGGCCGCCCTTCAAGAAGAGTGGAATGCCATGCCTCAGCAGACAATAAGTCGACTTGTGAACAGCATAAAACGTCGCTATTAAGCTGTAATTGATGCTCAAGGCCACAAGACAAGTTATTGAGACACTGACATTTTTTGTTGTGGTATACCCACCACTGTTGTTGGCTTTTGTTTCAATAAATTTCAATAAATTGTTTGAGATGAGGAAATCACCATTGCATGCTTCCATGATATAATATCACTGTGTGTGTGTGTGTGTGTGTGTGTGTGTGTGTGTGTGTGTATAAAGCTGGAATTTTTCTAAGTCCAATAATTAGCTGCAAGATTCAGTTCATCCACCAAAAAGCACTGTCCAAAATTTGTCCCTCTTCACTGCCCTGAAAGGCAAATCAAAGAAAGAAAGAAAATAAAAATTAGACAGTGATGTGATGAATTAAGAATTGTAGTTAATTACTGGACTTAGAAAAATTCCAGCAAAAAAAAATAAATAAATAAAATTTGGTTTGCCTTTCAGGTGCTCATAGGAATTTCTGGCTACTCTGGTAGCGTAACCACAAATTTTACTCAGGTAACAGCATCACTTTTACTGACTGTACTTGCTTCAGAGCAGGCACTCTTGACGTTTTAATTTTTCCATTACATCCATCCATTTTCTACTGCTTTTCTGGAGGTCCTGGTCACAGAGGCAGCAGCTCAAGCAGAGAAGCCCAGACTTCCCTCTCCCTGGTCACCTGCTCCAGCTCATCAGAGAGGATACACCAAGATGTTCCCAGGTCAGCTGGGAGACTGTCTCTCCAGTGTGTTCTGGGTCTGCCCTGGGGTCTCCTCCCAGTGGGATGTGCCCAAAACACCTCAAGTCGAGGCGTCCAGGAGGCATCCTGATCAGATGCCCAAACTGCCTCAACTGACTTCTTCCGATATGGAGGGGCAGCAGTTCTGCTCTGAGCCTCTCTCGGATGACTGAGCTCATCACCCTATCTCTGAGGGTGAGTCCAGTAATCCTACGGCGAAAGCTCATTTCAGCCGCTTGTATCCACGATCTCGTTCTTTCGGTCATTACCCAAAGCTCATGACCATAGGTGAGGGTAGGAACGTAGATTGATCGGTAAATCGAAAGCTTTGCTTTAGAGCTCAGCTCTCTCTTCACCATGACAGACCGGTACAACGTCCGCATCACTGCAGATGCTGCGCTGATCCATCTGTCAATCTCTCGCTTCATTCTCCCCTCACTTGTGAATGAGATCCCGAGATACTTAAACTCCTCCACTTGGGGCAGGAGCTTGTCCCCAACCCGGAGAGGACAATCCACCTTTTTCCATCTGAGGACCATAAACTCAGACTTGGAGGTGCTGATTCTCATCCCAGCCGCTTCACACTCAGTAGCAAACCGTTCCAGCAAGACCTGTAGATCATTGGTCGATGAAACCAACAGGACAACATCATCTGCAAACAGCAGAGATGAAATCCTGTGGCCACCGAGCATGATACCCTCCAATCCATGGCTGCACCTAGAAATGTTGTCTATAAAAATTATGAACAGGATCGGTGACAAAGGGCAGCTCTGGCATAGTCCAACTCTCACTGGAAACAAGTTTGACTGGGTGTTGGCAGTACGAACCAAACTCTTGCAACTTTGGTCCATTACATACATTAGGGACTATTTGTGATTTTCTCATTAATTTCTGAGTTATTTCTTTTAAATTTGACATATTTTTCTTGTAAGTATGTAACTTTTTTCCTCATAAATTATCAATTTTCTCATTGGATCAATTTTCTCAAACTTGCTTTGTACAAATTTACTACTTTTTTTGACAAATTTGTGACTTTTTCACATAATTCTGCCATTTTTACCCATAAATGTTCAACATTTCTCTCAAGAATTTGCAACCTCTGTACTGTACATTTGCAACTTTTTTCATCTAAATTTCCAACTTGACTCTCGACACTTTGACACATTTTCTTTTTCTCTTAAATGTGTCAGAAAAATAAACTATAAACTAGCCACAATATACTATAATCCAATTCATATAAAAATAAACAGTAATAAATCCAATATTCCCAGAGCCAGAGTACAAAAAACAACTTCTTCAAATTTCAACTTAGGGAGAGGAACTAAAACAAAACAAACAAAAAAACTACTTACAAAAGTACAATTATGTGAAAAAGCTGAGTACATGTACTTGAATAAACTCATTATTACCCACCACTGGACAGCACCTGGATAGCAATTTCCTCCTCCTCCAAGTTTTTATTCTAAGATGTTCCACAGCGGCCTAATATCTGCTGTACAGACATAAAATTGATGTAAATCTTATTTAGCTTCCAATAAAATGGAAGAATCATATTTCCAAAAATGATGAAAGTTGCCTTAAGTGTCTTTGGTTTGGCTGACTGCACAAACCAACTGTACTTAATTCAGCGCAGGCACCCTGACGTTTTAGGAGGAAAAAAGCTCCCTGCAGATCAATACAGTTATTCTACAAGTCCATATTGAACCCAAACAGAAGCTGTGAGATGACTCTGTGCTCAAGTGCATCATGACAGCCAACAGATTTACAAGTCGAACAAATGTTCGTGTGTTGGAGCTTCTGCTGAACAAATCATATCCTCACTTTAAATCTGTCTGCCCTTGGTCTCATGCCCAATGGTGTTGCATTGCTAACCTACTCTTAAATCTGCCTCCAAAGCAAGACAAAACCCAACACCTCAGGTAAAATGCTGCAGAAAAAGTGACACTTCTGTCTGATTTACCCACATGCTGTCTACCGGTTATGATTTATGAAAGGTAGTAATTTATGGCATTTCATGGGTCATCTGTAGTCTGACTCTGTCCCACCACTGAAAACACCAGAGGAAGTCAACTGCTGTGCTGCATGTTTTTCCAGGGGGATTTATTTTTGTGGGTCACATCAGGCAAATGGTGCTCTGACTCCACACTTTACTTTTCTGGCACTGGCTTTTGATTCAGCTAAATGTGTTCTGCCCATAATAAGTCATCAGTCCTCAGCCAAACAAAAGTTCACGGCTCATTCAGGCACTGGCAGTGGTTTCCTATGGCTACAATGGAGAGGAAGCACTACAATGATGGACTATTTTGCAGTCTGAGGTGTAGAGGAACTGGTGGGGATAAAGAAAAATAATGAAAAAGATCAATCTGACAGTCACTGTAGTAACTGATAAGATAAGAAAACTAAATGTTCGCTTCACCCATAATGATAGCAATACTAATGTTCTGTTCTTTAGCAGCCTAGTTGTCCATGCTATCTTCACCACATGGGACACTGCTCCATGAGGTAAAGATGGTTTCACAAAGGCCATCCACACTCTGGAACTGACATCCGTTTTTCTCAATGGGATTTAGATCAGGGGAACATCCAGGATGGTCCAAAAGAGCGATGTTATTCTCCTGGAAGAATTCTTTCATCGGGCGGGCGTTGTGAACTGCAGCGTTGTCCTGTTGACAGAGCCAGTCATTACCACACAGACGAAGGCCCTTGGTCAAGAGGCATGCCCGCATCAACATCTCCACATAGTCAGCCAGTGTTTGACGCCCCTGCACACCTGCAGTGCCATTGTTCCATTGAAGGAAAAAGCACCCCAGATCATGATGGAGCCTCATTCAATGTGTCGTGTAGAAAACATCTCCAGTGGGATCTCCTTGTCATGCCAGTAACGCTGGAAACCATGAGGATCATCCAAGTTAAATTTTTTCTCGTCAGAGAATAAAACTTTCTTCCACCTTTCAATGTCCCATGTTTGCTGCTGGCTTGCAACGTCCAAATGGGCAAGTTTGTGGCGTGGGAGGAGTTGTGACTTTGTTTTTGTGTTCTTTAAGTCCTTCTTTTGCAGATGTCGTCTTATGGTTACTGGGCTGCAGTCAGCATCACTAAGGGCCTTAATTTGGGTCAAGGATTGGCCTGTGTCTTCATGGACAGCCCGTTGGATCGTCTGGCTCAGCTCTTTTTGATCATCCTGCACGTTCCCCTGATCTAAATCATATTGAGACCCTTCTTGTTGTGGCCATTTACCAAGGACCAATCTGTCATGGGAGACCCTACCAAGCTGTCCCAACAAAATAGCTCCTGGGATCATTAGGGCACACAAATCCCTTCACCACAATTTACAGTGTTGTGAAAAAGTATTTGCCCCCTTCCTGATTTCTTATATTTTGGCATATTTGTCACACTTAACCCTTTAACTGCCCCAGGCGCCAAACACAAGACCCCTTGTGGTCAAGAGTGGTAAAAATTGTTTGTCAATAAAATAGTTCATATTTCCAAGGCTATAACTTGAAAGTTACAAGAGATAATGGCTTACTGTCAATTAGAAAGATGTAGAATATGATCCAAAGTTTCAGATAGGAATAAATTTACCCATCTAATCTGCATAATGTCGCGGCAGCTATATAAATTACATAACTCAGTCAAAAGTGGACTTTGGACACATTTACACAAAAAATGGTCCGTTTTTTTGACGCCGATTTATCTACAGGGGTATGTTTTTATCTAATCTTCAAAGTATATGAACCAGAAAATCAATAAAATGTAAAAAAAAACCAAACATATTTCTCTCTTACTTGTTGCCGGGAGGGGGGGGGGGTGGGCTCACCCGCCCACATGACCGGTCCGTTTTCATCCATTGCGGTCGATGTTTTGCATTTGCTCAGCCATTTACACCGTGTACCACATCTACAAACTCTTATGATTACCCCACGTGAATTTTGTTTGTATTACGTGGCTATTTTTTCTGTTTGGTGCATTATTCCTGTGGGAATCCATGCCGCTCGTGGGTGCTGCCATCTTGGTAATGGGAGCTCAGTGTTTTGTCCATCGTAGTCGAGGTTTCGCGTTTACTTAATAATTTACACCTGCTTCCACATCTACAAACTCTTATGATTATCCCACGTGAATTTCATTTGTATTATGCAGCTATTTTCCCCGTTTCATGCAGTTTCAGTCATCATTGCTGCCGCGATGACTGATCATGGCGGCATCCACATTGGTGTGTGAGCTCAAAGCGGAAAAAGGAAGAATAATAATGAGGATTTCTTCTTCTTTGCTATATTCCATGTCAGCCATGATTCCTTCGGCGCGTGTCTGCCACCTTCTAAACTGTCAGATCAATACAGATTAGTACAAATTCTCAGTATAGCCAGGGGACGTCAATAAGTTGACACGTGCAGCTGCTGCGCTGTGCCACTGGGGGCGCGTAACCCGTCCATACTATGCGGGCAGTTAGAGGGTTAAATGTTTCAGATCATCAAACAAATTTTAGTATCAGACAAAGATAACCTGAAAAATATAAAATGCAGTTTTCAAATGATGATTTCATTTATTAAAGGAAAAAAAAACTATCCAAACTTACTTGGCCCTATGTGAAAAAGTAATTGCCCCTCTTGTTACATCATGAATTAACTGTGATTAACTACATTCTTTGGAAAGCTGAGTTCAGTTTCAGTAGCTACACCCAAGCCTGATTACTACCAGACTTGATGAATCAAGAAATCATTTAAATAGAACCTGTCTGACAACCTGAAGTAGGCTAAAAGATCTCAAAAGCAACACATCCCACTGTGATCTAAAGAAATTCAAGATCAGATGAGAAAGAAAAATCCAGAACAACATCTAAAGAGCCTCACTTGCCTCAGTTTGGACACTGGTCCATGATGGAACAATAAGAAAGAGACTGGGCAAAAATGGCATCCATGGGAGAGTTCCAAGGCAAAAACTGCTGCTGGACAAAAAGAACACAAAGACTCGTCTCACATTTGCCAGAAAACATTTCAATTCAATTCAATTCAATTCAACTTTATTTATATAGCGCCATTTCACAACAACAGTCATCTCATAGCACTATCAACTGTAGGGGGAACCCCCACAGTTGCAGAAAGACCCCAGCAATCAGGCGATCCCCTGTGAGCAAGCACTTGGCGACGGTGGAGAGGAAAAACTCCCTTTTAACAGGAAGAAACCTCCAGCAGAACCAGGCTCAGGGAGGGGCAGTCATCTGCTGCGACTGGCTGGGGGGTGAGGGGATAGAGAAGAAGAAAAGAACAGACATGTTGAGAGCAAACAGCACGATGGGGACTCAATCTATGGGAGAGAACAAACAAATGCTAATGACCAGCAAAAAAAATATTTCATTGAGAGTGAGAAAAGGAGTGAGGCCCACTGCATTACTGGAGGTCCCCCGGCTGACTAAACCTATTAGCAGCATAACTAAGGGAGGGTTCAGAAACACATGATCCCTCCCTAATTGTAGGCTATATCAAAAAGGTAGGTTTTAGCCCTATTCTTAAAAACAGAGATCGAGTCTGACTCCCGAATCCAGATTGGCAGCTGATTCCACAGGAGAGGAGCTTGATAACTGAAGGCTCGGCCTCCCATTGTACTTTTGGAGATTCTAGGTATTACAAGTAATCCTGCATTTTGGGAGCGTAGTGCTCTGTTAGGATAATACGGTAGTATCAGATCTTTTAAATAAAAAGGAGCCTGATTGTTTAGAGCTTTGTAAGTAAGAAGAAGGATTTTAAACTTAATTCTAAACTCTATGGGAAGCCAATGAAGGGAGGCCAGAACCGGAGAGATATGATCTCTCTTTCTAGTACCTGTTAAAACTCTTGCTGCAGCATTTTGGATCAGCTGAAGACTTTTTAAAGATGTTTTAGGACAGCCTGATAATAAAGAATTACAATAATCTAATCTCGAGCTAACAAAAGCGTGGATCAGTTTCTCAGCATCACTCTGAGACAAGAGGCTCCTAATCTTGGCAACATTACGCAAATGATAGAAGGCAGTCTTAGAAACAAATTTAATATGTGAATTGAAGGACAAATCCTGATCAAAAATAACTCCAAGGTTCCTCACAGAGCTATTAAGAGAAAGAGTAACCGCATCCAAACTGAAAGTTTGATTTGGAAAGGAATTTCTAAGGTTTTTTGGACCAACAAGAATGACTTCAGTCTTATCTGAATTTAATAGCAGGAAATTACAAGTCATCCAAGCTTTGATTTCCTTAAGACAGGCTTCTAACTTGGCTAATTGATTACTATCATCTGGCTTCATTGACAGGTATAATTGTGTGTCATTAGCATAACAATGAAAATGTATACAGTTCTTTCTAATAATGTTGCCTAACGGAAGCATATATAAACTAAAAAGAGTAGGGCCTAGCACAGATCCCTGTGGAACTCCATGACTAAACTTTGAGTTGAAAGAAAACTCATTATTTACATGAACAAACTGGAACCTATCAGATAAATAAGATCTGAACCACTGCAACGAAGTTCCATTAAGTCCAACATAGTGTTCTAATCTATCAAGTAGAATATTATGATCGATAATATCAAAAGCTGCACTAAGGTCTAAAAGGACAAGTACAGAAACTAGTCCATTATCAGATGCAATGAGGAGGTCGTTAGTGACCTTCGCTAAGGCTGTTTCAGTACTATGATGGATTCTAAACCCAGACTGAAACTCTTCAAGTAAACCATTCCCCTGTAGGTGGTCAAATAATTGCGTAGCAACAACTCTTTCTAAGATTTTTGAAATGAAAGGGAGATTAGAGATTGGTCTATAGTTAGCTAAAGCTCCTGGCTCTAGCGTTGGCTTTTTGAGTAAGGGTTTAATTACAGCCGTTTTAAAAGCCTGCGGTACATGGCCTAAAGTTAATGAAGAATTGATTATATGAAGAATAAGGCTACCAATAAGTGGGAAGACTTCTTTAAATAACCTGGTAGGAATAGGGTCTCAAAGACAAGTTGAAGGTTTGGATGAGGAAACTATTTTGTCTAACTCACAAAGGTCGATTGGAGTAAACTCATCAAGACAGACATCAATAGAAGGAGTTGTAGTAGTTACAGTATTTAAGTTAACTGTGGGAAGAATCTGATTGATTTTATCTCTGATGGATGAAATTTTATTATTGAAAAAGTTCATAAAGTCCTGACTAGTAAGCTCTAAGGGAATGCTAGGATTGACAGAGTCCTGACTCTTTGTCAACCTGGCTACAGTACTGAAAAGAAACCTGGGATTATTCTTGTTCTCTTCTATTAATGCAGAGTAATAACTCATTCTAGCTTTTCTAAGAGATTTTTTATAAATTAAAAGATGATTTCTCCAAGCTAAATAGATTTCATCTAAATTAGTGGAGCGCCATTTTCTTTCTAATTGACGAGTCTTCTGTTTTAAGCTACGAGTTTCTGTGTTGAACCAAGGAGTTAGAAATCTCTGATTACACTTTTTCTTTTTTAAGGGGGCCACCAAGTCTAGAGTCTGATGCAGAGAAGCTGAAACACTATCCACCATGTTATCAATTACAGAAGGAGCAAGCTGTCTATAGCTTATTTCCGTTGTGTTGACACATGGCATAGAGGAAACAATCTGCATAAATTTGGTAACAGCATCATCTGAGAGGCATCTACTGTAATATTTTTCTTTAGGAGCCAAATAGTCAGAAATAGTAAAATCAAAGGTTAACAGACAATGGTCTGACAGTACAGGGTTATGAGGAGACACTACAAGATTTTCTATTTCTATGCCATATGTCAGAACAAGGTCCAATGTATGGTGGAGGTAATGAGTAGAATTTCCTACTTTCTGAGAAAACCCAATCAAGTCTAATATTGAATTAAATGCCACATTAAGGCAGTCACTATCTACATCCACATGTATATTAAAGTCCCCTACTATAATTATTCTATCAGATTTCAGCACTAAATCAGCTAAGAAATCAGCAAGTTCGGATAAAAATTCTGAGTAGGTTGATGGGGGACGATAAACTATGGCAAATAAAATTGGGTTTAACCTAAAATTGCTAAAGTGCCCAATACTGAGGACCAGGCCTTCAAAGGAATTATAACATGTTTTTTGCTTTACATTAACTAGTAATTTGGAATGGTAAATTGTTGCTACTCCTCCTCCACGACCAGAACTTCTGGGATTTTGACAGTTTAAATAACCAGAGGGAGTTGATTCATTTAAACCAACATAATCCTCTTGCCCTAACCAAGTCTCTGTAAGGGAAATTAAATCAATCTGATGATCAATTAACAGATCATGGACTAACAGAGACTTGGGAGTTAGAGACCTAATATTTAATAAACCACATTTAATTTTTAAATTATGAGGAGGAACAGAGGCCAATTCATTCAATTTAGAGGCTTTATGTTTAATTTGAGTTTTACCAATATTTTGCTTTATCACTTTGGGATGCTTATGCATTATATTTTTATTAACTTTGGAGGGAGCAGACAACGATTCTCTGATGGGGAAGACAGGGGCTAAGCTAAGCTGAGGGGTGGCGGATGAAGAGGAGCTGCAGAGAGGCGTGTAAGACTGCGACTCTGCTTCCTGGTCCCAACTCTGAGTAGTCAGGGTTTTGGAAATTTGGATAAAAAAGACGCCAGATTGTTAGATAAATGAGAAGCACCATCCAAAGTGGGATGAATGCTGTCTCGTCTCATAAGACCAGGTTTTCCCCAAAAAGAGCTCCAATTGTCAATGTAGCCCACATCATTTTTAGGACACCACACAGACAGCCAGCGGTTCAAGGATGACGAGCGGCTAAACATGTCATCACTGGTCAGATTGGGGAGGGGCCCAGAGAATACTACAGTGGCAGACATCGTTTTTGCAAAGTCACACACCGATTCTATATTAAGTTTCGTGACTTCCAACTGCCGGAGACGGATGTCATTAATGCCGGCGTGAATAACAATTGTAGAATATTTACAGTTACTTATAGCCAGCATTTTCAAATTTGACTCGATGTCGCCTGCTCTGGCCCCAGGAATGCATTTGACTATGGCCACTGGAGTCTCTAGGTTCACGTTTCTGACTACACAGTCGCCAATGATCAGAGTTTTTTCCTCAGCGGGTGTGCCGCTGAGCGGGGAAAAACGATTAGAAACGTGAACAGGTTGGTGGTGTACCGGGGCTTTGCGACTAGGCTTCCTTCTCATCGTCACCCACCCAGTCTCCTCGCTGCTGAGGAGAGCCGGGGAACCGCTGACAGGGGGGCCTAAGCTAGCTAGCTCCGCTGCAGCTAAGGGGCGTCCTTCGAGATTAACTGGTGCAGACGGTGTTTCAATGCAGCAGAGCCGGGATTCCAAATCAGACAACCTCGCCTCGAGCGCCTCAAAAAGACAACATTTATTACATTTACCGTTATCACTAAAAGAGGCAGAGGTGTAGCTAAACATCTGACAGAGAGAGCACACCAGAGGAGGAGAGGAAAGAGAGCTAGTAGCCATAGCTAGTGGCTAGCTAGTGGCTGGAGAGCAAACCACACAGGCAGACAGCAAAACAGGAAGTGACGATACGTTACCACAAGGAAGTGACGATCCCCCCCTCAAAACATCTAGATGATCCTCAAGACTTTTGGGAAAATATTCTAGGGACTGACTAGACAAAAGTTGAACTTTTTGGAAGACATGTATCCTATTTTATCTGGCATAAAACTAACACAGAATTTCATAAAAAGAACATCGTATCAACAGTCAAACATGGTGGTGGTAGTGTTACGAACTGGGGCTGCTTTGCTGCTTCAGGACCTGGACAACTTGCCCTAAATGACAGAACCATGAATTCTGCTCTCTACCAAAAAATCCTGAAGGAGAATGTCCGGCCATCAGTTCATGAAGCCCTCCAATGTGAACAATTCTGCACAGAAGAGTGGGTCAGAATTCCTCAACACCGACGTAAAAGACTCATTGCCAGCTGTTGGCACCAATGGTGGCACAAACAGTTATTAGGTTTAGGGGGCAGTCACGGGGCAATTACTTTTTCACATAGGGCCAGGTAGGTTTGGATAGCTTTTTCCCTTTAATAAATGAAATCATCATCTAAAAACTGCATTTTGTATTTACTCAGATTATCGTTGTGTGATATTAAAATTTGACAACCTGAAGTAGGCTAAAAGATCTCAAAAAGCAACACATCCCACTGTGATCTAAAGAAATTCAAGATCAGATGAGAAAGAAAAATCCAGAACAACATCTAAAGAACTGCAGGCCTCACTTGCCTCAGTTTGGACACTGGTCCATGATGGAACAATAAGAAAGAGACTGGGCAAAAATGGCATCCATGGGAGAGTTCCAAGACAAAAACTGCTGCCGGACAAAAAGAACACAAAGACTCGTCTCACATTTGCCAGAAAACATCTAGATGATCCTCAAGACTTTTGGGACACTGCAGATCCCAAAAGTCTATCAACTAGGCCACCACTCCAGTGTTTAGGTGTAACAAATGTGCAAAAATATAAGAAATCGGGAAGGGACAAATACTTTTTCACAGAACTGTGTTTATGATGTAAACAAACAAACAAACAAAAAAACCAGACCGTCAATGATGGAGTCGCTCATTCCGGCCTGATGACGTCACCCCGAGTGCTCAGATCTCCTGACCTTTGACCCTGACCTTGACTCTGAGAAAACCTAGATGTAGACCCACCTGAGGATCATTGTATGGGAGTTTGGTGAGTATCAGGGCAACTGTCTAGGAGGAGTAGCGATTCTCGTGAACTGTGGATGGACAGGCAAATGGGACAGCTAAATGGGCGACCACCACATCATCGCATTAGCTCCTTTCCGCTGTGCCAGAATGAGCTAAAAATCAATAAGCTATCAACACTGCCTAGGTTGCTCCAGTTTACAACACTTCCAGTCGCTATGATTGTGATCTGCAATGTCTTACTTAAGCTACGGTCACAAAGATTCTTATGAACGATGGGTTCATAAGAATCTCCCAGTTCCTATGAATTCTGGAGTTCGCAAACATTCGTGGAGGGGGGCATAGTTTCTTGAGGCCTTCTTAGGAAGTTGGTATGGCTGCTGTTCAATACGCAAGAGCAACTTGAGATATTCTTGAGAAATGAGGTGTTTTTCTGTCATACGATGGCCCCCACAGTTCTTACGTTCTTCGTAAGGGTGTCTCAGGATCTTCCTATGACATTCTTACTGCCATCTTACAAAACTTTTTTGTGGTAAGGTGGCTGTACGGCTCTCCTATGTGCAACTCAAGGCATTCAAGTCATTGGTAGAAAGATCTTACGGCTTTCGGCACATTTTGTTGGGGTGGCAGCTGTCCAGTCTCCAACATTCTGTGTCCGAGTGATCATCACATCTGCTAGAAAATTTGTGGAAAAGTTTGTTATTTGTTAACTTAAGGTGCTCTTGCGGCATACTTATGGGCCACCGTAGGAATTTAGGGTTCTGGAATGGTCTCCTGACCCTACATAATCCACAAACATCTTGTGTAGTTCTTATGTTGTTCCTATGGCATTCGTACAGCCGCCCTACGATGACTGTTTTTCATGAGGCGTTTGTGGAAAATTTTGGACAAGCCCATCAACCTGGCCACGAACTGAAGAATGGTCGACGAATGCTGGATTTTCCTATGGCCGCCTTAAGAAGGCCGTACGAAATGGTCCAAAAATCATCCGTATGGGTATTTGTGACTGTCGCATTATCCAGAAACAACCGACATCGAATATGATCAATGGGGGCTTCATTGGGGACTACTGTGGCCCAATCTGCAACTTCATAATACCAACCGTCCCCCATCAACCTTTGACACAGCAATCATAACACAAATCCCCACTTTCCACCGTCCTTACTGCAGCTGTATTTATTCAAGCCTTTCGGGAATGGAAGCAGTTCAGACCACTGAAATGTTCTAAAAATCCAAACCAAAGGTGACTGGCTGTGGTCCAAGACATACTTCAAAGCACAAAGCATTCTTTTAGATTGTTCACATAATTGATCTTTAAGTGGTGCACCAGTTAAAGCATCAGACACATTCAAAAGAGTGGTTACTCAAACAAAAATGGAGAGGAGCGACAACATGGCCATTTGTCATGTTGACTGGGGTTTGTTGAAGAGCCTTTTGATCAGGACCGTGCTGGGTCAGTGAAATGTTGTAGGGGATGGACGGTGGAGAACTAGAGAAATGCAGTCAAGACCAAGTGGTGGACCTCAGTGGGCACCGACACTGACAGATATCCTCAAATAATTAATTTTGTCACGTCTGATGACAAATAAAATAGCGGGGTAGGATAAGGAGAGGGACTGAGTCCTGTTCTACAAAACAAAGGCTCTGACACAAAAGCCTATAACAGTAATGAAAGGGGGTGTCAAAGCTTGGTGTTAGATTATACTGAGGAGTAATGAGAGAGTAGAGACTATCGTCATAAACAGCCTTAAGGCAAACTTGACTGCCATGATTTTGTAAAACACTGGCTGAAGAAAAATGACCTGGGCTAAATGTCCAAACTTTAAAGTATAACATAGAGGTCCATTACATCATAGAATTCATTGTATTGCTGAGTAGATTCATATGCCTCATTGTAGGTATCATTAGTAAGACTAGCCAAAGAAATGAATATAAGAGTAAGAAGCATCTTCTAAAAAAGTTTCTCGAGTAGTGTGTTAACAACTTTACTCTGGCTCATAAATGTGATTTTTCTCTTAAATTTGTGACTCTTTTCATACCTGCATTGTTTGTCATAAATGTTTGTTGTTGTATGTTACATAAATGTATGTTGACATAAATTTGTCAAACTTTTTTGTCAATTTATGACCATTTTCCTGTAAATACCTGACTTTGTTCTCAACAATCTGAGATTTTTCCATAAACTTGTAAATTTTGACTTTTTCTAATAATTAGTCTTATAAATTTACAACTTTTTCTGGTGAATTTGTGGCAGTTTTACCAAAAATGCATACTGTTTTACTCAAAAACTTGCAACTTTTTTTCTTGTATATTTTCTTGTACATTTGTGTAATTTTTTAAAACGTTTTTTTCCTTCATGTGTTAACCTCAGGAAATCAAATAAAAAAAAATAACCACAATCATGACCCAAATCATAAAAAGCAGAATAAATTAAAATGTCCATATTCCAGAATAGAAAAACAAAGATTTAACACCTGACAGGAAGAAAAACGGATGAGAAAAAAACTTGGCTCATATTCAGTCAAATCAGTAAAATCAAAAGTAAGAACAAATGTAACTGAACAAAAGTACAGATTTTTCTCTAAAATGTCCTCCAGTAACAGTAAAACGTATACCATGATAAAAATACACAAGAAAACACAAATTTGTGAAAAACCTACTGAACACAATAACCTTTCTATCATTAGACAGTCAAAGCATAAGCTGGTATACAAGAACTGGTCTAAAACTGCTAAAAACCCGAGGTAAACTGATCTAATAAGCACTGTAACCCTGAACCTAAACTGTCAGAATATGTGATTTTTGGGTTATGAACATTGCCATCCCAATTCTTGGTCATCAAGGAAGGAAGAAAATAACTATACTGAGCAACACATGTCTAAAAACTATGTTACATTGTCCTTTTAGGTTTAAAGTTACACATAAACCTCAATTTCCCTGGCCTTAAGCTCCAGAGGGTTGACTGAGAATCTACATAAGGAAATAAGTAATTAAGGTTAGTGTTAATTATATTGACTAACTGCTGAGTCGAACAACCTAACAAACACAATTTTAAAACGTCAACTTATTATTATGGTAGTTCGGGGGAAAAATACTGAGACTGAGCAAATGAGTTGACACATCTCCAGTCAGGTTTGAGTAAAAATTCCAGTGCAACTGGGCAGACTTGTAATGTGCAATCTGGGGCACATTTACATAAAGAAAGTTATTTTTTCTTCATTGAGGTTTTCCTAACTTTCTTTTCCCCTGTTGAAGACTACTCCCCCCCCACCTCACCCTCATGCTTTTTTGTCCCACCCTTTTCTCTTCGTGCTTACTGGGGCAGCAGGAGTCGAGCCAGAACTGCAGTGCTAAGCTTGAAGTCACAGAACTGTGTGTCAGGGTGAAAAAAAAAACAAAAAAAAAACCACCAGCTGAGCTCTAGTAAGTCCTGCAGCTCCATTTTCTGTACTTTCATCCTCAAGCAGATTTATTCACTGAATGGTTGGGCCAAAAAAAAAAAAAAAAAAATCTGTGTATTTTATCTCTTAGTTTCATGCACAGTTTGTAAAATGTATCACAAACTAAACTGAGAATATGTTAAATAATAAAGATGTATATAAATAAACCAGATTTTGCATTTTCAAAGGAATATCTGTGGTGGGCAAGTGTAAAAATCTGAATTTCTGTCCTACCGGTGGTTGTTGCAGGTGCGGCCGACTCCAGGACTGAGAGGTAACAGGTGCGTGAGGGATGGCCCTTCCAAAGCCCATTTCCACAGATGGAGACTGTGAGCGTTTGCCTCTTCGAAGCCCCGATTCCTCAGCTTCTCGAGCATTAGGAGCACCACTGTTGATCCTACGCATGTAAACCTGAGAACACAAGAGCCACGGTTCACTGCCATCATTTACTTTGTTAACTTGTGTGAGAAAGTTACTCATTTTCTAAGGATGGGCTTTTGTGTCCTACAGTTATTCTTTCACCTCTGCAGGGGACGGCTTGGCTCCTTTCTGTGCGGCGGCGCTCCCTCCTGCCCCAGATTCACTGTGCATGGATTCCTCTGCATCAAAGGTGGTTGCCCTGTAAGCCCTCCACGTTGTTGCGGATTCTGCTTCATCTTCAGACCCACCGTCGGCCATTCCTCTTGCACCCCTTCTTCCCCTGCAGGAATCATCTACAGACTTGGCTCCTCTATTCTTCCAGGGGCTTCTCACAGTCACGTTCTTCATGTCGGGCACAGTCTCATCTTGGGAGAGCTGACTTTGTCTTTGGCTTCTCCAGCCTGTCACCGTGGTTGTACTATTGCTGCTGCTGCTCTCAAAACCTGATTCTGTGTTGTTGAAATCTGCGGAGGTGGCATCCGGGGCCTTAAAGGTGAAGTTGCTACGCTGGCAGGACACATGACTGGTGGTGGTGTCTACCCTGGAAGTGTTGTGTGATTTGGACGTTGAGGAATCACTGTGGTTGCTTTCCCGGTCCTGGCTCGGCCGCCGGGTTATCTCACTCTTGGGTATGGAGATCTCATATGGGATGGAAATACTGCCATGATGGTCACTGTTGGGACCTGGAGAAGCATAAAATGTTAGAACGCATTTTTTTAGGAGGTACAGTAAATGGAAAGTAGATGCAAAAAGTAGACAATTTATAGAATTAGTTTTAGGATGGCAATATTGCTTTTGTCCAATATGATACCAGCATCAGGTCAACACTGTGGCAGGATTGTGGCATAGTGGTTAGTGCCATCATCTTACAGTAAGAAGGTCGTTGGTTCAAATCCACCAGACAGCAAGGCCTGTCTGTGTGGAGTTTACATGTTTTCTCCATGCTTGTGTGGGTTTACTCTGGGTGACCCGGTTTCCTCCCACATTCCAAAAACATGCAAGTTAGGTTGACTGGAAACTCTAAAGCGAGTATTTCACAGAGCGGCGAATGCTGACGAATGTTGCGATTTTTGGATGCGGCAACTGTTCTGCCAAATGTTTGCGAAAATCAGGGTTCGCCTCTGTCATTAGTGTTAATTTGCAACATTCTCACGAATATTGGCAGAAGTGTTTGTGAAAGACAGTTAGCGAACATTAGCGACTGTTACCAACTGTTAGCAACAGTCTTTGTGATGATTAGCAACTACTGTATTTGCCACTGTTTGGGAACATTTGGGACTTTTTGTCAATTCCACGTAAAACATCAGGTGAATATCAGGCAAATCTTGGACCCAACCCTATAAAAAAGAGTGAGCAAACCCTCGCCAGCATTCAGATTTCAAAGGATTCGTAAAGGTTCAGTTGCTAGTGTCACTACTTGGCAAACCAAAAAGAACTTTAGTGACAGGTGTTATAACCATTTGCAAACAACTATTTTACAAGCACGTGCAACTGTTTGTGGACAAAGAAAACAGTTTGCACCCTTGGTGAACTGTTCTGCAACCTTTTACAAATACAAAACCCCAAACTCTCAACGTTCATCAGCACTTAGTGCTCCATGAGATATTAGCTTTAAGTGGCCCACGGTGTGAATGTGTTGCTTGAATGGTGAAGGGATTGGCGCTGCACCATGGCTGCCTTGTCCGGGTGGATGCCCTTGAATTTCCCTCTGGGGTAAATTAAGTATTAAAAAAGTAGCTACTAGGAATCAACTGATATGCTTTAAAAAAAGGGGTAAAAGGTCATTACCTAACCATGCAAACCAATAAAAATATTTACAATGGATACACATTAACTGAACAGTGATGTGGCATTGCTCCAGAATACTCTCACAAGTAAAACACTGAATTGGGGCTAGGCAATTAACCAACATAAAACTGAAACTGATGATTGGGATGTAAAACTGATGTAATCTTGCTTATGTTGGTTTTCTCAGTTTTTCCCATTTCCCTGTTATGTGTCTGTGTATATGAGAACCTTCATGTCCTGCCCCTTTAAAACATGTCCTGTGTGCATGACCACGTGACTCTGCACTCTGGAAGCGGTGCAGTCAGCGCTGTTTGAAAGCACCAGAAGATGGTGGAAAAATTAAAATGGCATGTATCGAAAAGAAATGTGTCCGTCCACATAGTATGTGATGATTGGCTCTTTACTTCATCTGAAGAGGCCAAGAAAAAGTGAGTGACGTGCATGTAAACACAGAAATGCGCCAAAGCTAAATCACTGTTAGCCAATAACCACTATTCATGTCAGCTCAACCATTTTACAGTGGGAATGGAAGACAAAATGGACAAGCTAAGGCTGTATTTAAGAACCTGATCAGACACTCGTAATCACTATGTACGGATAATATACAGATAATGGACAAAATTGTTGGTACCCCTCTGTTAATGAAAGAAAAACCCACAATGGTCACAGAAATAACTTGAATCTGACCAAAGTTGTAAGAAATAAAAATTCTATGAAAATTAAACAATGAAAATCAGACAATGCTTTTGAATTGTGGTTCAACAGAATTATTTTAAAAAACAAACTCATGAAACAGGCCTGGACAAAAATGATGGTACCCCTAGAAAAGATTGAAAATAATGTGACCATAGGGACATGTTCAACCAAGATGTGTCCTCTAATTAACATCACAGGTGTCTACAAACTTGTAATCAGTCAGTCGGCCTATTTAAAGGGTGACAAGTAGTCACTGTGCTGTTTGTTGACATGGTGTGTACCCCACTAAACATGGACCAGAGGAAGCAAAGGACAGAGTTGTCTCAGGAGATTAGAAAGAAAATTATAGACAAGCATGTTAAAGGTAAAGACTATAAGACCATCTCCAAGCAGCTTGATGTCCCTGTGTCTACAGTTGCACATATTATTCAGAAATTTAAGATCCACGGGACTGTAGCCAACCTCCCTGAACGTGGCCACAGGAGGAGACAGATAATACGAATGGTAACAAAAGAGCCCAGAACAACCTCTAAACACATTCATGGTGAACTCCAAGGTCAAGGTACATCAATGTCAGATCGCACCATCCGTCGTTGTTTGAGAAACCAAAGTGGACTTCATGGGAGATGACCAAGGAGGACACCACTGTTGAAAACAAATCATAAAAAAGCCAGACTGGAATTTGCCAAACTGCATGTTGATAAGCCACAAAGCTTCTGGGAGAATGTCCTATGGACAGACGAGACAAAACTGCAACTTTTTGGCAAGGCATATCAGCTCTATGTTCACAGACGCAAAAATGAAGCATACCAAGAAAAGAACACTGTCTCTACTGTGAAACATGGAGGAGGTTCTGTTATGTTCTGGGGCTGCTTTGCTGCATCTGGCACAGGGTGTCTTGAATCTGTGCAGGGTACAATGAAATCTCAAGACTATCAAGGTATTCTAGAGAGAAATGTGCTGCCCAGTGTCAGACAGCTTGGTCTCAGGCGTAGGTCATGGGTCTTGCAACAGGATAATGACCCAAAACACACAGCTAAAAACACCCAAGAATGGCTAAGAGTGAAACATTGGACTATTCAAAAGTGGCCTTCTATGAGCCCTGATCTAAATGCTATTGAACATCTGTGGAAGGAGCTGAAACATTCCGTCTGGAGAAGGCACCCTTCAAACCTGAGACAACTGGAGCAGTTTGCTCATGAGGAGTGGGCCAAAATACCTGCTGAGAGGTGCAGGAGTCTCATTGACAGCTACAGAAATCGTTTGATTGCAGCGATTGCCTCAAAAGGTTGTGCAACAAAATATTAAGTTAAGGGTACCATCATTTTTGTCCAGGCCTATTTCATGAGTTTGTTTTTTAAATAATTCTGTTGAACCACAATTCAAAAGCATTGACTGATTTTCATTGGTTAATTTTCATAGAATTTTTATTTATTACCACTTTTGTCAGATTCAAGTTATTTCTGCGACCATTGTGGGTTTTTCTTTCATTAACAGAGGGGTACCAACAATTTTGTCCATGTCTGTAATCATGGCTGTGTAAAGGACACCCTCAAGCAGCCAACAAGCTAATTGGCTGCCTGAGTGAGTCACATGACCCACATACCTTCAAGAATTTTTTTTGTCTTTCGGCTGTTCCCTTTCGGGGTCACCACAGTGTATCATCACCTTATATTATGATGATCTGCATGTTGATTTGGCAAGGATTTTTATGCCAGATGCCCTTCCTGACGCAACCCTGCCCATTTATCCAGGCTTGGGGCACTGGCTTGTGCACCCCCTGTGACTGAGTAGCCAACATTTCTTCCGCCATTCTATTTTTGCTGAGCACCAAGCTAGAAGGCCAGAAGTACCATTTTTATATGGTCTTTGGTTTGACCCGACCGGGACTTAAACCCAATCTCCCGGTTGTGGGGCGAATGCTCTACCTCTAGGCCACAAACCCTCAAGAGGTATGCATTATGAACACTGACTTCTGCACTGGACGATATTTAATTTGGTTACGTGTGTGTAACCACATCAGTACAGGCAGACTAGCCTGGACTGATCTACCCCACAGCCCAGATTTCCGGATAAACGGTAGAAGATGGATGGATGGTGTGTGAAATTGACACATTATGCTCATTTACTACCGAATTACCGCAGTGATATATTCATTGATACCACACTCTAGCATAATACTGCTTAATTGCGAGCTTTGTCAGTGAACTATAAGGGAGAAGAAAGGAGAGAATAAAAATGATAAAAACAAAACCAAAGTGAAAGGTTCAATTAATGGTGATGCTGATCTAAGGTCAAATTGCCCAGCCCTACTTCATGGTCAGGTCTACATTTTTATCCATCCATCTTCTACTGCTTTTCCGGAGGTCCGGGTCGCGGAGGCAGCAGTTCAAGCAGAGAAGCCCAGACTTCCCTCTACCCAGCCACCTGCTCCAGCTCTTCAGAGAGGATACCAAGGCGTTCCCAGACCAGCTGGGAGATATAGTCTCTCCACCGAGTCCTGGGTCTGCCCCGGGGTCTCCTCCCAGTGGGACGTGCCCAAAACACCTCAAGTGGGAGGCGTCCAGGAGGCACCCTAATCAGATGCCCATACCACCTCAACTGACTCCTTTCAATGTGGAGGAGCAGCGGTTCTACTCTGAGCCTCTCCCGGATGACTGAGCTCCTCACCCTATCTCTGAGGGTGAGTCCAGCAATCCTAGGGAGAAAGCTCATTTCAGCCGCTTGTATCCGCGATCTTGTTCTTTCGGTCATTACCCAAAGCTCGTGACCACAGGTGAGAGTAGGAAGGTAGATTGACTGGTAAATCGACAGCTTTGCCTTAGAACTAAGCTCCCTCTTCACCACAATAGACCGGTACAACGTCCGCATCACTGCAGATGCTGCTCCAATCCGTCTGTCAATCTCTCCCTCCATTTTCCCCTCACTCATGAACAAGACCCCAAGACACTTAAACTCCTCCACTTGGGGCAGGAGCCTGTCCCCAACCCAGAGCGGACAATCCACCTTTTTCCAGCTGAGGACCATGGACTCGGACTTGGAGGTGCTGATTCTCATCCTAGCCGCTTCACACTCAGCGGCAAACCGTCCCAGCAAGAGCTGTAGGTCATTGCTGGATGAAGCCAACAGGACAACATCCTCTGCAAACAACAGAGATGAGATCCTGTGGTCACCAAGCATGACACCCTCCATTCCCTGGCTGCGCCTAGAAATCCTGTCCATAAAAATTATGAACAGGATCGGTGACAAAGGGCAGCCCTGGCGGAGTCCAACTCTCACTGGGAATGACTCCGACTGAGTGTTGGCAATACAAACCAACTCTCACAACGGTCGTACAGAGACCGAATAGCTCGTAACAACAAGCCCGATACCCCATACTCCCGAAGCCCCATACTCCCGAAGCACCCCCCACAAAAAACCACGAGGGACGCGGTCAAATGCCTTCTCCAAGTCCACAAAACACATGTAAACTGGTTGGGCAAACTCCCACGAACCCTCGAGAATTCTCGAGAGGGTAAAGAGCTGGTCCGATGTGCCACGGCCAGGACGAAAACCACATTGCTCCTCCTGAATCCGAGGTTTGACCAACGGCCGGACTCTCCTCTCCAGAACCTTGGCATAGACCTTCCCAGGGAGGCTGAGGAGTGTGATCCCTCTAAAGTTGGAGCACACCCTCCGGTCCCCTTTTTTGAAGAGAGGAACCACCACCCCGGTTTGCCATGCCAAAGGCACTGCCACCGACCTCCACGCAATGTTGCAGAGGAGTGTCAACCATGACAGCCCAACAACATCCAGGGCCTTGAGGTACTCAGGGCGAATCTCGTCCACCCCCGGGGCCCGCCCACCAAGGAGATTTTTAACCACCTTGGCGACCTCAGCCCCTGTGATAGGCGAGTCATCCCCCTTGTCCCCAAACCTTGCTTCCTCTGTGGAAGGCATATCAGTGGGATTGAGGAGATCCTCGAAGTATTCCTTCCACCGCCCGACGATATCCCCAGTTGAAGTCAACAGTGTCCCATCCGCACAATACACAGTCTGGACAGGGAGCTGCTTTCCCCTCCTGAGCCGCTGGACAGCTTGCCAGAATCTCTTGGAGGCCGACCAAAAGTCTTGTTCCGTGGCCTCACCGAACTCCTCCCATACCTGGGTTTTTGCTTCAGCAACCACCTGAGCTGCACTCTGCTTGGCCTGCCGGTACACCTCAGCTGCTTCGGGAGTCCCACAAGCCAACCAAGCTTGATAGGACTCCTTCTTCAGCTTAATGGCCCCCTTCACCACTGGTGTCCACCACTTGGTTCGGGGGTTGCCACCACGAGATGCACCGACCACCTTGCGGCCGCAGCTCTGGGCCGCCGCTTCAACAATGGAGGTGGAGAACATGGCCCATTCAGACTCCATGTCTCCAGACTCCCTCGGAATGTGGTTGAAGTTCTTCCGGAGGTGGGAGTTGAAGACCTCCCGGACAGGGGCCTCAGCCAGATGTTCCCAGCACACCCTCACTATACGTTTGGTTCTACCAGGTCTGAATGGCTTCCTCCCCTGCCATTGGATCCAACTCACCACCAGGTGGTGATCAGTTGACAGCTCTGCACCTCTCTTTACCCGGGTGTCCAAGACATACGGTCGCAGGTCTGATGACACGATAACAAAATTGATCATCGACCTGCGACCTAGGGTGTCCTGGTGCCAGGTGCACATATGGACACCCTTATACTTGAACATGGTGTTCGTCATGGACAAACTGTGGTTAGCACAGAAGTCCAATAACTGAGCACCACTCGGGTTCAGATTGGGCAGGCCGGTCCTCCCAATCACCCCCCTCCAGGTTTCACTGTCGTTGCCCACGTGCGCATTGAAGTCCCCCAGTAGGACAATGGAGTCTCCAAGAGAAGCACCCTCCAGTACCCCAGTCACAGACTCCAAAAAGGGTGGGTACTCTGAAACATCATTTGGTGCATAGGCACAAATGATGGTCAGGACCCGTTTCCCAACCCGAAGGCGCAGGGAAGCAACCCTTTCATTCACCGGGGAAAACTCCAATATAGAGGCAGCAAGGTGGGGGGATACAAGAATACCCACCCCTGCTTGTCGCCTCTCGCCCGGGGCAACTCCAGAAAAGGCCAAGCTCCAGCCCCTCTCCAGGAGACTGGTTCTGGAACCGGAGCTGTGTGTTGAGATGAGGCTGACTATATCTAGCGGGTATCTCTCAACCTCATGCACCAGCTCAGGCTCCTTCTCCACCAGAGAGGTGACATTCCACATACCAAAAGCCAGTTTAGAAAGCTTGGGATCAGTCCGCCAAGGTCTCCGCCTTTGACCACCATCTAATCCACATAGCACCAGACCCCCATGATCCCTCCTGCAGGTGGTGAGCCCACTGGAGGGCGGACCCATGTAACTCCTTCGGGCTGAGCCTGGCCGGGTCCCATGGGTGGAAACCCAGCCACCAGACGCTAGCCTTCGAGCCCCTCCCCCAGGCCTGGCTCCAGGGTGGGGCCCCGGTAGCCCCATACCGGGCGGGGTACACTGAATCCTTGATATAGAATTTATCATGAGAGTCTGTTGGATCGTTCTTAGTCTGGCCCTTCACCCAGGACCAGTTTGTCTTGGGTGACCCTATCAGAGGCAAATTGCCCCGGACAACATAGCTCCTGGGATCACTGGGGCACGCAAACCCCCCACCACGATAAGGTGATGATCCATGAGGGCATACATTTTTATCCAAGAAAGAAAAATTATTTGGCCAGTAGATGCAAAAACTAACAAATAGACATAAAAATAGTCAAAATCTAAAACCAAACATGTTTAAAATAGGTTTCTATCTTCCAAGTTCACATATTTCAGTGGGCCACCAACCCATAACCTATTTCCACTTGACACCGAATCAGCACTTCTTACAGGGCACACAGTTGTACTAAAATATTAATCTTTCCTGCACTGATGGTGACTGTTGCAAAAAAAAAACGTGTTGGAGCATTAATAATGTATCTCTAATGTGTCAATAATTGGGGGAAATGTGCTTATCTTCACTTGCTTCCATTTACATTGTACCTAAATCAACACATTTATGATTGTTTATATAACTTTATGGAAGTCTTCAATCCGTTCCCTCAAAATGTAAAAGATAAATAATGTTCACAACTTTGATTACCAGTTTGAATTTACTTAATCTGGACACTGCATTTGATGTCACCATTGGTGTTAAAAGTTATCCATTTGAAATAAGATTACTGATGAAAGGTTTGGTCTGGTAACAGGGGTACCCCATCCCATTACAATATTCTTAATTTCTTTTTTGGAATAAGAAAAAAAATTGCATTTTTTTCAGATATTGTAACAGTATTGTGTAAAACACAGTTGACTAAATGTTAATACCTACCAATAAGAATGTTGCTAGTAGATGTGTGGCGTTCTTTGACAGGTGCAGGCTCGCTGGACACGCTGCTGCTGCGACTGCTGGTTCTGGAAGAGCTCGGATCACTGGGGTAGATTGTTATACTGCTGGTAATCTTATTAGTGGTGGTCACAATTGGCTTGCTGGAGATCTTGGGTTTCCCGTTTGTAGATAAAGATTCTGATATCATAACTTCCTTCCTGTCAATTTCAACAACAGGGTGCTTGATGACAGCTTTGGACCTCAGAGCCTCTCGCGGGCTGCACACTCGCTGGATTTCGATCCCCGATTGAGAGTGTAAAGGCCCCTGATGGCTTCCCTCAGCTAAATGGGTCCTGCTGTGAAGTTCCTCATCAAACGAGCTTCTGGAAGAAGATCCCTCTGAATGTGAGTCATGGACATGTGGGTGTCGGGAATACCTGGAGGCTGCAGTCCTACTGGTTACAGTTGTGTTAGTTGGCTCAGGTACAGGGTCTGGTTCAGAGGGCCTTGAACCCGTTGATTCAGTTTCAGAGGCTGATGAGTGACCCTCTGACCCCTGGTCATTGGTCAGCAGTGGAGTGATTTGAGATCTGTAGGCTGTGTATGAACCATTGGCTTTGGATAGAGTGGAGGCAACAGATATGGCGACGTACTCCTGAACCTGGTCTCCTGAGTCCTGATCTGAGGTAGACACTGTTTCCTTTTCCATGTTACCGGAGTTGTCAGGAACTACATCAGAGTTGTTTGATTCACTATCACTACCCATGTACAACTTTAAAAACTTGTCTTTGCTCTTTCTGATGTCTGCTTCGGACTGTTTCTGGACTGTCCTCTGTGGCTTCTGGTCATTAGCAGCTGGAGGGTAGCGACTAAGAACTGACACCTTTTTATTATCATTAGAAGTTGTATTCACAGAGCTGTGAATACAAGCTCCCCTTGTTTCAATCCCACGTGGTGTCTCTCTTATTCCATTATCAGATGAAATGGTAGCAGTTGTAGTTTTGGGTGTCCTCCGCTTGTGAGCAGGACTGAGGGCTCGCTGTACAGAGTGGGGAGAACTCTCATCTGAGTAGAGCTCTTTGTTCCTCAGTTTGGTTTCTCTCTTATGCTGAGGTGAGAGATCCCTGTTTCGGTGCTTGGGGGAGCTTGGTTCTGAGACATTTGCAGCACTTCTATATTTAGGTTTCTCTTGTCTGAAACTCCCCTTTGGAATAATCTCTTCATTCTCAGGTTTGCCATTCTCCAGGACCTTAGCGGGACTTTTGGGGCTCCTGTTACCATATTTATCCAAGTTACCAATTCCATTTCCTCTGATGCCACTTTTTCCACACAGCTGCATCTGGAGCTGTTCCACCTGCTCACTTAGTTGGCGAGCTCGGTTTTGCTCTATCTGGAACTTTTCATGTAGCTCACCATTTTTGGACTCAGAGTTTTTCAAATCCTCCTCCACTATCTCCAGCTGTTTAAGACGGTTCTTCAGTCTTTCTACTTCCTGCGTCAGCTCTTTTACTTTGTTGTCCTCTTGTGAGCCTTCAAGGCTGCTGTTCTTCTCATTCTGACATTTATTCACAAAACTGATGCTATCATCAGCTAATTTTACATAGTCCAGACTCTTCTTGCGTCCTAACAGTTTAGTTGTAGAGAGCCCTGTGGACGATAACTCATCTTCGATTCTTGACCTCATGAAATCTGCATGACCAGGGTCTGCTGACATGCCAAGGCGGTTCTTCTGGTGGTCCAGTTTCTCTGTTAACTTTAGAATGATCTTCTCATCCTCCCGCTGTTTTTCCAGAAGCCTCTTACGCTCACTCACAAACATCTGGGTGAATCCTTTAAGTTTCTCAAGCTCCACTGCCAAAGCTTGCTCTGCTTTATCTAGCTTTATCTCAGATCCCTCCACCTCTTTTAGACGGGCTTTCAATGTCTCCAATTCAGATGACAGTTTCTTGGTCAAATTCTTCTCCTCATTGAGGTTGAGGCAGAGCTGGCTGCAGTCCGACTTGCTCTTCCCAAATGCTTCTTCCAGTTTCTCCAGTTCAGCCATTCTGCTCTGAAGGTGTTCAATTTCAGCTTTTAGCTCCTTCGTAAGGTTTTCCTCCTCTTCCAGTTTTTCTCTGACTGTGCGACACAGATCCTCAGCTTTGCGTACCTCCTCATCTTTACCTTGGATCTTCAAGAGACGTTTTCTCAAGGTCTCCACATCACCAAGCAAGGTTGAGTTGCTGCCTTCTGCCTGGATGATCTTATCCTACAAAAGAGAGGGTTCAACCGTTCATTATATCCTATAGCTTCTAAAATACACACTTGAAGATAAACATTGTTAAAATAACCACTACTGACCTGCAAGTCAAGCAGTTCATCCTCAGACTTCTGCAGCTTAGTGGTTGATTCTTCTAGTTCATCCAGTCTTCGGCCAAGACTCTGAAGCTTGTGCTGCAGGTGTCGATGCGTCATGTCTTTATGATCAGACATGGCTAAGGTAATAATTGCGTTGTACTGGTTGGGTTTGTTTTGTGGTCCAGGTTATTTGATGACAGATTGTTGGGAAGCCCACATTTGTGTGCTTGTGCAACTAAATCCTTTCGGCTGTTAAGGGAACGCTCTTCTCTTGGCAGTCTGCCTTGTCTTGGAGCTGTTGCTTTAAGACCTCAAAGTGCCTTTAGGGTTGTTATTAGCAGACAAATCTGTCTTCTGTCTGAGGGAGAGAGAAAACAACACTTAGTCATTTCCTTATTAGTCAATGACAATCATTTGCATTCTCAAAGGTAGCTGAGCAGCAATTGATCGCATCCTGCACCACAAGAGCAAGATCAGCATATAATTTCAGTTACATTTAATTGCTGTGATGGAAAAATAGCAGAATGGATTAAGGACATCATTAGCTAGAAATACTCTTAACATAAATGACCCTTTTATAAAACAAAAATTGCTTATTTAAACCACATTATTAAATAATTACTCAGGAATTATTTTCGCAATCACTACTGATTCAGTTGATCTCTTCATTCATCAAAATAAGCATTAGTAGGAAAAGGTCTGATTCATCACTATGACATTAAACCCTGCTTTAAATGGACATGATCTGCAAATGTTACCTCTATTCCTTTTTGGCAATGAATCTCCATCCATTATACCTCGCCTGGGCTTTGAACGAGGTGGAGGTGGCACAGTTTACATGCGCATGTGTGTGGATAGTGGGGGTTTTAACATGTCTGCACAGGCTCGTTCACAAAGGCACACACCCACATACACTGTTCCCTTCCTGCTCTCAATCCAACATTGATTCCTGCCTGCTTCAGCTGACAGCAGCATATCTCAATAACATTACCTCTCACAACACTGGTCCCCTAGGACAGTAGTGATAAAAGAAAACCATGACAGAGACCCTCGCTGGCTGGTATAATTATAAGGAGACGGGTTATGCTTATATCACTAATACAGTGTATTCATTTCAGTCTGTAAACCCCGCATGGCTCAATGTGATGAGAACACAGATTATTAGCACATCACAGTCAACACAGCTTCTATTAATTTAACAGTCAACACTTTTGTCTCATACATAATTCAGGTTGCGGGGTTTCCTTCTCTCAGTTCTAACTAGTATCCCTTCCCCCAACCACCTCCATCATTTTCCCACTGACCTCAAGGTTAAAAAAAAATAAATCGGACACAACATCATAACTTATCGACCCCCTGACAACCATCGGCATACTGCTCCATGTCTCGTCTGTACCCTGGTTTAACAGCACCAAGTTCAAAGACTTCCTCACTTCAGTTACTAACCCCCAGATATAATGACAGCTGCAATTTTCTTTTACATTAAATACGTCTTATGGCTATAAAACCATCAACCCGTGCAATAAATTTACCAAACCTTGTGTTCTTTTTAACTGTATGATATATACTGTATATATGACGGCATATGTTAATATAAAGGGCACCATGTGGCTTAGATGAGGATAAAATACATGTTCTATAGCTTCCTTCATTGGAAATAAATCAGAACCTCTCATCCCACAGTTAATTAAATATCTTGTTGAACAAACTAAAGCAATAAGCCTTGAAAGTCAGAGGATTACTTAATGACAAAGGAAAATGTGAACTCAAAAGACTTTGGCTGGAGGGTTTTAATTATTTTTCCTTTCATGAGGTCTTGTGGTTTGTTAATCTTCTTGGGGATGTACACGAGTTACAGCAAATAAAGAACACAGACTGCACAGGATGGAATTGTAAAAAAAAAAAAAAAATCTGGAAAGAAAACTGCTAACCTAGCTGTCCCCTTTAGTGCCAAAACACCTTAATTAATAAGTCTTGCTGTGATGCATTATTGTTACTCAGCTAGATCTTAAATGAGCTTTAGACCATCTTTTCCTCCGTCTTCTTGAGCTTGTCACTGTAACACAAAGCTGCCTGATCCTCATCCAGTTGAGTACAGATGTTACGAGAAATTCCCATACATCTGCTGAAAACAGCACTCCCCGATACAAAATATTTAAGCTAAATTCTAAGCTCATTGGACTATAGAATGCAAGTCAAAAGAAAAACCAGCCAATGATGGAGTAGCTCATTCCAGCCTGATGAAATCACCCAGTGCACGCCGATCTCCTGATCAGTGACCTTGACCTTAAGCACAGCCTAGATGTAGACCCATCTAGGATGTGATTATTGTCAAGGTCAATGTCCTAGGAGGAGTAACGTTTTTCATGAAGTCATAAATGCCCAGATATTCAGGCCTTTGACAATGACCTGTACCTCAAAATGGATGCAGACCTACCTGAGAATTATTGTGGGTTTTGTGAGAATCAAGGTAATTGCTTAGGAGGAGGAATGATTTTTCTAAAATCATGCAAGTGTTCAGATCTCACAACCTCTGACCTTGACATTGCCCTTGAGCACAACTCAGATGCAGACCTATTTGAGGAGTATTGTGAGAATGAGTTTGGGGACCACCGCCACAATATCCTACGAACAGTAGCAATTTTTCTAAAAATCACAAGTGCCAAGATCTCCTGACCTTTGACCTTGACCACAACTTGGATGCAGACCCACCTGAGGATCATTGTAGGTGAATTTGGTGCAATAGCAGTAGCAATTCCTGTGAAATGTGGAGAGACGGATGGACACCATGTTATTGCAGTAGCTCCTTTCAGCTTGCCATAATGAGCTAATGAAAACAAAGTTACCTCATATCCATTTATCAGCAAGAAAGTTCTAATCAACAAGTTACCTTTATTAGTGTGGCTTTAACATTGTCCCAAATCCTGATTTTTTTCAGGGTTCAACTGGTCCCCAAACAGCAGCTCTAGTTTATTCCTGTCCTGGCATTTTTCTTGGTCCAGATACTCCTGTCTTGGCAGGCTGCTGGCCCCTCCTCTCATCTTCCTTTATTTCTCTGCCAGTTCTCTACCTCCCTCCCACATTTCTTCCCTTATCTCTTTCTGACATGCACACCAGCACGGGTGAGAGAAAGCTTTTAAGGGGTGGCAGTGCGTGCCAAGTGACTCTGGCAAGGGTCAGTTTATGTCAAACCAATTAACGCACCTGATTACATTCATTCATTCAAGACAAAAATTAGAAAAATGGTAGGTGAGATTTAAATAAAGCGATGAGACAGGCAAAACAGGTTAACATAGTTGTATGTGACTTCCGGTTATGGCGGCCGCCTAGAAGGACACGTATCACTCTGCTCTGCCCCTGGAAATAAAAATTCGGCAAATAACTCTCTCATTTGGAACAGAACTTTTCCCAGCGTTTAGGTGAGGATATGCCGGTGAAGACTAAGGCTGGGAAATCAGGAGGGGGAAAAATTGAATCGCCGAAGCAGTCCAAATTAACGGACTTTAAAGTTTGTGGCGCAGTAGAAAAAGCTGCGGATATGGCGGATGAAACTAGCGGTGGTGCGGTAACTGCTGCTGCTGACGATGGCGGCACAGGTGCAGTGCTGGCTGCCATTAGCTCAATGAGAGCAGACTTTTCCGCTAAACTTGATGGGATTATGGCAGCGTTGGATGCAATGAGAAAGGAGTTGGGTGACTGCGTGGAGCGAGTGACGCAGGCGGAGCTTCGTGTTTCAAGTGCGGAGGATGAAATCAGCGGACTTCAAATAAAGGTGCGCACTTTGGAAAAAAAAATAAAGATCTGGAAAATAGCGTTCTGGACTTGGAATCTCGGTCCAGAAGGAACAACCTGAGGCTGGTGGGTTTACCGGAGGAAGCCGAAGGTCGTGATTCATGCTCCTTTTTGGAGGGGTGGATCCCGGAGGCGCTGAACAACGCGGAGCTAAAATCATCAGTCGTCTTGGAAAGCTCCCACCGAATTGGCCCACCGAGAGGTAACAAGGCAGCACCGAGGACGCTAATTATGAAGTTTCTCAGCTACAGAGACAGGATGACGATCTCCAACGCGGTGCGGGCCAAAGGAGAAATTAAATACCAAGATCAGCAGGTGCGGTTCTACCCAGATCTGGCCTCAGGAATCCAACAATTAAGGAAGCAGTTTGACCCCATCCGCAAAGAACTGCGCAACCTTGAGATTCGTCATGGAGTGATTCACCCTGCAAGACTTCTGGTCACATATGAGGGCAGAACACGCATCTTCAAGACCCCCGAGGAGGCGCAGGAGCTCATCAAGAAGATCCAGGAAGAGACTGGTGGGAGCTAAGCATGAACAGAATATAGGGTAGAATATTTGAGCATTTAACTGATTAGAAGCATATAACAAGATTACAAAATATAGAATGTATTACATATTAAAAAAAAAAAAAAAGTACAAAATTGCTAAAAAATTTTGGAGTTAAATTGGAAAATTACAGAAGAGAGTTAATGTTACGTTATTAAAAGCAGTAGAGTTAGGGTGATTGGGAGGATGAAGAAGGAGTGGCTTTGGCTGATCCTCGTGGGTGTGGAACGGTCGATGGCTATATCGGGAGACGGAATTTTTCTTTTGTTTTTGGGGGGATTGCCACAAATGTGGGAAGGGGGAATTTGTTTGTGTGTAGTTTGTAGGGTGAATGTTCAACCACTCATTTTTTTGCTTTTCTGTTTGAGCATGTTTACACTGCAAGGTAATCCCAAACTCCCTATTGATTATAAATCAAAGCGTTAATCTTAATTTAACTTCATGGAATTGCAGAGGTCTACAAAATTTAAAAAAACTTAAACAAGTTATGAATAAAATAAAAGACATGGGTTCAAAAATTGTGTTTTTACAAGAAACTCATCTAATAGAGCAAGATGTAAAAAGAATTAGGAGTAGATGGCAAGGAAATGTTTTCACCTCATCATTTTCATCCCGAGCCAGGGGAGTTATGACTCTCATACATAAATCAGTCCCATTTCAAGTGAAAAATGTAATTGGAGATAAATTTGGAAGATATGTAATCATTCAAGGATCTTTGCTATTAGAAAACATAAATTTGGTGAACTTATATGGTCCCAATATAGATGATCAAAAGTTCTTTGCCAATTTATTTCTTATCTTATCATCACTTACAGGGCAACATATAATAGCAGGGGATTTTAATTGTACATTGAATCCCAGTATAGATAGATCAACAGGACTGGACTGTACGCACAATGGATGTAGGATGACCATTAATCATTTTATGAAAGAATTGAAATTGATAGATATATGGAGAGAAATGAAACCACAAGTTAAAGCATACTCTTGTTATTCCAATACCTACAAGACATTCTCACGTATAGATTATTTTTTGATCTCCACAGAATTAAGGTCCAAGATTCAAAACTGTTTTTATGATAACATCGTGATCTCTGATCATGCACCCTGCTGTCTAATGTATGTAGATAAGAAATTGACAAAGGAACCAGGTAGATGGCAATTTCAGCATAAATGGCTTCAGGATGAGGAATTTGTTAAGTATATAGAAAAACAGATAGATGAGTTCTTTGATATCAATACTACACAAACATCAGCATGTGTAAAGTGGGAGGCTTTCAAAGCTTTTATTAGGGGACATATTATTAGTTATACAGGTTCAAAATCTAAGAAGACTCGAGAGGAGAGAGTCCAATTGGAACATAAAATAAAAATTCTTCAAGAAAGAGTATATGCAGGAAGAGATCCAAGGTTGGAGAACGAATTACTGATTTTGAGAGCTGAATATGACAAAAAATCAGCGAATAGAGCTGCCTCGAGTCTTCTAAGATTGAAACAATCTTTTTATGAACAAGGTGAAAAATCAGGAAAGTTATTGGCATAGCAGATTAAACAATTAGAATCTAAAACACCAATTACCAGTATTATAAGTAATGGACAGGTAGTTATAGATCCTTCAGAAATTAATAGAGCCTTTAGAGATTACTATGAAAAATTACAGTATATGATACCAAAAATGAATCTGACTTAACAAAACTACATGGGTTTTTGAATGAACTATTTATACCGTGTATTCCAAATGAAAATAGGGAGATACTGGAGTCTAAAATTAGTCAAGAAGAAGTTGGACTAGCCATTGATAATATGAAATCAGGAAAAAGTGCAGGACCAGATGGTCTTCCAGTTGACCTATATAAAAAATTTAAGAATAAATTAACAAAACCTTTTTTGGAAATGGTTTTAGAAGCATTTCAAAATAGTAATTTACCATCATATATGAATAATGCCTTAATTATACTGTTGCCAAAACCAGGTAAGCCCTCTAATAAATGTGAAAATATGAGACCAATAAGCCTATTAAATGCCGACCTTAAGATAATTTGTAAAATTTTAGCAAGACGAATACAAGAAATTTTACCAAATATTATTAATCGAGATCAGAATGGCTTTATAAAGGGAAGACAAGGCTTCCATAATGTAAGAAGACTATTTAATATTATTTATTCTAATAAAGAAGCACCGGATACAGCTCTCTTATCACTGGATGCCGAAAAAGCCTTTGATAGAGTTGAATGGCCCTTTCTTTTTGAAGTCTTACAAAGGTTTGGACTTGGAAATAATTTCATAAAATGGGTTCAGATAATATATAATAATGCTACTGCAGAAATTCTAACAAATAACAATATTTCAAAATCAATAAAAATCAATAGAGGATGTCGACAAGGCTGTCCACTTTCACCTTTACTGTTTACTATGGCAATTGAACCTTTAGCGATGGCGATACGTCTACAGTCACAAATATATGGAATTAAAGTTGGACCAACAGAACATAAAATCTCCCTGTATGCCGATGACATAATTTTGTTTATGTCGAATCTTAAAAAATCAATTCCGACCTTGTTGAATTTAATAAAGAATTTCGGGGAAATATCAGGATATAAAATAAATAAAACTAAATCTTCAATATTAATGCTAAATGAGACCCAGAGAAATTACCCAGCCCCTGAGGTAAATCAATTCAATGTTGTAAATCAGTTCAAATATTTAGGAATCCAAATTGTGCCTAAGCTAGAATCAGTCGCCAGTGTCAATTATGAAGCCTTAATGACAGATATTGATGAGTTACTTCAGAGATGGATGTCACTACCAATGTCGATGATCGGGAGAATTAATATACTTAAAAGTAATATCTTACCTAAAATACTTTATTTATTTCAATACATTCCCTTACCACCACCTTTAGATTTATTCTCAAGAATTAAAAAAAAGTTAGTGGAATTTATATGGAACAACAGGAGGGCTAGATTACGTCTGTCTTTATTATATTTACCATTTGATCGTGGAGGTCTGAAATGTCCAAATTTTATGTTGTATTATTGGTCGGCACAACTGAGGTCTATGACATATTATTTTTCATCAAATGATCTCCCTCACTGGACTGAAATGGAATCATACAATTTACCTTTACCTCTTCCCATATTCATATACTCAGATTCGGCAAAAAAATTACAAAAACAAGTTAAAAATCCATTTGTAAAGCATATGATCAAAATATGGTGTGAAGCTAAAAACTATTTAAAAGAACCACAGTTATTGTCACAATTTAGTCCAATATGGGGTAATCAATATTTTAAACCAGGGAGAGCGGACGCTGTATTTAAAGTATGGAATTTAAAAGGGATACAAAAGATTCAGGATTTATATTTGCCATGTGCAGAAAACATAATGTCTTTTGAAGAGTTGAGGATCAAATTTAATCTCAATAGAACACATTTTTTTAAATATCTTCAACTTAGAAACTTTATTCGATCAAATCAAAATAAAGCTCTCACTCGACCTATCTATTCATCCTTGGAAAAAATGTTGATGAAAGATAGTAAAAGAAAGGGTATTATTTCAGAGTTTTATAACTCATTGACACTATTTTCAAGTGAAAATTCACTGAAAAGATTAAACTACTGGAAAGAAGATCTGCAAACTGAAATTTCAGAGGAACAATGGGAATTGGCTTGTACAGAAGCTCAAACCAAATCAATAAATGTACGCCTTAAATTGATACATTTCAAATGGTTGATGCGGATGTATGTTACACCGGAGGAGTTAAATAGATATAACAAAAATATACCAGATACGTGCACAAAATGTATGGAAAGTAAAGGAACTCTATTTCATTGTGTATGGGAATGTAGATTAATAAGAATGTTTTGGGAAGAGGTGAGGGTAACAATTGAAAAAATAATCTCAAAACAAATCATATTGAATCCTAAACTGTTTTTGTTGGGTCTGTACCCAGAAAAGCATAATTTTAATAAAAGTGAAAGAACATTCATAGACCTCAGTTTGCTTAATGCCAAAAAATGTGTATTGCACTATTATGGAAAAAGACTCATAGACCAGATGTGACTCAGTGGTTAAGACAGATGTTAACAAACCTTCCATTAGAAAGAATAACATATATACTGAAATCAAAGGAAATTGTGTTTGAGAATATATGGAGACCTTTTATTGATTATGTAAAAAATTTAAACATAACTCTTGAAGAAGAAGGTGAATGATATGTGTGGACCTTGTAAATTCCAAACTGGTGAACATAATATGTATACTTATGTGTTGGATTGTCTAGACTAAACAGAGGAGCATTGTTGAAGATTTGATTTTGTTGGTGGTTGTTGGTGTTTTTTAGTGCATTTTTTTTTTTTGTAGTACTTTAGTGTTAGTGTTTGATTGTATCATGTTTGTTTAAAAAAAAAAAAAGGTTCAATAAAGATATTGTGGAAAAAAAAAAACATAGTTGTATGTACATAGTAATGCTGCCAATCAATTAAAATATTAAATCATGATTAGTCACAGTAATCCCACAGCTAACTGAGGATTAATCACAAGTTGATCACAATTTTTTTAATATTATTCTCAAAATGTACCATAAAAATGCATTTTTTCAAGTTTTTAATACTGTTAACCAACAAGCCTGTAATGATTTGTCAATCTACAGAGCCACTCAGACCAGCTTTGAAGCCCTGACAACTTAAGGTTTAATAAAAAATAAAAAAAAAAACATACAAAACTTTACAATTTAATAATAAACACAACTGGGAAAGAGTCAAGCAATATTCATTTAGTTCAATTCCAAGCAACAAGCAAGAATGAGCACACAAGAAACGATGAATCTTATTTAAACTTAATATATTAAAAAAACAGTCGAAAAAGTTTTTGTTGCCATGAAAGACTTTTTTTGCCCCTGCCACTTTTAAACTGGATTTCCAAACAGCGTATTTTATGTTGTTTTCTTGCACAAATCAGAATCAGAATCAGAATCAGATTTATTGCCATTGTTCATGTAGTACACAAACTAGGAATTTGTCTCGGTGCAATGCTACAACATTAAAACATGATAAGATAAAGAGATAAACTAAAAAAAAAAAAATTTAAAAAAAAAATATTAAAGACTAAAACCATGCAATAAGTGTAGAATAATAATAATAATAATAATAATAATAATAATAATGAGTAATACTAGTCACAGCAGTTTTAAATAAATTAGCAAGTAGCAGATGATGTGCAGTCGATAATGCAACAGAAAAACAGTGATGAATGACATGAGTCTGGTTGAGCTGCTGTATATAGTGCACGAGAGTCAATAAGTCACTTAATGTTCAGCAGTCTGATGGCAGAGGGGAAAAAGCTGTTCATGTGCCGGGAGGTTTTAGTCTGAATGGACCGAAGTCTTCTACCTGAGGGGAGGGGGGCAAACAGTACGTGACCAGGGTGTGAGGGATCGGCTATGATCCGGCCTGCACGCCTCCGGGTCCTGGAGATGTACAGGTCCTGGAGAGATGGGAGCTTGCAGCCGATCAAATACCATATGTCATGAAATGGATCTTTCTGGTGTACAGCAATGCTGTCAATTATGGCTTTTTTTTTTAAATAAAGGCCTTCTCGAAGTGATGATGAAAACCTCTAGACAAGCAGTAAAAGATGGATGAATAGATGGATAACTTGCCATAATTTGGTGGTAATTTTTGATCCTTTTGCCTTGCTACAGCCTGGTGCTAGCAGCAGGTGGTTGTCATACACTTTTCCCTCATTTACGCCACTTCTCTCCTCCAGGATATGTTGTTTGAATCTGGTAAGCAGTGAACAATGATGGCAGGGATTGGCTAACGGGTGCAAGCAGGTTGTGGGCCAAGGGTCACATTTGAAGAACATACACGTGTTGATGCTGTGTCCAAAAAAATAGCAGCATTAAACTTGGGTCACACTAACTTAACATGGTAACTCCACAGCACAAATATGCATATCAGAAATGTACAGGCCATTAGTAGGCATCAGATATGCATGTACCCGAAACCTTGGCAAGGCAGTATAAAGAAGGGGAAGAAGGACAGCAACAGGTACTCAGAATTTGGTTGCCAACTGCCAATCAAATCTAAAAGAAGAAGAAGATTTAAACAAATTAATTACACTGTTCTGAGCATACTCTTGAGAGTTCAACAGTCCCTGGAAGAAGCAGCCACATTATAAGACAGGGAAACTGAACCCCTGTTTACTAACTCATTCCTAACGATAAACCAACCAGGTCACTGCCAGTCCCTCATTCTGCCTTTTCTTATCTTAACCAGGTCATAGAAGGGATGCCCTTGGTTCTCTCTTACTGTAGAGGGATATTCTTCTTCTTCTTTAAGATTTGATTGGCGGTTGGCAACCAGCTTACAGGTGCATTACCACCATGTACTTCACTCTATATCATCACTCTATATATCTTGGCTGTGGCAACTCAGAGAGATATTCTTAACTGGGACATCGTCTGGGTCTAACAGCTAATACCCAGAGTATTAACCACTTGCACTCCGTTGTTCCGTGGGCGGGCAAGTCTCTGCGCACTCGTGCGCCCTCGTGCGCATGACGCATGATAAGGATATTGATGGTGGTGGTGTAGGTGGTGTGGCCTCCAAGCGCCACTGAAAAAAAAATCTGCAAACACAGCCGCGAACAGATTAGTTCATCTGATTGACCTCTCATTCGACTAGTAAGAGCCTTGAATTGGGTTTCTGAAACCTTGAAGAACCAATGAATGAAAACCTAGGAAGGAGGACCCGCCTCCCAACGCTTTGAATGCAGTGAGCCAATTGAAGCAGAGAAGTTCGTGAGCCGTTTTTTTTTAAGGCTGGGTGAAGACTGGCTGCTGCAGCGGATCAAAAAAGGACACAGGAAGACCACCACAGACCCAGCAGCATGGAGACCATCCACAAATGCAACCTGTGTGACAGGGAGTGCCATTCGTGGATCGGCATGTTCGGCCACAGGCGGTGCTTATTTTGTATTGGTTCCAGCAGAGTAGACGTTATGATTTTCTTCCATGGTGATCATAGACCGACGGAGGCTGACGACGAAGGCTGAGTGACACACATGCCTTCGCCAGTCTTTTTTTAATTACTACTGTTATTTGTTTTGAAAAATCGTTCGCCAAAAACCGCAATCATGGAAGCACAAAACCGCAATAATGGAATTATGTTTTGATCGAGTCGCGAGACCAGAACCAGAGCGGACCAGCATCGCGTTCGTCTGACAATGAGGAAGAGACGTTCGCCAGGACACTGCTGTGAAGAGGTAAGGTGTTATAAGCTAAATTATTCTCTATCCCTGAAAACTGTAATCCAAAATGACTTTTGACCGATCAGTAAATTACAGCTGTGCGGTTCACGAAGTCTGAAGTTCGTGCGCCGCGGTACAAGGGGTTGCTCGCAGTGTACAGGCTGTGAACGCCCCCCCACCCCCGCTATTCTTCTGCAGCAAGGGGGGGGGGAGCCGCGGTGACTGCACTGCTGTCCTACATCACCACATAAGGCTAATCCGTTGTGTAGCGATGGCTGAAGTCCATCCTCTGTAGCGAGCCGGGGGGGGGGGGGGGGGGGACAACCCCCCCCACACACACACAGTAGCGAGGGGGGGGGGGAAGCCGCTGTGACACCGTTGCTGTGGAAACATGCAACGAGTGTAATCTGTCATGTAGCGAGGGCCGAACTCTGTCCTTGGTAGCAGGGGGGAGTGTGACCTTTCCTTTGAGCCTAAAATGAAGCTTCTACATTGAATTATTCAAAAGTTATAGACGTTTTTCCAAACTGTGCCATTTGGCACAATTTGGCACAGTTCCAAAACGCCTGGGAACAGCCTGAGAACAAAGCTGTGTAAAATATTCATTTTTTGTGGTATTGTTACCAAATTTGGATCTCAGCTGGATAACACTTGGTTTTACATTTCTGTTGCATTTTCCAGCCGGATCGGACAGCTGTGTGTTATTTACAAGCATTTGTATCCAAAAAAACACTGTGTCCAAATTTTTTTTCTTCAAGTTCAGTATGTTTAGATGACTGTAACTCAGTGGCCGGAGCATGTAGAGAGATTATGTTTTTTTTGCCAAAAAATTCAAAGTGTTTTCTTTTAAATGAGACCAACCCCATGAAGATGCTGCAAAGGGTTGAAGAACAGCTTTCGATTTACTTTGGGCACGTTATTTTTTGGCATTTTTAGGAAAATTGCCCGGAGTGCAAGTGGTTAAATGTGTGTTAGGTGTAATTCTATCAGTTAAAAGATGTGAGTGATTAGTTTCTGACTTATTGTCTTTTAGAATGGTTAAATTGGCCAATACTAGTGCAGACCTGTGCATGCCTGTAGAAACCAAGTATAAGCAAGTATTTCTGCATGCCCGCAGAAAGCAGGTGTAAGCAAGGGTGTAAGCAAGCATGTCAGCACTCATTCAGTGATGCCTGCCTTTGATCTTTGATGGTGTCATAGCGAATCCTACGATCTTTGACGATGTCATAGTGAGTCCTATGATCGTGATTGATGACTGCCTTTGATCTTTGATGATGTCATAGTGAGTCCTATGATCTTTGTTGATGTCATAGCAAGTCCTATGATCTTTGCAGATGTCATAGCGAGTCCTATGATCACAAGTGATGCCTGCATTTGATCTTTGATGATGTCATAGTGAGTCCTATGATTGTGAGTGATGACTGCCTTTTAGTTTTGATGTCATAGTGGGTCCTATGATCTTTGATGTCACAGCGAGTCCTATGATCATGAGTGATGCCTGCCTTTGATCTTTGATGTCCTATGATCATAAGTGATGCCTGCCTTTGATCACACACAGACTCACACACATATTTTCTTGAATCACTCTATACTATGGTATATATGATGTCATATAGACATCATAGGCACATCATAGGTGAACCTATGATCTTTTAACGAGTCCTATGGTCGTGACAGACACACAGAGATTTCTTGAATTATTCCCGTGCATACCTGTGTATGCCCATAGAAATCAAGTGTAAGCAAGCATTTCTGCATGCCCGTAGAAAGTTACTGTTACCATGGCAACAGTAACAATGGTGAAACTTGCCTTTGATCTTTGATGTCACCACCGTTCAGTGATGACTGCCTTTGAGCTTTGATGATGTCATAGCGAGTCCGATGATTATGAGTGATGCCTGCCATTGATCTTTGAAGATGTCAACGAGTCCTATGATCGTGAGTGACGCCTGCTTGCGATTTTTGATGCTGTCATAGCAAGTCCTATGATCTTTTAGCGCGCCCTATGATCATGAGTGATGCCTGCCGTTAATCTTTGAAGATGTCAGCGAGTCCTATGATCGTGAGTGATGCCTGCTTGAGATTTTTGATGCTCTCATAGTGAGTCCTATGATCTTTCCGCGAGTCCTACAGACATCATGTAGAGATCATAGGAACATCATAGGCGATCCTATGATCTTTTAGCGAATCCTATGGTCATGCCAGACACAGACACACAGATATTTCTTGAATTATATATAGAGTGATGATACAGTAACCATGGTGAAACCTGCCTTTGATCTTTGATGTCACCACTCGTTCAGTGATGACTGCCTTTGATCTGTGATGATGTCATAGCAAGTCCTATGATCATGAGTGACACCTGTCGATCTTTGAAGATGTCATAGCGAGTCCTCTGATCGTGAATGATGCCTGCCTGTGATCTTTGGTGATGTCATAGCAAGTCCTATGATCTTTTAGCGAGTCTTATGACAGTGAGTGATGCCTGCCTTTGAACTCTAATTCAAGAAATCTCTGTGTGTCTGTCTGTCACGACCATAGGACTCGCTAAAAGATCATAGGATCGCCTATGATGTGCTTGATGTCTACATGATGTCTATATGACATCATATAGACACCATAGTATAGAGAGATTCAAGAAAATCTGTGTCTGTGTGTCATCCAAGGCAGGCATCACTTATGATCATAGGACATCAAAGATCAAAGGCAGGCATCACTCACGAGCATAGGACTCGCTATGACATCAACAAAGATCAAAGGCAGGCATCACTCATGATCATAGGACTCGCTATGACATCATCAAAGATCATATGACTTGCTATGACATATCAAAGATCAAACGCAGGCATCACTTGATTAAACACTATTTTAGGAACTATATAGAGTTATTCTTGACCGTGGCAGTAATGCACCTGTAAGCTGGTTGCCAACTGCCAATCAATTCTAAAAGAAGAAGAAGCAGGCATCACTCATGATCATAGGACTCGCTATGACACCATCAAAGATCAAAGGCAGGCATCACTGAATGAGTGCTGACGTGCTTGCTTACCCCCTTGCTTACACCTGCTTTCTACGGGCATGCAGAAACACTTGCTTATACTTGGTTTCTACGGGCATGCACAGGTATGCACTAGTATCATAAATGAAAAAAGAAATATTTCCACTTGATGGATAAAAATATAGAGTGAAGTACATGGCGGTAATGCACCTGTAAGCTGGTTGCCAACCGCCAATCAAATCTAAAAGAAGAAGAAGAATAATTCCCATTTGATTTTTTCTGCCTTACACAGTCCATCTGATCAAACTTGTTCTGAAGAAGTAATTTTGTCTTTTCAGTTATAGAAGAAATACTGAAAGTTTGTGAGGTAGTAGGATTATCTGACAGGAAAATGAAGGATAAGGGAAGATTGATACAAAGACAAGTAAGATGGTGTAGCTGCAGACTTGGAAAAAGAGAAAAAAACAGGAATGTGAAAGTGGCAGCACGAGGTGGCAGCGTTATTGATACCCATCGATTAAGTCAGGAAACAGACCCATGGCCTCTGAATTTCAATCACCATGCAGCAGTAAATTTGCAGAAATCTCATTAACTCAATATTTGCTATTTAAACTTAAATAACTCTCAATAAACTTTGAAAAAATAAAGGCATCTGGACTAAAGATGGGAATCACTAGCTACCTCACAATTCGATTATGATTCAGAAGGCTGAAAACAATTTTTGATACATTTTTTTTGTATTCACAATTTCTTTTTTTTTTGTTGCAACTTTGTATTTCTACATGGTAGTTTCCAAGCTAAGTATTTACAATGATCTGTGATCAATTTACTTCCCATATCTTTTATTACTAAAACTAATTAGTAATAATTAGTGTAATTTCCCAGTTTGGGATCAATAAAGAACGGGCGGCTGTGGTTCAGGAGGTAGAGCAGGTCATCCAATAACCGGATGGTTGGCGGTTCAAATCCCGCTCTCCCCAGATATCCTGCCATTGTGTCCCTGGGCAAGACACTTTACCCACCTTGCCTCCAGTGTCCATAACACTGGGTATGAATGTGTATAAATGCTCGATAGTGGCCGGAGAGGCCGTTGGCACGGATTGGCAGCCATGTTTCTGTCAGCCTGCCCCAGGGCAGCTGTGGCTACAGTAGTAGCTTGCCACTACCATTGTCTGTCTGGAGTAAATGAATATTGTATCTATTTGTCTGTTCCAAATCTGGATTGCATGCCCCCAAGCTAGTAATTGCTTACTTGCACAGTTTTTCTTACAGTTGCACATTGCAGGTCGATGATGTCAAACTCCAAGCAGTGCAGCTTTTGCACACCTGAGTCATAGGCAAGACCTCTTTCTGTTGCTTCTAGATTTTTGCCCAAGGCCAACAATGCTGGAAAGATCTGAAAGTAAAGAAGTCCATCCACTCTGCTGGAGCACTCTCAAACACACACCAAGGTTACAATCATACACCATATCATTAGGGCTTAAGCCACTCTCTTCCTGCCTGCCCGCCGCCTTTAGTACATTTTGTTCTCTCCATGAAAAAGGGGAAAGAAAATCTCCACTCGGTTGCACTTGACATTAGACTGAAACTTATGGGTTTGAAGTTCTTTTGGCTCATACACGGTAGTTAATAAAAGGCCCCAGTCCAATGAAAATGCCTCAACCACATCTTCATCTAGAGCCAGTCTGAACATGTAAGAGAGTGTGTGTGTAAGTGTGAGAAGGGACAACTGCAATGGATGGATGCTGGCGCGGCACTGGAAGCCACAAGATGGTGGAGAGACCTGATGCTTGGCCTGCATTTTTCCGTTTTTCCAAGAAAGAGAAAACCAGCATCCCATAATGTTTGGTTTCCTGTGCTGTCATGTTGCTCTTTTTTTTCTCAGTTTCTTTCACCCTTTTAGTTTTGCACTACTTCTGGAAATCTGGTAAAGAAATGAAAAGCAGTGTTACATCAGAAGGAAAAGAAAAAAATGGGATAAGGGGCTAAAGTCAATTAGATCGTTCATTAAGGCAAGCTGAACCAAGATGGAATTTGTTATTCTTAAGATTCTGACTGAAACGGTTATTTACATTATGACTGCTGAAATGTGGTAAAATTCCAGGTAAACAAAATGTCATCTAGTAGAAAAATACTGTACACATGTTCATGGAAGAGGACAGTTACCCAAAGTAAAGGAGATGCTGTCTGACAATTTCAATGGTAAAATAGGCCTTAATGTTTTTTTTTTCTTGAGAGATAAAAAGTTAAGTTGATACATTCCATTTTATACTTGATCAGTTTTATGGGCACGAGTGAAGGTTCTCTTTACGCAAATGTGGTTGATTTTAGTTCAAAAGCTCTGTAGGAAAATAATTATCCTCTCTCCGGTCAGCAAAGTATCCCTTAGCTGTCTCCCCCTCCCTCCCTTTCACCGTTCATCTACATCAGGAGGCTTGTTGCTGGGGCTTAAAACCACCACTCTGCTGGTACGGGTGGGCATAATAAGGAGATGAGGGGGGAAGGGGGATAAGAAATGCCAGAAAAAGGTAGGACAGAGGCTAAGGCAGATGTGGCAGAGTGAGAGAACAAAAAAGGCCTGAGTTGAAACACCGAACCTGTCAATGAATGTAAAGAGTATGATGGTCCTGCACATGCATTGCATTTTCTTCATCTCTGTTTATGTCCTGATTGAAGATCTGACTTGGAAGAGGTTGAATCAAAGCCCAAAAGCTCAAAGCTTTTTTGAATCTGCTCCTAATCTTAGTAGCCAAACGGAAAACTGGAGCATGTTCTACCAAAGAAATCAGTGCTACACACAGGATTACCTCCAGAAGTCAGTGTTTGCTGCAACAAAGAAGCAGAGCTGGGGAAGGATATTGGATGCTCGAGTTAAACCAGCAGCTACCAAAAATACTAGCCATTCAGTCTGCAGCTTGTCTTTGGGCTGACTTGCAGCCAGGAGATCTGGAGCACCTTAAATGAAGTCAGTTCACGAGAAAAACTGAATCTCACAAATACAGGCAGCAACTCAGGGACTTACTCTATTATATGAATATGGAAAATCTGTTTGCTATAAATTATCATTGACCCCATCAAACCTGGGATGTGATCCAAATTAGCCAGAACTTAGGTGGTCAGGTCGGATTAAAAATTTAAATAAACAATGCTGTATTGTATCGGCATATCCACGGCTAACACTGCAAGAATCTGTGGCATAGACATACAGTACAGTATATACTGTCGGGCAGTCCCAAATACCAGATTTGGGGTTAGTAGCAATCCAAAGTGAATATTCAAATATTCTGTAATCTTTCTTCTCTCTCAGTGAAATGCAATATCAATCTCTTGAGAAATCTGTGCATTTTCACACAGTGACTATTTTCCTTGTATTTGCACCCCTTTCCTCTCAAAATTGTGACTTCTCTTATAAATTTGTGGCCTTTAGTTATAAATGTAGGTTCTTATAAATATCCATTTTTTTCGTCATAAATTTGATTTTTTTTTTCCTCCTGAATTTTCAATTTCTTCATGTAATTTTTTTGTATATTTGCAAATGTATTCAAGTAAATCTGTGGCTTTTTCCATCATTAATATGCTACATTTTCATGTAAATTATTGGGGTTTTTTTCTTGCAGATTTTGGCATATTTAAAAATGCCAAAATTTACAATTTTATCTCAACTAAAATTAGACAGCAAGAAAAAAACCTGAATATCCAAAAGTCAAATCTGACAACAGTATACATTGGTATATGGTTATACCAACTTCCATTAGACTCATGAACAGCTGACTCACTCACTCACTCATTCATTTTCATATTTATTATTACTATTTTTAATCATTTTAATACTTAGTTTTATCCCATCTATTGAATGTTTTTATATTCTATGTATGTTTTTATGTTGTATGGCTTGTGTGTGTATTTTGCTGCATTTTCGTGTATGTGGATGACTGATGCTTTTTCCACAAATGAAGTTCCTCGCGTAATAATAAAGTTATTTGAATTGAACTGAATGTAGTACGGCAGTATCCGGATAATCAAATATCTGGTTACAGCCCTAATATACTGTACCACAGCTTGATATTAACTCTTGTGTTAACCAGAAACTTTTCCCAGAGTTAGTAGCCACTAAGCATTTTCACTAGATAACGGGTCAGCAACTTCCACTATGGAAGGACCCATTTTAAGCAATTTGTTTAAAAAAAAAATCTGCATGGAGTCAAAAATATATTTGACGTTTAACTGAAAGTAAAATTGTTTTAAATTTTGTTCTGCTCTGCACAAAGGCAGTAAACACACTTGTATTATAACAATAAACTGACCTGTCAGCATTAGTAATAAAGTTCTTTTTCTCTCAAATGTGCAAGTATTTCATACACATTTTCTTGCTAAATTTGCAAGCTTTACATAAGCAGTGGCTGCTTTCCCCCCAAATATACGTTTTTTCCTCTGAATGTATTTTTTTTAGTACATTTCTTTTTGTAAATTTTCAATCCGTTTCTGGTAAATTTGTGACTTGTCAATGACTCAGTGCTGCTTTTTATTCATGAATTTCTCATCCATTTGAAACATTTCTCCACAAATATGCAGCACCTGTTCTTTTAAATATGTTAATTCATACATCCAAATCAGCACTTTTTGTGAATTTACAATATTTTTCTTATATATTTGTGACCCTTTTTCTGGCAATATTTGTGCTTTTATCCTCATAAACTTGCCACCTTTGCATCCCAATTTTTTATTATTTTATCATAAATTTGAAACTCTTAATTCATAAACCTGTGATCCTCTTAGGGTACAATTATGATTTTTTTTTCCCCATGTAAATTTTTAAATTTATATTCTTATAAAAAAATGCAACTCATAAATTTGGGATTTTTCTCATACAATACAAAATTTTACTCCTTATTTCTCATAAATGCAATAGCTTGATCATTTCAACTGACTTTTGCAAAGACTACCTCACCTGTGAAATTGGCTAGTAGGAGTCACTCACTACTGTTGAATTCTACCAACATTTGACTGGAGAGCCAGTGCTAATGGAAAGCCTTGTACTGTACACTATATATGCGAGGCAGACTCTCCTTATAAATATAAGTAATAAAACTTAAAAAGCACTCAGAGGGCGCAAACCTCTGCCAAGTCTCCTTTCGTCCCTCATGGATCACCTCCAAAATGTAATGGGTTTGTGTAGGCCGAGAGCCACTTCTGGTGAAAACTGCATCAAAGTCTGTCAGTTAGTTTAGGAGTATTGTTGCTAACACACTGTGAGAAGATAAGAGCCTTGGCGGAGGTATGCATTCTCAGATCACCAAAATGTAATGGCTTCCTCTGGAGCCCAAGAAGCACCTCTGGTGAAAACTTCATCCAAATCCATCCAGTAATTTTTGTTCTCCGTGCCATTACACACTTTTCCTGAAAAATCAAAATCATCAAAATCCGTTCATAACTTTTTCAGTAATGTTGCTAACAGACAGATAAACCAACAAACCAACCAACGCCAGCAAAAACATAACCCCCTCTTGGTGGAGGTAAAAATATATGCTCCTGCAGAAGAAGTAAAACTCATCAAGAAATAGCTATTTTTAATAAAAACACATGGGCAATTAATTAATCAGTACCCAGAAAAGCACAAGTGTGGAAGTATGGTATTTAAAAAAACGAAACAAAAAAAAAGCAACAGTAGTCCTGTGTGACTTGCTGTGAGTTCCCATGAAACACTTCCCACTTCTGATCCAGCATGTAATCAAAACTGCTGTCCTCTGTGTTTCACAGGCCAAAGGTCACTGACACAGTAAACATACACGACACTCCAGGAGCGACACTGTGTCAGACAACTAGGCAAAAATAGACCTAGTTAAACTGGCTAGAACGTTGTACACATTCAAAAAACAAAACAAACAAACAAAAAACAAAAACAGGCTGGTTCTTTAAATATAAAAAAATGAAAAAGTTGGTACCAAGATTGTTAATAGTATATGACCAGACAGGAAGATCAGATTAGGAATAAATAACCCATTCCACTTGATAACCAGTTTTGATCAAACAGAACAGCAAGCCTCAAAGTGCATCTGTTCCCTTTTAATCAAAGCAGGTCTTAATGCATTGCAAACAATGATGTCAAAATGATGGTTTTAAGCTTTTGCACATGCTGAGCCACTAGAAAACCTATTTTGACTGTACAGTTTCTACAGTGTTCAGAGATAATTAACCAAGAGTATCAATAATAAATAAGACTGATACAATCATTAAAAGCACTGTGTCAACAAAATCTTGTGTCCATGTCAGGCATCGTTTTCTTACATTTCACAAATACAATTATTACTTTAATTCACAAGCAAAGATTAATAAACATCGACATGGATGAGTTGTTTTTTTTTACCCTTACCCTTGTTTCTTATTGTTCTGCATGTATGTAATGTAATTAAAAGACAGAAAGTCCCAGTTAAGCAAAACAGATGACACAGAATATACAATAAGCTGTGATTAGAGAATAAGAGGAAAAAAGGCAGGACTATTCAATACTAAATTTGTCCTAATTAAATAACTAACATGATTTTAATAATGTCAAGGCAAACAGACACAGTGGGGAAAATAAACATTGAACATGTCAACATTTTTCCTCATTAAACATATCTCCCCCCCCCTTTGTCCTGTCAAGCAGCTATGTAAGCAGAACAGAAATCTGCTTCCCTTATTGTGGCAAACAGATTTACTTTGCCAAAAGAAGCTTTATACAGCACATATTTATGTACTGTATATTATTTATAGACTCCTCTTGTAATAACTTTAATACTTTATTTAAACTGTTTTACCCATGATAGACTCCACAAGGAGGCAATGGGAAGGGAGGGGTGGGGAGGGGGAAAGAAAAAAAAGGAGAAGAACAAACAGAAAAGCAAACAAAGTGACAACTGAAACAAACAGAAGACAAACTGCTTTTTTTTTCCTGAAAAAGTCTCATCACAAGTCTGGTATCTGCACCTGTAAAAGAACATGTGTGTGTGCCCGTATGAAAGTGCCTGCAAAGTGAATATGTGCGTGTGAGTGGTTTGCCAGGAAATGTACAAAGAGGGTGGCAGGTCACACCAACCCCTACCCCCCTTCCCCCGTAAACATCACGCAAGCAAGACAGCACCACCAACCCCCACAGAGCACAAATGCCCTGAAGCCAGCAAGCCCCAGGACAGCCATGCAAGCGCCTCAGGAGGGACGGCCAAGGGAGGCTGGGCCACGAAGCCCAGACTGCCACCAGATACTCCACCCATCCCCCGGGCAGGAGACTGGCACTCCCGTGCCCCTGGCACCCCACCTCCACAGGTCTGCATCCCAACCCATGCCCCGGGAATGATACAGGGAATAAGCACTGAACACATGAAGAAAAAGAGGTGCAAAAAGGCATAGAAAGCCAAGAAACCAGCTGAAATCCACCAGAATTTAGGAAGCCATCCCTCGTCAGTGCAAATTAATTTCAACTGGTTAAATCTTGACTGACACCCTTCAAAAAGGTCTGTGAATATCAGATTGTCACACCACAAAGAACTCACGATGGGTAGAAGCAAAGAGCTCTCTGTAAACCTTCGCAACCTTATGGTTGCAAAACATAATGATGGCATTGGTTACAGACGCATTTCTAAACTGCTGAATGTTCCAGTGAGCACTGTTGGAGCCATCATTCGGAAGTGGAAAGAACATTTTACCATAAACCAGCCATGACCAGGAGCTTCTTGCAAGATTTCTGACAGAGGAGTCAAAAGAATTATCAGAAGAGTTATCCAAGAGCCAAAGACCACTCCTGGAGAGCTCCAGAAAGACCTGGAGTTAGCAGGTACTGCTGTTTCAAAGAAAACGATAAAACGATAAGTAATGCACTCAACCGACACGGGCTCTATGCCCACTCACATTGCAAAACTCTATTGCTGAAAAAAAAAAAACAAAAACAAAAAAACATGTTGAAGCTCGTTTAAAGTTTGCTGAACAACATTCGTGCAAGCCAGTAAAATACTGGGAGAATATAGTCTGGTCAGATGAGACCAAAATTGAACTTTTTGGATGCCACAACACACAGCATGTTAAGATAAGATAAGCCTTTATTAGTCCCACAACGGGGAAATTCCAGGATTGCAACAGCACAGGGATAGCAACACTCAGAGCAACAATCAGAAGGCAAGAAAAAACAAGCAAGCAAGAGCAGCTAATATACATATGTACATATTACTATAAAATATATATATATACACACACACACACACAGACACACAGTGCAGAGCATTGTAGCTGGATGGAATAAATATATGAATATATGAACACACAGTGCAGAGCATTGTAGCTAGATGGAATAAATATGTAAATATATAAACACCCACAGTATGGAGCATTGCAGCTAGGTGGAATAAATATGCAAGTATATAAACACACACAGTGCGGAGCAATGTAGCTAGATGGAATAATATGTAGATATATAAAAACACAGTGCGGAGCATTGTAGCTAGATGGAATAAATATATAGATATATAAATATAAACACACCCAGTGCAGAGCATTGTAGCTAGATGGAATAAATATGTAAATATATAAACACACACAGTGCAGAGCATTGTTGCTAGGTGGGATGAAACAGCATAACCGTCTATTTAGTTATCCTACATGGTATGATTATGTGCCCATACATATTCTCACCCTCCATAGCGACCGGTATGTTCCTAGTTGTATGCCGGAGAGGACCATTGTGTAAGTCTATTGCATCTTTTGCATTCAAAAAACTATTAGTTTGTTACGTCTTTTTGCTATCTCTGCGAGCAGCCCTGCTTAGGTTGTACAGTCTGACAGCCGTTGGTAGGAAGGACCTACGAAACCTCTCACACACATGTTTGGAGGAGAAATGGCACTGCACATCAGCCCAAAAACACCATACCAACAGTGAAGCTTGAAGGTGGGAGCATCATAGCGTGGGGGTGTTTTTCAGCACATGGTACAGGCAGACTTCATATAATTGAAGTAAAGATGAATGGACAAATGTGCAGAGACATCCTTGATAAGAATCCGTTGTCATCTGCCAAGATGCTGAAGATGTAACGAGGGTGCACATTTCAGCAAGACAATGATCCCAAGCATACAGCCAAGGAAACACAACTGGCTCAACAGAAGGAAAATAAAGCTGCTAGAATGGCCCAGTCAGTCACCTGACCTGAATCCAATTGAAAATCTATGAAACGAACTGAACTGAACATCAGAGTTCGCAGAAGACACCCACAGAACCTTCAAGATCTGAAGACAGTTTGTGTGGAAGAATGGGCTAAAATGACTCCTGCACAATGCCTGCACCTAGTTTTTCCATACATGAGGTGTCTGGAAGCTGTTATTACCAACAAAGACTTTTCTACTAAATATTAAATTAATTTCACCAAGCGTGTTCACTACTTATTCCCTGTGTCCTTCCACTTTATTAAATCTAGCTAATTTTGTGAACAGTTGCCTTGATTTCTTTGTATGTATGGATTACTTGGGTTGTTACTGATATCTGGTGAAAATCTCAGGTCAATGGCTCAATCAGAAATATGTTTAATGAGAAAAATGTTGGCGTGTTCAATACTTATTTTTCCCGCTGTATTATATACTGTACATGTTCACCAGTAAATGTTAAGCCAGACATTGGTCAGTTATGATTAGATATGCACCAATATAACTTTAAGAATTACACAAAGCACCTCAAGACATTTTGTGCGATGCAGAAACAGTTAACACAGTTTTGCACTCATGAAGTGAAAACTATTGTGTAAAATAATGTCAGACCTCTTTCTACAAACTACCACCATAGCTCAGCATTTAAACCAGTGGCTCCCAACTTGGGGTCCCTGCGACATTCAGGTTTCTGTGAGAAATTTGCTAATTTCACCTCTTAACTGGTCAAAAAAATGGTCCAATAGGATGCATGCACACCCTGAACGGAATACCCACCTATTGCAGTACTTTCCGTCCAAAGTAAACCAATTTCTCTCTCTCTTCTTCCACATTATTTCCTCTTTGATTTGTTCTCACATTATAGTTATTTGTTAGGAGTTGATGGTGAAAGGTCACACATTTGGAGGACAGCAGCAGTTTCCTGGTTTATGGTCCAAACATTATCGGTATAACAGCCAGGAACTTGCAGTAAAATACTCAAACCATGAGCCTCACAGCCTCCACGTATGCAGTTACATGAAGCTGAGAATGGCATCAACAGCTCATAAAGTCAGGTGTAGGTGTTTGTGTGTGCGTGTGTGTGTGTCAGCGTTCCACACTGATAAGAGATGATGAAGACGTCACAACATGATGGCACTTGCTAAAGTCAACACTGGGGAAAAAACAGTCTACATGAATGTATGAGTCAGACTGGGAGAGAATGGGGAGAGGCAGACAGACAAAGGTTAGATCACAGTTATGGAGAAGGGGGTTTCATCTCTATTTAAAGTAGTTGTGACTGCTGCTTGCCTGTTTGTCGCAATAAAATGTGCAATAAGAGACAGTAAGGCCAAATAACTAATTTATCACAGATGAAACTATAAATCCAATCTCATATTTTGTACTTTAAAAAAAAAAAAAAACTGTTTCACTGTTCTCCAACTTAGCACTTTAAAGTAAAAGTAAAGGAAATAAATCTTGTAAATGTACATTTTTTTGTTGTAGCAAAAGTTTTTTCCAAATGTCAATGTATAAATATTTTGTTATCATGCAGCCTTGTTGAACGTACACACACACACACACTCTTTTTCTATCTTTATAAGAATCATAAAATATATGGCTCTAGAAGATGGTATGCAAACACTAAAAAACAATTACATTGATACTGCTTTATCTGAATGTGCTGTGCTTTCTTCACCCTCAGTAAAATGCATCAGCACAAGCATTTTCAGAAATGTTTTCCTACAAATTCTGAATTTTTTTTCATAAATTTGTAACTTACTGTCACAAATTTACAGCTTGTGTTGTACATTTAAGACCATTTTCTCAAATATTTATGTTTTTTGCATAAATATGGATTTTTTTCCCTTGTTAATTTTTTTTCTAAATTTGCAGCTTTTCACATAAATTTAGCATTGTTTTCTAGATTTGCAATTTTTGTCATTAAAATCTGAGCCTTTTACTCAGAGGTGGGAATCCCCAGAAGCCCCATGACACGATACTATCACAATACCTGGGCGGTAATGCGATATTACCATGACCTTGCAATACGCTGAGTATTGCGATATCATATATTGCGATTTCCCATCCCGATCTTTGCCTTGTTTGGCTCCCAGTTGGATCTCAGCAGCATTTAACACCATCTAAAGGACTGAATAGTCAATTGCTTTTTATTACTCTTGTACTTATATAGGCAAGTTTGTATTTGCAACATTCATTAATAATTTTAGTAGTATCACAATACTAGTGTCTCTGAATCGATACAGTATTGCCACCACAAAGTATCATGATACTATGATGTATCGATTTCCACCACCCCTACTTTTACTTATATATTTACAAATTCATTCATGTAAATTTGTGTCTTTTTTGATCAATTTTGTGACTTCATCAAGCTGCTACTTTTTTTCATATGAATTTATAAGATTTTTTTTTCTCCTAAATTGGTAGGGTTTTTTTTTTTTTGTAAATTTGGTCAAAGAAAATTTTTCATTTACTTTTATCAAAATCAAGCAGTAAAAAAGTATATAATAAAAAAGTAAAGCCAGTATTTCAAAGAGTGCCGACTACTGAGGTTCATGAACCTTGTGGTTGTTGGAGCTTCGTCAGTGTTCGTAATAGGTTGCACAACAGTTAAGGTCCCAAACAGTTTTTATTGTCTTGATTTTTCTGTAAACAGCTGCAAATGTTTGCAAAATAGTTGTAAATGTCTACAAAGGGCTGAAATACACATTGTTAAAGTTCTTTTTGGTTCCCCAAGCAGTGAACACTAGCAACTGTATAAGATCCTTTACAAAATATGTTCAAGACCGTAAAAACTGTGCAAATTGTTTTGCACCCTTTTACGAACTCCTCAAACTGCAGCATTCTTGAACACTCCTTAGCATTCGCCACTCCATCAGATAGCTTGATTTTCACCAACATTCATCACAAAAGTTGGCAAATCCAATAATCACAATGCTCATCAGCATCTACCGTTCTGTGAGATCTTCCCCTAATAAATTAATATCAAGTTAACCAAATATTTGAGTACAACCCTAATGTAGACCACAATGAAAAGAAGTTAATATCAATGACTGTTTATTCTGACAGAGAGCTCAAAATGTACGTCCCATATCAAGCTCCTCTCCTGTGGAACCAGCTGCCAATTTGGATTCGGGAGTCAGATTTGATCTCCGTTTTTAAGAATAGGGTTAAAACCTTCCTTTTTGATATAGCCTATAATTAGGGTGGGATCATGTGCCCCTGCACCCTGCCTTAGTTATGCTGCAAATAGGTTTAGACAGCTGGGGGACCTCCAACAATGCACTGGGCTTCACTCCTTTCTTCACTCTCAATGAAATATTTTTGCTGGTCATCAACATCTGTTTGTTCTCTCCCATAGATTGAGTCCTCGTTGTGCTGTTTGCTCCCTACATGTCTGTTCTTTTCTTCTTCTTCTCTATCCCCTCACCCCCCAGCCAGTCGCAGCAGATGACTGCCCCTCCCTGAGCCTGGTTCTGCTGGAGGTTTCTTCCTGCTAAAAAGGAGTTTTTTCCTCTCCACCGTCACCAAGCGCTTCCTCACAGGGGATCGCCTGATTGCTGGCGTCTTTCTGCAATTGTGGGGATTTCCCCTACAGTTGAAAGTGCTATGAGATGACTGTTGTTGTGAAATGGCACTACATAAATAATGCTGAATTGAACTGAAACTCTCCAGTATATAGTTTCTTTTTCTGTGTACTGTAATACACATATGGAGCTGCTAACACCTAGTTAAAATGCACTACTGAGTGCAAAAGTTTGTTTTTCAGACATGTTTGTCCTGTTTCTCACTTCAAAGTTGTGTCAATTGTACCAGGTGAATCATCATCACTATTCAGTTAAAGAGGGACCTAAACTAGGGGATAAACCGAATTGAGGACATAGAGAAGCATTACACCCTACAGCAAGAAAGTGAGCCACAAGGTCAGCTATTGTATATGTTAACATCTTCTACAGAAAGGTCAAGACAACAACTGAATTTTATAAAGACTGTTTTGTTTCACCCTCTCCATTTCTCTGCCATTATCATTTCTGTTCGTGTGACCTCTAACAATCGCCCAGCCCCCATTTCTGCTGCTCCTCATTACAGTTTCCTTCCTTCGACCTTCATCCCATTCCCTCTTATTCCAGAAATATATACGTCCCATGCTTTGCACTTTAAAGTAAAGAGATGACAAGTGATCATCAAACTCTGCGGCTGTGACGGACCCAGTCAATTCACTAAGGCACATCAATAGCCATTAAAAAACAGCCATTCCACCTTCTGCGTGGCTGCTTGATATCCTGCTCATTCACTGCTTTCCCATTCTAGCAAAGGACAAGGCACACATAATACAGGCACACAGAGCCTGCTTGGCAGTGCTTCATCAGCCTGAGCCTTGGCATCAGCAGCCCGCTGCAGCTGAATGGAGACCTTAGTGGCTCTCTGAACAGGGAAAAGAAACAGAAAAAAAAAGAGCAAGAGAGAGCAAAAGCTTGGAGAAAATGCACAGAGTAAAATGTGGGTAATAATGCTGACTGAGACACAGGAGGAAGGAGGGATGAGAGAAAGATGAGTGAAGCAAATCCACTGAATGCAGAGCAGGTAGCTACCACAGTAGATTACTGCAGCAGGAATGCAGCAGTGGCTGCAGGGGAGGAGGAGAAGAAAGCGATGACATTGGGTATCAGAAGAGTGATGGGGTCCTCGTGGGATAATGTAGTTCTTACAGATTGTCCTCTTCTAACTGGATTAAATCCAAAAAACACAGCAGAGAAAATTAATGTAAAAAGATGACAAAAGCTGCAAGCTGTTTCATCTTTACATCATTCATCAGGACTCCCAACAAAACAGGAAATACATTTCAGATAAGAATGAGAATGGGCATTAAGATGCACACAACATGGAGTGGCAATATACAGGTGCATCGCACAAAATTAGAGTGTCATGGAAAAGTTAATTTATTTCAGTAATTCAATTCAAACTCATACAGTACATTCTATAGATTCATTACACACAGAGTGATATATTTCAAGTATTGTTTCTTTTAATTTTGATGATTATGGCTGACCGCTAATAAAAACCCAAAATTCTGTTTCTCAGAAAATTAGAATATTACATAACACCAATAAGGAAAAAAATGAGATTTTTAATAGAAATGTTGGCCTACTGAAAAGTATGTCCATGTACACACCCAACACTTGGTCAGGGCTCCTTTTACATTAATTACCACATACTGAGTTTAACTTTTTGAAGTAAATGACTGAAATATATGAACTTTTCATTAATATTTTAGTTTCTAAGATGCACCTGTATTGATCCAAACACAGTGAGAAGCAACGATAAAACAGTGATGCATATGTTGCCGCTGCAGTCTACAGGTATATCTCAAAAAATTAGAATATCATGAAAAAGTTTAATATTTCTAGTCACTCATTTCAGAAAGTGAAACCCATAAATTATATAGATTCATTACACAGAGAGTGATATATTTCAAGTGTTTATTTTAATTTTGATGATTATGGCTTACAGCCCATGAAAACCCCAAATTCAGTTTCTCAAAAAATTAGAATATTACATAAAATTAATTTTAAAAAATAGTTTTTTTAATGGAAATGTTGGCCGACTGAAAAGTATGTCCATGTACACACTCAATACTTGGTCGGGGCTCCTTTTGGATTAATTTCAGTATCAATGTGGCGTGGCATGGAGGTGATCAGCCTGTGCCACTGCTGAGGTGTTATGAAGGTCCAGGTTGCTTTGATAGTGACCTTCAGCTCATCTGCATTGTTCAGTCGGGTGTCTCTCATCTTCCTTTTGACAATACGCCATAGATTCTCTATGGGGTTTAGGTTAGGAGAGTTTGCTGGCCAATCAAACACAGTGATGCCATGGTCATTAAACCAGGTTTTGATACTTTTGGCAGTGTGTGTGTGTGTGTGGGGGGGGGGGTGCCAAGTCCTGCTGGAAAATGAAATCAGCTTCTCCATAAAGCTTGTCAGCAGAGGGAAGCATGAAGTGCTCTAAAATTTCCTGGTAGACGACTGCGCTGACTTTGGTCTTGATAAAACACAGTGGACAAACATCAGCAGATGACCTCTGTTCAGATAAAGGTAAATTTTGTATTTGATTTGGAAATCAAAGTCCCAGAATCTGGAGAAAGAGTAGAGATCTCTGTGTAATGAATCTATATAATACTGTATATGGGCTTCACTTTCTGAAATGAGTGGCAAAAAATGTTGAACTTTTTCATGATATTCTAATTTTTTGAGATGTACCTGTATACTGGCCTCATATCATTTATACCGCCTTTACAGAGGGGTGGAGATCATTGAGAGATCTGGCCAACTTTTGATCTATCAATGTTCTTCAGTGATGTCACAGTCGCCACGGTCTCCTTAAAGTTTTGACTCAGTCCAAACCACTCAAGGATCTCTCAAACAATCTCAAAGGTCAAAAATTGGCCCAATCTGTCCACGATCTCCGTGCTGTGTAAGGGGGCCCTTACATTACACAAACTACTGTCCCAAGATGATGAAGTGGGAATGTAAATTCAATGATCCATGTTACAGTCCACATACATACAATATACAATATAAACATCTTCACGAAAACAGGCAAAGAGAACCAGCCTAAACTAATGAACACTGGGATTTGCCTTTATTGAAATAAGATAATAATAATAATTCAAAGTACCAAGTATTTCCTGTAACTTTTTTGATCATTTTAGTCCATCATGCTCATTTAACTGGACCTATGTAAAGAATTTGATTTGCTTTCCAACCAATATTCCTCTGATTTATACAGTGGAGCAAAAAAGTATTTAGTCAGCCACCAATTGTGCAAGTTCTCCCACTTAAAAGATGAGAGAGGTCTCCAATTTTCATCATAGGTATACCTCAACTATGAGAGACAAAATAAGAAAAAAAAAATCCAGAAAAATCACATCGTCTGATTTTTAAAGAATTTATTTGCAAATTATGGTGGAAAATAAGTATTTGGTCACCTACAAACAAGAAAGATTTCTGGCTCTCACAGACCTGTAACTTCTTCTTTAAGAGGCTCCTCTGTCCTCCACTCGTTACCTGTATTAATGGCACCTGTTTGAACTCGTTATCAGTATAAAAGACACCTGTCCACAACCTCAAACAGTCAGACTCCAAACTCCACTATGGCCAAGACCAAAGAGCTGTCAAAGAACACCAGAAACAAAATTGTAGTCCTGCACCAGGCTGGGAAGACTGAATCTGCAATAGGTAAGCAGCTTGGTGTGAAGAAATCAACTGTGGGAGCAATTATTAGAAAATGGAAGACATACAAGACCACTGATAATCTCCCTCGATCTGGGGCTCCACGCAAGTTCTCACCCCGTGGGGTCAAAATGATCACGAGAATGGTGAGCAAAAATCCCAGAACCACACGGGGGGACCTAGTGAATGACCTGCAGAGAGCTGGGACCAAAGTAACAAAGGCTACATCAGAAACACACTATGCCGCCAGGGACTCAAATCCTGCAGTGCCAGACGTGTCCCCCTGCTTAACCCAGTACATGTCCAGGCCCGTCTGAAGTTTGCTAGAGAGCATTTGGATGATCCAGAAGAGGATTGGGAGAATGTCATATGGTCAGATGAAACCAAAATAGAACTTTTTGGTAAAAACTCAACTTGTCATGTTTGGAGGAGAAAGAACACCATACCTACTGTGAAGCATGGGGGTGGAAACATCATGCTTTGGGGCTGTTTTTCTGCAAAGGGACCAGGACGACTGATCCGTGTAAAGGAAAGAATGAATGGGGCCATGTATCGTGAGATTTTGAGTGAAAACCTCCTTCCATCAGCAAGGGCATTGAAGATGAAATGTGGCTGGATCTTTCAGCATGACAATGATCCCAAACACACCGCCCGGGCAACGAAGGAGTGGTTTCGTAAGAAGCATTTCAAGGTCCTGGAGTGGCCTAGCCAGTCTCCAGTTCTCAACCCCATAGAAAATCTTTGGAGGGAGTTGAAAGTCCGTGTTGCCCAGCGACAGGCCCAAAACATCACTGCTCTAGAGGAGATCTGCATGGAGGAATGGGCCAAAATACCAGCAACAGTGTGTGAAAACCTTGTGAAGACTTACAGAAAACGTTTGATCTCTGTCATTGCCAAAGAAGGGTACATAACAAAGTATTGAGATGAACTTTTGTTATTGACTAAATACTTATTTTACCGAGGAATTTACCAATTAATTCATTAAAAATCCTTCAATGTGATTTTCTGGATTTTTTTTTCTCATTTTGTCTCTCATAGTTGAGGTATACCTATGATGAAAATTGGAGACCTCTCTCATCTTTTAAGTGGGAGAACTTGCACAATTGGTGGCTAACTACATACTTTTTTGCCCCACTGTATCTTTTAGTAATCGGATGATGACCTAGACATTCTCCTCTAAATATTTCTTCAAATTTTGTATTTCTCTCCTGAATGACTGCACCTTGATGCTCTCTCTATCATGCTTCATAATTAATGTTAGGTTATAACATTTGCTTACAATATCTTTTTTGCTTTAAATTTCCCATTCTTTCTTGGGAACAGCACACTTGGTCAGAACCTACTTTGCTTACATTGAGGTAGAAAACTGACATATTCTTTTTTTGCAAAGTGGCTTAATTCTCCCTCAGAACCTGGGTTGTGAACTATTACTCAGTGTGGTAAATCAAGACATGCACAGCTGTGTGTTCAGATTGCAGGTGTCTGTAAATCTAATTAAAATGACAAACTACTACTTTTATCAATAATAATTCTGAGGGTTAATTGCTTCTTGAAACCATACATATGTATACGTGTGCCACTCCTATACAGCTACAGGGAAGGAAATGCGGCGCCGGCATTTGTGCCCAACAGGAAACAGACTCACAAAGAGCAGAGGAGGGGCGGAAGAGGCAAGCAGGAGGAGGAGCAGGAGGAGTCAGAGGAAAGGAAGGCAGGAAGAAATGGGCATGAGCAGAAAATTACGAAAGAATATAAGCAATTTCAACACACCCATATGATATTCTTACATATTTCATGGAATGAATCAATATGTGTGTCTATGAAACATGTGGAAGCTGTACATAAAAAGAATTATCCTGCAGATACCCTATTTTTCTTACTTTTTCCAACTTGCCATTTAGCACAGAAATATTGATTGCAATTTTGAAAGTCATCATCAGAAAAAAAAAAGACATTAGGATACAAAAAAAATCTAAAGTTTTATTCCTCGCCTGCAGGAAACTTGGTGAACACAGCTAGCTGGGCTCTAATTAGAGTATAACCCCCCCGTAAGCAGCACTTTATAACAGCTGCAGCTTTAAAGCCATAAAAATATTTATCATAGATACAATGCAAGATTTGGAACTCTCAGGGTAATTCTGTGTAGAGTGGGGAGATCATACAAAGCACATACAAGGTACTACCTTCTCAATTTAAGATGCATCCTCCTGTCTAAAGCACGTCAAGTTCCTCTCCGCAAAGTCTCCATCCTGTGGTGAAAACACATACAAAGAGGGCATGAGGTTAGCGAGAGTGGATGCACTGGTCATCATAATATCAACACACGCACTCATGCCATCTTTCGCCATTGTTATCTTTGGCAGTTGGCGAAGTCTGGAGCCCGCAGCCTGGCTGACAATGCAGTCACTGTACGGGAGATCGTTCACAGTCAAGCTAAGAGGCTAAGAATGAGCTAACTGCTCAGATATGGGACACATTCTGAGGGCTTGCAATAGACTCATGCATGAGCAGACAAGCAGTGTTTGGCCACGAACAGAAGGCCCTATTCAGATCCCCCAGGGGAGGCCCTGGTAAACACACACACACACACACACCATTATCATAATCATCCGAGAAGCTCTCATCTGCTTCAGAACATGTGCAAACACAAACACACACACACACACAAACTTGTGGAAAATGAGCCAGACTTAAAGCATTCCACTACAGTAGCATTCCATATGTTTGGTTAAGCACAGAGAATTCAGATCTAAGACTCGAGTCTGGACTGAATTTAAGGGGTGACGGACGAAAGGCAAAGGGGTGAGAAACAAAGGATAAGCCATCTTTATTGTCATTCAAATCCATACAGCCAATCATGTACAGTAGAATGAAATTATGATTCTCTTTATCTACAATGTTAATCACACATATATATAGAATCAGAGGGGTCGCTGCCATGCAAGGTGCCGCCACAAATTTTCCTCCTCCGTTCCATTATTGCTGAGCACCAGCTAGATGGCAGGAAGTTCCATTTTTATATGGTCTTCGGCATGACCCGGCCGGGATTTGAACCCCGGCCTCCTGGGTGTGGGGCGGATGCTCTACCAACTGAGCCACCACTCCAGGCCTGAGGTGTGATAATGGTAACATCACTGCGGGCTGCAGGCAGCAGCAGGACACACAGATACATAACTGTACATCAGTTAGGAATATTACACAACCCAGATATTAATTTATTCAGACAACAGAAAAAGAAGTAGAGTTGAAACACCTATAATTTTATTTGCTATGAAAACTACTTCAAGTTTAGACTGTTGAATCAATCATGACACTTTGAATATTGAGGAAAACTTAGTTGCAGTTTTCAATAATAATTTTTATTTCTGATTATAGGAAATAAAACACACACACACACACGAAACAGACGGGGTGCAAAAGTGATGTAATCTTGCTCATGTTGTTTTTTGTTTTCCTTGGTTTTTCCCCTCTCCCTGCTGTGTGCCTGGTTATATGAGAGCTTTCATGTCCTGCCCCTTTAACGTGTGCAGTCACATGACTCTGCACCCCAGAAGCTGTACAGTTAGTACTGTTTGGAAGCAGTAGAACACAGCAGAAAAGTTAAAATGGCTTGTATCGAGAAAAAAAATGCAATGCCCCTCCACAAGTATGTGATGATTGACTATTTCATCTGAAGACGCCAAGAAAAAGTGAGCGTAGTACACTTAAACTAGCAGGGACTGCCAAGACGCTAAATCACTATTAGCCGCTAATGGCTATCCGTGTCGGTTCAACCATTTTATAGCAGTAAATGGATGACATGGACAAGCTGAGGATTTAAGAGCCCCATCAGATACTCATAATCACTATGCAGTGATAACAATCATGGCTGCATAAAACACTCCCCCAAAGCAGCTAACAAGCTAATTAGCTGCTGTGGTGAGTCACGTGACCCACAAACCCCATAACCCTCACATTACATTACATCCCATCCACCACCTGTTTGACCTGCTTCCTTCTGGACGATGATTCAGATCAGTCAGGTCCCACACCTCCAGACTGACAAACAGTTTCTTCCCCTGGGCCATCTGAACTGCAAAGAGTCAGAGGCCCCACTCCCTTCCCTCCGAACGCTCACATGCACAGAACTGAGGACCCTCTCAATTATAATAATAATCACACCTGTCTTTGCACTCCGCACTTTCATGTATACTGACCCATCCGTGAAACCACTACCATACCTGTGTATATTTTTCCATTATCCTGGGCTATTTTATTCAATCGTGTGTTCAATTGTGTGTTCTGCACTCCGCACTTTTATGTATACCGTTTCATCCGTCAAGCCACTACCATATCTGTGTATATTGCCATAATTCTGGGCTATTTTTAAAAATTTCAGTCGTGTGTTTAATGGTGTGTTCTGTAACCGTGTTCTATCTAATCCTTCTCTCATACTTAATTGCGCAGTAGCCTGGTGTAGCACCCACAATTTTGTTGTACTGTACAACTGTACAATGATAATAAAGCCTATTCTAAACACTCAAGATGTATGCATTATAAAAAACCAGCTTCTGCACTGAACGATATTTAATTTGGCTATATGTGTGTGAAATTATTATATTGTGTTCATTTACTACCAACTCACTAGAGTGATATATTCAGTGATCCCACACTTGTGTAAAATGGGTTAACCACAAGCCTTGTCAATGAACTGTAAGGGAGAAGAAAGGAGGAAAAGAAAAAAAAAAGCCCCCCCCCCCAAAAAAAAATAAAATAAAATAACTGTGATGCTCATTTAAGCTCAAATTGTTCTGTTCTTGTATTAGTGTATATGTTAGTATGGATCACAGAAACAGTATTAAATCTGTCAATGTGTAAGGCTTTCACAGCCCTGACTCAGACTAGCTTAGGGGTTTGGAACCACGGGGTCTGAAGATGTGCACCTTTTTTTTTTGCTCATAACCAGTGCTCTCTTATGACCTTGACAAAAAAGCTCATACAGTTACAAGAAAAAGTCTCCAATATATGGAAAAAAGTGGCAAATTTAAGAGAAAAAACTCACAAACTTACAAGAAAAAGCTAATTTCTAAGAGTCATAAATTTATAAGTAAAATCCCTCACATTTAAATGGAAAAAAGCTATAAATTTATGAAGAAAAAAAAAATTAGCAAAAAACAGCAACCTTGGGAGAAAACAAATTTGAAATAAAGTTGCAAATCTTTTTAAGGAAAGTTGTAAATTAATTTAAAAGAGGGTAAAAACACCACCTAACCTACGGGGGGGGGGGGGGGGACTGAAAAGTTCATAGGTTGACCATGATACAGTGGTCAAATCTGACCAAATGTGGATTATTTTTTAACATAGTCTCCAATGTCAGTGTACCTGAAAAGAAACAATGCAGTTAGTATCAGAAAAGGTTGAATTTAATGCATGACTAGTTTCGTTGCTGTAGCATAACTCCTTCTTAGTCAACCTATGACTTTTCAGCCCCCCTTCGTATTACCAATACTGACAGGCATTTGTTTTAAGGCTCCAATATGTTTTGTGGCTCCATAAAATTTTGTTTTCTTCCCAGCCTTTCCACAGCTGTTGCTGACTCCTGCATGGTTAGTCATTTCCTTTTGCTGCCATTTTTCATAATAAATTAGCCAACCAGCTGATTGCTTCAGCTATAGTTAAAGGCCATTCTTAGGTGAGGAGGCAGTGACAAGTACTCAAAGACACTCGGATCCTGTAAGTAGCTACTGATGGATGCAGAGCATCGGCGTTTAAGCTCCTCCTGCCACTCTCCACTTCTTTCTCTGTCATCTCGTCTTTTACAGGAAGGAGACGGCTCCGCTGCTCTGCACTCAGCCGCGTCACGTTCGAATCATGCAGGCAGCCGCACAATCATTTTGCTGAATCATCTTCATTCTGACACTTTATGAGAACTATTTCACGCCACTCTACACTCAGCGTTTAATTCTGCCGAGCCCTTAAAATGCATTTTCCCGTGGTATGGAATCAGCAGAGACATACTTTAATTAAAAACATTCTTTACATCAAAGAAGAAGTTGTTTACCCAAGCAACCGTAGACCACCGTTTGTCTGCGCTCGTACGTATATGTTGCTGGGCTGCGTGTTTATGTGTGCATGAGGAGAGATATTCAGACATTTAGCTAGCCCATAACCAAATAAAACCGAAAACAGCTGTCTCCTTCTCATCTCACGCACCCACCCGCTCCCCTTTACACAAACAGCTTGTCGGGTTGTGGAGAATTCCCTAAAATAAACTGAAACAGAGAAAGAGGCTCTACCTTGTGAGTCACTCACCAACCAGTTCACATATTTTTCCTGCAGTATCATTTTCAGGATGCTTGTTCTCAAAATCAATTTTACTTGTATGCATTGGAATAAAGTACAACTGGTCATTTTCAAATGATCTGAGTGCCAACATCTAAAATAATGCTTAAAATTATAATGAGCATGAAGGAACACCAAATGACACATATTTTAAAGCTGAATTTATGCTTTGTGTGTCCATTTGTCTGCGAGTCCCACATGACAAATTTTGCCATCTTCTCCAGTCCACTAGTGTCCACATAGTCCCCCCACTGCCGTCCGCGTGCAGGCCTAAATTTTGTGACCATGCGGAATGTGTGCACTAACTACATATGTAGTATCCAACCCAAGGACATAACTTTGTTTCAAACATTGGTGGTGGTGGGGGGGGGGGTTACAACCCCTCCATCCCCCCATAAATTACACCTGTGAGCCAACCTCTATAAATATTTCCCACTTCAAAAGGTGGCGCCTAGTCAAACAGTAGGTGCAGCTGAACCAAATCAAGTATAAACACGGCCACAAGCACACTGCCATGATCACGATGAGCAGTTAGCGTACATGGACGTGCAAAGCATGAACTTGGCATTACATTTAACACTGCACATAAAAAGCATGGTATCTCCTTCCACCTGTGCGCTGATGACTGCCAGATATATGTCCCTTTAAAACAAAAAAATGCATCATCAGTAAACCCACTTCTGTCATGCACTGAAGACATCGAGTTTTGGATGACCCTTAACTTTCTAAATTTTAATGATAAGAAGACAGAAGTGATGGTGTTTGGACCTAGTGGCTCCTATGAGTCGTCTCCTGTAAACTTGGGCCCCCTCACACCTTATGTGAAACCCACAGTCAAGAACCTTGGCTTTATCATGGACAGTCATTTCAAATTAGACACCCAAATTCATTCTGTGGTAAACTCCAGCTTTTTTCCATCTAAGGCATTTAGCAATGTGTTGCCCACTTCAATGTGCACGTGGGCAACAACAGTGAAACCTGGAGGGGGGTGATTGGGAGGAACAGCCTGCCCGATGTGAACCCGAGTGGTGTTCAGTTATTGGACTTCTGTCCTAACCACAATTTATCCATAACAAACACCATGTTCAAGCATAAGGGTGTCCATACGTATACCTGGCATCAGGACACCCCTGCTCGCAGGTCGATGATCGATTTTGTTATTGTGTCATCAGACCTGACCGTATATGTCTTGGACACTCGGGTAAAGAGAGGTGCAGAGCTGTCAACTGATCACCACCTGGTGGTGAGTTGGATCCGATGGTAGGGGAGGACACCATTCAGACCTGGTAGACCCAAACGTATAGTGAGGGTGTTCTGGGAACGTCTGGCTGATGCTCCTGTCCGGAAGGTTTTCAACTCCCACATCTGGAAGAACTTCGACCACATTCCAAGAGAGTCTGGAGACATGAAGTCTGAATGGGCCATGTTCTCCACCTCCATTGTTAAAGCGGCTGCCCAGAGCTGTGGCCACAAGGTTGTCAGTGCACCTCGTGGTGGCAACCCCTGAACCAAGTGGTGGACACCAGTGGTGAGGGGGGTCATTAAGCTGAAGAAGGAGTCCTATCAAGCTTGGTTGGCTTGTGGCACTCCCGAAGCAGCTGAGGTGTACCGGCAGGCCAAGCGGAGTGCGGCTTGGGTGGTTGCTGAAGCAAAAGCTCGGGTGTGGGAGGAGTTTGGTGAGGCCATGGAACAAGACTTTCGGTCGGCCTCCAACAGATTCTGGCAAACTGTCCGGCGGCTCAGGAAGGGGAAGCAGCTCCCTGTCCACACTGTATGGTGAGCATGGGGTGCTGCCGACTTCGACTGGAGATATCGTCGACTAGTGGAAGAAATACTTCGAGCATCTCCTCAATCCCACTGACACGCCTTCCACAGAAGAAGCAGGGCTTGTGGACGAGGGGGATGACTCGCCCATCACAGGGGCTGAGGTCACCAGGGTGATTAAAAATCTCTTTGGTGGCCGGGCCTTGGGGGTGGACGAGATCTGCCCTGAGAACCTCAAGGCCCTGGATGTTGTAGGGCTGTCATGGTTGACACGCCTCTGCAACATTGCGTGGAGGTCGGGGACAGTGCCCTTGACATGGCAAATCGGGGTGGTGGTTTCTCTCTTTAAAAAAGGGGACTGGAGGGTGTGCTCCAACCTTAGAGGGATCACACTCCTCAGCCTCCCTGGGAAGCTCTATGCCAAGGTACCTGAGAGGAGAGTCTGGCCGTTGGTCGAACCTCGGATTCAGGATGAACAATGTGGTTTTCGTCCTGGATGTGGCACATCAGACCAACTCTTTAGCCTCTCGAGAATCCTCGAGGGTTTGTAGGAGTTTGCCCAACCAGTTTACATGTGTTTTGTGGACTTGGAGAAGGCATTAGACTGCATCCCTTGTGGTTTTTGTGGGGGGTGCTTCAGAAGTACGGGGTATCGGGCTTGTTATTACGAACTATCCGGTCTCTATATGATTGTTGTGAGAGTTTGGTTCGTATTGCCAGCACTTGGTCGGACTCATTCCCAGTGAGAGTTGGATTCCGCCAGGGCTGCCCTTTGTCACCGATCCTGTTCATAATTTTTATGGACAGGATTTCTAGGCACAGCCAGGGAACGGAGGGTGTCATGCTTGGTGACCACAGGATCTCATCTCTGTTGTTTGCAGAGGATGTTGTCCTGGTGGCTTCATCCATCAATGACCTACAGGTCTTACTGGGATGGTTTGCCGCTGAGTGTGAAGCGGCTGGGATGAGAATCAGCACCTCCAAGTCCGAGTCCATGGTCCGCAGCCAGAAAAAGTTGGATTGTCCTCTCCGGGTTGGGGATAAGCTCCTGCCCCAAGTGGAGGAGTTTAAGTATCTCTGGGTCTTATTCACGAGTGAGGGGGGAATACAGCGAGAGGTTGACAGATGGATTGGAGCACCATCTGCAGTGATGCGGACGCTGCACCAGTCTGTCGTGGTAGAAGAGGGAGCTAAGCTCTGAGGCAAAGCTGTTGATTTACCAGTCAATCTACGTTCCTACCCTCACCTATGGTCATGAGCTTTGGGTAATGACTGAAAGAATGAGATCGCAGATACGAGCGGCTGAAATGAGCTTCCTTTGTAGGATTGCTGGACTCACCCTTAGAGATCGAGTGAGGAGCTCAGTCATCCGGGAGAGGCTCAGAGTAGAACCGCTGCTCCTCCACATTGAAAAGAGTCAGTTGAGGTGGTATGGACATCTGATTGGGATGCCTCCTGAACGCCTCCCACTTGAGGTGTTTCGGGCACGTGCCACTGGGAGGAGACCCCGGGGTAGACCCAGGACTCGCTGGAGAGACTATGTCTCCCAGCTGGTCTGGGAACGCCTTGGTATCCTCTCTGAAGAACTGGAGCAGGTGGCTGGGGAGAGGGAAGTCTGGGCTTCTCTGCTTGAACTGCTGCCTCCATGACCTGGACCTCCAGAAAAGCGGTAGAAGATGGATGGATGGATGAGGTTTAGCAAAAGTAAAACCCATTCTCTCTAGACTGCACCTGGAAACCATAATCCATGCTTTTATTTAATCTCGGCTGGATTACCATAACGCACTTTACGCTGGTGTCAGCCAGTCATTTCTTTCGTGGCTGCAGCTAGTACAAAATGCCATTGCCCGTCTTAACAGGTACACATAAAAGAGATCACGTCACACCCATTTTAGCTTCACTCTACTGGCTGCCCATGCATTTTAGAGTTCATTTTAAAATTCTTTTATTTGTTTTTAAATCCTTGAATGGTCTTGTTGTACCTTATCGCTGAGCTTCTGCAGCCCTACGCTCCTACCCGGTCCCTCAGGTCACCTGACCTGCTGTTCCTGGGGGCGCCAAAGGCAAAGCGGAAGCTCAGAGAGGACACAGCCTTTTCGATCACGGCACCCAGGTTATGGAACGATTTACCTCTGAACAATAGACAAACACCTCCACTGTCCATTTTTAAAACCCGTCTTAAAACGCGCTTTTACTCCCTGGCCTTCGACCCAGTGTGAGACATTGATTTTATTGAATGAGATGGATTTTTATTTATTTACTTCTTTTACTTTTTATTTTGTTGAGTCTATGGACTGAGGTTTCTACTCGTGCTGAGTTTTATATTGTTTTTGTTGGCTTTATATTGTTTTTGTGTTAGTGTCCTGCTCCTTGCTTTTATGTTTTCATGTGTTCTTGTTGTATGACACTTTGCATAGCGAGTGTTGCTTTTTAAAGTGCTTTATAAATAAAGTTGATTGATTTCTCCATTTCCTCCCACATGCCAAAAACATGCAAGTTAGGTTAATTGGCATCAAACTGGGGATTCTAAATTGTCCTTAGGTATGACTGTGAGAGTGAATGGTTGTCTGTCTCTCTGTGTTGGTCCTGCGATGGACTGGTGATCTGTCCAGGGTGTACCCCGCCTCTCGGCCAAAGATGCTGGGATAGGCTCCAGCCCCCCCCGCGACCCGAAAAGGATTAAGCGGAACAAGATGGATGGATGGATGATTGATAAAAAAAAAAAAAAAATGAATTTAGCAAGTCAGTTGTTTTTATGCTGACTTGGACCTTCTATGCAAGACATCTCTATCCTACATGGACATAAAACAACTGTATAGATTAATAACTATTATTTTATAAAGCGATAAAGATGTCATTTTTTTTTTAGTTGGTTCCATTTTTATACCCAACTCACTGGCCACCTGCTACCACTGACCATTATATTGTTTCTATAGAAGATAGTGTGGCATTCATGTCTTGTTTGAGCTAAAAATAAATCTTCAGTGTACTGGCCATTTGTTTCTCACAGAATAACCTATTTGTGGTAGAAGCAAAACTAAGCACAGGCATGACTTGTAGGCATGACTTGTGCACTGAAAAACCAATTTATACTTTAATCAGCTACTTCAAAGGCCATCGTCAGTCATTATCCTCAATTTGTGGAAGAACAACAGGTTGTATACAAAAAGCATAAAGGACTCTGTTGTCTTAAAGTGTCTGTGACACGATGTAGGAACTATGGATCAATATTCAGTATGAATTTATCTTCAGTTGTCCACATAGTTGGTTCAATTGACTTTGAACGCTAAATAAGTGGGAAAATATTTCTAAGTGAATTCAAATTTAGCGCCGTGTTGCACTAATGCGATATCTTGAGATGCGCCTCGTTTCCGGATATGATGTCATGAGGAGAGTTTCCTCTTGGCTGATCCGTGTGCTGTCAATGTAAACAAGCTGTTTAGCTTCTATATCAGCGAAGAAATGCTGAAACGCTGCGTGGCGGCTGGGTGTTCTAATTGCTCCAGTGAACATATAAGCCTGTTCTTACTCCCAAAAGATCCAGATCTTCTTAAAAAATGGGCAAAGCAAGTACAGAGAACAAGGGACAAATGGCAACCAACACCATCTTCTGTACTCTGTAGCAATAATTTCACTGTAGTCTTGAGGAGGCGCCTGCTATACAGGAATCTTTAGGCTTGAAAGTTTGTTACAAATGGGTTCTACAACCGACTGCCATACCTACGGTTTTCAAACGAAAACCCACAGCTCAAGATGATATCAACACAGCAAAACAGCGCAGAGAAGCAACAGTGTCAAAATTCACCTGGAAAAGAGTTTGTGTAATTGATTTTTTTTTTCCCCTACATAAGGTGATCGTGATTTTATTATATTTTTTTCCGCCGAAAGTAAAATCCTCCCCTATGAATTTTGAAGCCGAGTGTTGACTTTACTCCAAATGGAACGACTTTATGTTAAAAAACGTTAAATTACTTTTTTCGGTTTTCATTTTTATAAATCTCATTGCCTACCGAAACTGAATATCTGAGCTTTTTTTTTTTTTTTTTTTTTTTTAAATTTCCCCGACCACCTGATCGGGGAAATTTAGATCTATCTGTATATTACCATTCAGTGTTTTGGAGGCGACTGATGTCCATCTCTAACCCTTCATCGTCGGACCCTTCATCCTCTGAAACGTGAGTCATCTTCACTTCCTGAACAATATGGTTCAAATAAAAACTATTGACAAATCACTCAAATCTTCGTTGAAATCGCTCACAACTTCCTCCGCTTCAGTGTACTCAGCCATGCTTGTTTACATCTTTGGTTCACCTCATTACGTCACAAAACGGCGGTGCTGTTGACCCAATTTCGACAAACAAACATCGCAATCATCTGCATCATGATGTAATTTATGGTAGTATATGGAAACAAAATTTTATTGAATTTTTTTGTCTACACAGGATAAAAACACAGTAGTTCTTCTTTGTAATGATGTCTTGGTTGAATTATGTCACAGACTCTTTAAAGTTTGCAAGTCTGTTCTTCTCTGCAGCCTCAGTAAATTCAGTGCAGTGACACACAAACACATTCCGTTCCTGCTAGCACATATGTTCATGTGTAAGCGTGACAATATCAAGTTTGACTGCACATGAAGCAGAGGGTGTGTGGTCTGCATGGTGATAAGTGAAGGCGTCACCTGCAGGAGCTGGGAAATACAGAGATGTCTGGATGCCATGTGGTCACAAATGGAAACACTGAGGCTAAAAGCTAATGAACAGCAAAGTGGATGAGAAAATTGTGTAAAAATAAGAGCACACTCACATCGTTTCATCTGTAATGTACTCAAACTCGTTTGACCCTCAAAGTCCAGACTGACTAGTATGATCGCTCCACTCTGAATCAATCATGGAACATTTCTTCAGCTCAGGCATGGTTGGGAAGGCTATGCTTAGGCATGGAAAGAATGCTCATACTTATGTTAAATCCTTGCACAACTTGAAAATGCCATACCATCGATCCAACCACTCTCCTCTACAGCCATTTGACAAAAATGGCAGAAAACAGTTTGTGTTGGTCTAATGCAGATGTTAAGTGTATATTCCTGTGCAGATATGAATAAACTGGATAACAATTTTAAAGATGCAAAGGTATTTTAGAAAATTCATGATTATGCTTTAGCATGGAACTGAGCAACGTGGAAAAGTTAGAGTATACCCTAAGCTTACCCAGAGGAGCTATCCTTTCCCAAATATAAGGAACACTATTAATAGTCACAGTTTGACTTGTGATTTAGGCCCCATTCATGATTTGAATGTGCACCAATAATCCTGTTTATTTATGGGTAAATATAAAACTATATGTATACTATTACAACAAAAATAAATTATAAGAAATGATGATCAAAAATAGTTTACAGTCAGTGAACTTTCAAAATAAAGGTTTCTCTGACAAATGAAAATAATAACTTAAAAAATGGAAAATTGCCAGTTGGTGCATTAACCAAATTTGCATTTAACCCTGTTAATATGTGATAAATTTCCTTTTAAACCACATCTGCATAAACTGAACAAACATTGTCTGCTTTGACTGTAGTGTGTTCTTGCTGCTATACATTTTTATCCTGTCAAGCTGAATCTATATCCATACCATCTTCCTTTTCAGTGTATTGTGTAGCATATCATCTTTGCCTTTATGATTATACTTCACGCAAAGGAGTTGATAAGCTAATGATATACTGTATTCCTTTAAGCACTTGGGCTTATGTTTGCTAACAATAAATGCAATATTAGATAAGAAGTTAGTTATTTTCTTGTGTCCAACAACACATGCTTCACTCACAATGAAAGCCACAGACAAAACCAATGCACCACACTGCTCTGAACAGAAAAATTACACAATGCAGTGGCCGCAGTGTCAAAAGGACAAACAGATGAACCATGTTGAGTCAAAGGAAGGAAACAAGGAAGAATTAAAGAAGGGGAGAGACAGAACTCATGTTCAATTTCCTCCAATGGGAATATTTCAAGAATGGAACTCCGTCCTGGGTTCCACTGGCTGGGCAGGCTTCGTTTGCATGGGAGCCCATTTCCTGTGTGTGATTAGCAGAAGGGGGAGTGAGTGTATGTACATGAGTGTGCACACTGGGGGCTGCAGTTCAGTGAGGTCTGCAATTGTTTTGTCTGCTAGAGGAGAAAGGAATGCCCAAATCAAACACAGTGAACAGGATGCCTTGTAAGAGAGAAGGACTGGAAAAGGATACAGGGTACTATAAAGAACGATGGACAATGATTGGACAGATGGGAAACAGAGATCCAGAAAGCAGCAGACAGAAGGAGCTGACAAGAAAGGAGGAGGCTACAGCTGTGGGGAACAGAACAAGAAGTTGGACCCCCCCCCCCCCCCCCCCAATTCGCCATTCGCTGCCACTGAAGACTTCAACGGTATTCCTTCGGCTGCTATTTGCATTCCAGCAGAGCGGCAAGGTGGAGTAAGAGTTTTGTCTATGAGCTGATGAGCTGTCACAGGGAAAACCATTCACCTCTTTAACTTCACTGTGAACCTGCCAAACCTGCCCTAATATCTAATGACTTACAGCCCTGCAGCCCTCCCCGCTTCACAAAAAAAACAGCTGAGGCTTTCACACGCTATGCTCACTACAAACAATTTCAGACTCGGTTTGTCGCCTGACAATGGTAATATGACAGGCAGCAATGTCACAGAACTTCTTCACTGGCTTTGATCCACAGCTCCGCATGATAGAAACTCCCTGGTATAAAAACTAGGTAAAATGTGAGGAGTCATTAAAGGTTAAATTCACTATTTAGAAAAAAAAAGAGGCTTGCCCAGAGTAATTACACTGCTAGGCATTTCACAGTCTTCACTGATGCTTAATCACCTCAGAGGCATGAACTGTAAGACACTTAAACCAGTCCTTTAGTGTCTTAACAGATCCAACTGCCTTTATTAGCATTTATTAAAAATTCTAATTTATCAAACTTAAAAACTTACTTATGAATACCAAAGTAGTTGCCACTATACCCTGTGATCATCACAATAATTACAACATTTCATTCAAAGACAAACAGGCTTTTAATATTTGTGTAGGACTCCTAGGGCACACTCACCCTGTCCCATCTACACTGTACTCACCAACATTTGACCCACAGAGTCCAGATTGTTTAACTAGTGCGACTGCTCCATACTGTGCTCATGCACGGATCACTTTCCCAGCTCAGGAACAGCTGGGAGAGGCCATGCTTAGGTATGGAACCAATGCACATATTCATGTCTCCCACTGCTTGCTGTGGGTCCCTGTGCAGCATGAATATGCTGTGTCACTGATTGTTCCTCTCTACAATCATTTCACAAAAACTGTGCCAAGTTGGTCTGATTGTGCAGACATGAATATACAGAACTAGCTGGATAAAGCCCACAACAACGTGGAGGTATTTGGGACAATTTGTGACCACACATCAAGGAAAAGGGAGGAGGAATTAAAGATGGTACAGAGCCACTGTGGCGGCAGCACAGCACAGATGAGCTGTACACAACAACAACGGAAAACTCTACAAGTGACTTTTACTTCTTAGCCGTTTCAAAGTTCAGTTTCCAAACACTTCCTTGTGCTGTGTGCTCAAGTTGGACCCTGCCCGTGTGCGATTGAGCGATTCCTTGACTGGCAGAGCAGAATTGATAGGCTTCTATTGTTTCCTTTTAAGGTCAGTTGTGTCTCAAATGCTTGGCATGGCTGGGAGCACAGATGCAGCTCGCTGGCAGAAGAGATAAAATACTAATTTATCCACATTCTTCTGTGCAGTCCACACCTAAAGAGAGAAAGGACGGAGGCACAGAATGAGAAATAAGGATGATTTAAATGGAAGTAGGGATATGAAATATTTTACAGAGAGAAGAAAACAAGGAGTGATGTTTTCAACTTCTACAAAAAAAAAGGTCATGAAGGTGGCAAGTCTGTTCAGCGAGTGGGCAAGAGTCACTCTTTAGGTCTTTAGGATGGGCATCAAGCTTGTGAGTGCTCTTGTTTGAACAGGCAGTCAAATCACGTCAGCACACACCTAAGCAGCTCCAGGGTGACGAACCAAGCTGCCATTCATGGGGTTAAGGCCGCTTATTAACAAACACATGAATAGAAGTGTAAAAGGTAAGTGCATAAAATTACATGGGGGTACTGGAATGACTAGAGAAGTTAAGCGCTGCAAATAAAGTCCGACTGGGTGAAAAAAAGAGAGCGAGCGAGAGAGAGAGAGAGAGAGAGAGAGAGAGAGAGAGAGAGAGAGAGAGAGAGACTGACTAAAGGTTGGATCATGAAATATGCCTGGTATTCCACAATGGAGCCTCACAGGAATCCTCTACCACTCCTGAGTCTGAATGTGTTCACATGACGCACTGAGGTGGTCGCACAGCAACCTCATCCAAAGGTGAACGGCTAATTCAGTGCTGTGTTGAAAAGTGCTTTTTCCAGTGATTTTCCCAAATAGTCGCCAGAAGTTGTTGAATGCCCCGCCCACTGAACTCAGATTTCTGACTATAAACATGTTCCAGCACATTTTTTTTAATACAAAATTTAGAGAACAAGTCAGACGCCTCTGTGAAAGCTCCTATTGTGCTCTCTTTCTGACTGTTAATAAATAGCACATATTACACAAGCTTTGTTTTACGTGAGCCATTTTGTCTTCTACAGATAATTTGGAAGTCTTCACTCAAGCTCTGTTGACCAACAAAGCTCAGACATTCAAGCATCTCCATGGAAAAATCAAGTACTTACAATGGTCTTATTGACTATTCTAACCTTTCAGAAACTCAAAATAGTCAGTTGAAGTCAATATACCCATCATCTGTACTTTTTTGACTAATCTACAATGCTTGAGTGATGAATAATCATCTTAAAAATACCCAAAGGCCACAAAAAATGAGGTATGCAGTCTGCAGTAATTCTATTAAAAATAAACTATTTGCCCAAGTGTTGCGTCATAATCGTAAGACTTTTTTTTAAAAGAAACTTACAATTAGGATGATGTCTTAGTGTCTGATTTATTTGATTGATCATATTTTCCAGGAAGTGCACATTCTGGAGACTGTGGGAGTATCGCTCTGTGACCGTCTAAACCTGCCTACCGATACTGCAGGGTTAGCACAGAGGCTAGACGGGACATATGACTCTTCTCTGTAAAAATCCAGTCACCTACTAGACATCCATGCTCTCTGTTGTTTCATTAAGTCCCAGCTGATAACATATATTGCGTCATACTAGTCCATTTTGTAATTTCTTTTGGCTGAGACAGCCTGGGAAACTGTGCCGCTAATCCAGTTAGCCTCTACCGACTAGGCTTCCCAGTGGTCAGCTGAGTCCAGCAGATGCTAGCATTAGCTTAGCTGACCAATAGCAGTTGATCTTTTTGAAAATTTTCTTTATTATTATCTATTCAACCCACTAGACATCCAATATCCCAATTAAATAACTTACCAGCACTTGATCATACATCTCAATACAAGAGGTTATTTATTTTCTACAGTTTATTTCTTAAATTAAAAGCTCTCAAGTTGAAAGATCTGGTTGACTTTAAAACTGCAGTAATAATGTTTAAAGTGAAGAATCTATCACTGCCCGCAAATATCCAAAAGTTGTTCCAAATAAGGGAGAAACAATATCATTTCAGAGGAACATGTATATTTCAAAAACCTTCAGTGAGAACTACCACCAAGCAACACTGTGTTTCAGTGCAAGGAGTCAGATTATGGAACGATTTTGGACCTGAATTAAAATCATGTACAACGCTTGGACAATTTAAACAAAAACTAAAGGAAGAAATACCCCAAACATATATACAAGATGACATGTAAAATCACATAAGGATTGCCATATCCAGTCTGTGTTGTGCTGTTGCTTAGTTTTTTTTTTGTCACATTTTGTCTTAGTTTTGTTCTGAATTGTAATCGCTCTTGTTTTGTTTTTCTTTTGAATTCTTGGATGGAATATGGGTGGGCAATATAAGCTGTGGCTTCAGCCATCACCCATTTCGGATAACTTATGTTGAACTGTATAATCAGAGGAGTTATTGTTTAATAAGATAAGATAAGATAAGATAAGCCTTTATTAGTCCCACAACGGGGAAATTCCAGGATTGCAACAGCACAGGGATAGCAACACTCAGAGCAACAATCAGAAGGCAAGAAAAAACAAGCAAGCAAGAGCAGCTAATATACATACAGTATGTACATATTACTATAAAATATATATACACACACACACACACACAGACACAGTGCAGAGCATTGTAGCTGGATGGAATAAATATATGAATATATGAACACACAGTGCAGAGCATTGTAGCTAGATGGAATAAATATGTAAATATATAAACACCCACAGTATGGAGCATTGCAGCTAGGTGGAATAAATATGCAAGTATATAAACACACACAGTGCGGAGCAATGTAGCTAGATGGAATAATATGTAGATATATAAAAACAGTGCGGAGCATTGTAGCTAGATGGAATAAATATATAGATATATAAATATAAACACACCCAGTGCAGAGCATTGTAGCTAGATGGAATAAATATGTAAATATATAAACACACACAGTGCAGAGCATTGTTGCTAGGTGGGATGAAACAGCATAACCGTCTATTTAGTTATCCTACATGGTATGATTATGTGCCCATACATATTCTCACCCTCCATAGCGACCGGTATGTTCCTAGTTGTATGCCGGAGAGGACCATTGTGTAAGTCTATTGCATCTTTTGCATTCAAAAAAACAAAAAAAAAAAACAAAAAAAAAAAAACTATTAGTTTGTTACGTCTTTTTGCTATCTCTGCGAGCAGCCCTGCTTAGGTTGTACAGTCTGACAGCCGTTGGTAGGAAGGACCTACGAAACCTCTCGGTTGTGCACCTGGGATGATGTAGTCTGCTGCTAAATGAGCTCCTCAGTGCATCCAGTATGTCCTGCATAGGGTGGAACTCGGACTCCAGCAGAGATGACAGTTTAGCCACCGTCCTTCTCTCTCCTATCTCCTCCATCGGATCAAGGCGTTGCCCCAGGACAGAGCTAGCTTTCTTAATCAGTTTGTTCAGTCTCTTCCTATCGGCTGCAGTAATGCCACTGCCCCAGCAGACCACTCCAAAAGTGATGGCTGATGCCACCACCGTGTCATAGAATGACTTCAGCAGCGCCCCTTGTACACCAAAAGACCTGAGTCTCCTCAGCAGGAACAGCCTGCGCTGTCCCTTCTTGTAGAGTGCGTCAGTATTGTGTGACCAGTCTAGTTTATTGTTCAGATGAATACCCAGGTACTTGTAGGATGTCACCATCTCGATGTCTGTTCCCTGTATATTTACTGGTGCTGTGAGGGGCTGCCCATGCCTGCGGCAGTCCACCACCAGCTCCTTAGTTTTCCTCGCGTTGATCTGGAGGCAGTTCCGATGGCACCAGTCCACAAAGTCCTGGATAAGCCCTCTGTACTCAGCTTCATCTCCGCTGGAGATGAGACCAACGATCGCAGAGTCATCAGAGAACTTCTGTAGATGGCAATGTGTTGTGTTGTGTGAGAAGTCCGCAGTATAAAGAGTGAACAAGAAGGGAGCCAGCACCGTTCCCTGGGGGGCCCCCGTGCTACTGATGATCGTGTCGGAAACACAGTCCCGGGTTCTCACAAACTGAGGCCGGTTCGTGAGGTAGTCCAGGATCCATGATGACAGGTGCTGGTCCACCCCTGCGCGCAGCAGCTTGTCCTTCAGGATCATCGGTTGGATAGTGTTGAAAGCACTGGAGAAGTCAAAGAACATGATCCTCACCATATTCCCGGGCTTCTCCAGGTGGGACAGAGAACGGTGAAGGAGGAAGATCACCGCATCCTCCACCCCAATGCCATGCTGGTAGGCGAACTGGAGTGGATCCATCGCTGGTTCCACCAGGGGGCGGAGATGAGCAAGGAGCAGTCTCTCCAGGGTCTTCATCAAGTGGGACGTCAAGGCCACCGGTCTGAAGCTGTTCAGGTCTTTGGGGTGGGAAGTTTTTGGTACAGGTACCACACAAGATGTTTTCCACAGCTGTGGTACCCTCCCCAGTTTCAGGCTCATGTTGAAGATATACGTCACAATCCCACACAGCTGGTCTGCACAGGACTTGAGGAGCTTTGCGCTGATGCCGTCCGGTCCCGACGCCTTCCTCGCCTTGATCTTCCTCAGCTCCGTCCTCACCTGGGTCTTGGTCAGGGTCAGGATGGGGGGCTGTGTGTTGGGAGTGGGGGGGGTGTCGGTGGAGTGGGGAGTGGGTAGCAGGACTTGATTTCTTAGAGGCAGCAGTGGTTGTTGTGCAGACAGGGGGGAGGGCGGTTGGTCAAATCTATTGAAAAACAGATTCAGGTTGTTCGCCCACTCCCTGCCCCCCGTGGCCTGGGGGGAGGTATTCTGGAGCCCCGAGATGGTTTTGAGGTTTCTCCAGACCCCGCTGATGTCGCTCTGTTGCAGCTTGTCCTCCATCTTCTTCCTGAAGCTGTCCTTGCCTTCTCTGATCTTTCTCCTCAGCTCCCTCTGTACGGACTTCAGCATCTCCCTGTTCCCCGACCTGAAGATCCTCTTCTTCTCTCTCAGAAGTGTTTTTATCTCAGGGTTGATCCAGGGTTTGTTGTTTGAGTGACGCCGTATGGTCTTGGTGGGAACGGATTTGTCCACACAGAAGCTGAGGTAGCCCGTGAAGGTGTGAATGAGGCCATCGATGTCCTCACCATGTGGATCGCAGAGCTGCTTCCAGGCAGTGGCTTCAAAACAGTCCTTTAGAGTGTCCATTGTCTCCTCAGACCATAACTCCACAGTGTGCATGGCCGGAGGTTGTCTGTGCACTAGGGGTTTGTACACCGGTCGGAGATGAACCAAGTTGTGATCCGATCTCCCAAGTGGGGGGAGTTGTGATGAGGTGTACGCCTCCTTAGTGTTTGCGTAGAACAAATCCAGTGTTTTATTGTCTCTAGTGTGGCATGTGACATACTGGGTGAAAGTGGGCAGAATGGGAGACAGTGAAACGTGGTTGAAATCGCCTGAGATGAGGAGAAGAGCATCTGGGTGTTCTGTCTGCAGCCTGCTGGTTACTGAATGGATGACGTCACGCGCTGTCCCAGCGTTCGCCGTCGGATTTGCATAAACAACAATGCAGATCACGTGTGAGTGTTCTCTCGGGAGATATGTAGGCCTCATGCTAACAGCTAGCAACTCAATGTCTTTGCTGCAGTGCCGTTGTTTAACAGTGATATGTCCCGGTCTGCACCAGTTGTTGTTAACATACATGATCACTCCACCGCCCCTAGTTTTGCCACTCTCTGGTGTTCGGTCAGCTCGTATCGTGTGAAAACCCTCCAGCTCAATGTTAGCATCTGCTGCTAGTTCAGTTAGCCACGTCTCAGTAAACAAAAGGAGAGAGCACTCCCGGTAATTTGACCTTGTTGGATTTTTTTTCCCCTTTGTTATATTATTCTGTTTCTTTTTTAATCTTTACTTTTAATCTATCCGAAATAAATAAATATTCAAAGATTCATTCAAAGATATTAGTCATTCAGGGTTGGTTCTGAGCTTACTGTGCCTTGAGATGACTTTTTGGTGTGATTAGGCACTATACAAATAAAACTGAATTGAATTACAGCGCAAGGACCAGTCTAGTATGGACCACTCAAACTACATATCCCTGTCTACGATATGCTTTATTTGGGCTTTTACTCTCTACTTTAGTTAGTTCAGGCAGTGTTCACCATCTGATCTATAAGCTAACCAGCTAACATTAACCACATAATTGCATCTTCAGCCACACAGATCAGCACTGACTTAAGAGGGAGGGGAGAGATAGAGCATGCTCTAGGTAGGGTGAATGGGAACTTAGTATTTAAAGCAAAATCAACAAAAACAGCCCATCGTGAGGAGGGCTCTTTGAACATTTTGTAAAATGGTACTACAATAAATTAAACTATGATGTGTTCTGAACAAAGCATGTCACAGACATTTCATTAACATCTCTGGGAACTGTGTCTATCCATCCATCCATCTTCTTCTGCTTAATCCTTTTCGGGTCACGGGGGGGGGGGGGGGCTGAAGCCTATCCCAGCATCTTACCCTGGACAGATCGCCAGTGCATCGCAGGGCCAACACAGAGAGACAGACAACCATTCACTCTCACAGTCATACATGTGGAAATAGGGCATGCCACTGGCACTTTAAATATTTTATACTTGGAACTCAAGTTGATCAAAATTCTTCATTTTCTGCACACACTTCCGGCATAAGACTGTGATGCCAAAGGTTTCTTTGACTTGAATTAAAAGTTGCACTTTTGCAAGTCTATTTTTATGGTCTTAGCGTTGGGCTGCTTCACTTCTCTTGGTCAGGTCAGCTTGCACAAGAAATGAGCGGCTGGTATGAAGGTGGAGACCAGCAAACACAACCATCAACTGTTCTTAATAAAAGGCAAGAGTCTAGAGTTCTCCTCCAAAATAAAACCAGTCAGAGAATAGGGGGAGGGAAAAAAAAGGTAGAAAGGAATGGAAAGAGGCTGAAAATAACCAAGCAGTCAGGGTCTGCATGCATCAGCACTAATGACGAAAGCTACCAAAAAAACCCCCAAAAACAGACTCAAATATATGGATGGCAGGAAGAAAAACTCTTTAGTAGTTTAAAATGTTGTGGGTGAAAAGACAGGCCAAAGCTGTGAGAGTAGACAAAATGCACTAAAGTTGTGACAACACACTTAAATGATGGTACATTTAATAACAAACTGCAAAACTCTCTTATCAAAAAGTGTGCATACGACAAAGTAACAGATGCTGAGAGGAACACAAGTGGGGAAAGTGTGGAGCTGGGAGGCTGCTCTGGCCTCCAAACATTCCTGTCCCTGAGAACATGTATATTTTCTGATCACAAGAAAAATAATCTGCAGGAGGAATTTTATTATGAGTGCCGCCCTGTGGATTCAAGGCTTAGAACAGGTCAGACAGGAGTGTGTGAAATTAAAAATGTGTAATATCCCTATATACAGTCAAACGCTACAGGAGTTTAAAGTCCTCAGGCATGATACAGATCAGTTACAAGGAAAAGCATTTGAGGACCATAACACCATAGCACACATTACACATGACCACGCAAACAAGCATCCACACCCACAGGAGTTACACTTGAGCAAAAATGTATTTCTTGATGCCTCCTTTGAATCTATAAATATTTATTTTCCTTGAATTCTCACTTTTAGGCTCACCTCATCTCAACACCCACAATTTATTTCTAAACTGCTCATGAAAAGCCGTTGTCGCACTCAAAACTATAACTAGAAAGCACCCAAAGAGTACAAATCTCCACTGTGGCAGCTAATCTCTCCATTATACTTTTATTTTTCTTAAGACCCTACTGGTCTAGCAATGCCACCTCACAGCTTTAAACGTTCTTGCCTCAAACCTCTTGATTAACTTGGGCCTTACTTTGCAGTGCTCCTATGTTGTTTCTCGCTTGCGTGAACAAGAACGTAGGAACTCTAAAGGCATGCTTGTTGGGTTAACTGAAGGGATGCACAATAATATCAGCACATTAATGTTATCCGTCAATAAAGCATTTAAAATTATTGGCATTTGTAAAAATCAACATTTGCGGACAATAAAATATTACAGTGAAGTCAGGAGTGGTATGCACTGTTGGAGTATATCCAACATCTACAGCTGAGAGGAATTATTGCACATCAGGAGAAGATGCCAAGTTCCCATAACGAGTACCTTCCAATACTTGCACAGAAGCACCAGTGTCTCCGTGGAATGCTACACCCAGCAGAGACGGAGGCAAGAACGTAAACAGAAGCAGGAATGCCAGTCTGGCTACTTGGCTTATCTAAAGAGGGCTCTAAACCACTACCTAGCCTTTTTGCCACGGTCCCTTAGAAACAACTTTGACGAACTAAAACCGGATATATCAAACATGACCAACGATATGAGGGAGGCAGTCTGAAATCCAATATTGTGCATCCAAAGGAAAAATAAAACACATTCACATCCACACCTGTGAGTGTGTGTCAATCACCAATTAACCATCTATTTGTGTTGGCCCTTTGACGGAAAGGTCATTAGTCTAGACTGCTGCTATTATAATTAGGACAGACTCCAGCCCTTTGTAAAATTGAGATAGGATAATTATTTTTTAAAAAAAAAAAAGGTATGCATGGATGAATCATTCATACATTCACTCGCATATTATACAACATTTTAAGGATTTACCACTACAAATTTATACAAATATGCAGGACATGGTCAAAACACACAAGGCACATTAGCCACAATGAGTCCTCAACAACTTTGAACTTTGTTAATTTTTACAAACACTTTGGCTAAACATTGCTATCCCACTGTGACCAAATTACAAGTTCTCGCCTATCTTTTACAAAGCATACAACCAGGTCTAGGCAATTAAAGGGGTCCAGTTCCACATGATTACTTAATTTAAGTAAAAATTAACTGAAACTGAAAAGATCACACTGGTAAAATATTGGTAAAAACTTTCTGATTCTCCAATGGAAACAACAGTAATAAAGCAAAAACAAACCTTAAAAACTGTAATGCTAGCATGTCACGGAGCGGCGAATGCTGAAGAACGTTCACAAACACCGACTTTTTGGGTTTCATCAGGGTTCACGAAAGGTTGCAAAAGAGTCTGTATACAGTTTTTAAGGGCGCTAGTGGTTTTTATTTTTTTGTAATTTAAGTTTTAATTAACTTTATATAGGCTGGTACAATCTGGTGAGGGAGATCGCTCAGGACTTCAAGACCGTCCTGCGTTTCCTGAGCTTCGCCGTCATGGCTCTGCAGGAGACCAGCGAGGCCCACCTGGTGGTCTCTTCTTCACTAAGGGGGTCACCATCATGCCCAAAGACTTCCAGCTGGCCCGCCGCATCCGCGGAGAGAGAGCTTAGACTTTCTGCTGCACATTCACCAACCAACCATAATGCTCTGCACTGTGTGTCTATATATATACATTTATAGTAATATGGACATATGTTTACTAGATGTTGTTTTTTCTTGCCTTCTGATTGTTGCTCTGAGTGTTGCTATCCCTGTGCTGTTGCAGTCCTGGAATTTCCCCATTGTGGGACTAATAAAGGCTTATCTTACAACACATACTAATCTTCCAGGTAACACATCAGTCTCCAAGAAGGGTAAATAAATAAAAATATGGCTGATTACAAAACAAGGATAACCATACCAGTGAGGGAAGGCAATAAACCTGAGAGAACAATCAGGGAAAGAGAGAAAGTCAGGAGAGAAAGACAGAAGACAAAGAAAGACAGAAAGACAGAAGAGAAAGACAGAAGGACAGAGAAAAGAGAAAGAAGAGAAAGACAGAAGGACAAATCCCAAGTACCTAATAAATTAGGTACTTGGGATTTGTCTCCAAGTAGACACATTCTCAGCGATATTGGGAGCGTCTTGCCCAACCACTCACCCATGTGTCAAGAGTTTTAGTCCAAAAAAGGCTGAACAAGTGGGCAATCCCAAACACAATGTAAAAAAGTTCCTTTTTCTTTCTTACATTTTCAACATAGATTACACAACATAACAAATATAATTATTTTGTAAGTTGTCTGTGTTTTTTCAACAGATTTAAGACAATTTTGCACTGCTGAATCCGAAAATGACATCCGTTTCTCTCGATCAGGTCAGGTTTTTATGCTAAGTTGTAAGCAGTTGTACAGTTGTACTGTAAATTGAATAGTAGACATTGATAAAGGTAAGTACATGTAAATTGAATGTTACGTCATCACTGTTCAAAATTCAGAGAATTTCAAGAAATAAAAAAAGAATTTTGCATCATATAAAGCAAAAATACCCGTACATGTAAACAAAATCGTGAAAAACATGTGGCCATAGTTCAAAAAGTTGACCTAATTGACCAAAACCAATTAGATTTTTGGATTTAGCACATCAAAATTGTCCTAAATCAGCTAAAAAAAAAAACAACTTACGACAATAAATTTGGTGTTGACCAGTGTTATTATTTAACAGACCCATCCTATGCAGTCTGGTTGATGTCCAAAGGACCTATACTTATATAGCACTTTTTCTAGTTTCAAAGACCACTCAAAGCACTTCACTAGTACTAACCCTCTATTCTAAGGGCCTATAGGAGACAGATATCTAGGGACAATTTAAAACAACCAATTAACCTAACATGCATGCCTTTACTACCTGTGCATTATTTTATACTGCATAAGTTTACTTCTGGCTTCCCTTACACATTTCCCAATATCTGACAAGATGTCTAACCACTCTTCTTCACTCATTGTACATTCCAGGTCTTTCTGCCATATTCCTCTCAAGCTGTCACATCAGTTACTCAGTAGACCATTAATTAGACTGTAGAAGGCAAATGCATGAAGACATTTCAATGGAAATTTAAAAAAAATCTATGCTGGTGTTACAGTCCTTATACTGATTCACTGATGTCAGACAGCTCCTAATTTGGAGATACTTCCAAAAGTGACCTTTCCCTGTAAGGGTGTACCTCTTAAGCCAATCTGTGTAAGACATGAGCACACCATCTTGGTATAGGTCATTCACCTGGCGTATGCCACCAAGGTGCTAATTTTTCCAGTATAATGGTGTTTTTCCAATAATAATTGCTGGACTATACCATAAAGATGAGTAGGATTGGCTAAGGTGTGGGATCTTTAACATCCTACAGTATGTATTCTGATCCAGACCTCTTTTGAATGAGATCAGATAGGGTTCAGGGGCCTTTGTTGAGACTGGGAAAAACTATCTAGAGGAGTAAATGGCGAGCACATTTCGGCTTCAATGTCAACACAATCCAGTTTACTGTGCCTGCTAAAGTGTTTAGCTAATTCGGTAATTCCAAATGAGATATGATATAGCCTCAGGTTTGGGAACCCCAGGCCTCCTTTATCTTTTGGCCAACACAATTTATTCATTCCGATCCTTGGTCTCTTCCCCTCCCACAGAAATTCTTTAATTATGGAGTCATATTGTTTAAAAAACCATGATGGTATAGCAATTGGCAACATCATGGTTATATAATTGAGCTGGGGTGCAACAACCATTTTAACAACATTGATCTTGCCCCATAGTGAGAGTTTTATTTTCCCCCACTTATCTAACTTGCTTTTAATTTTCTGTAATATAGGCTCAAGATTCAGAGGACGAAGCTGAGGAAGATCAAGGCGGGGAAGGCGTCGGGACCGGACGGCATCAGCGCAAAGCTCCTCAAGTCCTGTGCAGACCAGCTGTGTGGGATTGTGGAGCACATCTTCAACCTGAGCCTGAAGCTGGGGAGGGTACCACAGTTGTGGAAAACATCTTGTGTGGTACCTGTACCAAAGACTTCCCACCCCAAAGACCTGAACAGCTACAGACCAGTGGCCCTGACGTCCCACATGGTGAAGACCCTGGAGAGACTGCTCCTTGCTCACCTCCGCCCCCTGGTAGGACCAGCGATGGATCCACTCCAGTTCACCTACCAGCATGGCATTGGGGTGGAGGATGCAGTGATCTTCCTCCTTCACTGTTCTCTGTCCGACCTGGAGAAGCCCGGGAATGCGGTGAGGATCATGTTCTTTGACTTCTCCAGTGCTTTCAACACCATCCAACTGATGATCCTGAAGGACAAACTGCTGTGCGCAGGGGTGGACCAGCACCTGTCATCATGGATCCTGGACTACCTCACTAACTGGCCACAGTTTGTGAGAACCCGGGACTGTGCGTCCGACACGATCATCGGTAGCACGGTGGCCCCCCAGGGAACGGTTTTGGCTCCCTTCCTGTTCACCCTTTATACTGCAGACTTCTCACACAACACCCTGTCATCTACAGAAGTTCTCTGATGACTCTGCGATCGTCGGCCTTATGTCCAACGGAGATGAAGCTGAGTACAGAGGACTTATCCAGGACTTCGTGGACTGGTGCCATCGGAACTGCCTCCAGATCAACGCGAGGAAAACTAAGGAGCTGGTGGTGGACTGCTGCAGGCAAGGACAACCCCTCACAGCACCAGTAAACATCCAGGGAACAGACATTGAGATGGTGACATCCTACAAGTACCTGGGTGTTCATCTGAACAATAAACTAGACTGGTCACACAATACCGACGCACTCTACAAGAAGGGACAGCGCAGGCTGTTCCTACTGAGGAGACTCAGGTCTTTTGGTGTACAAGGGGCGCTGCTGAAGACATTCTACGACACGGTGGTGGCATCAGCCATCACTTTTGGAGTGGTCTGCTGGGGCAGTGGTATTACAGCAGACGACAGGAAGAGACTGAACAAACTGATCAAGAAAGCTAGCTCTGTCCTGGGGCAGCGCCTTGACCCAGTGGAGGAGACAGGAGAGAGAAGGATGGTGGCTAAACTGTCATCTCTGCTCGAGTCCGAGTCCCACCCTATGCAGGACATACTGAACGCACTGAGCAGCTCATTTAGCAGCAGACTACATCATCCTAGGTGCGCAACCGAGAGGTTTCGCAGGTCCTTCCTACCTACGGCTGTCAGACTGTATAACCTAAGCAGGGCTGCTCGCAGAGATAGCAAAAAAAACCGTGACGACCTAATAGTATTGAATGCAAAAGACGCAATAGACTTACACAATGGTCTCCTCCAGTATACAACTAGGACAATATCGGTCGCTACGGAGGTTTTTTTTTTTTTTTGTTACTTATTTGTACCCGTAGGTAGATTTGGTTTGCAGTCTGGTGACAAGCCACTGGCTGCTGGTCGCTGCGTGCGCGAGCGCCCTAAACCTACATGTTTTTGGTATGCGGGAGGAAACCGGAGAAATCCCGGAGTAAACCCACGCAACACGGGGAGAACATGCAAACTCCACACAGCTCACTGTTGGTCGGGGGCTGGGATCGAACCCACGATCTCATGATCCCCGCGATCCCCGCGATCCCCCGGCCGAGGGTAAAACTGTGCTGCCACAGTGCTAAACCACTGCGCCACGGTGTATGTACCCATGAATATGTACCCATTCATATTGTCAGAGGGTGACAATATGAATGGGTACATATTCATACTATGTAGGATAACTAAGTAGACGGTTATGCTGTTTATTCCATCTAGCTACAATGCTCCGCATTGTGTATTTATACATTTATATATTTATTCCATCTAGCTACAATGCTCCGCACTGTGTATTTATACATTTATATATTTATATGTACATATGTATATTTGCTGCTCTTGTTTTTCTTGTCTTCTTGATTGTTGCTCCGAGTGTTGCTATCCCTGTGCTGTTGCAATCCTGGAATTTCCCCATTGTGGGACTAATAAAGGCTTATCTTATCTTATCTCATCTTAAATATGACATTTCATTTGACACCCATTTGAAGTTAAAACCACACACTGAGCTGGGATGGCATGTACCAGAAACATGCATGGCCTCTGATTTCCTCCAATTAATTTTATATCCTGATAGTTTAGAATAAGACTGAATAGTTGTCATTAAATGTGGTAAAGAGTTCAAAGGATCTCTAATTAGTGTTAGAATGTCATCCGCATACAGTAATAATTTATGTTATTTCCTCCCTCCCATCTCTCCCTTAATATTTCCATTTGATCTGATGGCAGTAACTAGTGGCTCAAGTACAATGTTGAAGAGTAAGGGGGACAGCGGTCAACCTTGTCTGGTACCTCTCGAAAGGCCGAAGAAAGATGAAATTGTCCCGTTACTCGTTAAGGCTGCCTTTGGGTTTTTGTATATTATCTTAATCCAATTAATAAAAACTGTTCCAAAGCCGAGTTGTGTTAATGTATAAAGTAAAAATTCCCATTCCACCCAATCAAAAGCCTTTTCAGCGTCAAGTGAAATGGCTACAATCGGGTCCTGGTTTAGGTTGCTACTGTTTTATTGTAAACAGTCTTAAACTTCAGCAACACAGGCCACAGCAGTTTGCAAATGCTTACAACTATTTTGTAACTGTTTGTGGAAAAATACATTTGCAAAAAAATTTGAACATGTTTAAAATTTTTGATGACAAGAAAAACTTTTAGCAACATTAAAAAGTGCTGATGAACTATTTTGCAACCTTTTACAAACCCTGACGAACCCTAACGAAACCCAAAAAACACAACATTCATGAACATTCCTTAGCATTCGCTGCTCTGTGAGATATGGGGATAATATCAAAGGCATCCAGAAAAGGCTAAACTTTTCTTAGAAAAAAAAAACAAAACGTTCATCTGATATTGTGATGACACTGACTGGCAGTCCTTTGCATTAGAGCTGTGTGATATGATGATATACAGACGTGGACAAAATTGTTGGTACCCCCCTGTTAATGAAAGAAAAACCCACAATGGTCACAGAAATAAGTTGAATCTGACAAAAGGGGTAATAAAGAAAAATTCTATGAAAATTAAACAATGAAAATCAGACAATGCTTTTGAATTGTGGTTCAACAGAATTACTTTTAAAAAACAAACTCATGAAACAGGCCTGGACAAAAATGATGGTACCCCTAGAAAAGATTGAAAATAATGTGACCATAGGGACATGTTCAACCAACATGTGTCCTCTAATTAACATCACAGGTGTCTACAAACTTGTAATCAGTCAGTTGGCCTATTTAAAGGGTGACAAGTAGTCACTGTGCTGTTTGTTGACATGGTGTGTACCCCACTAAACATGGACCAGAGGAAGCAAAGGACAGAGTTGTCTCAGGAGATTAGAAAGAAAATTATAGACAAGCATGTTAAAGGTAAAGGCTATAAGACCATCTCCAAGCAGCTTGATGTTCCTGTGACTACAGTTGCACATATTATTCAGAAATTTAAGATCCATGGGACTGTAGCCAACCTCCCTGGACATGGCTGCAGGAGGAGACGGATAATACGAATGGTAACAAAAGAGCCCAGAACAACCTCTAAACACATTCATGGTGAACTCCAAGGTCAAGGTACATCAGTGTCAGATCGCACAATCTGTCATTGTTTGAGCCAAAGTGGACTTCATGGGAGACGACCAAGGAGGACACCACTGTTGAAAACAAATCATAAAAAAGCCAGACTGGAATTTGCCAAACTGCATGTTGACAAGCCACAAAGCTTCTGGGAGAATGTCCTATGGACAGACGAGACAAAACTGCAACTTTTTGGCAAGGCACATCAGCTCTATGTTCACAGACGCAAAAATGAAGCATACCAAGAAAAGAACACTGTCCCTACTGTGAAACATGGAGGAGGTTCTATTATGTTCTGGGGCTGCTTTGCTGCTTCTGGCACAGGATGTCTTGAATCTGTGCAGGGTACAATGAAATCTCAAGACTATCAAGGTATTCTAGAGAGAAATGTGCTGCCCAGTGTCAGACAGCTTGGTCTCAGTCGCAGGTCATGGGTCTTGCAACAGGATAATGACCCAAAACACAGCTAAAAACACCCAAGAATGGCTAAGAGTGAAACATTGGACTATTCTAAAGTGGCCTTCTATGAGCCCTGATCTAAATCCTATTGAACATCTGTGGAAGGAGCTGAAACATGCCGTCTGGAGAAGGCACCCTTCAAACCTGAGACAACTGGAGCAGTTTGCTCATGAGGAGTGGGCCAAAATACCTGCTCAGAGGTGCAGAAGTCTCACTGGCAGTTACAGAAATCGTTTGATTGCAGTGATTGCCTCAAAAGGTTGTGCAACAAAATATTAAGTTAAGGGTACCATCGTTTTTGTCCAGGCCTGTTTCATGAGTTTGTTTTTTAAAATAGTTCTGTTGAATCACAATTCAAAAGCACTGTCTGATTTTCATTGGTTAATTTTCATAGAATTTTTATTCATTACCACTTTTGTCAGATTCAAGTTATTTCTGTGACCATTGTGGGCTTTTCTTTCATTAACAGAGGGGTACCAACAATTTTGTCCACGTCTGTATATCAGATAACGATATAAAAACGTCTATCGTTTCATAGACTGCTCTATCGTTTATATCATTATTTAAAATGCACATACTCCCATTTATTCAGTAAAGCTCCTCACCACTACTTGTCAGTGCCCCGTCTCTACCCCGCAGTACATGGTGAGTGCTTAGGCTTCAGTCCAGTGGTTGCTAATGCTAACTCCAAACTACAGGTTCAGATAGCTGTTACTCCTGTATGCCAGGGATGTGGAACTGTTTTCCATTGTGCTGCTTCAGACAGGATAGTTACCTTGTTTTAATAGGAGGCAAGTAACGTTAACACCATGTCTAATTATAAAATGCTCAATGACGACGCTAAGTTGTGCTAACTGGAAACCGTAGCAGACCATCATTTCTTTGGTTTAAATTACGGCTGAGTTTCTTAGTTTTGTCTGAAAAAAAAAAATATTAAAGCTGCAAAGGTGCATGATGGTGGCACATACACGCAAAATAAATAATAAATAAATTAAAATGGGTCGGAGGTGCAAGTTGGCTCTTAATGTAATTTATTTGATTTCTAATCATTTTAATTAGTCAAGCAGCGATAATGAATAAAGTTAAAGTCATCACATGTATTTTATTACATTACCTTTTGTGTCTTTGATTTTAAGATCATGACCAATCTGAAATACTTTTACCAAGAAGCAACCAGGTTAAATCAGACCAGAAAGGCAGTCATCAGGCTGTGGCTCTACACTTAAATTTTCATTGATTTAAACTAACAGCTAATTTGTATCTGCAAATGGCAGCCATGGGTAACTTTCTCATTTTCAGACATTTTCTTATGTGTGTTTTTTTTTTTTTTCCTGCTATTCCCCTCTGGCTCAGGAACATGCCTAAAACATGCAAGTTAGGTTAACTGGCATCAAACTGGGGATTCTAAATTGTCCTTAGGTATGACTGTGAGAGTGAATGGTTGTCTATCTCTCTGCTGGCCCTGCGATGGACTGGCGATCTGTCCAGGGTGTACCCTGCCTCTCGCCTAAAGATGCTGGGACAGGCTCCAGCACCCCCCCAACTCCCCCGCGACCCAAAAAGGATTAAGTGGAAGAAGATAGATGGATGTTTACTTTTTATTCATTTGTGATTTAGAAGAAAAACCTGAAATTTATGAGAATCAAGTCTCAAATGCACATTAAAAATCTATTTTATAACATTCATTCATTCATCTTCTTCCGCTTAATCCTTTTCGGGTCGCGGGGGGGCTGGAGCCTATCCCAGCATCTTTTGGCGAGAGGCAGGGTACACCCTGGACAGATCGCCAGTCCATCGCAGGGCCAACACAGAGAGACAGACAACCATTCACTCTCACAGTCATACCTAAGGACAATTTAGAATCCCCAGTTTTTGATGCCAATTGTTATTTTATAACAACACTGCAAAATTATGAGGGGAAAAAGGTGCATGTAAAAAAGTAAAAAAAAAAAAAGATGATCCTTTTTATATGATTACCTAAACTGTAGAATTTACAGAAAACACATACCGCGCGATATATATCGTTATTGTGCTATAAGATGACTTATATTGTGATATGAATTTTTTGTCATATTGCACAGCCCTACTTTACATAACATTCAATATTCAAATATTTCTAGAGACATCAGACTACATTTATATCTGGGGACTGGCAGCATGAAATATTAATGATAATCAACTTGAAACTAAAACAACACTTTCCACGTGCATCTACATTTCTCATGCAGGCATTTATTCAGATTTACCTCTACCACTTTTTTTAAATTAGAAATGGTTCTTTAATCGACATTGTCCTACCAAGATCAAATTATGACCATCAATGTTACAAGGCAAATTGCATATGCATCTGTATAAAGCCTGAAGTGTATGGTGAGGATTGTTTCACATAAGTTAAATAAGTAGTGTTGAATAAGAATGGGCTTAAGACTCTGCCACCTGTGAGAACTGTAGTGGTATCGCCACAGTGAAAACCTACCAACCACCGTCACGTCAGACACTGCCTATTTGACCGCAAATAACAGCCTAAAATATCTTAAAATTTCACGGAGAAGAAGCAGCAACTATAGTACTACGGGAAAGAGAGCAAAAGAGAGGTATCACAGCTTTAGGCACATAAACATTCTCCAAATTGTAGTGATGGTACCCAAAACACACAAACCGTACAGCTGAATGAAGGACTCTGACTCAACATTTTGCTTTTTATGGATGTTACTAAGGTTGTTGAATTGTTGAAGGGTTTATACATCTGTGTCAGAATGTAGGTGGCTTGAGGTGGTGTTTTCATATGCTTAACCACCTGTGTCTTGGTGGCTTTTTAGCTTGGACTCCATCAAAGTGAAGCAGTCTACCTCATCTTCCACCAAAAGCATCACGAGACTGATGGGAAACAGAGCGTGTTGTTCACCTTTCTTCCCCTCCCCGGATTTACGTCTGGCTACTGAGCCAGGTCTCAAGGAAAAAGAAGAACACATCTTGAACAAGACTGGAATGGCTCCTGAAATATGCCAAATATGCCCCTGACCCCCCTGCTTTCCTGAAAACGTAGGCCTGTTTCCTATGACCAACCCTCCTTCCCTTATCGTCCCCCAACCCGCAGCATTCCTTTGCTTTACAAAGCACCCGACACGCACACACTTATAATCACAGATGACCCACTCACATAAAAAATGTTAAGAACATTAATAACAAGTTTCCACCCAGCTGACCCAGACATGCCTTTTAAGGGTAAGCGGTTCAGATTTCTCTTTTCATTAACTTCCAAAAATACTCCTGGTCCAGGCAGGGTATTGGGGGGGGGGGGGTGACAGGAAAAGAAGGGGGGTTCTTCTCGTTTCACGAGACGAAGAAGAAGAGAGTGAATGAGACAAGATAACAATCGGAAGAAATGACTGAAAGTACTGGCCAAAAAATGTGAATAACACCTAAAAAAATAAAGTCATGTAAGTCAGGAATTTACAAGTAATGTCTTAACTTTAGCTCTTCCCTGTTAAAACGCCTCAGTCTCTTCCTTCACTCCCTCTGCCTCCTACACACTTTTGAAGTCTGTTTTCTTTTGCACTTTCTTCTTTCTCTGCAATTTCTGAGGAGCATGTAAAGTGCAGAAACAGAATGGGTGCAAAGGGAACTGAAACAGAAACACGACTCCCACGCAAGTACCAGGTGGAAAAAATTTAAAATTCCCACATGGAGGGAGGAAAACTGAGTCAGGACAACTTGAAAGCATGCAAAACATAAACACAGTAGCAGCAGAGTGACCAACATTATTCATCAATATGGCCCAAATTCCATCCTTGTGAGGCAGCCTGTCGATTAAACATTAGAGGAATTATCACCTGCAGCTATCGGGACACAAATAACAGGCCACCAACACACTTCTGGCAGGGTAAATTTACAGAATAAACTGTAAGGGTCAAAGATAGCTCTAATAAGAGCCACAACAACCTAAGACACCAAAACAGGGTCAGCAGGAGCTAAAGCCTACCCCAGCCATCATAGGGTGAGAGGAGGGCTAAACCCTGAAATGATCACTGCAGGGTTGGAAACTAAGAGACAAATACAGACTGATGTGAATCATGGGGTTTTAAAATTAAAAATCAAGCAAACATTGGAAACACCACGCATAAAAGCCAAACTTGATCAGGAGGCCTTCAAAAAAAAAACAACTTTCTCACAAAGCTGGAAGCACAGAATAGAGAGGCCAAGTTAAGCTCCCTCTACTTCTGCATATGGGACCTTACTTTGCAAAAAAAAATCTCCATTGAAGTGAATAGCAAGAGAGAAATTATCTTTTGATCCCAATCAAATTTTGCCATGAGTTACACATATGATGTTTATCAACTTAAAAGATAATTTTCCACATAAATAACACTGTAGGTTGTCACTAACTGTTAAAGTATAAGGTTATGAAAATACGTAAACTGAAAGACTACAAATATAGACTCACGAAAGTTATGTCATCATTTTCAAAGGGCACCCAGAGTGAAGTAACTACAAGTCCTCTGGATCAGCTGTGGCTCAAAATACATTTGTGTTGTTTTCCTCCTCTTTGGATGTTTCTTTAATCGGCCAGAAATCAGGAGGTGAGCTTCGAGAGGGGAACCGCCATAATTGTGTTTGGTGATGTACGGGGGGGGGGGGGGGGGGGGGTGAAAGGTTCAGAGTGGTCAAATTTGACCAAATGTGGTTTATTTTTCAACCGCAGGGATCCAAGCGCTGCAACCCCGATGGAAGAAGTGTATGGACCGAATTTTATGTTTTGTAACTATTTGAAATACAGTTGTATAATGTTCTACACTACATTTGTCAGGTTCAACTTCTGAAAGAAAATAAATATTTAAAATTAATCTTGTTATAGCTTCACATCTCACTGAGGAGGAAAAAGGAACCTTTAAGCTTAACAGAAATAGCGATTTGAATCATATTGCAATATATATCGATCAATATGGCTGCACGGTGGCGCAGTGGTTAGCACTGCGGCAGCACAGTTTACCCTTGGCCGGGGGATTGTGGGGATCGTGGGATCATGGGTTCGATCCCAGCCCCCGACCAACAGTGATCTGTGTGGAGTTTGCATGTTCTCCCCGTGTTGCGTGGGTTTACTCCGGGATTTCTCCGGTTTCCTCCCACATGCCAAAAACATGCATGTTAGGTTAATTGGCTGTTCTAAATTGTCCCTAGATATCTGTTTCCTATAGGCCCTTAGAATAGAGGGTTAGTATTAATGAAAGCGCTTTGAGTGGTCTTTGTGACTAGAAAAGCGCTATATAAGTGCAGGTTAGTTAGTAGTAGTTAGTTAGTAGTTAGTTAGTAATATGAAGAAGGGTGTACTCTGCCTCTCACCCTAAGATGCTGGGAAAGGCTCCAGCCCCCCCGCGACCCGAGAAGGATTAAGCGGAAGAAGATGGATAGATGGATGGATGAAAAAAAAATTATTGTGACTGAAATTTTTTCATATCACCCAGCCCTAAGTGTAGCCCAATACGTTTGTTCATACAATGTATGTTATACATTATAATTGACTTGTCTTGCACTATATCTATTATATACAGTGGAGTGAAAAAGTGTTTGCCCCCTTCCTGATTTCTCATTTTTTGTATGTTTGTCACACTTAAATGTTTCAGATCATCAAACAAATTTAAATATTAGACAAAGATAACACAAGTAAACACAAAATGCAGTTTTTAAATGAAAGTGTTTATGATTAAGGGGGAAAAAAATCCAAACCTACATGGCCCTGTGTGAAAATGTGATTGCCCCCTAAACCTAATAACTGGTTGGGCCACCCGTAGTAGCAACAACTGCAATTAAGCATTTGCAATAACTGGCAATGAGTCTTTTACAGCGCTGTGGAGGAATTTTGGCCCACTCATCTTTGCAGAATTGATGTAATTCAGCCACACTGGAGGGTTTTTGAGCATGAACCGCCTTTTTAAGGTCATGCCACAGCACCGTAATCGGATTCAGGTCAGGACTTTGACTAGGCCACTCCAAAGTCTTCATTTTGTTTATCTTAAGCCATTCAGAGGTGGACTTGCTGGTGTGTTTTGGATCATTGTCCTGCTGTAGAAACCAAGTGTGCTTCAGCTTGAGGTCACGAACAGATGGCCGGACATTCTCTTTCAGGATTTGTTGGTAGACAGCAGAATTCATGGTTCCATTTACCACAGCAAGTCTTCCAGGTCCTGAAGCAGCAAAACAGCCCCAGACCATCACACTACCACCACCAAATTTTACTGTTGGTATGATGTTCTTTTTCTGAAATGCCGTTACTTTTACGCCGGATGTAATGGGACACACACCTTCCAAAAAGTTCAACTTTAGTCTCGTCAGTCCACAGAGTATTTTCCCAAAAGTCTTGGGGATCATCAAGATGTTTTTTGGCAAAATTGAGATGAGCCTTTATGTTCTTTTTGCTCAGCAGTGGTTTCTGTCTTGGAACTCTGTCATGCAGGCCATTTTTGCCCAGTCCCTTTCTTATGGTGGAGTCATGAACACTGACCTTAACTGAGGCCTGCAGTTCTTTGGATGTTGTTGTGGGGTCTTTGTGACCTCTTGGAGGAGTCGTCGCTGCGCTCTTGGGGGTAATTTTGTTCAGCTGGCCACTCCTGGGAAGGTTCACCACTGTTCCATGTTTTCACCATTTGTGGACAATGGCTCTCACTGCAGTACGGTGGCGGAGTGGTTAGCACTGCGGCAGCACAGCAACTCACCCTTGGCCGGGGGATCCTGGGTTCGATCCCAGCCCCCGACCAACAGTGATCTGTGTGGAGTTTGCATGTTCTCCCTGTGTCTGCGTGGGTTTACTCCGGGATTTCTCCAGTTTCCTCCCACATGCCAAAAACATGCACGTTAGGTTAATTGGCATCAAACTGGGGATTCTAAATTGTCCTTAGGTATGACTGTGAGAGTGAATGGTTGTCTGCCTCTCTGTGTTGGCCCTGCGATGGACTGGCGATCTGTCCAGGGTGTACCCTGCCTCTCGCCCAAAGATGCTGGGATAGGCTCCAGCCCCCCCCCCCCCCCCCGCAACCCAGAAAGGATTAAGCAGAAGAAGATGGATGGATGGATGGTTCTCACTGTGGTTCACTGGAGTCCCAAAGCTTTAGAAATGGCTTTATAACCTTTTCTAGATTGATAGATCTCAATTACTTTATTTCTCATTTGTTCCTGAATTTCTTTGGATTGCAGCATTGATGTCTAGCTTTTGAGGATCTTTTTGTCTACTTCACTTTGTCAGGCAGGTCCTATTTAAGTGATTTCTTGATTGAGAACAGGTGTGACAGTAATCAGGCCTGGGTGTGGCTAGAGAAATTGAACTCAACTTTCCAAAGATTTGATAAACCACAGCTAATTTATGTTTTGATGGGGGGGGGGGGCAATCCCTTTTTCACACAGGGCCATGTAGGTTTCGATTTTTTTAGCCTTAATAATAAACACCTTCATTTAAAAACTGCATTTTGTGTTTACTTGTGTTATCTTTGTCTAATAGACTGACGGAAACGTGGCTGCCAATCCGCGCCAACGGCCTCTCCGGCCACCACCGAACATTTATACACATTCATACCCAGTGTTATGGGCACTGGAGGCAATGCGGGTGAAGTGTCTTGCCCAGGGACACAACGGCAGGATATTGGGGGAGAGCGGGATTCGAACCGCCAACCATCGGATTATTAGACAACCTGCTTTACCTCCTGAGCCACTGCTGCCCCAGCAGTACGTGAAGTACGTGGTGGTAATGTACCTGTAAGCTGGTTGCCAACCGCCAATCAAATGAAGAAGAAGAAGAATACAAAAAAATGAAAAATCAGTAAGGGGGCAAACACTTTTTCACGCCACTGTATATTTTAAGTTACTTGGCTACACATCTGGTTTATCTTATATAGGGTGGAGCCTAACCAAGCTGACACTGTCCAAGAGGCTAGTGGAGGGCCAACACAAAGGTGACAAGACCCAACAATATTCAAGGATGTTCAGATAGAACCTGTGATGCTAATCCATGTACTGTGTGAGGAAATTATTTTAGACATAGAAAAACCACAGGCATAGAGGAGAACATGGAAACACTACACACAGAATACTGAAAAACAGCCAACATGTTAAAACCCAGAACCTCCTTTACCCACTGAACTGCACTAAACTTTACAAAATGATACTCATCATCTAGGATGTTTTTACCTGTGATGATCTCTTATCTAGCTACACAAGCGAAAGAAATACTGCAAAGCGACTAATAGCAGATGTTTCATGTAAGAAATCATCCCAGTGATGCTACAAACACACATTTTTTCACGGGTTGGGGAATTAACTCAAATAAAACCAAAACCAACGTTCAGATCATAGAACCGACGTAATCTTGGTCATGTCTGTTTTTCCCCTCTCCCTGTTGTGTGCCTATGTACACACGTGGACAAAATTGTTGGTACCCCTCCGTTAATGAAAGAAAAACCCACAATGGTCACAGAAATAACTTGAATCTGACAAAAGTGGTAAATAAAAAGTCTATGAAAATTAACCAATGAAAATCAGACAATGCTTTTGAATTGTGGTTCAACAGAATTATTTTAAAAAACAAACTCATGATATACGGGTGCATTCATGTGCTGCCCCTTTAAAAGTTGTCCTGCGTGGCAGTCATGACTCTGTGCAGTCAGCAGTTTGGAAGCAAAAGAACACAATAGAAAAATAATAACGGCTTGTATCGACAAGAAAATGTGTTCATCCACATAGTATGATTGATGCTTTAGTTCATCTGAAGATGTCAAGAAAAAGCAAGCCAAGTGCACTTAAACTAACAAGCAAATGACTAACACGTAAATCACTGTTAGCTACAAATGGCTATCTGCATCAGTTCAACCATTTTAACAGTGGGAATTGATGACAAAATGGACAAGCTGGAGTTGGATTTAAGAACCTGATCAGAGACTCGTAATCCCTATGTGGTGATAACATAATCATGGCTGTGTGAAGGACTCCCCCAAAGCAGCTAAAAAGCTAACTAGCTGCTGCTTGTCAGTGAACTATAAGGAAGAAGAGAGAGGAAAAAAAACAACAACAAAAAACCAAGACTGACGTGAAAGGTTCAAATAACCATGATGCTGATTGAAGGTCAAATTGCCCAGCCCTGCCTCCTTTCACATGAAAGGAGCATGTATACACAGGTCTTCTAAACGTGGATAAATCCACCAATATTTGGCCAAAGGCTCCTTTCTTACTGCGGGCAGACTCAGCTCTGATCACAGCAGACAAACTGTACTTGCGGTGGTGTTTTAAATTATTTGTATATTAAGATAAGATAAGATAAGATAAACTTTATTGTCCCTCAAGGGGAAATTTGTCTTGGGCTTGTCACCCGTGCTGCAACCACACAATACACACATACACAATGGATGTAGTACATAATGAATGAAATAAAACCCAATAAATAATACAAGTACATACATACATAAATATATAACAGCAGTCATTAAGAACAGGAGTTATCAGTGTCCCTGACCTATTTATCTGAGTTTAAAAGTTTTACTGACGTCGGGATAAATGAGTTCTTGTATCTATTGAACCTGCACTTGGGGACTCTGTATCTTAAGGCTCTGGACTGTACAACTATCCAATCTCTCTTTGGGGATCAATAAAGTCTATCTCAAGTGTTTCCCCTACTATTATATTGGGGTGGTGCCCCGCCAACAGACCCCCCCTCCCCCAGGGTGTCAAGTTAATCCATCTATCTAAATGCAAGGACTGTCTGTCTGGGTAGAAAGGGTAGTCCCCACAAGCAATGATCAGAAAATTGGTCCCCATTAGGGGTGTTAATGACTTTCGATTAATTGTCGATAAGAATTAAGTCAACTATATTAAATTAGTTGTCAATTCATTGATAACTCAGCAGTCCGTTTCAATGGAGCTTATTCTATGAAATGCAGAGGCAGCGGTGTCCAGGCGGGGGCGCATGCAGTCACCCACTGCCGCATTTCAACCGAAAAAGCAGAAGAAGATGGCAAGCTCCCAGAGCATATGTGGTGTCCAGAGCAAAAAACCTTGCCCTTCCAGGTTACGTCGGAGAGCCATAACAAGTTCCAATGGCATGTGAGCTTGAAGATTCCCCTGCCTCCTTCAAATCAACAGGGTTGAGAAATGTACAGGAACAAGAAAAAAGACTACCCAAGCACAAAAACCCATCCCTGCTGCCATCAACCCGCTGCTAGATGGGAAAGCAGACCGGACTCAAGTTACCACTGAGGTAACAGATGACAGAGGAGAGCAGATCGTACTGGGTTTGCCTGGATTGCTGGGGTACTGTGATAATATTTAGCATGCAACAGATGAAGCCGCTCACAATTTATTTTCCTGTTTAAACAGTCTACGAGTGCATCTCAGTAAATTAGAGCGTGAAAGTTATTTTTTTGTAATATAACAAAAAAAGATAAATTTTACAACAGTGGAAATAGTTTTTAAAATAAAAATCATGGCATTTGTAATTTACTGAGATGTACCAGCACATAGTACATACTATACAGTGCAAAATTTGTTAAACTACAAAAAATGCTGTTGTTTGTAGTAAAAAAAAAAATGCAAATGGTACAATAAATCATAGAGGAATATGATATTCGTGTTTTATTCAGTATATCAAAAACAGTAATTAACTTTTTATATGTTGTCCTTAGGTATGATTGTGAGAGTGAATGGTTGTCTGTCTCTCTGTGTTGGCCCTGTGATGGACTGGCGATCTGTCCAGGGTGTACCCTGCCTCTCGCCCAAAGATGCTGGGATAGGATCCAGCCCCCCCCGTGACCCGAAAAGGATTAAGCAGAAGAAGATGGATGGATGGATGGATGCTAAAGATACCCCTCATGGATCGTCACCTTATTGTGGTGGGGGGTTTGCATGCTCTAGTGATCCCAGGAACTATGTTGTCCTGGGCAATTTGCCTCTGGTATGGTCACCCAAGACAAACTGGTTCTGGGTGAAGGGCCAGACGAAGGACGATCCAACAGACTCATGATCAATGCTAGAACAAGGATTCAGTGTACCCTGCCTCGTATGGAGTTACCGGGGCCCCACCCTGGAGCCAGGCCTGGGGGAGGGGCTCGATGGCATGCATCTGGTGGCCGGGTTTCCACCCATGGGACCCGGCCATGCTTAGCCTGAAGGAGTTACATGGGTCCGCCCTCCAGTGGGCTCACCACCTGCAGGAGGGACCATGGGGGTCCGGTGCTATGTGGATCAGGCGGCGGTCAAAGGCGGAGACCTTGGCGGTCTGATCCCAAGCTTACTAAATTGGCTTTTGGGATGTGGAATGTCACCTCTCTGGTGGGGAGGGAGCCTGAGCTGGTGCATGAGGTTAAGAGATACTGGCTTGGCCTACTCTGGAGTTGCCCCGGGTGAGAGGTGACAAACAGGGGTGGGTATTCTTGTATCCCCCCACCTTGCTGCCTCTATATTGGAATTTTCCCCAGTGGACGAAAGGGTTGTTTCCCTGCGTCTTTGGGTTGGGAAACGGGTCCTGACCATCATTTGTGCCTATGCACCAAATGATGGTTCAGAGTATCCACCCTTTTTTTGAGTCTCTGACTGGGGTGCTGGAGGGTGCTCCTCTTGGAGACTCCATTGTCCTACTGGGGGACTTCAATGCGCACGTGGGCAACGACAGTGGAACCTGGAGGGGGTAACTGGGAGGAACGGCCTGCCCGATCTGAACCCGAATGGTGTTCAGTTATTGGACTTCTGTTCTAACCACAATTTATCCATAACGAGCACCATGTTCAAGCATAAGGGTGTCCATATGTGCACCTGGCACCAGGACACCCTAGGTCACAGGTCGATGATTGATTTTGTCATCGTGTCATCAGACCTGCGACCGTACATCTTGGACACTCGGGTAAAGAGAGGTGCAGAGCTGTCAACTGAGCACCACCTGGTGGTGAGTTGGATCCAATGGCAGGGGAGGATGCCATTCAGACCTGGTAGACCCAAACGTATAATGAAGGTGTGCTGGGAACGTCCGTCTGAGGCCCCTGTCCGGGAGGTCTTCAACTCCCACCTCCGGAAGAACTTCAACCACATTCCGAGGGAGTTTGGAGACATGGAGTCTGAATGGGCCATGTTCTCCACCTCCATTGTTGAAGTGGCTGCCCAGGGCTGCGGCCGCAAGGTCATCGGGGCATCTCGTGGTGGCAACCCCCGAACCAAGTGGTGGGCACCAGTGGTGAGGGGGGCCATTAAGCTGAAGAAGGAGTCCCATCAAGCTTGGTTGGCTTGTGGGACTCCCGAGGCAGCTGGGGTGTACCGGCAGGCCAAGCGGAGTGCGGCTCGGGTGGTTGCTCAAGCAAAAACTTGGGTATGAGAGGAGCTCAGTGAGGCCATGGAACAAGACTTCCGGTCGGCCTCCAAGAGATTCTGGCAAACTGTCCGGCAGCTCAGGAGGGGGAAGCAGCTCCCTGTCCACACTGTGTATGGTGTGGATGGGGCACTGCTGACTTTGACTGGGGATATCGTTGGGCAGTCGAAGGAATACTTCGAGGATCTCCTCAATCCCACTGACATGCCTTCCACAGAGGAGGCACGACTTGTGGAAGAGGGAGACGACTTGCCTATCATGGGGGCTGAGGTCGCCAAGGTGGTTAAAAATCTCTTTGGTGGCCGGGTCTCGGGGGTGGACGAGATTCGCCCTGAGTACCTCAAGGCCCTGGATATTGTAGGGCTATCATGGTTGACACGCCTCTGCAACATTGTGTGGAGGTTGGGGACAGTGCCTTTGGCATGGCAAACCGGGGTGGTGGTTCCTGTCTTCAAAAAAGGGGACCGAAGGGTGTGCTTCAACTTTAGAGGGATCACACTCTTCAGCCTCCCTGGGAAAGTTTATGCCAGGGTACTGGAGAGAAGAGTCCGGCCGTTGGTCGAACCTCGGATTCAAGAGGAGCAATGTGGTTTTCGTCCTGGCCGGGGCACATCGGACCAACTCTTTTTTTTCCCTCTTGAGAATCCTCGAGGGTTCGTGGGAGTTTGCCCAACCAGTTTACATGTGTTTTGTGGGCATGAAGAAGGCATTTGACCGTGTCCCTCGTGGTTTTTTGCGGGGGGTGCTTCGGGAGTATGGCGTATCGGGCTTGTTGTTACGAGCTATTCGGTCTCTGTACGACCATTGCGAGGGTTTGGTTTGTATTGCCAACACTCGGTTGGATTCATTCCCAGTGAGAGTTGGACTCTGCCAGGGCTGCCCTTTTGTCACCGACCCTGTTCATAATTTTTATGGACAGGATTTCTAGGCGCAGCCAGGGAACGGAGGGTGTCATGCTTGGTGACCACAGGATCTCATCTCTGTTGTTTGCAGATGACACTGTCCTGTTGGCTTCATCCATCAATGACCTACAGATCTTACTGGGATGGTTTGCTGCCAAGTGTGAAGTGGCTGGGATGACAATCAGTGCCTCCAAGTCCGAGTCCATGGTCCTCAGCCGGAAAAAGGTGGCTTGTCCTCTCCGGGTTGGGGACAAGCTCCTACCTCAAGTGGAGGAGTTTAAGTATCTTGGGGTCTTATTTACGAGTAAGGGGAGAATGGAGTGAGAAGATTGACAGACCGATCTGCGCAGCATCTGCAGTGATGCGGACGTTGTGCCGGTCTGTTGTGGTGAAGAGGGAGCTAAGCTTTAAGGCAAAGCTGTTGATTTACCAGTCAATCTACATTCCTACCCTCACCTATGGTCATGAGCTTTGGGTAATGACCAAAAGAATGAGATCGCGGATACAAGCGGCTGAAATGAGCTTCCTTCATAGGATTGCTGGACTCACCCTCGGAGATAGGGTGAGAAGCTCAGTCATCCGAAAGAGGCTCAGAGTAGAACCGCTGCTCCTCCACACTGAAAGGAGCCAGTTGAGGTGGTATGGGCATCTGATCAGGATGCCTCCTGGATGCCTCCCACTTGAGGTGTTTTGGGCACGTCCCTCTGGGAGGACGACCCCGGGGTAGACCCAGGACTCGCTGGAGAGACCATGTCTCCCAGATGGTCTGGGAATGCCTTGGTATCCTCTCTGAAGAGCTGGAGCAGGTGGCTGGGGAGAGGGAGGTCTGGGCTTCTCTGCTTGAACAGTTGCCTCCGCGACCCGGACCTCCGGAAAAGCGGTAGAAGATGGCTGGATGGATGTTAAAGCTAGAAAGACTGTATTGTGCCGAGGGAAATTCAGATTGTCAGTAAAATTGCCACTTATCAATTAATCATTAATCGCTTGATAAGGAGAATCAACTAATGATTAACGAATTAATCAATAACTTGCATCTCTAGTCCCCATCAAACATGAAAAACAGTATATATGTGTGTGTGTGTGTGTGTGTGTGTGTGTGTGTGTGTGTACACACTCCTGTCTTTCTATTCTTGTGTGGACCACCCCTTGACAAACCACCTTTTTTGTGAGGACTTTTTTCCTTGTGAGGACATTTGGCCTGTTCCTCATTAGGAAAATTGCTAAAAATGCTAGGATCCATTCCCCAAAGTGAAAAATATACTCTTGTGAATATAAGTCATAAAAGAACACACAAATAAGTGATCTGACAAACAAATAAACAAAGGTTTCAAAACAGTCGCCAATATTGGATGTCCCTTTCATTTTTAATTAGGTATTCTGTAACTTTTCTATATTTATTTTTCTATATAGCGCCAGAACACCATGATTCCTTTAAGAGTTTGTCATTGTTGACTTTCACACTGTCCCCCCCAAGGCTGTAAACCTAGGGGAAACACTATCTATCCATCTATCTATGCATCTATCATTGGTGGTTGGTCAGCAGTGTTGTAAACACCAGAAAGCAGCATGGACATCAGGGAGACTGCAATCAACTTTCTTTTTTCATATCTTGTACTTATCAAAAAAAAAAATACAGGACATACAGTATTCAAACCCACACATCGTTGATACAATTAACTAGGGATGCAAGTTATCAATTGATTCATTAATTAATTGATTCACCTTACTGATCGATTAACCTGTTGCACTCCAGTGTACCGCGGGCGGACACGTCTCTGTGTCCTAGAGCGCACACGAGGACGCTGCGTCCTAGAGCGCACTGAAAAAAAAAGCTGCATTTCCGTTCTTCCACTACAGACACAGTCGCGAACAGAAAGCTAAAGGAGTGCTTTGATTGGTTTAGATGTGATTGACCTCTCATTCGACTAACAAGAGCCCTGAATTGGGTTTCTGAAACCTTGAAGAACCAATGACTGAAAACCTAGCAAGAAGGACCTGCCTACCAGCGGCTGCGAATACAGCCAGCCAATTGAAGCACAGAAGTTCGAAAGCTGTTTTGTGTAAGGCTGGGTGACACACAGGCGTTCGCCAGTCTTTTTTTCTAACTACTGTTCTTATTTGTTTTGAAAAATCGTTCGCCAAAACCGCAATCATGGAAGCGCAAAACCGCAATAATGGAATTATGGTTTGACCGGGTCGCGTGACCAGAACCACGAGTCCGTAACAAGCGGACCAACGTCATGTTCGTCTGACAATGAGGAAGAGAAGTTCGCCAGCGACATTGCTGTTGTGGACAGGTAAGTGTTATAAGCTAAATTATTCTTTATCCCTGAAAATTGTAATCCAAATGACTTTTGACCGATCGGTAAATTACAACTGTGCGTTATCGCAACATGACGGACCCGGACCGGAATGGCCCCCCCGTCATGTTGTGAACGCCCCCCCCCCCGCTACTCTTCTGTAGCGGATTGCAGACATATTGCAGATATTTTAGTGCAACTGTGCGTATTAGACCGCGGCGCACCGTCACCGCTTTCCGTCATGTAGCGATGTCCGTCCTCTGTAGCGGGGGGGTGGGTGGGAGTTGTTGTCTTCTACATTACAGATATTCTAGTATAATTTTTAGTGCACTGTAGGTTATTTTTTCTTGTAAAAAAAAAAAAAAGCCACACATTTTTTACGTGGCATGCTTCTTTGTGTGTGGGGGCTTGTTTGTTCATTCATTCATTCATGAATGAATAAACAACCCCCCCCCCCCCACACACACACACAGCCCTTCACCTTTCATTAGAGCCCAAGATGAAGCTTCTATATTGAATCATTCAAAAGTTACAGACGTTTTTCCAAACTGTGCCATTTGGCACAATTTGGCACAGTTCAAAAACGCCTGGGAACAACCTAAGAAAAAAGCTGTGTAATATATTCATTTTTTGTGGTATTGTTACAAAATTTTCACCTCAGCTGGATAACACTTGGTTCTACATTTCTGTTGCATTTTCCAGCCAGTATCTGAAGCTGTGTGTTATTTGCAAGCATTTGTATCCAAAAAAACACCCAGGCGAAATTTATTTTCTTCAAGTTCAGTAGGTTTAGATGACTGTTACTCAGTGGCAGGACCATTTAGAGAGATTATGTTTTTTTTGCCAAAACATTCAAATTGTTTTCTTTTAAATGAGACCAACCCCATGAAGATGCTGCAAAGGGTTGAAGAACAGCTTTTGATTTACTTTGGGTACGTTATTTTTTGGCGTTTTTAGGGAAATTGACCAGAGTGCAAGGGGTTAACCATTAATTGATAAGCGGCGTTTTTCCGGAGAATATGAATTTCCCTTGGTACACTATGGTCTATAACAAAAAGCAAATTTTTGTTGGATATACTGAATAAAAAAATGCAAGTCATATTCCTCAAGGACTTTATTTATGTAATGTAATCTGTTGCATGTTAAACATTAACAACAAAATAAACCAGTGTGTACTGGCTGATATTAAACTTCAGCAACAAATTCTGGATTAAAAAAAAATGTAGACTTAGTCTACATAATATTAAAAACTACATAAAATCAGACATGCTCTCTGTGAGAAGAACTGCTTAATTTACATGCCATTCATTATCAAGGTAGTGGCAAGTGACTGTCATGTTGCTTTCTGTAGTTAGCACAGTCCAACAATCTGTTGTCAGCACCACATTTTCAGTGGCTAGCTATATTTTCAAGTCAGCTTTTTTCTTCTTGTAGCGTGCTTCCAAGCAGGTAGTTATCATTCCTCTAGATCAGTGGTCACCAACTAAAACTGCAAAAGGTCCGATAAGTCGGTCCTACTCCCCAGCCGAGGTCCGAACTAGGTGTGGGAATCTTTAGGCACCTCATGATTCGATTATGATTCAGAACTGTGACTTGATTGTAAAACAATTCTCAATGCATCTTGATGCATTTTTTTTTCTATTCAAGATTTTTCCCTCCCACTGTGACAACTTGGCCCTTTTAAAGCCAAGTATTTGCAATGACCCATGAATTTACTTCCAACATCTTTTATTAAAACAAATGGAAGAAAAATCTGACACATGGTGGGCAGTGGTGGCCTAATGGTTAGGGATGTGATCTGGTGAGCGGAGGGTTGCGGGTTTGATTCCTGGACCGGCAGGATTAGATCTGGGTGGGACAGATAACATAGCAGTATTTGCCTCACCCTCCTTAACCCTACTGTGGTGTCCTTGAGTAAGGCCCTTAACCCCAAGTGTTCCAGTGGAGCTGCTCAGTGGCCACAGGTCAGTCTGTGATTGTACTGTGCAGCTTTATGGTGTGAATGTTTGAGTGTGAACAGGGCGTCCTTGAAAAAGAGAGGTTGCCTCTCAATGGAACTACCCTGTGTAAATAAAGGCTAAATAAAAAAACATGGACAAATTTATCTCAAAATGTGCTTTTAAGAACTGTCATCCTTTCATTGACATTCTTTAAGAAGACCACAGCTGTCTCCAGACAGGCCAATATCATTTAACCCTTTGAGTGTGAGATTCCGCGTGCCCCTAGTGGCAGAGCACAGCGCTGCGCCTGTCAACTGATTTTACTTTCCGAAACACTGTTCACCTTTACTGGGGATTTGTACTGATCATGCCAGTTCACAAGGTGGCAGGCACACGTTGGAGGACTCATGGATGACACGTAATACACCAGAGAAGAAGAAATCCTCCTTCTTCTTCGTCGTCTTGGAGAATACAGCACAAGGTGGATGCGGACCGTCACTGTGGTCATTCGCAATCGCCCACGGACGAGGGAATTTGGAGGATTTGGTCCCGAATTTGCCAACTATGATTCTAAAAAGAGATTATTTAGCTTATGAAGGTAGATGTTTACATGTTCTTATAACACAGGGAGCGTGAGGTTCGTTGAATTCACCTGCCGGTACCCAGAGCGCCATGTGACTGGAGGACAATTGCCAGTTATGTCGTCAATATAAGATAAATTGCCCCAGAATAAAAGCGAAATTAGGTGGAATAATCAATAACAGTTTCTGGATGTAGGACAGAAAGCTAAAATGACCAGGAGAGGACAAAATAACCACTAGAATGCCGCTAAAGGATGCCGCTTTGCCAGAGGTAAGTGATGAATGTCTTTGTTTGTATGCAAATTAAATGTGTAAATTCACTCCTATCTGAAACGTTGGATCATATTCTATGTCTTTCTAATTGACAGTAAATCATTATCTCTTACCACTTTAAAGTTATAGCCTTGGAAAGTTCTGACATCTGATCTGACTAGTTTCTTGAAAAAAAATCTTTACCACTGTTGGCAACTAGGGGTTATGTCGCAGTTTGGCAACAGTCACACTCAAACAGTTAACTTGCTTTCACACATTATTTTATTCAGCTTATGTTTTAGCTGGTTTTAGCTCGCTATTAATTTTTAAACAAAAACAATATTAAAATGAATTCTTTGTTCAATTTCAAACAAGACATAATAAAATCCAAAAAATGTTTTACAGAACACCAACTAATTTGTATTGCATTTTAAAAAAAGATTAATATCTAAAAAAACAAAGTTCACAAAAAGTTCACCTCTATACAATATTTTCAGTGCAGGAAAGAACTGTTTCAAACTAAGACAAAAAAAAAAAAAACGGACACAAAATATAATTTCAGGACACAAAATATAATTCCACAGGACAGAATTCCTCTGACATTTTTTAAAAATCTCCACAGTAAACTGTTAAAACATGGATGGAGCGGTAACTCCATGGATACAGGGAGAGGGGAGGTGGAACTTTTTATGTTCAGTAACACACTGAGCTTTTACTGAGATTTTAAGTGATACCAGCAAAGGTACTGTACATTCAGTTTAACAACAGCACTTCTTTTTGTGGGTACAGACCTGAAAGGTCATCCTTGTGCGTGCATGCATGCATGCGTGCGTGCGTGCGTGCGTGTGTGTGTGTGTGTTTGCGCACGCGCGTGCGCGCGCAGTGAACCTGATTTTGCAACCTGCTGACACTCTGGAGCGGTTGCAGCCGCACAGTCTCTGCAGAGAGTGGCGTTCGTGGGACAGCGAAGAGGGAGTCAGTCTGCAGCAGGAGGAGCGCGTCCAAGGGCTCGCACCATAATCTGTCAGACGGTTGCTGATGCAGCAGTCCAGTTCCGCTATTTCCCCCCACCAAAATAAAAGTCTCCCTTTGCCCCAAATTGTATCAAAAGGCTTCGGGGTCCAGGACAGTTGGTGACCGCTGCTCGAGACAGAATATTATACTCTGGCTCTATAAAGTTGAACAGCTCCCGAAAGCCCTCTCCTTCAACAGTACTTACTGGCAACATGTCTTTTTCCAATCATGTTGCAAATCCTCTGTCTTTCTGTCACCACATACCTGCCTCCCCAAGACTGCGGTAACTGTCGGTTGTGATGAAGCCAAACTAGTCACTCCTTGCAGCACGGCTGAATGGGAGTTCTTTCGGTGGGAACTTAGCAAACTGGTTGAGCTGTTGTACTTCAATGTAGTACCACATAGTGTACATTTAGCTTCGTTGTTAGCGTTTACCAGTTTAATATGATCCCATACAGCACTCCGTTTAGACTGCTTCATTTTCTCGAGTGAAGTACGTCAGGTGTGGTAGAGATTAGGCTAGAGCACCCTCACCAGGATGACAACACCACTACATTTAATGAAAATAAACTGCTGAAAAGACCAGTGCCACTGTCAATTAATTGATAACTAATTTAATTTAGTCAACTAAATTCTTACCGACGATTAATCAAGTCAGTTAATCATTAACATCCCTACAAAGAACCCACAAATTGTTAATTTGTTGACCTATCATCTGGTCAGTCATTGCAACAGATACTGGAGTCAGATTGTCTTGCACTGTCCTTGCCACTGATAATACCTCTATCTGCCAAGAATGTGCCACTAGTCCAGCAAAAGCTAGCGGTACTCAAATACTTTGCAGGCAGTTTCATGAAATGGTCAGTCAGAAAGCAACTCATACCGGCTCGGACGTCGCCCGGGTTAACAAGATTAGGAATTCCTGGCAGCGGAAGGAGAACAACAGAGCTGCATGGAGGAATTTGATCAGACCTAAATGAAACAGTCATTGTTGCCCTGGCAGACTGCTATGATGATGATGATCACTATTATTTTATGAAACTGGCACCTACGTTGCTGCGTTAATTCATACATCCGTAAGCACTGTTCACGTCTCAGCCAATCGGAGGTAAAGCCAATGAAAAAAAGGTTGGTTTATATGGAGTCATTGAAACTGGGCAGTGAAACCAGATAGTGGTGTGAAAAAGTGTTTGCCCCCTTCCCGATATCTCATTTTTTTGTGCGTTTGTCACACCTACAGTGGGGAAAAAAGTATTTAGTCAGCCACCAATTGTGCAAGTTCTCCCACTTAAAAGATGAGAGAGGTCTCCAATTTTAATCATAGGTATACCTCAACTATGAGAGACAAAATGAGAAAAAAAATCCAGAAAATCACATTGAAGGATTTTTAATGAATTAATTGGTAAATTCCTTGGTAAAATAAGTATTTGGTCAATAACAAAAGTTCATCTCAATACTTTGTTAGATACCCTTTGTTGGCAATGACAGAGGTCAAATGTTTTCTGCAAGTCTTCACAAGGTTTTCACACACTGTTGCTGGTATTTTGGCTCATTCCTCCATGCAGATCTCCTCTACAGCAGTGATGTTTTGGGGCTGTCGCTGGGCAACACGGACTTTCAACTCCCTCCAAAGATTTTCTATGGGGTTGAGATCTGGAGACTGGCTAGGCCACTCCAGGACCTTGAAATGCTTCTTACGAAGCCACTCCTTCGTTGCCCGGGCGGTGTGTTTGGGATCATTGTCATGCTGAAAGACCCAGCCACATTTCATCTTCAATGCCCTTGCTGATGGAAGGAGGTTTTCCCTCAAAATCTCACGATACATGGCCCCATTCATTCTTTCCTTTACATGGATCAGTCGTCCTGGTCCCTTTGCAGAAAAACAGCCCCAAAGCATGATGTTTCCACCCCCATGATTCACGGTAGGTATGGTGTTCTTTCTCCTCCAAACACGACGAGTTTTTACAATAAAGTTCTATTTTGGTTTCATCTGACCATATGACATTCTCCCAGTCCTCTTATGGATCATCCAAATGCTCTCTAGCAAACTTCAGACGGGCCTGGACATGTACTGGCTTAAGCAGGGGGACACGTCTGGCACTGCAGGATTTGAGTCCCTGGCGGCGTAGTGTGTTACTGATGGTAGCCTTTGTTACTTTGGTCCCAGCTCTCTGCAGGTCATTCACTAGGTCCCCCCGTGTGGTTCTGGGATTTTTGGTCACCGTTCTCGTGATCATTTTGACCCCATGGGGTGAGATCTTGCGTGGAGCCCCAGATCGAGGGAGATTATCAGTGGTCTTGTACGTCTTCCATTTTCTAATAATTGCTCCCACAGTTGATTTCTTCACACCAAGCTGCTTACCTATTGCAGACTCAGTATTCCCAGCCTGGAGCAGGTCTACAATTTTGTTTCTGGTGTCCTTTGACAGCTCTTTGGTCTTGGCCATAGTGGAGTTTGGAGTCTGACTGTTTGAGGTTGTGGACAGGTGTCTTTTATACTGATAAAGAGTTCAAACAGGTGCCATTAATACAGGTAACGAGTGGAGGACAGAGGAGCCTCTTAAAGAAGAAGTTACAGGTCTGTGAGAGCCAGAAATCTTGTTTGTTTGTAGGTGACCAAATACTTATTTTACCGAGGAATTTACCAATTAATTCATTAAAAATCCTTCAATGTGATTTTCTGGATTTTTTTTTTTTCTCATTTTGTCTCTCATAGTTGAGGTATACCTATGATGAAAATTGGAGACCTCTCTCATCTTTTAAGTGGGAGAACTTGCACAATTGGTGGCTGACTAAATACTTTTTTTCCCCACTGTAAATGTTTCAGATCATCAAACAAATTTAAATATTAGACAAAGATAACACAAGTAAACACAAAATGCAGTTTTTAAATTAAAGGTGTTTATTATTATGAGAAAAAAAACCTACATGGCCCTGTGTGAAAAAATGATTGCCCCCCCCCCCCCACAAAAAAACAAAACATAAATTACCTGTGGTTTATCACATCTTTGGAAAAGCTGACTTCAATTTTCTAGCCATTTCTAAAGCTTTGGGACTCCAGTGAACCACAGTGAGCGCTATTATCCACAAATGGTGGAAACATGGAACAGTGGTGAACCTTCCCAGGAGTGGCTGGTCGACCAAAATTACCCCAAGAGCACAGCGACGACTCCTCCAAGAGGTCACAAAAGACCCCACAACAACATTCAAAGAACTGAAGGCCTCACTTGCCTCAGTTAAGGTCAGTGTTCATGATTCCACCATAAGAAAGAGACTGGGCAAAAATGGCCTGCATGACTGAGTTCCAAGATGAAACCACTTCTGAGCAAAAGGAACATAAAGGCTCATCTCAGTTTTGCCAAAAAACATCTTGATGATCCCCAAGACTTTTGGGAAAATACTCTGTCGACTGACGAGACAAAAGTTGAACTTTTTGGAAGGCGTGAGTCCCATTACATCTGGTATAAAAGTAACAGCATTTCAGAAAAGGAACATCATACCAACAGTAAAATATGGTGGTGGTAGTGTGATGGTCTGAGGTTGTGTTGCTGCTTCAGGACCTGGAAGACTTGCTGTGGTAAATGGAACCATGAATTCTGCTGTCTACCAACAAATCCTGAAGGAGAATGTCCGGCCATCTGTTCGTGACCTCAAACTGAAGCGCACTTGGTTTCTGCAGCAGGACAATGATCCAAAACACACCAGCAAGTCCACCTCTGAATGGCTTAAGAAAAATAAAATGAAGACTTTGGAGTGGCCTAGTCAAAGTCCTGACCTGAATCTGATTGAGATGCTGTGGCATGACCTTAAAAAGGCAGTTCATGCTTGAAAACTCTCCAATGTGGCTGAATTACAACAATTCTGCAAAGATGAGTGGGCCAAAATTCCTCCACAGCGCTGTAAAAGACTCATTGCCAGTTATCGCAAATGTTTGATTGCAGTTGTTGCTGCTACGGGTGGCCCAACCAGTTCTTCGGTTTAGGGGTCAATCACTTTTTCACGCAGGGCCATGTAGGTTTGGATTTTTTTTCCCCCTTAATCATAAACACTTTCATTTAAAAACTGCATTTTGTGTTTACTTGTGTAGTCTTTGTCTAATATTTAAATTTGTTTGATGATCTGAAACATTTAAGTGTGACAAACATACAAAAAAATGAGAAATCAGGAAGGGGGCAACATTTTTTCACACCACTGTATGTACTAGGGCTGTGCGATGTGCGCAGAATTTCATATCATGATACAAGTATTCTTATATCACGATAACGATATATATGTGCATTTCCTGTAAATTCTACAGTTGAGTTAATCACATAAAAAGGACCATCTCTCGCTCTCTTTTTACTTTTTTTACATGCGCCTTTTCCCCCCCTCATAATTTTGCAGTGTTGTTCTACTTTTTAACGTGTATTTGCATGAGGTTTTTCTTCTTTCCGGTTCCGGTTCCGCCGGACCGGTGGCGCCACATGAGTAGGCTGCCCGTTGCAACAGCCTTTTTTTTTTTTTTTTTTTATCTTCCTTCTTCTTTCTACACCTTTCACTCTGTATATATATCACGGACGCACGGATCGCCCCGGGGGTCTCCCGGGTCGGCGGACGGAGCCACGGTTTGCAGCGGGAGACGCTACAGCGAGGAGGAGCTAGTGCTAGCTAGCACTTGGCCGCCGCCCGGTGCTAATGGGAAACTCGACATACCGGGAGCTGTAGCGAAAACGACGCGGGTGCCGGGCTGGAGTATAGGCGGCGTGCAAGAAATATAAGACAGAATAATAAAGAGCGATGACAAGAACCAAGCAGACCGCCCGTAAAATCTACTGGAGGAAGAAGCCCCCCAGGAGACAGCTAGCCACAATTTCTAGGGCTGCTCGGAGAGGCGCTCCGGCCACCGGCAGAGTGAAGAGGCCTCGCCGTCACAGGCCCGTGGCTCTGAGAGAGATCCGTCGCTGCCAGAAATCCACGGAGCTGCTCATCTGTAAGCTGCCCGTCCAGCGCCTGGTGAGGGAGATCGCTCAGGACTTCAAGACCGTCCTGCGTTTCCTGAGCTTCGCCGTCATGGCTCTGCAGGAGACCAGCGAGGCCCACCTGGTGGTCTCTTCTTCGCTAAGGGGGTCACCATCATGCCCAAAGACTTCCAGCTGGCCCGCCGCATCCGTGGAGAGAGAGCTTAGACTTTCTGCTGCACATTCACCAACCAACCATAATGCTCTGCACTGTGTGTCTATATATATACATTTATAGTAATATGGACATATGTTTACTAGATGTTGTTTTTTCTTGCCTTCTGATTATTGCTCTGAGTGTTGCTATCCCTGTGCTGTTGCAATCCTGGAATTTCCCCATTGTGGGACTAATAAAGGCTTATCTTATCTTATCTTAAAAAACAAAAACACATAACAAAAAAAAAGTCTGAAAATGAGAAAATTACCCATCCTTGCCATCTACAGATATACAGTAAATTAGCTGTTAGATCAAATAAATGAAAATTTAAGTGTAGACCTGCAGCCTCCCATTCTGGCCTGATTTAACCTGTTTGCTTCTTAGTAAAAATATTTCAGATTGGTCATGATGTGAAAATCCAAGACACAAAAGGTAATGTAATAAAATGCATGTGATGACTTTAACTTCATTCGTTATCACTACTTGACTAATTAAATTTATTAGAACTCAAATAAATTACATTAAAAGCCAACTTGCTCCTCTGACCCGTTTTTTTTTTCCACAATATCTTTATTGAACCTTTTTTTTTTTTAACAAACATGACACAAACAATCAAACACCAACGCCAAAGTACTACAAAAAAAAAAAAAAATGCACTAAAAACACCAACAACCACCAACAAAATCAAGTCTTCAACAATGCTCCTCTGTTTAGTCTAGACAATCCAATACATAAGTATACATATTATGTTCACCAGTTTGGAATTTACAAGGTCCACACACATCATTCACCTTCTTCTTCAAGAGTTATGTTTAAATTTTTTACATAATCAATAAAAGGTCTCCATATATTCTCAAACACAATTTCCTTTGATTTCAGTATATATGTTATTCTTTCTAATGGAAGGTTTGTTAACATCTGTCTTAACCACTGAGTCACATCTGGTCTATGAGTCTTTTTCCATAATAGTGCAATACATTTTTTGGCATTAAGCAAACTGAGGTCTATGAATGTTCTTTCACTTTTATTAAAATTATGCTTTTCTGGGTACAGACCCAACAAAAACAGTTTAGGATTCAGTATGATTTGTTTTGAGATTATTTTTTCAATTGTTACCCTCACCTCTTCCCAAAACATTCTTATTAATCTACATTCCCATAAACAATGAAATAGGGTTCCTTTACTTTCCATGCATTTTGTGCATGTATCTGGTATATTTTTGTTATATCTATTTAACTCCTCCGGTGTAACATACATCCGCATTAACCATTTGAAATGTATCAATTTAAGGCGTGCATTTATTGATTTGGTTTGAGCTTCTGTACAAGCCAATTCCCATTGTTCCTCCGAAATTTCAATTTGCAGATCTTCTTTCCAGTAGTTTAATCTTTTCAGTGAATTTTCACTTGAAGATAGTGTCAATGAGTTATAAAACTCTGAAATAATACCCTTTCTTTTACTATCTTTCATCATCATTTTTTCCAAGGATGAATAAATAGGTCGAGTGAGAGCTTTATTTTGATTTGATCGAATAAAGTTTCTAAGTTGAAGATATTTAAAAAAATGTGTTCTATTGAGATTAAATTTGATCCTCAGCTCTTCAAAAGACATTATGTTGTCTGCACATGGCAAATATAAATCCTGAATCTTTTGTATCCCTTTTAAATTCCATACTTTAAATACAGCGTCCGCTCTCCCTGGTTTAAAATATTGATTACCCCATATTGGACTAAATTGTGACAATAACTGTGGTTCTTTTAAATAGTTTTTAGCTTCACACCATATTTTGATCATATGCTTTACAAATGGATTTTTAACTTGTTTTTGTAATTTTTTTGCCGAATCTGAGTATATGAATATGGGAAGAGGTAAAGGTAAATTGTATGATTCCATTTCAGTCCAGTGAGGGAGATCATTTGATGAAAAATAATATGTCATAGACCTCAGTTGTGCCGACCAATAATACAACATAAAATTTGGACATTTCAGACCTCCACGATCAAATGGTAAATATAATAAAGACAGACGTAATCTAGCCCTCCTGTTGTTCCATATAAATTCCACTAACTTTTTTTTTATTCTTGAGAATAGATCTAAAGGTGGTGATAAGGGAATGTATTGAAATAAATAAAGTATTTTAGGTAAAATATTACTTTTAAGTATATTGATTCTCCCGATCATCGACATTGGTAGTGACATCCATCTCTGAGTTAACTCATTGATATCTGACATTAAGGCTTCATAGTTGACGCTGGCGACTGATTCTAGCTTAGGCATAATTTGGATTCCTAAATATTTAAACTGATTTACAACATTGAATTGATTTACCTCAGGGGCTGGGTAATTTCTCTGGGTCTCATTTAGCATTAATATTGAAGATTTAGTTTTATTTATTTTATATCCTGATATTTCCCCAAAATTCTTTATTAAATTCAACAAGGTTGGAATTGATTTTTTTAGATTCGACATAAACAAAATTATATCATCGGCGTACAGGGAGATTTTATGTTCTGTTGGTCCAACTTTAATTCCATATATTTGTGAATGTAAACGTATCGCTATCGCTAAAGGTTCAATTGCCATAGTAAACAGTAAAGGTGAAAGTGGACAGCCTTGTCGACATCCTCTATTGATTTTTATTGGTTTTGAAATATTGTTATTTGTTAGGATTTCTGCTGTAGCATTATTGTATATTATTTGAACCCATTTTATGAAATTATTTCCAAGTCCAAACCTTTGTAGGACTTCAAAAAGAAAGGGCCATTCAACTCTATCAAAGGCCTTTTCGGCGTCCAATGATAGGAGAGCTGTATCCGGTGCTTCTTTATTAAAATAAATAATATTAAATAGTCTTCTTACATTATGGAAGCCTTGTCTACCCTTTATAAAGCCATTCTGATCTCGATTAATAATATTTGGTAAAATTTCTTGTATTCGTCTTGCTAAAATTTTACAGATTATCTTAAGGTCGGCGTTTAATAGGCTTATTGGTCTCATATTTTCACATTTATTAGAGGGCTTACCTGGTTTTGGCAGCAGTATAATTAAGGCATTATTTATGTATGATGGTAAATTATTATTTTGAAATGCTTCTAAAACCATTTCCAAAAAAGGTTTTATTAATTTATTCTTAAATTTTTTATAAAGGTCAACTGGAAGACCATCTGGTCCTGCACTTTTTCCTGATTTCATATTATCAATGGCTAGCCCAACTTCTTCTTGACTAATTTTAGACTCCAATATCTCCCTGTTTTCATTTGGTATACACGGTATAGATAGTTCGTTCAAAAACCCATTTAGTTTTGTTAAATCAGGTTCATTTTTGGTATCATATAATTTTTCATAGTAATCTCTAAAGGCTCTATTAATTTCTAAAGGATCTATAACTACCTGTCTGTTACTTATAATACTGGTAATTGGTGTTTTAATTTCCAATTGTTTAATCTGCCATGCTAATAATTTTCCTGATTTTTCACCTTGTTCATAAAAAGATTGTTTCAATCTTAGAAGACTCGAGGCAGCTCTATTCGCTGATTTTTTGTCGTATTCAGCTCTCAAAATCAGTAATTCATTCTCCAACCTTGGGTCACTTCCTGCATACACTTTTTCCTGAAGACTTTTTATTTTATGTTCCAATTTAGCTCTCTCCTCTCGAGTCTTCTTAGATTTTGATCCTGTATAACTAATAATATGTCCACTAATAAAAGCTTTGAAAGCCTCCCACTTTACACATGCTGATGTTTGTGTAGTATTGATGTCAAAGAACTCGTCTATCTGTTTTTCTATATACTTGACAAATTCCTCATCCTGAAGCCATTTATGCTGAAATTGCCATCTACCTGATTCCTTTGTCAATTTTTTATCTACATATATTAGACAACAGGGTGCATGATCAGAGATCACAATGTTATCATAAAAGCAGTTTTGAATCTTGGACCTTAATTCTGTGGGAAATCAAAAAATAATCAATACGTGAGAATGTCTTGTAGGTACTGGAATAACAAGAATAGGCTTTAACTTGTGGTTTCATTTCTCTCCATATATCTAACAATCTCAATTCTTTCATAAAATGATTAATAGTCATCCTACATCCAATGTGCGTACAATCCAGTCCTGTTGATCTATCCACACCTGGATTCAATGTACAATTAAAATCCCCTGCTATTATATGTTGCCCTGTAAGTGATGATAAGATGAGAAATAAATTAGCAAAGAACTTCTGATCATCTATATTGGGACCATATAAGTTCACAAGATTTATATTTTCTAATAGCAAAGAACCTTGAATGATTACATATCTTCCAAATTTGTCTCCAATTACATTTTTCACTTGAAAAGGAACTGATTTATGTATGAGAGTCATAACTCCCCTGGCTCGGGATGAAAATGAAGAGGTGAATACACTTCCCTGCCATCTACTCCTAATTCTTTTAACATCCTCCTCTATCAGATGAGTTTCTTGTAAAAACACAATTCTTGAACCCATGTCCTTTATTTTATTCATAACTTGTTTAAGTTTTTTTTTAAATTTTGTAGACCTCTGCAATTCCATGAAGTTAAATTAAGATTAACACTTTGGTCCATGATCAATAGAGAGTTTGGGATTACCTTGCAGTGTAAACATGCTCATACAGAGAAGCAAAAACATGAGTGGTTGAACATTCATCCTACAAACTACACACAAACAAATTTCCCCTTCCCACACTTGTGGCAAACCCCCCAAAATCAAAAGAAAAATTCTGTCTCCCGATATAGCCATCAACCGTTCCACACCCACGGGGAACAGCCTAAGCCACTCCTTCTTCATCCTCCCAATCACCCTAACTCTACTGCTTTTAATGACGTAACATTAACTCTCCTCTGTAGTTTTCCAACTTAACTCCAAAATTTTTAACAACTTTGTACATCATAGTTTTTTTTTTGTTTGTTTTGTTTTTGTTTTGTTTTTTTAATATATAATACAATCTATATTTTGTAAACTTACTATTTACTTCAAGTCAGTCAGATGCCTGTGCAAATGCTTAATTATTCTACCTTATATTTTGTTCATGCTTAGCTCCCACCAGTCTCTTCTTCTTCTTTGATCTTCTTGATGAACTCCTGCGCCTCCTCTGGGGTCTTGAAGATGTGGGTTCTGCCCTCATACGTGGTCAGCAGTCTCGCAGGATAGATTACACCATGACGAATCCCAAGGTTGCGCAGCTCCTTACGTACGGGATCAAACTGCTTCCTCAATTGCTGGATTCCTGTGGCCAAATCTGGGTAGAACAGCACCTGCTGCTGGTCCTGGTGTTTAATCTCTCCTTTTTTAGCTCGTGCAGCGTTGAAGATCTTCATCCTGTCTCTGTTGCTAAGAAACTTCATAATTAAGGTCCTCGGTGGTCCCTTATCTCTCCGTGGGCCAATACGATGTGCTTTTTCCAGAACCACTGCTGATTGCAACTCCTCGCTGCCCAGCACCTCCGGAATCCACTTTTCCAGAAAGGAACATACGTCCCGACCTTCTGATTCCTCTGGAAGACCCACCAGCCTCAAATTATTCTGTCTCGACCGAGATTCCAAATCCAAAATATTATCTTCCAGAGATTTATTTTTTTTTTCCAAAGTGCGCACCTTTAATTGAAGACGGGTGACGTCATCTTCAGCACTAGCGAGACGGAGCTCCATCTGCGCCGTTCGTTCTACACAGTCACCCAATTCCTTTCTTATTCCTTCCAACGCTGTCATAATCCCATCAAATCTAGAGGAAAAGTCCGCTCTCATTGAACTCATGGCAGCCATCAGCGCATCTGCGCCATTCCCCGCAGATATCGCAGCGTTGCCAGCCTCCTCCGCCATATATGGAGTTTTGTTTACTGCGTCACAGACCTGAAAGTCCGTTAATTTGGACTGTTTCGGCGGCTCGCTTTTTCCTTTTCCTGGTTTTCCAGCCTTAGGCTTCGCCGACATATCTTCGCCCAAATGCTGGGATACGTTCTGTCCCAAATGAGAGAGTTATTTGCCGATTTTTTTTTTTCCAGGAGCAGAGCAGAGCGAGACACGTCCGTCCTACGTGGCAGCCATAACCGGAAGTCCCCTCTGACCCGTTTTAATGTATTTATTTATTTTGCGTGTATGTGCCACCAACATGCACTTTTGCAGCTTTAATAAATTTTTTCAGACAAAACTACGAAACTCGGCAGTAATTTAAACCAAACAAATGATGGTCTGACACTATGTTTCCAATTAGCACAACTTGGCATCCTCATTTAGCATTTGCCGTTTTAAAATCAGACATGGGGTTAATGTCATTTACCTCCTATTAAAACAAGGCTAGCGAAATATCCTCTCTGATGCAACATGATGGAAAACAGTCCCATATCCCTGACAAACAGAAGTAGCAACTACACACGTGGACGAAATTGTTGGTACCCCTCTGTTAACGAAAGAAAAACCCACAGTGGTCACAGAAATAACTTGAATCTGACAAAAGTGGTAATAAATAAAAATTCTATGAAAATTAACAAATGAAAATCAGACAATGCTTTTGAATTGTGGTTCAATTATTTTAAAAAAAACAAACTCATGAAACAGGTCTGGACAAAAATGATGGTACCCTTAACTTAATATTTTGTTACACAAACTTTCGAGGCAATCACTGCAATCAAACGATTTCTGTAACTGTCAATGAGACTTCTTCACCTCTCAGCAGGTATTTTGGCCCACTCCTCATGAACAAACTGCTCTAGTTGTCTCAGGTTTGAAGGGTGCCTTCTCCAGACGGCATGTTTCAGCTCCTTCCACAGATGTTCAATAGGCTTTAGATCAGGGCTCATAGAAGGCCACTTTAGAATAGTCCAATGTTTCGCTCTTAGCCATTCTTGGGTGTTTTTAGCTGTGTGTTTTGGTTCATTATCCTGTTGCAAGACCCATGACCTGCGACTGAGACCAAGCTGTCTGACACTGGGCAGCACATTTCTCTCTAGAATACCTTGATAGTCTTGAGATTTCATTGTACCCTGCACAGATTCAAGACACCCTGTGCCAGATGCAGCAAAGCAGCCCCAGAACATAACACAACCTCCTCCATGTTTCACAGTAGAGACAGTGTTCTTTTCTTGGTATGCTTTATTTTTGCGTCTGTGAACATAGAGCTGATGTGCCTTGCCAAAAAGTTGCAGTTTTGTCTCGTCTGTCCATAGGACATTCTCTCAGAAGCTTTGTGGCTTGTCAACATGCAGTTTGGCAAATTCCAGTCTGGCTTTTTTATGATTTGTTTTCAACAGTGGTGTCCTCCCTGGTCGTCTCCCGTGAAGTCCACTTTGGCTCAAACAATGACGGATGGTGCGATCTGACACTGATGTATTTGACCTTGGAGTTCACCTTGAATGTGCTTAGAGGTTGTTCTGGGCTCTTTTGTTACCATTCGTATTATCCGTCTCTTCCATTTTTCATCAAGTTTCCTCCTGCGGCCACGTCCAGGGAGGTTGGCTACAGTCCCATGGATCTTAAATTTCTGAATAATATATGCAACTGTAGTCACAGGAACATCAAGCTGCTTGGAGATGGTCTTATAGCCTTTACCTTTAACATGCTTGTCTATGCTGAATACGACAAAAAATCAGCGAATAGAGCTGCCTCGAGTCTTCTAAGATTGAAACAATCTTTTTATGAACAAGGTGAAAAATCAGGAAAATTATTAGCATGGCAGATTAAACAATTGGAAATTAAAACACCAATTACCAGTATTATAAGTAACGGACAGGTAGTTATAGATCCTTTAGAAATTAATAGAGCCTTTAGAGATTACTATGAAAAATTATATGATACCAAAAATGAACCTGATTTAACAAAACTAAATGGGTTTTTGAACGAACTATCTATACCGTGTATTCCAAATGAAAACAGGGAGATATTGGAGTCTAAAATTAGTCAAGAAGAAGTTGGGCTAGCCATTGATAATATGAAATCAGGAAAAAGTGCAGGACCAGATGGTCTTCCAGTTGACCTTTATAAAAAATTTAAGAATAAATTAATAAAACCTTTTTTGGAAATGGTTTTAGAAGCATTTCAAAATAATAATTACCATCATACATAAATAATGCCTTAATTATACTGCTGCCAAAACCAGGTAAGCCCTCTAATAAATGTGAAAATATGAGACCAATAAGCCTATTAAACGCCGACCTTAAGATAATCTGTAAAATTTTAGCAAGACGAATACAAGAAATTTTACCAAATATTATTAATCGAGATCAGAATGGCTTTATAAAGGGTAGACAAGGCTTCCATAATGTAAGAAGACTATTTAATATTATTTATTTTAATAAAGAAGCACCGGATACAGCTCTCCTATCATTGGACGCCGAAAAGGCCTTTGATAGAGTTGAATGGCCCTTTCTTTTGAAGTCCTACAAAGGTTTGGACTTGGAAATAATTTCATAAAATGGGTTCAAATAATATACAATAATGCTACAGCAGAAATCCTAACAAATAACAATATTTCAAAACCAATAAAAATCAATAGAGGATGTCGACAAGGCTATCCACTTTCACCTTTACTGTTTACTATGGCAATTGAACCTTTAGCGATAGCGATACGTTTACATTCACAAATATATGGAATTAAAGTTGGACCAACAGAACATAAAATCTCCCTGTACGCCGATGATATAATTTTGTTTATGTCGAATCTAAAAAAATCAATTCCAACCTTGTTGAATTTAATAAAGAATTTTGGGGAAATATCAGGATATAAAATAAATAAAACTAAATCTTCAATATTAATGCTAAATGAGACCCAGAGAAATTACCCAGCCCCTGAGGTAAATCAATTCAATGTTGTAAATCAGTTTAAATATTTAGGAATCCAAATTATGCCTAAGCTAGAATCAGTCGCCAGTGTCAACTATGAAGCCTTAATGTCAGATATCAATGAGTTAACTCAGAGATGGATGTCACTACCAATGTTGATGATCGGGAGAATCAATATACTTAAAAGTAATATTTTACCTAAAATACTTTATTTATTTCAATACATTCCCTTATCACCACCTTTAGATCTATTCTCAAGAATAAAAAAAAAGTTAGTGGAATTTATATGGAACAACAGGAGGGCTAGATTACGTTTGTCTTTATTATATTTACCATTTGATCGTGGAGGTCTGAAATGTCCAAATTTTATGTTGTATTATTGGTCGGCACAACTGAGGTCTATGACATATTATTTTTCATCAAATGATCTCCCTCACTGGACTGAAATGGAATCATACAATTTACCTTTACCTCTTCCCATATTCATATACTCAGATTCGGCAAAAAAATTACAAAAACAAGTTAAAATCCATTTGTAAAGCATATGATCAAAATATGGTGTGAAGCTAAAAACTATTTAAAAGAACCACAGTTATTGTCACAATTTAGTCCAATATGGGGTAATCAATATTTTAAACCAGGGAGAGCGGACGCTGTATTTAAAGTATGGAATTTAAAAGGGATACAAAAGATTCAGGATTTATATTTGCCATGTGCAGACAACATAATGTCTTTTGAAGAGCTGAGGATCAAATTTAATCTCAATAGAACACATTTTTTTAAATATCTTCAACTTAGAAACTTTATTCGATCAAATCAAAATAAAGCTCTCACTCGACTTATTTATTCATCCTTGGAAAAAATGATGATGAAAGATAGTAAAAGAAAGGGTATTATTTCAGAGTTTTATAACTCATTGACACTATCTTCAAGTGAAAATTCACTGAAAAGATTAAACTACTGGAAAGAAGATCTGCAAATTGAAATTTCAGAGGAACAGTGGGAATTGGCTTGTACAGAAGCTCAAACCAAATCAATAAATGCACGCCTTAAATTGATACACTTCAAATGGTTAATGCGGATGTATGTTACACAGGAGGAGTTAAATAGATATAACAAAAATATACCAGATACATGCACAAAATGCATGGAAAGTAAAGGAACCCTATTTCATTGTTTATGGGAATGTAGATTAATAAGAATGTTTTGGGAGGAGGTGAGGGTAACAATTGAAAAAATAATCTCAAAACAAATCATATTGAATCCTAAACTGTTTTTGTTGGGTCTGTACCCAGAAAAGCATAATTTCAATAAAAGTGAAAGAACATTCATAGACCTCAGTTTGCTTAATGCCAAAAAATGTATTGCACTATTATGGAAAAAGACTCATAGACCAGATGTGACTCAGTGGTTAAGACAGATGTTAACAAACCTTCCATTAGAAAGAATAACATATATACTGAAATCAAAGGAAATTGTGTTTGAGAATATATGGAGACCTTTTATTGATTATGTAAAAAACTTAAACATAACTCTTGAAGAAGAAGGTGAATGATGTGTGTGGACCTTGTAAATTCCAAACTGGTGAACATAATATGTATACTAATGTATTGGATTGTCTAGACTAAACAGAGGAGCATTGTTGAAGACTTGATTTTGTTGGTGGTTGTTGGTGTTTTTAGGGCATTTTTTTTTTTTTTTTTTTTTTTTTTGGTAGTACTTTAGTGTTAGTGTTTGATTGTTTGTATCATGTTTGTTAAAAAAAAAAAAAAAGGTTCAATAAAGATATTGTGGAAAAAAAAAAACATGCTTGTCTATAATTTTCTTTCTAATCTCCTGAGACAACTCTCCTTTGCTTCTTCTGGTCCATGTTTAGTGTGGTACACACCATGTCACCAAACAGCACATTGACTACTTGTCACCCTTTAAATAGGCCGACTGACTAATTACAAGTTTGTAGACACCTGTGATGTTAATTAGAGGACACATGTTGGTTGAACATGTCCCTATGGTCACATTATTTTCAATCTTTTCTAGGGGTACCATCATTTTTGTCCAGGCCTGTTTCATGAGTTTGTTTTTTTAAAAGTAATTCTGTTGAACCACAATTCAAAAGCATTGTCTGATTTTCACTGGTTAATTTTCATAGAATTTTTCTTTATTACCACTTTTGTCAGATTCAAGTTATTTCTGTGACCATTGTGGGTTTTTCTTTCATTAACAGAGGGGTACCAACAATTTCGTCCACGTGTGTATTTGACCAAACCGGTAGTTTGAAGCTAGCAACACACCAGACTGACAAGTAGTGGTGAGGAGCTTTGCTCAAGAAATGGGAGTACGTGTCGTTTTGCAATCACGTTATAAATGATGGAGTATTCTATGAAACAATATACGTTTTTTTACATCGTCGTCCGATATACATCGTCATATCACACAGCCCTAATATGTACCTTTCCCAATGTAGACAAAATCCAGATTTTTCTTTTCTTTTTTTCTGGCTGTATTTTTTGGTCTATTGTTATTACTTTTATATATTAAGCCCCTTTCCCATGAGGGGGAAAGTAGATCATAAAATACAACCACAAATTTTTAGAGTGGGAAAGTTTGTGCTGCTGTATCACAGATGTTGTACAGTCAAAGGCATCAACAGTTTTCAGTACACTGCAGTACTTGGACCAAAATTAGTGACCAAGCCACAACTGAAAGCCCACAAGTAATGAAGGGGTATTAAGTGTAAACAATTCTCCAAATTCCAGATCATGGGTTCGATCCCAGCCCCCGACCAACAGTGAGCTGTGTGGAGTTTGCATGTTCTCCCCGTGTTGCGCGGGTTTACTCCGGGATTTCTCCAGTTTCCTCCCGCACACCAAGAAAACATGTAGGTTTAGGGCACTCGCGCACGCAGCGACCAGCAGCCGGTGGCTTGTCACCAGACTGCAAACCAAGTCTACCTACGGGTACAAATAAGTAACAAAAAAAAAAAATAAAAAAAAAAAAATAAAAAAAAATTTGCAATTTCAGTACACAATTCACTTTATTTTTAAAAGGAGATAAATAACAGAAGCAAAAATAACATCTTGCCACAAGTATGATCACACCATTATGATTCAGTCATGAATGAAAAACAAACTTCATTACTATTTTGATGTTTTTCATAAGGCTGGTACTGCATACCCATTTGAGGAAACCCCCCCCCCACAGACCTAAGTATTTTTTTGTCTTAGGTTTGAATGATTAAGCTCCAATAAACACACAATTATACAGAAAGACATTCTTGCCTTGACATGCAATTCTTTAAAGAGTGACAACATGTTGGTATGTCAGTGTACAAGTTAATGAGAGCCTGAGTGAGTTGTGGAAATGCTCAGAGCTGAAATGTACTTCTGCCTACTGCTTGCTGAGTGACACTCTCAGCCTTGAGTGTGGGATGACAGATGTACATAGAGGAAGCGAAAACACCATGGAATGCAGGCATAGCTACACGAGTACGCAAAACAACTCTGTAAATACATAGAGAATTTAAGTACCTTAAACTGCATCTGGTCTCTCTGTTACTGTCCCACCATCACTAAAAAGAAATGTAGGGACTGCAGGCAAAAAGAGAAAAGTGGAGTGCAATGGAATAAAGAAAAGGACAGCAATATAAGTAATTAGTTTGATGGGTTAAATAAGGATTCTTCTTTTTCTTTTGGCCGTGCCCTTTAGGGGTCCTCAGTGGATCATCTGGCTTCTTCTCACCCTATCCCCTGCATTCTCTTCTGTCACACCAACCAGTGTTATATTATGCTATTTTACTTGTTACATTTTAGGAAAATTGTGAACAGCTTCATATAATAATCAACCCCCTCCATGTTGGCCTTCATAACATCCATGAATCTTATCTGGTCTTCCTCTTTTCCTCCTGCCTGGCAGCTCCATCTTCAACATCCTTTGTCCAGTTATACCCACCATCTCTCCTCTGCACATGTCAAAACCATTTCAACCTTGCCTCCCTCCAAACTGCTTAACCTGAAATCTAACTCTGATATACTCATTTCTAACCCTGTCCCTCCTAGTCACTCCCAGTGAGAATCTTCAACTCTGCCACCTCCAGCTTTGCCTCCTGATTTTTTTGTCAGTGCCACCATCTTCAAGCCACACATCACAGCAGGTCTCAGTGTGTCTTGTAAATCTTCCCTTTCACTCTAGTTGCAATCCTTCTGTCACAAATCACCCCTGACACTCATCTCCATCAACTCCACCCTGCCTACACTCTCTTCTTCACCTCTCTTGTACACCGTCCATTGCTTTGGATGGCTGACCCTTGCTCTTTAAACTCATCCACATTCACTATTTCTATTCCTTGCATCCTCACCATTACACCTGCCTCCCTCTCAATCACACTCATGTATTGTGTCTTGCTTCTGACTTTTATTCCTCTTCTCTCCAGTGCAATTCTCTTCCACCTGCTCCCTACTCTCACTACAGCTCACAATGTCATCTGCAAACATCATGGTCCATGGAGACTCCTGCCAGACCTCACGTGTCAGCCTGTCCATCACCATAGCAAACAAGAAAGGACTCAGAGCCAATCACTGACGTAATCCCACCCCCACCTTGAATCCATCCGTCACTCCTACAGCTCCACCATTTCGCCATCCTCATTCTGCACCACCCTTACACGCTTCCCTGCATCTGTGGTACTCTTTCTTGGCATGAAACCATACCGCAGCTTGCTGATGGCCGTTTCTCTTCTTCACTGTGCTTAAGCAAATCTTTCCCATATCTTCATAGTGTGACTGAGCAACTTTATGTCTCTGTAGTTACTACAGATCTGAGCATTACCCTTGTTCTTCAAGACTGGTACCATTAGACTTCTTCTCCACTCCTCAGGCATCCTCTCACTCACCAACATTGTGTTCAACAATATGGTTAAAAAAGTCCACCGCCATCTCTCCTAAACATCTCTATACCTCCACAGGTATGACACTTGGACCAACTGCCTTTCCACTTTTCATCCTCTTCATAGTTGCCTTTACTCCCACTTTGCTAATCCTCTGAACTTCCTGATTCACCCACCCTCCTTTTGCTCTCATTTTCTTCAATAATCAGCTCCTCAAAGTAATCCTTCCATCTTCTCAACACACTGTTCACTCATTTGTACATTATCGTTTCTCTCATTAATTAGCCTAATATACTGCCCATGGTTTCCAGCTTTATCTCTCCGTCTAGTCAAATGATAAGTAATTTTCTCCATATTTAGTGTCCAGCCTCTCATATAACTCACTATATCCATTTTCTTTTGCTACATCCCTCTTTGCCATATGCCTGGACTCCAAGTACTCCTTGTCTACTTCCTTCATCTCCCTCACTATCCCACTTTTTCCTTTGCCAACCTCTTCCTTTGAATATTTTCTTGTACCTCCTCATTCCACCTCTATGTCTTCTGTCTAGAGCAGCAGTGTCCAATCATGTGCCATGGAGGGCAAAGACCCTGCAGGTTTTCTCTTCTACCCAGTCTCTTCAGCAGGTGTTTTCCCTTATCAGCAATCAGTGGGAAGAAATTCAGTGGAATCTGCTGTTGAAGACACTGGTTGGAGATCAAGCCTACAGGGTCCTGGCCCTCCATGGCACATGATTGGACGCCCCTGGTCTAGAGGATACACCAAATACATTTCTTGCCATTTCCCTCATAGCTTTTGCAATACTTTCCCAGTCATTTGATAATTCTTCTCTACCACTTAGAACCTGTCTCAACTTCTGCTTGAACTCTGTGCAACATTCTTCCTGCTTTAACTTCTACCATTTAGTACCTGACCCTGCCTTTGCTCCCTTTCTCTTCTTGGTTTCTGAAGTGACCCTACAGACTATCATCTGATGCTGCCTAGCCACATTTTCTTGTGACACCACCATGCAATCTCCCATCTCTTGAGACTGCTCTTTCTGCATAAGATATTGTCCACCTGTGTGCACTGGTTGCAACTGAAAACAGGATTATGTGTTAATGACATGGGAAAAACTAATCTGGAAAAGCTTTAGGAGCTTTGGCCCATTCCACCAAAATGTAAAAATATAAATATTTTTAAGTAAAGCGAGATCTAAACATTTTTAATGTAATCAAATAACCCAAGAAAGCATTTTTGAAAGTTAAAACCCACAAACACACCATATTTTTAGTGAACAGGAGCTTCAATGTATCTGCAAAATATATCTAGCTTGTAATGTCCACAGCATACATTCACCCCACAAGCAGCAATGGCTTGACTCCATGGGTGATTAATTTAATTCTATACATTCAGTTATTTAATAAGTACACCTATAGGTATAATGACATTGTAACAACTCAATGTGTTAAGGCATGTAGGCATGGTTAAGACAAGTTGCTAAAGTTCAAACTGAACATCAGAATGGGGAAGAAAGGTGCCGGACAGGCTGGTCTGAGTATTTCTTAACTGCTGATCTAGCGGGACTTTCACACACAACTATCACAAGGATTTACAGAAAATGATCTGAAAACGAAAAAATATCCAGTGAGCAGCAGTTTTGAGTCCAAAATGCCTTGTTGATGCCAGGGGTCAAAAGAATGACTCAAATAATCACTCAGGTATGCAAAAGAGCCTCTGAAGGGAAAATACATCACTCTTGAAGCAGATGGGCTATCGCAGCAGAAGACCCCAAATGGTGCCACTGTTAGTAGGGTCAGAATTTGGTGTAAACAACATGAAAGAATGGATGCATGCATGGAGAATCATGGATGTGCAGCTAACAAATCTGCTGCAAATGTGTGAAGCTAGCATATCAATAAGGAGCAATACCTCTGAGGAATGTCTCCAGCACCTTGTTGAATTGACACCATGAGAAATTAGGGCACCTATTAAAGTGGCCAATGAGTGCATTTGCCCAATTGATTGAATCCTTTTAAAACTACTGAATGACTAATCTAGTGACTGAAACCACTTCTTACAAAGTTCACACTCAAAAAATAAAAAAAACCCTAAGAATCACAAAACAAGAAGCTAATCCCCACCTATAAATAAATAAAACTACAGGAAGTAGAACATGGTTGAGCAGTTTTGCTTGAAAACGGATGCACCAGCATACTAGATAGTAGCTGGTTGATTTTTTTTTTTTTTTTTTGTCTGTGGAGCAAATTATCTCTTCCTGCTTCAAAAACACACATCCCATGGATACAGCTCAGTATGTACATGCACATACAGTCTCACACTGCAGTCTTTATGGCATTTATCAATCTTCCTACAAATGTGCTAACAGAGACAGCAGCAGCTCCAGCTGGCCTACGTATTATCCACAGCAGCCTGCTATCCCGGATACTGAGACATTTATTGCATTATCACAAAACACACACACACATGTATAAAGGACATACACTCACAGGCTCTTAGACATCATGAATCATCAGTGCTATTTCAGGGCGGCCTCCAGTTTGTAACATCACTCTGCATCCTCCACACGCAGGTCTATTCCGGGGTGAGAGGGTTACTGAGGCTAAAAGTGAGAGTCTGACACTAAGAATAACCTACACCAACACCATCCGGTCCTAACTGTACCTGAGCGATCTATTACAGCCTTTTAGGATGTACAGGATACACTATGCAGCACATTTGCCCACGTGTGTGGCTGCTGAGTTTTTCTTTCTCCATTTAAACATGTGGGAATGAACAACATTCAGACAGGTTCTCCTCATTATTAATCTCACGGTATCTGAATGTTCTACCTTTGTGCATGAATGAGCACCCTGAGAACTTTTCCTGCGGCAATCTTACAAGGAGGCGTGCATGATTTAGTTATTCCTCTTCACATGGTACAAGTAAAAACTTCATACAATGATAGTAAAGAAAAAGGTCCCTTCAAGTTTCTGATGAAACTGCTGGAAAGCCCTGTTGCTGGTCCACATCTCTCTATGTGTCTGGGTTGCTATGCTTGCGAACAAACATCATTGTTTGTAAAGATCCTAAGGACTAGTGACATAAGAGGAAATGCAGGAATGTTATATACACCCCAATCTGTAAAGACCTTACTTTTAACTATTGAAATACCAATCAAGATGTTGAGAGGCAGCAATCTGTATTAAGATATACTTCACGTGTGTATGAAGAAAGCGTGACCAAGGAACTAGACATTTTATGCCTGAATTCATCTTCCAATTGTAGTCATAGTGCTGTTGAAAAATAGTTTTTACATCCATAATCAGTCCAATCAGTCTACTAAAAGTACGAGTGATTCGACAAAACACACAACATGAACATCAGCCACTACCTGCAGATGGCTTTTTTTTTAACCTCAATTACTGTAGCTACCTTTGAAAACTTTGACTGGCAAAAGACTCTCTGTCCTGTACATATGGCAGAACTGACAATAATCTTGACTTTGAATTTCCATTTACATGTCTTTCAACAGAAAATATTTTGTTATAATCATCTTCATTCAGTGGATTGTTATAGATAACAGTAACACATCTTAAATTCACCATCTCACTGAGTGTTCGTCTCCTGCGGATTATGATAAGAACAAAAGAGCGATGACTGAAACCCAATCAGACAATCTCAGGATTTTCCAACCACTGAAACAATGGCATCCATTCATATTTCCATGCACTTGTAGCAAATAACATCAGTACTTGTGTCTTGAAATTCCACACTTATATGTGATCGCACTACTCAAACAGGACAAACAGTATAAACCCTGACGTGCAAAGCAGCAGTATTATTAGCACAATCAGGCTGAATATGACATTCCCAGTGGTTTGATTCTCCCAGGCAGAAAACCTCAATATTTCAATTTAAACCCCAGAGCAGTCATTTAGCCACTCCATAATCCCCAGGTCCATTGCTTAGTCTGATAATTGCCATTACTGGACACCCATAATGATTAGTTTTTGGTTTCACCCAAAGCGGTGCAGGCAGTTTCACAGGGCGGGTGCAGTGTTCTGGTGAGTGGAAAACCAATCATGCATGGTAAAGCCCATGTCTTAAAAGGGGATAGAGAGGTATGAATATTACTTTGCATGGTAGGCGACAGCTTCTGCACAGGATGTGGTGGCAGCTTTTTATGCAACTTTCACTTGTTGCTGTTTAGTCAGTAAAAATGTTGCAGGACAGGTGGTGATGGTGGAGGCACTCCTGCTGTGTCAACATCAGCAAATATCAATGTGCTGAGCAATCACTGGGAGCAAAGTAGAAGGTCAAAGAGGGCAGCTGGTGGGAATTATTCCCCGAAAGCCAACTGAACCCAAACCACATTTGGAGCATAATTTTTCCCCCCATGAATTAGGCAGTAATCTGAGGAAATTTAGACATCTCACTCTCTGCTTTGCTGCTACTCTCATCTGATTTTCCCATTGCACTTCTCACAGCATTTCCAAACTGACAGCACAAAATGCATATTCCCTCCACATGTGGTGAAATGAACCCATTCGAAAATACCAAAGAAAATCCCTTTCGCACATTCACCACTGAGACAAGTGCTTGAGCAAGCTGGTAGCCCAGTTAGTAAAATCTACATCTGCTGACAGGGCAAGTTCTACTGGAAAGTTATCAGGGACTTTTTTTTGTCCCTTTCATTTCTGAGACAGATCAAGGCAGGTCCCCTTCACCACCTTCCCTCCTTGTGCTGCTCTTTATGAGCCCCACCTGGCAGATTAGTATTCCACCACCCAAACTATTGTTTCTGCTGTTCACACACACATGAATGCACACACTCTCTCATAAATTACTGTTGTGATGAGGAGGGAGCACAGGGCACATGCTGTTCAGACTACAATTCCACTGCCACCTTGTTTTCCTAAGTGTATATGTCAATTCAGCATGACACATACACGCATTCAACCAGAATAAGGGGATATTACAGTGAAGGAAGACTACAACTTCTACTTATCTTAACTGGCTTGAAGGTAATAGAGATTAGGGGTGGGAAAAAAAGATCAATTCAGTGATGGATCGCAATACTTGGCACTGACGACAATGCACTGATCCATAAACACATTGCTCGATCTTTTATTTTTAAAAAATGTGCACACATATACTTTTGGGTTATCAGTTAATCAATGGCGTTTTCAGTCCACTACATGGTGCAAAGTAAACACCCAGTCAAGTGAAGTCATAGCTTGTCTCAGTTATTTGCAGCCTGCTTTGAAAGTTAGGAAGCAGTTAGCTCAAATGTCTTTTTTTTAATTTTGTAACAAAGATGAAAGGAAAGACCTTGACATGACACATAACCCGCAAGAAGTGCTGCACGAAAAAAGAAAAAACACTCAGAACATGGCGGGCCAGCACACGTCTCGGAGCAGCATTAGCAACGGCTAAGCTAAAGAGACACCGGCATGGAGCTTTTTCTCCAAGCATCAAGTAAGTAAAGTTTATTTATGACGCACTTTTAAGAGAAATACAGTCACAAAGCACTGCACAATAAAATGGAATAAAAGGAAGTTGATAGATAAAAATTTTAAAAATACAAAAACAAGTTAAACACAAGATTAAAACAATTTAAAAATATCAGACTTACCATTAAAAAGCAGTTGAAACTCAACGGAAATCCTCATTAAACAAAAAAGTTTTTAAGCTGCTTTTTGAGAGTCCACAGAGTCAGTTAGACGTATCTGGAGTGGGAGTAAATTCAAAACACCGTCCACCACCCTCCCTGTGTGCAGCCGTGTCTCCACGGAAAACGAAACCCCTAGAATACTTTATTACATTAAAGAGATGTCAACAGTTTTACTTTGGGACATGATTTGAGGTTGAATAAGGTGAAAAAAATGTGAAATATATGGGATTGTGATACTTGATTATCGTGACATCATGATTATCGTTGAATTGTGATAGGACTGAATAATGACCCAAGAATCACGATCTGAATCAAATCGCGAGAGCCCTCGCGATTCCCACCCCTAACAGAAATAATAGGGCTGCAAGGATTATGCAAATAATTTGATTACAGAAAATTCTTAATCCAAAATTTATGCGTTGACGTGTCATTTAATGTAGCACTTCGGTCTGTATGACCTTCTTGAGGTGTGACCTTCTTCCGGTCATGCTACCTAAACAAAATGCAGATTTGTTTAACGGTGCCATGTCAGAGCGGCATAATGACGGCCTGGCAAAGATGAACAAAATTAACAAAAAACAAAACAAAACAAAATGACAGCAGTATCTCAAGTCTTGGAATCATTTTAAGCTCAAACTGAGGGAAAACATTGTGCAGCGTGTACATGGTAAAGCTGAGCAACAAGCTAGCATGCTACAACATCAGATGTTATGGTGTCTCGACAGAAAGCATTCCACATCATGTACAACCAGCACACCCGAGGCAAGGTACATGATTGAGATTTTAAATTGAGATGAACAGAATGTAGTCAGCTATGTTAATTATGTTTACAGTGGGGAAAAAAGTATTTAGTCAGCCACCAATTGTGCAAGTTCTCCCACTTAAAAGATGAGCGAGGTCTCCAATTTTCATCATAGGTATACCTCAACTATGAGAGACAAAATGAGAAAAAAAAAAATCCAGAAAATCACATTGAAGGATTTTTAATGAATTGGTAAATTCCTCGGTAAAATAAGTATTTGGTCACCTACAAACAAGCAAGATTTCTGGCTCTCACAGACCTGTAACTTCTTCTTTAAGAGGATCCTCTGTCCTCCACTCGTTACCTGTATTAATGGCACCTGTTTGAACTCGTTATCAGTATAAAAGACACCTGTCCACAACCTCAAACAGTCAGACTCCAAACTCCACTATGGCCAAGACCAAAGAGCTGTCAAAGGACACCAGAAACAAAATTGTCGACCTGCACCAGGCTGGGAATACTGAATCTGCAATAGGTAAGCAGCTTGGTGTGAAGAAATCAACTGTGGGAGCAATTATTAGAAAATGGAAGACATACAAGACCACTGATAATCTCCCTCGATCTGGCGCTCCATGCAAGATCTCACCCCATGGGGTCAAAATGATCACGAGAACGGTGACCAAAAATCCCAGAACCACATGGGGGGACCTAGTGAATGACCTGCAGAGAGCTGGGACCAAAGTAACAAAGGCTACCATCAGTATCACACTACGCTGCCAGGGACTCAAATCCTGCAGTGCCAGACGTGTCCCCCTGCTTAAGCCAGTACATGTCCAGACCCGTCTGAAGTTTGCTAGAGAGCATTTGGATGATCCAGAAGAAGATTGGGAGAATGACATATGGTCAGATGAAACCAAAATAGAACTTTATTGTAAAAACTCAACTTAGGTCAAATAAGTTCATTTTGTCTTCTCTCAATTAGTTATCTTTTGTTCTTATAAAAGACAAAAATAAAATAGAAAGGAGATGTCTTTACCTTCTTAACATGTTTCGACTGTACGCTGCAGCCTTCGTCAGAAGAATATAAAAAAACTCAACTTGTCGTGTTTGGAGGAGAAAGAACATCATACCTACTGTGAAGCATGGGGGTGGAAACATCATGCTTTGGGGCTGTTTTTCTGCAAAGGGACCAGGACGACTGATCTGTGTAAAGGAAAGAATGAATGGGGCCATGTATCGTGAGATTTTGAGTGAAAATCTCCTTCCATTAGCAAGGGCATTGAAGATGAAACGTGGCTGGGTCTTTCAGCATGACAATGATCCCAAACACACCGCCCGGGCAACGAAGGAGTGGCTTCGTAAGAAGCATTTCAAGGTCCTGGAGTGGCCTAGCCAGTCTCCAGATCTCAACCCCATAGAAAATCTTTGGAGGGAGTTGAAAGTCCGTGTTGCCCAGCAACAGCCCCAAAACATCACTGCTCTAGAGGAGATCTGCATGGAGGAATGGGCCAAAATACCAGCAACAGTGTGTGAAAACCTTGTGAAGACTTACAGAAAACGTTTGATCTCTGTCATTGCCAACAAAGGGTATATAACAAAGTATTGAGATGAGCTTTTGTTATTGACCAAATACTTATTTTACCGAGGAATTTACCAATTAATTCATTAAAAATCCTTCAATGTGATTTTCTGGATTTTTTTTCTCCTCATTTTGTCTCTCATAGTTGAGGTATACCTATGATGAAAATTGGAGACCTCTCTCATCTTTTAAGTGGGAGAACTTGCACAATTGGTGGCTGACTAAATACTTTTTTGCCCCACTGTATATCACCAAAAAAACATATAGCCATCACCGTTATAACGGCTAGCGAACATAACTTTATGGTGTAACATATAGTTTAAAGTTACGTTCTATGCAACAAACATTGCAATAAATGTGTGCCTGATCGTGTGTTCTGATGACTCAGCTGTTGTTGGGTATGTAAGAGGGGGAGAGGAGGGAGAGTACAGGGCACTGGTAGACAGATTTGTGGAGTGGACCAAGCAGAATCACCTGAGGCTGAACATCAACAAGACCAGAGGGATGGTGACTGACTTCAGAAAGAAGAGAATGCCTTCACAGCCATTGCGGATTAGGGGGGAGGATGTGGAGGTAGTGGAGGACTACAAATACCTGGGTTTCATGATCTAACACCAATGCTGTGTACAAGAAGGGGATGAGCAGACTACTTTCTGAGGAAGCTGAGATCCTTCAACATGTGCAACAAGATGCTGGAACTTTTCCATCAGGCTGTTGTTGCCAGCGCCATCTTCTTTGCTGCTGTCTGTTGGGATAGCAGTATCAGAGCCAGCGACACCAACACACTTGACAAGATTATCAAGAAGGCTGGTTCTGTAATTGGTCTCAGGCTGGAGACCTTTGAGAATGTGGTGGAGGGGAGGACACTGAACAAACTGTTATCCATCATGGATAACCCTGATCACCCCCTCCACAACACACAGGACAGACAGCGGAACACTTTCTCCAGCAGACTGCTACAGCTTCGCTGTTGAACGGTTAGGTACAGGAAATCTTTTATGCCACATGCCATTTCACTGCACAATAACTCGCTCTAATGTTGAATTCTGGTCATAATAATGCTGCCATACTGCACCTTGCAGTCTAACTGGTATCTCACATTGCACCCTATGCCTAATAGTCCTATATTTTTCCATAATCCTGGGCTATTTTATTCAATTGTGTGTTCAGTTGTGTGTTCCACACTCTTATCTACATAGTTCCATCCATGAAGCCACTACCATACCTGTGTATATTTCCAGAATCATGGGCTATTTTTATTCAGTCATGTGTTTAATCGTGTGTTCTGTGTTTTTATCTAATCCTTCTCCCTTACTTTACTGCACAGCAGGCCACAATTCTGTTTTACTGTACAACTGTACAATGACAAAGCCTATTCTATTCTCAAGCATACGTAGGTATGTTATTTTGACAAAGTATGCTAAAATGTCAGAACACCGGACTTATAATTGCATGTCAAAACAACACCTTAACAACACCTTAGCACCGGCATAGGCACAGGCCCTACACCATACCTTTGCTGTAGCCTATGCCTTCAACTGACATGCACCTCTACAGAAAAGCAACTACCAGCTGTGGTGATGCAGACTGTAACAGCTGTGACTGGTCCACTTCATCTCCTAGAACACATTTCCTGCTTTTTCTTTGCTCAGTTTCCATGTTGCCACTTCCAAAGTGAGTTGGATAAACCTAACTCAAGAGCTGAAGTGAATCTAATCGGAAATTTAGAAGCTATGCAGGGAGGCTGAAAAGTTCCTAGGATGAAAAGAGCTTTTCAACCCCCCTCGTATAATGACTACAAGATAAAAACAATCCTCTCCAAAATCAATGGAACCCCTCATTAGATGTATGTAAAAACTGAATGTGTCCAAGGTACTGCTGAGTTCTGTATAAATTTGAAGCTTCTGTATAAATTTGAAGCCAATCTGATCCGAAATGTAGAAGCTATAGTGGTGACATGTTGCCAAACGAATGAACGGATGAACACACAGACGAGTCAAAAACAATATACCTTCCACAACTTCGCTGCATGGGGTATAATAATAATAATAATAGTAATAGTTGTAATAATAATAATAACAAACAAACACATACCAGCAGAGGAACCTATTTTGGTGGCGCAACAACAGACTCACACCAGCACACAAGTATAAATGCTAAAAATGGCGTAGGCCACTTGCCTAGTGTGACAGGTCACGGGAACGTGTGTGGAAAAGAAGCAGTCCACAAGTGCTGGGAAATCACACTGCACATTTTTAATAAAGAAAAACTGTATACAGACCGGCTGTAGAGCCACTGACGTGTCACACATGCACTCAGCCTTTCACATACCCGGACTGCCGTCACAGACAAACAAGGATTAATAAGAGTCCTGGAGCTTAGACAACGGCATACATGCATATTGTTGAACTCCTTACTCCCAAAGAATCAGTGTTGGGGCGTGCTCCCACGATGGCACAAGAAGACAACAAAGACAGACTCCCTAAAAATCAAAGTAATGCATTTTCACTTGTTACAATAGGCTACGCTGTGGGTTAATGCAGACATATAAATCAGGCTTTACACTGGTGTTGCAGTTCTCAAATATATATATATATATGTTTTGGGACCTGTAAAAATTGAATTAATCTTATTTAATTAATTGTTTATTGAACATATTTTTTCAAGAAAACAGCCAATTGTTCTGCACGTCTAAGTTTCGTGGATGTATTATTTCTTTACTTATTTTCATGAAAGTGTTACTAAAATTAATATTGAACTGACTTCAAAGGAGTTCTGTGGATTGCATTTTCATGAAAACAAATATATATTTTTTAAACATAATACATCAAAAATGTTTAGAAAGGTGCACAATTCAAGTCATTATATTCTCCAAAAAAATACACTGATTGAACACAAGCTTCCAAATTTTTTTTACGGGTCTAAAACAGTGAGCAGCTGGATGATGAGAACTACGGTGGCCGTAAAGACATCATAGCCAACAGCATAAAAAGACTGAGGTCACGTTTCGTCACCTCATATTAAGTTTATACCACAAAAGAGTCCTCGCTTGACATGCTGCATCTGGCTTGTAATCACCAAAGAACTGAGACTGTAGACTAGTCTAAGATAAGATAAGATAAGCCTTTATTAGTCCCACAACGGGGAAATTCCAGGATTGCAACAGCACAGGGATAGCAACACTCAGAGCAACAATCAGAGCAATGCACTGTTTATTGATGTTTGTCTCTACCACCAGCGCAATATTATAGTGGGGCAAGACTAAGTACGACACCTACTGGCCATGAGGTCAAAATATCGTCTCTATCGCCTATAAATAATTTAGTTGCTGCAAAATCCCCAACACTGTATCTGTATTAGAGTCAGAAAAGTGAGTGACCATTTGAAAAAAACATTTGGCATTTGTCCCCAACAAGCTACAGTACAAAGGATGGCCAGATTTATCAACTGTACAGTACAGTATTCCCTCTGGCTTAAAGACCTTGGTGCGGTGGCAACATATTTTTCGGGGGGGGGGGGCAGTAAACATACCGGAATATGTTAATTTTATACTTTTTTTTTAAAATTTTACACAGTAACGTTGCATATGGAACTTACCATTTGAAGTATTGTACAACCGAGGCTTGAATATTGGGACAGTTGGGGTCCCACCCAGACATCCTGTGTTTAGACTTTTTAGTGGTGTTATTTCTCTCCTTCCTCTGCCTGAACACTTCCCTCTCCTTGGCTCCTCTCTTCTGTCTCATCTTGCCCTCTCTGAGCTCTGTCTAATTCAGGTTCTCTCTCTGTCTATGGTGGTATACAAACAGGTTAGACAATATCAAGTGTCATGTTTTGTCCTGCAGGATTTTTTTGTCATGGTTTAAATAAATGACAAAAATATGTGTATTTTTATTCTAGTGTTTCTTTTTTCCATTGAGAGAGTAGGGAAGGGAAAGAAACATTCATAATAGTAATGTACTATGTATACTTAAATTATATGATCAGACGGGTATAGTAACCAGAAATTCTACTCATGTAAAAGCAGTGCTTTGAAATTAATAATTAAAAGTAGAGAACCAAAAATTTCTAACTGAGTTAAGGGTACAAAGAGCACCCACTTAAAAACTTGAGTAATGACTTCAGTCTTGAAGGTTTGAAGTTTTTCTCAAAAATTTAACAATTTTCTTATAGTTTTATACTTTTCTCTGTAAATCTATCTAAAGTTGAAACCATGTTCCTCAAATTTGTAATTTCCTCTTGTAAAATTGACTTTTCTTGTAAATTTGAAACTTTATTATAAATTTGTGGATTATTTTATGACTAATTTTTGTCTGGTTTTAAAATAAAATTACTGGTTTTTTTTTTAGATAAATTTGAAACAAACTATAGTATCTTTTTTTTTTACTTTTTCCTTATAACAATTTACATTTTTGACCATAACTTTGCAGTCAGAACAGAACAATAATTTAACTCTGATTACAAAGAAAAAATATTAATAAAATGAATGACCAAGGATGCCGTTATTTCTGTTATAATATTTCTTTATATTTATAGTTTTTTGTTGGTTTTTTTTTTTTAGAAATCTCCTCACCACCCAGACAGCAGGAAAAACCTCCCTTATTTTGAAATCAAATATTGACACGTTTAGTTTGTCTGAAGGCTGTTGACAGATTAAAGTCAATGACTTTGTGAATTTCAGTCATCTTAACCTGCCAGGTACATAATGGGGAACTGTAGTGGACTCTAAAGACATAATTCACCACAATATGTGTTCATGTACAGAATGATCTGTTTAGGCAGTTATAGTTGTGCACTCAGGCTTTCACATCAGGCACCTCTCTAGGCAGCCGCTGAAGGACCTCAGTTTAGAGCTAGCGTTTTTAGCTGTTGCTTTTTGTCACTGCCGCTGGAGAATAAAAATGGCACACCTGCTCGTGCGAGAAAAGAGAGAAATTGCCAGTCTCTTCATTCCTGCAATTCCTACAGAACAAAACTTAATATTGTAGTAACCACATCTCTTAGCTAAGCGACTCTTCCATTATTGCCCCCGTTTCCAGCGGGTTAAAACCATGATAAACGCCAGTGCTTACATACCTCTTATGATTTTTTTCTGCATTTAAAGTACTTTAATAAACTTATGTTTCTGTCGGACAGTCATGTTTAGCGAGACACTGTTTGCTGACTAACTGGAAAACTCGTGGGAGCTGGGCGCTTCTAAACTCTGCGCGGATGACGGCCAAGCGCGTTGTTCATGTGTGTGCTTGCAGAAAGTCATTGCTTCGTGTATTTTTCTTAATAAATTCATATGGCCTTGGGGTGGTGGTAAAATTTCTGGTGCGGCAGGCCGGCACCGAGAAATGTTACCAGAGGAAACCCTACAGTGCCAGGCCACTGTGTTGACTAATATCAGACTATAAAAAAGTCATTCTCTGGGGCTACGGCTTCTTGGCTTTTTCCTCAAAATCATTAAAAGAGAAAAAGCAAAAATAAATGAAATAAATAAAAATTCAAATTCAATCAGACAGTTTCTGTCCTAAGACATGACTTTAATTCAAAACGTCTCCGTTTTAAATATCAAGGATAAGGTCTCTCTTCCTAATTCAAGGTTGCCCGTCATTCAAAGATCAGTTAACACAAGATGGTGAAGAATTCAGAATTCTCCCAGCAGATGCCAAACAGCTTACTTAAGTATGAACTAATTAAATTTTCCTTAAATCAGTTTAATATGTCTGGACCACTGACTGACCTGTGCTTGGATAAGTGGCCCAGCAGACCCTACATAAGAAGTAGCCAACATTATCCCCCCCCCCCCCCCCAAAAAAAACACACAATGACTTAGATACAGTAAGCAAAAGGGCCACAGACTGGGGGACTGGATCAAGAAACGAAGTTTTATGACATCAATAAGCCCGTAGTTCCCAACTATCTGATAAGAACTGTACAGGGTGCTGCTCAAATATGACAGTTTCTTCTTTTGTAAACACACCATAAAGCCATGATAATGTGTTGGTTTTCAGGGAATTCTGAGTGGGAATTTGGGCTAAAACGGTGCCTCTGATAGATGAGTCGGTGTGCTGGTTTGTGTTGCAGGTAGCCTACTTTTTGCCAATATAAGGAAATAAAGGTAGTTGACTTCACCTGTAAAAAACGACTTAAAACGGACTAAGGCTATTAGACGGCAAAGTACGTTTGGAAACGGCTCAGAGAAAGTCGGTGTGTTTGAATTGCGGCGACCAAAACAGCGGCTGCCAGCAGTCAGCACTTCAACTCCATGTTCTCAGCAGCCTGAATGAAAACGGTAGCACTGTCACAGCCCTAGAACTAAACGAAGCATCACGTAGACACACTGTTGCAACGTGTTAGCAAAATAATATGTACAAGCACCTGAGTTTGTAGCCGAAGACCTGGATGCTTCCTTTTGGCTTAAAACCGAGCACGGGACGGAGAGGAGGAGGAGAACGACGACAAGCGGCAGGAGCGGCAGGAGCAGCAGCAGCAGCAGCAGCAGCAGGACGAGGGCTGAAAAACTTGCCGCAGTTCAGACTTCTGCGGTGAATCCAACTCCAGAAGACGTTGCCTGAACCCTCAAATATTCAACGTGCTTTCCGTCCAAGCCCGAACACATAACAGGGATTCAAATTTCACCTCAGCGCCTCCAGAAACATGCAACAGTAAAAATCCCACAACTTCCCTCGGGGCTGAGCTCATGCGGGCGGCAGGGCTCACTGCAGCCGATTCCACCGGGACAAGTTCGTCCACATACGACATCAGACACGACCAGAGAGTTACAGGCCACTGGGGGGTGGAGGGGGGGGGACGCCGCTGTGCAGGTTTCCCCCTTTCTCTCGGCGGCTTTCGTCGGCCCTTTTCCTCTCGGATATTCCCCTCCCTGGTCCGTACAAGATCAATCCATCACATTCCACCGCGTCCCTAACAATGAAAAAAGGTGTGTTTTCCTTCTCTGTTGCCGGAGGACCCACCCCTCGGGATGACTCTGCCCGGTCTGACCGCAAAGAGAACGCCCTTCCCGGCTGCAAAAGTCCCGCCTCCCTCCCTCCTTCTAGTCCAGACTCCAGAGAAAGGGAGAAAGGTGAGGAGGCTGCCGTTTCACTTTATTGCATGTTAAAAAAAACAAACAAAACATTAAGGAATATATATATATATATATATATATACTGTATATATATATATATATATATATATATATATATACTGTATATATATATATATATATATATATATTATTTTGAAAAAAGCAGGAAAAAATAGATTAAAGGTGAAAAATTAAAGTTAAAAAAGTTAAGGGAAAAAAAAATCAGAACTTTTAAATTAAAGGTACAGTGTGTAAAATTTTAGGGTAGGCCTACTCTGAATTATGAAATTTAATGCACCTTTCTGTTATGTCTGTATATGGAGCCAAGGACGAGGCCAGGTGTCGAACTGAACACACGTTTATTAGACAGGCACTACTGAGAACAGCCACAACCTTTAGGCAGAAGAGGTGGCAAAGAGACCGCCCCTCCTGCCCGCTGCCCTCTTATAGCCACAGGTGGTGGCGGAACCGGAAGGTGGAGCCACCACCCGTGCCACACAAATACCATACCACCCAAATAACCCACGCCACCCAGAACCGGACAGTTCCGCCAGCCACAACCAGTCCACTCCTTCCCAGCATCATCTCTAATGGCAAACCCCAGTCCATAAAACAGGTCGCAGCCCATAATGTTGTTGCCTCGGGCCGTCACTTGGAACGTGCAGTTAGGCATCACCACTGACTTGTACCGCGCCATCAGCTCCAGCGTTCCAACTGTGCGCAGTCTGCCACCTCCATAACCATAGAGCGGCACTGGGTCATCGCTTATTCTGTAGTAGGGGAAAAATTTCCTCACTGTAGCCCAAGTCAATAATGATCTCTCCGCTCCCGTGTCAATCAGCAGCAGCACCTCATTATCATCTAGTGTCATCATTCAGTACTTAGACTCATTGGTATTCGGGGACACCACATGGACAGCTACTGGGGCGGGTGCAGATGTTATTCTCCGTGGGCTCTCTGGCTTGGACACACTACACACCCTGGCAAAATGGTTCAAACGTCCACACATGCCACAGCGCTTCCCTCTAGCCGGGTATTCCCTAGCCTTGTATCGGTGCTTCACGGACCCACAGCCCATGCACATGTGCTTTCTCGGGGCAGACCTCAGGTTGATGTTGTAGGATTGCACGCTGTCATCCGCCGTGCTATCCTCGCTGTCAGGGTCTGCTACTAATGCTGCAGTGACAGGTCCCAGCTGTCGTTGTGATTGGCACCACTTTAGCTCCGGAACTAGCTCATCCACGTCCTCCACCTCAAGGGCTAGCTTGACAGCCTCGGCTAACGCCAGTTCACTCAGTGCCAAAAGCAGCCTAGCTCGCAAAGCATTGCTGGTTGTGTGTTCTGCCAACTGGTCACATATCATTCCCTCCTCCAACGTCCCGAAACAACACTTGCTAGCCAGCTGCCGCAGGTCAGTGACAAACTGGCAGACAGGCTCACCCACACACTGGTGTCGTCATTGGAACCGAATCCTCCGGATGGTCATGTTGTCCAGGGTGTGGAAATGGCACGCCAGCAACTGGACCACATCCTCATTTGAGTCGGTAGCTCCGAGTGTATGCAGGATGCACTGGCCCTCCAACCCCAAATTATGCACCAGAAGCACATGCCCTCTACCTATCTAGCTCACCCAGCTCAAGCACCGCGATGTAGTTTTGAAAGGCGGCAAACCATCTTCGCCAAGGCACAGGTGGCTCGCCCAGGAGCTCCAGGAAGGGCCGGAGCAGTAAAACACATGCCTCCATTTTTATTCTCCTCGCCAAAATGTTATGTCTGTAAATACCTTACAATGACGAGGCCAGGTGCACAGTCGAACTTAGCTTTATTGTGGGGTTGGCAACACACAACATACAGCCACCAGGCAGGGGCATCAGCCAAGAGGCTGAACCCTGATGCCTGCTGGTATTTATAGGGGTGGTGCAGTGGCGGAAGGAAGTGGCTGCCACTATACCACACTTCACAAATAAGAGCATCCCCATAACAAGATAACTATATAACAATCACCTATTGTGATAATTCACATGTCGATTTAGCAAGGTTTTTTTTTTTTATGCCAGCTGCCCTTCCTGATGCAACCCTGGCCATTTATTGGGCTTGGGACTGCTGTGTACACCCCCTGTGGCTGGGTAACAAAACTTTCCTTCCCCCATTTCATTATGCTGAGCACCAAGGTAGAAGGCAGACTTTGGTATGACCCCGCTGGGGCTTGAACTCGCGACCTCCCGGTTGTCGGGCAGATGCTGTAGCTCTACCTCTAGGCCACCACTCTGGTTAAATAAATTAAAAAGTATTTTGAAAAAGTATTTTAAAAAATCCTACATCAGTCCATTTTATCAACTCATAAGGTGTATGAATTTTAGTATTTATTACTTGAAGGTGTTATGTCTGGAAACTGGGAAAGACCGACAGAGAGTGGCATTTGCTTGGACAACGAACTTTATTACATAAACTCTATGGAGGCTCACGGACTGGGATTGTCTTCTTCAAAACTCCAGTCTGGGACCCACACCGTGCAAGTTGACTCCTGCATGGACTTGTCATCTGGGGCAGCTGCTCAAACTTGGCAAAGGTGGTTGGCATACCATACCAAACCATCTGCCAGCTGGAAGGTTGCTGGCCCTAGCTGTGCGGTGATCTTGATGGGTGCTGGTAGTGGTAGAGATGGTGTTGGGGCCAGCTGCGGGTCCAGTCGTTCAGTTCCACGCACCCGAACTCAGTTCACCACCCTGAGTGGCGCTCTGCTTGGCTGCATTCGGTGCTGTGGTTGTGATGGCGTGACTCTCACATCTGCTGTGGGGAGTCCACTAGGCTGAGGTGATTCTGCTGCATCCTGTTGGGCCATGGACTCCTCATCCTGCATCTCAGCGGTGGCTCCTGGAGGCTGATGCTGGTTGTGGATTCGGAAGATGTCCAGTGGCTCTGACGTACTTTGTTCAGTTGCGGACCCTTCATCCTGTGGCTCAGTGGCAGCTCCTAGAGGCTGGTGCCGGGCATGGATTCGGAAGGCATCCGGTGGCTCTGCTGAGTTTTGTTGGATCGTGGACTCCTCATCCTGCAGCTCAGTGACAGCCCCTGGAGTCTGGTGCCGGGCGTGGATTTGGAAGCAGTTCGGTTTCTTCTCTTCCTCTCCTGGGAAGACTGGTCATGGTGATATGTTGCTGTCACCGTTGATAGAACCTGCGCCGGATTGTCGTGTCCCGGGGTTCTTGATAGATGAGGGCTCCCTCTCCTGCAGCTCTGCAGTGGTTCCCTGAGGCTTATGCTGGGCGAGGTGTTCTCCCTCTGCACTGAGTTCACTCTCTGTGCTGCATTCACTCTCTGTGCTGTGCTCTTTGGCTAGCTTGTCACGGATTAGCTCGTCTCCTAAGGGAAGTTTGTCACTGGGTTGTTGCTCTGTGGCGCCCTGCTGTCCCACGGCGGTCACCTCGGGGCCCTCCTGAGAAGGTGTGGAGTCTGTGGGCTCAGCAACCAGGGCAACCGTCTGCACCAGCGGAGCTAACTGCGAGGAACACGGATGTGGTCCCGCCAGCCGCGGTGCCTTTTGAGCCGCCATCTCCAGCAGGAATGCCCATTCCATCACCATTGTCAGGTCGTCCGGTTCTATCGCCAGCATTGCCTGTATCCTTGGATCTGCGGTGTAGCACTTCAACTGTGACTATATCATTATGTCCTCTGTGCGTCCGAACTCACACGTGCTAGCCAAACAGCGAAGGGTGTCTATGTACTGTATGGACGACTCGTCCTCTCGCTGTCGGTGCTGGCAGAACGCCAACCTCTGGGCTGTCACGTCTTCGGATATAGCAAAGTAGCTAGCTAGCAGCTTGACCGCCTCAGCAAACAATTTTGTTGGTCCTAGCATGTGGAAAATATGTTGGCCTTCTATGCCCAGATTGTGAGCTAGTAGAGCTCGCTTCCGTACCTTGACCTGCTTGCCTAGGTCCAACGCGATACTTAGGTCTCAAAAGCATCAAGCCAGCGCAACCACGGTACAGGCAGCTCACCGGGGTTTTCCAGAAACGGCCGTAGTGGCTTCAGACACGCTTCCATGATTTACTCTCATCACCAAATGTTATGTCTGGAAACTGGGAAGGGCCGACAGAGAGTGGCGTTTGCTTGGAACACAAACGTTATTACATAAACTCTATGCTGGTGGTACAGAGTATGTTGTTATGAAGCAGAGTGCTGCAACCGAGCATAAAGAGAGCAAAAAGAGACCGTAAGATGGCCGTCTCTCACATTATATGTGCTCGGTGTGATGATGTAACCGAACGGCCGCATCACCATGCGAACGCAAACCAAACCTGTGGTTACCTTACACCACAGAGGGGTCATGACTTATTTTAAATTTCTTCTTCTTTTCCACTTTTAAAAAATTAATTCACATTGAACTGCTAATAGGTGCGCCACGCTATATTGGCAGTGACAATAACTGTGGTATATAAAAATGCCATAAATTATATTGCTTTAATAAATATGACCTATCATGTGTCCATTATCTGGCTGCGTTTCACACTCTGTTAAGAGTATTGTTCTTTTTTTCAGTTATACATACCGTATTTACAAAAACAAACACACCAAAACAAGAAAAAAAACCCACAATAAACAAAGTTAAAGATCAGGTTCAATGATAGGACTATTATTATGATTTTTGCTACAGATACAGTGCTCCGATATTTATAGTAGTGATGATGGTGTAGTTTAAAAAAATCTGATGTCATGACAGTCCTAATTACCAACCAGTGTTTCTGCTTGAATTTTTAAGGCCCTGTGGCAAGAGTTGATAGAGACTATGCCTGTGTACCAAATTTGGGGTTATTTATTTTTTTCACATGATGCAAGATTTTTGGTCAGTCCCTTCCATGTAAGACACTTATTAAAAAAGGTGGACACAAGATGAGAATGACTCAATGAACTCAATATATTATGGACGGATATGGCAGTTTGCTGTACTTATCTTCCTCTTTTCTGGACTGTACAATATTGGAATGGTGGCTGTGGGTTCACATCCCAGCCGGGCCACTCCAAAGACCAGATGAAATGGTACTTTCTGCCTTCTAATATAGCACCTTTCATGACATCCAAAGCGCTTTACAATGAGTCCATTATTTGTTCACTCCACAGACAGACAATGGTAGTGGTAAGCTACTGCTGTAGCCACAGCTGCCCTGGTGGAAATGTGGCTGCCAATCCGCACCAACGGTCTCTCTGACCGTTTATACACATTCATGCAGTGTCATGGACACTGGAGGCAAGGTGGGTAAAGTGTCTTTTTTTATTTCTGTCAGATTATAACAAGACAAAAAAGAAAAGGAAAGAAAAAAAAACAACAACATATTTTTGACAGAAAGGGTGTAGGTAGAAGCAACAGCTTATATGTGCCTCCCCCTCATATATATACAAATACAGCCAACCTCAAAGTCATAATAATCTTAACCAGGGACACAATGGCAGGATGGCTGGAGAGAGCAGGATTCAAACCACCAACCCTTCCTGTTATTGGATGACCCACTCTACCTCCTGAGCCACTGCCACCCCATTCTATTAGCTCAGTATAATAGAATAAGGAAAGGAAAATTAATACACATAGCGACCAGAGGTCTGACCCCCACTGTAGCTTTCACTACTTACAGTAGCTGTGTGGCCTAAGGTCACAAAAACGGAGATAGGCGCTACCCATACACACCGCATGATGTCCCACATACTGTGGAAGGGTGAATTAACCTAACAAGAAGGAAAATACTATATACAGCAAGTAAAATGATTATCTACAAGATAATCACTTAAAATCTGTCGTTCTCAGTTTACTGCTCTTTGAAGGCTCCACTTACATGATTTTATATTATTTCCTCTGAATCCAGAAAGTTTCATGACAAAAATGTTGATTACTTGTACAAATACCTGGCTGTGTGTACTTTTGTCTCAGTTTTTAAAAATGGCAACATCAGGAAAGCTCCCACAGTTTATCATAATAAATAGTACAGAGGTGTACTGTTAACCCAGCTGTTGCAGTATGATTATATTGAGGCAGTAAATTCCTTACTCATTGTTAACTGTCTTTTACTTGCGTGGCAGTGTGGTGCAAATGATAATAACTACTGAAACTTATGACTGTAATATGAAATGAGCCAACAGAAAGTAGCTCACACAGAATGACACATATACATAAGATCAACATAGCAGCACAAGACATACATTTTTAGATTAAATCCATACCACTCAGTTGCTTTACAAAGGGGAAATAAGCAGTACTTTGAATGCTCTGAATGTGTTGAGTTTGACCATGTGTGACTAGTCCTTCATGGAGATTGCCTCAGTCAAGCCCTTGTTTCCCTCTCATTACTGCCCTCTCAAATGCTCATGCCGTACTAATCAAATACTTTCACATAACAGGCTAAGTGAGGTATAAATAATGTCTGTCCCAGTGGGGAAAGATACCAAACACACCAAGTAACCACACTGAAATCTAATTCTTTTAGAAGTTACAGTAAGGCAATAATCAGGCATGCCCAGATGGCGAAGTTAAACACAGGTGTATGTGAAAATGGATGCGTGTATTTGTATTTTTGTATAAACTTGATGGTTGATTATGCATGTTGCATCCATCTTTGAAAGATATGGAAGCTGTTTGCTGTGGATTTTCAGGTTAAGGTCTACTGTTCTGTTTTGAACGTCCAAATATTTATCTGTAAAGAAGAAAATCCAAAACAAAAACACTCAGGGCAATAGAAATTGTGAGATCACTTGTAACCAAAGAAAAGACAAAGAAAATAACCCATTTTTTTAAAGGATGTGTATGAATCATGTTTCATTCATGCTGAAAGGTTTGGCTCATGCACAGACAACTTCTGTCATTTTGGGAATTTGCCTTAATATATCAAATAATATAAATGCAAATGCCTCGGACAGATTGCAATCTAAAGACAGGGTTAGAAGGAATGTAATCTCCTATACTGCATAACTGCAGCACACAGGCAAGCCGATTCAGGAAGAGCAGGTTTCAGCCAACATCCTTCCTAATCACAAGCATTCTTCACCAGCCAGAAACACGTACAAGTTTGTTCCAGTAAGATGTTGTGGATGGAAATCATCATGAAATCATGGTACGGATTGTCTTTTGCATTTCAAATTTTAGGTATCATTTTCTAAGTGGTGACTGAAACATCAGATAATCTCTTATAATTCCATGCAGATCACTAAATTTACAAAGAACGAATAGACTGCAAAGGCTTAATAGCAAATGGACAATATTCATTTGATGACAAAATGTGTGTAGAGGGCCAATATGGCTTATGCTGAAGCTTTCCTATGTCATTCTTACTTTACGGTGAGGATAAAGGATTAATGTGCTTAACTTGCAGTCCTCTCATCAGAGTGGGTTATGCCCAATATAAACAGATGTAAGCCTGCTGGATCAAAATGTGGGGCAGCTTGTCATGTAGGAAAACACTATCCGATGCCATGAAGTGGACATGTTTGAAAGGATTGTTTCTTCCTATTGCTGCGTTACTTTGTTCATTTAAATCCATAATAGCTGACTTCCAGAGGCTCTTAAGAAGTTCTGACGTTTGAGGTCTTAATTTTGAAATACACCAAATGTCCCATGGGAGAGGGAGAAGTAAAAATCCTCTGATAAAAAATCCCTTCTTGCTGTCAGGTCCTATATCATCTCGAAGTACAGATGCTTCAGCCTGTCTGCTTCACCCTCCCACGGCCCTTTTTCTTCTCACTGCAGGGGGACATTCTTCAATCCTCAGCCTCTGGCATGCAGTAAATCTGCCTGAGACCTTCTCTCTCAAGTCTGCCAAGAACTCTCTGTTAGGCAAGACATTGAGATATTTATCAAATCTCAACTTTACATTTTCTTTCTATACTGCTGATGTAGACTGGATGTAGAGTAAAATAAATAACTGGTGTAAAACAATCTACGAGGGCGTTTTATGTCTGGCAGGAAAGCATCTCAAGGGTGAGCTGAGGTGAAGAAGCAACTGTGGAAAGGTGCTAATGGGACAAAAGGATGGGTCTCCATCCAGCTCACTTGCTCCTTTCCTGTGTTCTTCTATGAATTATAAGAAATATTGTCGCTATGCAATAAAAATATATATCTTTTCAGCTCCTGCCAGCATTCCTTAGACTGACATTTACAGCAGTGCAGAACATCAGCTCTCACCTGCACAAATCTGTATCAGATTATTTCTCTTTGGCCATATAAAGGACATATAGAAATATGTGTCAAGACTTGCAGACTGGAGCTGCAACAAAGAAGAAGACCTCTGAATGAGATTGATTTCCCCAATGCAACACTTTTAAAGAAACATTTCATTATAAAGTTAGTCAAACTGGCTCATATAAAGTAAAATGGCAAGATTCCCTGCTGCCTTAAACATGTACTGTATGTTAAATACAAAACACCAAGTCATCAGATTCTGTAGAAATAGCTGAGTGTTCAAGTTTAATTAACTAAAAACAGATGTCTATTCATTTTTCCCTCCAATTTCAACAATGATCACATGGCAAAACTTATGTGAAAGTGATCAGTCATTGTGAGAATAATTATCGTGCCTAACTTGTTTAGCCACAATGGCAAACAGTCACATTTGCCCTCAAGATATTTGTTAATGGAGAACCGGTTGATCCTACAGACTAGTCTAGTTCCACTCTCAAGAGAGGATACTCCTAATAACAAGTTACCCTTGCTTAGAACAAAGGAAGTGGGAGAAGCAGCCAGTGAGAGACATGCTCTAATTTGTTGGTACCCTTACAGCTCATTGAAACAATGCTTCAGTTCTGCTGGAAAGTGGTTCAGTTAAAACTGTCTAATCTATACCTGCATGCCTTTAGTATGTGATAGAACCAATAACAATGTGAAACAAAATGATTTGTTGTTTATTTTACAAAGATATGCTAAAATGTGACCCGTGCTGGCAAAATGAGTCGGAATGCGCACTGCGTCATTACGAGCTACAGCCATGAGAAGTCATAAATCATGACTCTTTCTTTGTTTGCTAGCGGCAAGTCCTGTGAAAACCCCCATGAGTGCCTGGTATCACTGGAAAGCTTAGAAATCATACTTTCTAAAAATACATATGGTTTTGTGGAAGACGTAACTCCTGACCAATTGAACGCGAGTTTTCAACCTAGCCAAAATACAAACAAATCGTCTTTTTCCGGGTCCGTTTTTGCGCACTTCCTACAAACTACATATCATTTTGAAGGTCCTTCAATACAGAATATGGAAATAACGTTACATCAGTTTTGAAAATGCCCTCAAAATGACCCATTTTGCCAGCACGGGTCACAAATAGTATGAACATATTTGTTGGTAACCCTAAAGAGACTATTATTGCATGTTTCAAACTGTTTAACCTTAATTAGTATCATGTTTGCCTTCAAGCTTTTCACCTGCCATTTAGCCTACTTAAAGGGGGAAAAACTACTATTATTACTATTACTACTAACTACTACACACTATGCTACTGTGTAGTTTGGTATCATTGTGTGCACCACACTGAACATGGACCAAAGAAAGCAGAGAGCTGTTTGAGGAGCTCAGAAAGAAAATTTTAGAACCATGTTAAAGGTAAAGTAGCTTCATGTTCCTGTGATGACAAAGTACTATGAAAAAGTATAAGGATCACGAGACTGCCAACCTCCCAGGACATAGACGCAAGAGGAAATGCAACACCAGGTTGACCAGAAGAATAGTGTGTATTGTAGAAAACAAGCCTAAGAAACCATTGAAAATCATTCAAGCTGAAGCTTGGAAAGTACATCACTTTCTGATCACACCATGGAGTGCATTATTTTGAACAATAATGGACTCCATGGAAGAAGACCATAAGGGCTCCACTACCAACAGAAAAACATAAAAAGGCCAGTCAAAATGCATGCTGACAAGCCCCCAAACAGGGGCTTTTTGGCCAGTCACATCAGCTCTATGTTTACAGAAGGAAAAATTAAGCTATAAAAGAAAAGAACACCACACCTACTGTGAAACATGGAGGGGGCTTGGTTTTGTTTTGTGTGACTTACTGTAAAAATGTCTTATAAATTAGCTTTTTGTTTTGTTGTTCTTCAAGATTCAAAGGCTTTATTATCATGTGCACATTAAGAAATGCAACATTTCCTGAGCAATGAAATTCTTATTCTGCTCTCCGAACAAATGCCAAGGTAATAGGTACACAACATACTAATACGGCAAAAACACACCTAATACTAATGGATACTAATAACACACACTATACACACAGTTAGGCAATTAGGACATCTTAGCACACCTTGATACCAAGTACTAATACTAATGAATACTAATAACACACATTTGGCAATTTGGACAGCTAAAGCAGTTAAAGCAGTCAAACTAGAGGAAACAAGAAGAATGAAATTTGAAAGTTCACTGGGTGACTATAGTGGACAGTGGTATATTGATATCAGAGATGATATGAACCTGAGATGGCATAAGCCTATGTACAGTGTGCAAATGAGCAGTAGACAAATTACAAATTAGCACCCAGTGTGAGAATTTCTCTGTAATGATAATACCAGTAGACTGTACATAATAATTATCAGCAGAGATGATATGGACATCAGACGGGGTGAGACTATGTACACTGTGCAAGAAAGAGTTTGTCAGTCTGGCTGTCCTGCATTTCACACTTCTGCTACTCCGGCCTGAGGGTAGAAGTATGAACATTCTGTGCTGGGGGTGGGTGGGGTCCCGGAGGATGGCATCAGCTCTCCTTTGTCCTCTGCGGTGGTAGATGCTCTGCAGAGTGGGAAGTGGAGTCCTGATGATCTTCTCCGCTGTCTTCACCACTCTCTGCTTGTTCTTGTAGAGATGTTAGTTTTCTCTCTGAAATTGTTAGCTTATAAATTTGACATCTGTTTCCATCTGTTTGACATCTAAATTAGCAACTTTTTTGACTGGATTTCAAAAATGTGTTTTTTTTAAAATGTGCACTTTTTTTTCTTGGTCAAAGCCACAATGATCCGCTAGATCCAGGAGCTTTAGCTAACTATAGACCAATCTCTAATCTCCCTTTCATTTCAAAAATCTTAGAAAGAGTTGTTGCTACGCAATTATTTGACCACCTGCAGGGAAATGGTTTACTTGAAGAGTTTCAATCTGGGTTTAGAATCCATCATAGTACTGAAACAGCCTTAGCGAAGGTCACTAACGACCTCCTCATCGCATCTGATAATGGACTGGTTTCTGTACTTGTCCTTTTAGACCTTAGTGCAGCTTTTGATACTATCGATCATAATATTCTACTTGATAGATTAGAACACTATGTTGGACTTAATGGAACTTCGTTGCAGTGGTTTAGATCTTATTTATCTGATAGGTTCCAGTTTGTTCATGTCATAATAATGAGTTTTCTTTCAACTCAAAGCTTAGTCATGGAGTTCCACAGGGATCTCTGCTAGGCCCTACTGTTTTTAGTTTATATATGCTTCCGTTAGGCAACATTATTAGAAAGCACTGTATACATTTTCATTGTTATGCAGATGACACACAATTATACCTGTCAATGAAGCCAGATAGATGATAGTAATCAATTAGCCAAGTTAGAAACCTGTCTTAATGAAATCAAAGCTTGGATGGCTTGTAATTTCCTGCTATTAAATTCAGATAAGACTGAAGCATACCTGTCAAGTGATACGGTTTTGCCATATTTTAATACGGTGAAAATGCAATTTTAGCAAATACGGGCGTATTGCTATTTCTGTACGCCAAAAAGAAAAATACACGGGAAAAAAAATTATTGAGAGTGTGGAGGAACACCTCGTGTGTGACCTCCACAGCGTACGGGGCTGGCAGAGCGCTCAGCGTGAGCAATTATCAGGATCATTATGCAGATGCGCCTCGCACCCTCTTTAGCAACAAACAATGCGAGTGATCAAAAAGAGAGAGAGCAAGAGATATGCAGTCAACTTATATACCCAGCTCAGACAATGCATGCATGGCACATTAGCATCACAGTATACAGTAGGAAAGCATGGACATTTGCATTAGAGTCACTCATATCAGCCGCAGGATTACTGGCGCCGGGATTCCTCTCTGTTCCGGAGGTGCAGGACAGGGCTCGCTCCAGCACACAGCGCTGAGCGAGCCTCGTGATGGAGGATGAATAAAGCACTCTTTTAAACTTCAGTTCACCGTGTCCGCCTGCACTTATTTTGTTCCTCCACAAGAGAACCTAAAATCAACTGAACAGTAATTTGATGCCTGGCGAAATTGAGCGCACCTAACCAAGTTCATCCAAGTGCATTAGTGTAACAAAGCTGACAATTCAATTCAATTCAATTCAATTCAAACGTTTATTTCAAACTCAGGGTTCATATTACAGATAGATAAATAAATAAAGTATATACAGATCAGCAGACACTCGGCGCTCTTGTAACAACAAAAGACATAATGGGCTCAGTGTAAAATGGAACGCCACCACTTCCAGATGCTGGAATGAAGTGTGAGTGACGAGTTGACAATTGCTGATATAAGATGATTGTTACATTCCAGCAGTCTTCTCAAAAAACTGTAAACATTCTTACGTATCAATTCTCCAAAAGACGGAATGTTCACAGACACAAACAGCTTGCTTGCACTCGACCTTCGTGGTACATTTAACAACCTTCTTAGGGAGTTATTATATGCAATGCGGATTTTGTTCCTAACAGCAACATTGCTATTAAACCATAACGGCGAGCAGTACATTGAGGTACAGAAGGTCTTGAACAACATACATTTGACTTCAGGAGAACATCTATGGAAATTACGCAACAGTAAATTGGTTTGAGCGTACAGTTTCCTGAGATGCCTGTTACAATCAGCATTGGTCTTATCAGATTCAATCCACACACCTAGGTATTTGACTTTTTCGACAAAGTTCAAGCTATTACCACAAAGTGACATAACAGGATTCGACGTATTGACGCCCTTTGGTTTGAAAGCCATACACATAGATTTAGTACAGTTGAACAGGATGTCATTTTTTTTACCAAATATTTCACATACAGAAAGGAGATGTTGCATCGCTGCGGTGGATAAACTTAACAAACAGAGGTCATCAGCGTAGAAAATGTGATTTAACAGTGCACCGTTAAAGGAGCCGCCCACATTAGTATTGTTCAACAGTATACTGAGATCATCAACATAGACATTAAACAACAAGGGTGACAGTATACCACCTTGTTTAACACCGTTGGTCACATGAAATTTGGATGAGGTGACATTGCCCCATCTAACAACCATAGACTGCCTTCTGTACCAGTATAGCAGGATGCTAACAATGTAAATAGGGATACCTCGATCGATCAATTTTCTGAACAAACCCCAGTGGTTAATCCTGTCAAAAGCTTTGCTAGCATCTAGGAACGTAGCATAAACACTAGTGGAGTGGCTTCTGAAGTAGTCAACAAATTCATGGAGTAGGTAAACAGCCTTGTCAGTTGAAAGAGCTGATTTGAAACCAAACTGATTGTCGTTTGTCCACAGATAATCCTCAATTCTGTTCAGAAATAAACCCTCTATCAGTTTAGATATAACATTAGCAATAGCTATAGGTCTGTAGTTGTTCATGTCAGAAAGACTGGCACACTTGTTTTTCACCAAAGGAATAATAACAGAGTCCATCAACATGTCTGGCATGTAACCATGAACAAACATACAGTTAAAACACAATGACAACAAAATACACAAGTTGAAATCGGCGTTGATGAGGCATTCACTGGTGAGACAGTCAGGGCCAGCTGATTTGCCTTTCTTAAGAACTTTGATCAGTGAATCAACTTCAACAGGAGTAACAGCAGAGATATCAGAGGCATCAAACATATCGTTGTACAGACGAATATCATGCATAACAGAATCCTTCATTGAAACATTAAAAACTCTTTAATTCCAAGTGTATATATCTAGCTGACAATTAAGAACTATATTCAGAATTATTCTTATTGTGTACTTTCAAATTAAGCAATCTACCTTGTGCTAATGTAAATTTGAAAAATATTGTTTTTTTATTTATTTTATTTGTTTATTATTAATATTATCATTTTTTTAAGTTTATTTATTTTTTATTTTTTTATTTTTTTTTTTTAGTGAACTTGGATTATTTTCACATTACCAAAAAGTTATGGCTCAAGATTGTGTCCATATAAGTGTACATTTGAATAAATATGTTTGAAATAGTTCATGTTGCAATTGTTGTTGTTGTTTTTTTGTTTTTTTTTGCTTCAGTTTTCTTTCATCTGCCGATAAATACAGTTTTTAAGTACTCAGTACAGATGTAAAAGCCCCCCCAATAAGGGAGGCATGAGGTATGCCTTGACAGGTATTGTCATTCTTGTTGGTCCAAAAAACCTTAGAAATACCTTTCCAAATCAAACTTTCAGTTTGGATGCGGTTACTCTTTCTCTTAATAGCTCTGTGAGGAACCTTGGAATTATTTTTGATCAAGATCTGTCCTTCAATTCACATATTAAATTTGTTTCTAAGACTGCCTTCTATCATTTGCGTAATATTGCCAAGATTAGGAGCATCTTGTCTCAGAGTGATGCTGAGAAACTGATCCACGCTTTTGTTAGCTCGAGATTAGGTTAATGTAATTCTTTATTATCAGGCTGTCCTAAAACATCTTTAAAAAGTCTTCAGCTGATCCAAAATGCTGCAGCAAGAGTTTTAACAGGTACTAGAAAGAGAGATCATATCTCTCTGGTTCTGACCTCCCTTCATTGGCTTCCCATAGAGTTTAGAATTAAGTTTAAAATCCTTCTTCTTACTTACAAAGCTCTAAACAATCAGACTCCTTTTTATTTAAAAGATCTGATACTACCGTATTATCCTAACAGAGCACTACGCTCCCAAAATGCAGGATTACTTGTAATACCTAGAATCTCCAAAAGTACAATGGGAGGCAGAGCCTTCAGTTATCAAGCTCCTCTCCTGTGGAACCAGCTGCCAATCTGGATTCGGGAGTCAGACTCGATCTCTGTTTTTAAGAATAGGGCTAAAACCTACCTTTCTGATATAGCCTACAATTAGGAAGGGATCATGTGTTTCTGAACCCTCCCTTAGTTATGCTTCTAATAGGTTTAGTCAGCCGGGGGACCTCCAATAATGCACTGGGCCTCACTCCTTTCTTCACTCTCAATGAAATATATATATTTTTTTTGCTGGTCATTAACATCTGTTTGTTCTCTCCCATAGATTGAGTCCCCATCATGCTGTTTGCTCTCTACATGTCTGTTCTTTTCATCTTCTCTGTCCCCTCACCCCCCAGCCAGTCGCAGCAGATGACTGACCCTCCCTGAGCCTGGTTCTGCTGGAGGTTTCTTCCTGTTAAAAGGGAGTTTTTCCTCTCCACTGTCGCCAAGTGCTTGCTCACAGGGGCTCGCCTGATTGCTGGGGTCTTTCTGCAACTGTGGGGGTTCCCCCTACAGTTGATAGTACTATGAGATGACTGTTGTTGTGAAATGGCACTATATAAATAAAGTTGAATTGAATTGAATTGAATTGAATTGAATGAGCAACAACTATGGGCAAAAGAGTCACATGTTGCTCCAAAGCCACAAGTTGCAGATCCCTGGCCGTAACCACCACTAATAGAGGGGAGAAAACGTTATTTTACAGTAATCAACTTTTTAACACATAAAAGAGTGATACGTACTTTCTCAAGTAACTCCAGGAAAAAGTAAAGCATCCACAAACACAGAAAGTTAGCGTTATGTACATTTTTGTGCTTTTCATTTTTTCCCCATTTATTATGATAAATGACATAAGTGACCATTTGCCAGTCTTTGCACTTATCCATGGCTACACGGGGGCCAATACAGAAAAAAACTTAAAAATCTTTCAGATACAGATCACAAAATGCAATCAGTTCTATTAAAGACGGCCTGCTGCAGCAAGACTGGACAAAAGTCTATGTATCAGATGTAAATGAAGCCTATGACACATTCATGAACATTGTAACTACTCTTTATGAAAAAATTGTCCATTAGTAAAGAAAAAGCTTAAACAGAAATTTGTCGACAAGCCATGGTTAACCAAAGGATTACAAAAAGCGTGTAAAAAGAAAAATTCATTATATAAAGCTTTTCTAAAGAAAAGGACAAAAGAAGCAGAGCAGCGGTATAAAACATACAAAAATAAGTTAATATATACTGTATAATGAGATGTAGTAAAAGAGACTATTACAGTAAAGAACTGGAGAAAAACTGAGATAACATTAAAAATACATGGACAATACTTAACAATATTCTTGGAAATAAAAACAGAAATACAAGATACCCAACCAATCTTAAAAAAAAAAAAAAAAGACTCAAGAGTGTGAATGCAGTCTCACCTGCAGATGAATTTAATAAATTTTTTGTCAACATTGGTCCTAATGTGGCTCGAGAAATACCCATTACGGCATCTACAGGTGATACAATAAGCAAAAACATTGCTATAAAAGACTCCATTTTCATAAAGAACACAGATGAGAGAGAGGTCATTGAAATTGTTAAATCATTTAAAAGTAAAACATCTACGGATTGTGATGGTATTGACATGCTTTTAGTCAAAACTATCATTGAATGCTTAGTGAAGCCACTGATGTATATCTGTAACCTGTCTCTCCAAATGGGTATATTTCCCAGTGCAATGAAAATAGCTAAAGTAATTCTGATATACAAGACGGGTGACAGAGGGGAATTTTCAAACTATAGACTTACTTCACTATTGCCGCAATTTTCCAAGATACTTGACAAAATATTCTGTGACAGAATTGACAACTTCAGACACAAGAGGACAACTGCATTTGCTCTAATGGAATTTATAGAAAAAATATCAACTGCTGTTGAAAATAAAGAGTATTCAGTTGGGGGTATTCCTGGATCTTAAAAAAGCATTTGATACAGTGGATCATAAGTTATTATTATTAAAGAAACTACAAAATTATGGTATTAGGGGGTAGCACTGTCCTGGTTATGTAGTTACTTAAAGAACAGATATCACTCAGTATGTATGTGTTGGTAGCAAAAACTTGCAGTTACTGAAGGTTACTTGCGGAGTCCCACAGGGTTCAGTTTTGGGGCCATTGTTATTCAATATGTATATAAATGATATATGTAAAGTTTTGGAAAAAATCGATTTAATATTGTTTGCAGATGACACTAATTTATTATGCAGTGGAAGCAATTTGGAACAACTTTTGGATACACTCGGAAAGGAATTAGGAAAGCTTAAACTGTGGTTTGATTCAAACAAATTAACGCTCAATTTAAGTAAGACAAAATTTATAATTTTTAACAACCATTACAACAACTCAGTATCTAAACTCAGTGCAAATGGTGTAGAGATTGAAAGGGTATCCGAAATTAAATTTCTTGGAGTAATAATCGATAATAAACTGTGTTGGAAGTCACACATTAATTATATTAAAGGTAAAATATCCAAATCAATCGCAATACTACACAGAGTGAAATATTTGCTGAATCAACCCACACTATATACTTTGTATCATTCATTAATACTCCCATACGTACATGACATATTGTACTGAAGTATGGGGAAATAAGATAAGATAAGCCTTTATTAGTCCCACAATGGGGAAATTCCAGGATTGCAACAGCACAGGAATAGCAACACTCAGAGCAACAATCAAAAAAAACGAGAGCAGCGAATATACATATGTACATATAAATATATAAACACACAGTGCGGAGCACTGTAGCTAGATGGAATAAATATATAAATATACTGTATATACACACAGTGTGGAGGATTGTAGCTAGATGGAATGAACAGCATAACCGTCTACTTAGTTATCCTACATAGTATGAATATGTACCCATACATATTGTCACCCTCCGTAGCGACCGACATTGTCCTAGTTGTATACTGGAGGGGACCATTGTGTAAGTCTATTGCGTCTTTTGCATTCAATACTATTAGGTCGTCATGTTTTTTTTTTTTTTGCTATCTCTGTGAGCAGCCCTGCTTAGGTTATACAGTCTGACAGCCGTAGGTAGGAAGGACCTGCGAAACCTCTCGGTTGCACACTTAGGATGATGTAGTCTGCTGCTAAATGAGCTCCTCAGTGTACATATAATATATATAAAACAAACTTCGGACTTCGTGGACTGGTGCCATCGGAACTGCCTCCAGATCAACGCGAGGAAAATTAAGGAGCTGGTGGTGGACTGCCGCAGGCAAGGACAACCCCTCATAGCACCAGTAAACATCCAGGGAACAGACATTGAGATGGTGACATCCTACAAGTACCTGGGTGTTCATCTGAACAATAAACTAGACTGGTCACACAATACCAACGCACTCTACAAGAAGGGACAGCGCAGGCTGTTCCTACTGAGGAGGCTCAGGTCTTTTGGTGTACAAGGGGTGCTCCTGAAGACATTCTACGACACGGTGGTGGCATCAGCCATCACTTTTGGAGTGGTCTGCTGGGGCAGTGGCATTACAGCAGCCAATAGGAAGAGACTGAACAAACTGATCAAGAAAGCTAGCTCTGTCCTGGGGCAACACCTTGACCCAGTGGAGGAGATAGGAGAGAGAAGAATGGTGGCTAAACTGTCATCTCTGCTGGAGTCCGAGTCCCACCCTATGCAGGACATACTAAATGCACTGAGGAGCTCATTTAGCAGTAGACTACATCATCCTAGGTGCGTGACCGAGAGGTTTCGCAGGTCCTTCCTACCTATGGCTGTCAGACTGTATAACCTAAGCAGAGCTGCTCGCAGAGATAGCAAAAAAAAACGTGATGACCTAATAGTATTGAATGCAAAAGACGCAACAGACTTACACAAATGGTCCCCTCCAGTATACAACTAGGACAATATCAGTCGCTACGGAGGGTGACAATATGTATGGGTGTGGAGAATGTGTTCAAGGATGAGGCTGAGTTTGTTCCTCAGATTCAGCTTTATTCACAGAGCACATCTCCAACAAATCTCAAAGCAAATCAAGAGGAAGTTTTCATCTCACATCAGGGGTTTTATACCCCGGGCACGAAACAGCAGTCACATGGTGTTTGATCAAACATACAGTCACATGGTACTTAATCTCAACCACAAAGTAACCCCTCTGATCTCACACCATTGTCCTCTAGTCTCTGTGGCCCGGAAATCTTCCCCGGTCGTCTCCCGGACACAAAGGCCGAATCTCACACTCCTCTGCTGAATCCCAGAGTCTCAGTCCTCTTTGGTCCATGAGACGTGAAGCACACAATAAACATACAGCAACACATTTGTGGGGAATATGTAACCAACATATGCGCTACAAGACCCCCCCCAAACGTCTAAATGGGACAAACATAACCAGAGACACATGACATCATAACATTACTACACATCAATCCACCAGTTGCTTAACTCTCAGTGTCCTGCCGTATCTGCTGAAAGCCGGCTTTGCTGCTGTCTGCACCTGTGGATTAGAACTGTTAGTCAATCTCTGTGGGAGTCCTGTAGAATGCCCTCTAGGGGGTCTACCACGACGGGGGGCTCTCGCCAACTGCACCTCCTCATCCGCCAAAACAAAAGCAGGTTTGAGTCTGTTAATACAAATCGATTCTTTTCTGCCTCCCAAATCTAGCAAAAAATGCTTCTCTCCTGTTTCCAGCACCTTGTACGGCCCATCGTAAGGCGGGCGCAGGCTGGGGCGACAAGCGTCATGTCTCACAAAATCAAACTCCGCATTTTTTAAAGCCTTCAGCACAAAAACGCGTGGGAAACTGTGATGAACCGGGCCAGGAAGCGTGTTTGATCCAGTGCCGCTCTGCAACAGCTGAGCGGTGGGGCAATTTGGGGCAGGATTATCGGGGAGAAATTCCCCTGGCAAACGGAGAGGCTGTGCAAAAACTAATTCCGCTGGGGAGGCTTGCAAATCCTCCTTAGGTGCAGAACGCAACCCCAATAAGACCCATGGTAACTTGTCAACCTAATTTGTATCCGTAAGCAACGCTCTGAGGGCCGCTTTCAATGACCTGTGAAAACGCTCGCATAAACCGTTAGCCTGGGGGTTGTATGTGGTGGTGCGGTGGATCTTTATCCCTAGGCTGCGGGCCATCGACGACCAGAGTTCGGAAACAAATTGAGGACCCCTGTCTGACGTTATGTCCGACGGAACTCCAAAACGCGCTACCCAAGCTGTTAAAAACGCACGCGACACTTCCTCCGCTGTGGTTGACACCAGAGGAACCGCTTCCGGCCAACGCGTGGTGCGATCCACCATCGTCAAAAGATGTGTGTGCCCCTGTGACGACGGGAGGGGGCCTACCAAGTCGACATGCACATGATCAAAGCGCTTAGCAGGAATGTGAAAAGGCTCCAAAGGAGCTCTAGTGTGCTTGTGTATTTTGGCTCGCTGACACGCTACGCAGGCTGTCGCCCATTCCTTGACCTGTCTGCGCAACCCTGGCCATACAAATTTCTCCCCCACCATTTTGACTGATGCGCGCACCCCCGGGTGCGCCTGAGAATGGATCGAGTCAAAAACGCGGCGGCGCCACGCAGCTGGCACCACGGGGCGCGGCCGTCCCGTGGAGACATCGCAGATTAGGGGAGGCATACTCATTTGCAGCACCCTGTGCTCCAGCCTTAACCCTGTTGGTCCAGACTGGAGCGCGCGCACGTCCGCGTCGCTATCCTGGCCCACGGCCATGGCTGCAGAGTCTGCCCTCGCGTGGTCTGGCGCCGGCACAGCACGCGAGAGGCAGTCTGCCACTACATTACGTTTACCTGCGACATGCTGGATATCGGTGGTGAACTCTGATATCGCGGCCAGCTGTCTTTGCTGCCGGCCCGACCAAGGTTCAGAAATCTTGGCCATCGCAAAAGTCAGCGGTTTGTGGTCCACTAACGCGGTGAAACGGCGCCCTTCCAGCCAGAACTGGAAATGGCGGATGGCCAAATGTAGGGCCAACAACTCCCTGTCGAACGCGCTGTATTTTCGCTCGCTATCGCGCAAGGTTTTGCTGAAAAACGCGAGCGGTTGCCAGGTCCCCGCTACCCACTGTTCAACAACCGCCCCTACCGCTAAATCGGACGCGTCAGTGGTGAGGGCCATGTGGGCTGTTGGAACTGGGTGTGCCAACAAAGCCGCGTTTGCCAGCGCTGTTTTGACTTGAGAAAATGCGCGCTCCCGCTCAGGAGACCATTCGATTTTATTTGTGGGTTTTTGTTTTTTTAGTGCCGCGTACAACGGTTGCATGATCCGTGCTGCATTTGGGAGGAAACGGTTATAGAAATTAACCATTCCCAAAAACTCCTGTAACGCTCTGACCGTTTGAGGTTGGGGAAAATTTGTTATTGTGCGCACTTTATCGGGGAGAGGGACTGCTCCTTCTGGCGAAATGCGATGCCCCAAAAAATCAATCTGCGCTACCCCAAACTGGCACTTCGCTGGGTTAATTATTAACCTGTGTTCTGCCAGCCTCCGGAAAACTGCCGTGAGGTGGTTTTCGTGTTTGTCTTCGGACGTGCTGGCTACTAAAATGTCATCCAAGTAGACGAACACGAAAGGGAGGTCGCGCAGCACCGCGTCCATCATGTGTGGGAACGTCTGCGCGGCCCCCTTGAGTCCAAAAGGCATGCGCAAAAACTCAAAAAGGCCGAAAGGAGTTATTACCGCTGTTTTGGGTATGTCCTGGGCGCGCACTGGAACCTGATGGTAGCCGCGCACTAAATCTATTTTAGAAAAAATGCGCGCCCCCGCCAAATGAACCGAAAAATCTTGAATGTGTGGGATCGGGTAGCGGTCGTGCGCAGTGGCGTTATTCAACCTGCGGAAATCACCGCAAGGTCGCCACGAGCCATCAGTCTTTGGGACCATGTGCAATGGTGAAGCCCAGGGGCTTTTCTAACGTCTGATGATGCCCAGTTTTTCCAGGTTGGCAAACTCCTCGCGCGCTGTGGTCAGTTTAGCTGAGTCCAGGCGCCGAGCTTTTGCAAAAACCGGCGGCCCGGTGGTAGTGATATAATGCTCCACCCCATGTTTGGCTACTGTCGCCGAAAACGTTGGGACTGTTAGTGCTGGGAACTGAGTGAGAAGTGCGTGGAACTTACCACCCACAGTCGTGACGTTGGCTTGTGCAGTTGGCGGTGCCACTCGTGCTGTGCAGGGAATAGACGACGTCTAACCAGACGTCTATTAGCAAGATCAACCAATAAACCATGTGAGCACAAGAAATCAGCCCCTAACATGTTGAAACTGACTGCAGCTACCACAAAAGTCCACTCAAATGAACGACCCTGCAGAGACAGAAGCAGAGTCCTCTCACCAAAGGTCTTAATAGCTAAGCCGTTCGCTGCTGACACTGACACCCGGGGAACCTTGGACGGCATCAGCCGGTCCGCGTAGAAAGGCATGATGAAGCTCATCTGGGAGCCTGTGTCCACGAGGAATCGTTTCCCCGAACGTGCATCCGTCAGGTAAAGCAGCTTGTTCTCTTCCCCGAGGGCCACAGCCGCTACCGACCCTCGGTCTTGGCGTTTCCCGAACGCTTGAAGTGGCACGGCGGGAGGCACTTGTGCGCCCTCTCTGCAAAACGGCGATGATAGAAGCAAAGGATGCCACCCACTCCGTGTCGCTTGGTGCTGACTGCTGCCGTCGTCGGCGCATCTGGTGCTGCAACCACTGGCCCCATCCCATCTCCGGGCGTCGCTCCTAGCTCCGCTACTGCAGCCAAAACTGCGCTCCGCTTGTGGGCGTCGACGAGTCGCTGTGCCTCCTTGCTCAGCCCGTGGTAGTCTCACTTGGCCAACCGGGGTGAATCTGCCAGGGTAACTCTCACCGCTGGCGGCAGGGTTCGGAGGAAAAGGTAGGCGAAGATAAATTCGCAGTCCTCGGAGTCTTTCAACCTCAGCATTTTCACCATCAGGTCTGCGGGTCTGTCGTTCTCTGACTCCGTCAACGCCAGGAGCCCCTCTGCTCACTGTTGCACGGAGGGGGTGAAATGACTGATAAGCGCAGCTTTCAAGGCGCCGTATTTGTTGCTGTCCGGTGGGTGGTTGACCAGATCTTCCACCCTCTGAACTGTGTGGCTGTCCAGCTTCGCCACAACATGGTAGAATCTCGTGTCGTCCTTCGAGATTCTCCGGAGGTTGAACTGCGCCTCGACCGCGCTAAACCAGGAGCGCGGACTATGCTGCCAGAAGTCAGGCCGCCGGAGTGTGGAGGCAGCCATCAGGCTGGTTCAGCCGAGCCCCGCTCGGGAGAATTATTTCTACTCATTCTGAGTCGTAAGGTCACCAGTGTGGAGAATGTGTTCAGGGATGAGGCTGAGTTTGTTCCTCAGATTCAGCTTTATTCACAGAGCACATCTCCAACAAATCTCAAAGCAAATCAAGAGGAAGTTTTCATCTCACATCAGGGGTTTTATACCCCGGGCACGAAACAGCAGTCACATGGTGTTTGATCAAACATACAGTCACATGGTACTTAATCTCAACCACAAAGTAACCCCTTTGATCTCACGCCATTGTCCTCTAGTCTCTGTGGCCCGGAAATCTTCCCCGGTCGTCTCCCGGACACAAAGGCCGAATCTCACACTCCTCTGCTGAATCCCAGAGTCTCAGTCCTCTTTGGTCCATGGGACGTGAAGCACACAATAAACATACAGCAACACATTTGTGGGGAATATGTAACCAACATATGCGCCACATGGGTACATATTCATACTATGTAGGATAACTAAGTAGAATGGTTATGCTGTTTATTGCATCTAGCTACAATGCTCCGCACTGTGTATATATATTTACAGTGGGGTAAAAAGTATTTAGTCAGCCACCAATTGTGCACGTTCTCCCACTTAAAAGATGAGAGAGGTCTCCAATTTTCATCATAGGTATACCTCAACTATGAAAGACAAAATAAGAAAAAAAAATCCAGAAAATCACATTGAAGGATTTTTAATGAATTAATTGGTAAATTCCTCGGTAAAATAAGTATTTGGTCAATAACAAAAGTTCATCTCAATACTTTGTTATATACCCTTTGTTGGCAATGACAGAGGCCAAACGTTTTCTGTAAGTTTTCACAAGGTTTTCACACACTGTTGCTGGTATTTTGGCCCATTCCTCCATGCAGATCTCCTCTAGAGCAGTGATGTTTTGGGGCTGTCGCTGGGCAACACAGACTTTCAACTCCCTCCAAAGATTTTCTATGGGGTTGAAATCTGGAGACTGGCTAGGCCACTCCAGGACCTTGAAATGCTTCTTACGAAGCCACTCCTTCGTTGCCCGGGCGGTGTGTTTGGGATCATTGTCATGCTGAAAGACCCAGCCACATTTCATCTTCAATGCCCTTGCTGGTGGAAGGAGGTTTTCACTCAAAATCTCACGATACATGGCCCCATTCATTCTTTCCTTTACACGGATCAGTCATCCTGGTCCCTTTGCAGAAAAACAGCCCCAAAGTATGATGTTTCCACCCCCATGCTTCACAGTAGGTATGGTGTACTTTCTCCTCCAAACATGACAAGTTGAGTTTTTACCAAAAAGTTCTATTTTGGTTTCATCTGACCATATGACATTCTCCCAATCCTCTTCTGGATCATCCAAATGCTCTCTAGCAAACTTCAGATGGGCCTGAACATGTACTGGCTTAAGCAGGGGGACACGTCTGGCACTGCAGGATTTGAGTCCCTGGCGGCGTAGTGTGTTTCTGATGTAGCCTTTGTTACTTTGGTCCCAGCTCTCTGCAGGTCATTCACTAGGTCCCCCCATGTGGTTCTGGGATTTTTGCTCACCGTTCTCGTGATAATTTTACCCCACGGGGTGAGATCTTGCGTGGAGCCCCGGATCAAGGGAGATTATCAGTGGTCTTGTATGTCTTCCATTTTCTAATAGTTGCTCCCACAGTTGATTTCTTCACACCAAGCTGCTTACCTATTGCAGATTCAGTCTTCCCAGCCTGGTGCAGGTCTACAATGTTGTTTCTGGTGTCCTTTGATAGCTCTTTGGTCTTGGCCATAGTGGAGTTTGGAGTCTGACTGTTTGAGGTTGTGGACAGGTGTCTTTTATACTGATAACGAGTTCAAACAGGTGCCATTAATACAGGTAACGAGTAGAGGACAGAGGAGCTTCTTAAAGAAGAAGTTACAGGTGTGTGAGAGCCAGAAATCTTGCTTGTTTGTAGGTGACCAAATACTTATTTTACTGAGGAATTTACCAATTAATTCATTAAAAATCCTTCAATGTGATTTTCTAGATTTTTTTTTCTAATTTTGTCTCTCATAGTTGAGGTATACCTATGATGAAAATTGGAGACCTCTCTCATCTTTTAAGTGGGAGAACTTGCACAATTGGTGGCTGACTAAATACTTTTTTGCCTCACTGTATATATTTATGTGTACACATATACAGTATATTCACTGCTTTTATTTTCTTATCTTCTAAATTATTGTTCTGAGTGTTGTTGTCCCTGTGCTGTTGCAATCCTGGAATTTCCCCATTGTGGGACTAATAAAGGCTTATCTTATCTTATCTTATCTTAACCTCTTGCACTCCGTTGTACCGCGGGCGGGCAAGTCTCTGCGTCCTAGAGCGCACAAGGGCACTCTCGTGCGCCCTCGTGCGCTCTAGGACGCATGATGGAGATGGTGATGTAGGACATGATGTAGATGGTGATGGCGTCCAAGCGCGCACTGAAAATAAAAGCTGCAGACACAGCCGCGAACAGATTAGTTCATCTGATTGACCTCTCATTCGACTAATAAGAGCCTTGAATTGGGTTTCTGAAACCTTGAAGAACCAATGACTGAAAACCTAGCAAGAAGGACCTGCCTACCAACGCTGTGAATGCAGTGAGCCAATTGAAGCAGAGAAGTTCGCCAGCTGTTTTTTTTAAGGCTGGGTGAAGACAGACTGCTGCAGCGGATCAAAAAAGGACTCGCAGAAAGAACCGTCACAGACCCAGCAGCACGGAGACCACCCACAAATGCAACCTGTGTGACAGCATTCGTGCATCGGCATGTTCGGCCACAGGCGGTGCTTATTTTGTTTTTGTTCCAGCAGAGTAGACGTTATGATTTTCTTCCATGGTCATCATAGACCGACGGAGGCTGACGACGAAGGCTGAGTGACACACACGCCTTCGCCAGTCTTTTTTTAATTACTACTGTTATTTGTTTTGAAAAATCGTTCGCCAAAAACCGCAATCATGGAAGCACAAAACCGCAATAATGGAATTATGTTTTGATCGGGTCGCGAGACCAGAACCATGAGCGGACCAGCGTCGCGTTCGTCTGACAATGAGGAAGAGAAGTTCGCCAGCTCCGCTGCTGCTGTGAAGAGGTAAGGTGTTATAAGCTAAATTATTCTCTATCCCTGAAAATTGTAATCCAAAATGACTTTTGACCGATCGGTAAATTACAACTGTGCGGCGCACGAAGTCTGAAGTTCGTGCGCCGCGGTACATGGTTCATTCGTCGTGTCCAAACCGTGAACGCCGCCCCCCCCCCGCTATTCTTCTGTAGCGAGGGGGGGGAAGCCGCGGTGACTGAGCTGCTGTCCCACATCGCGACATGAGGCTAATCCATCATATAGTGATGGCCGATGTCCATCCTCTGTAGCGGCGGGGGGGGGGGGACAACCCCCCCCCCCCCACACACACACAGACACAGCCCTGAGTGTGACCTTTCATTAGAGCCCAAAATGAAGCTTCTACATTGAAGCATTCAAAAGTTACAGACGTTTTTCCAAACTGTGCCACAAAACGCCTGGGAACAACCTGACAAAAAAGCTGTGTAATATATTCATTTTTTGTGGTATTGTTACAAAATTTGGACCTCAGCTGGATAACACTTGGTTCTACATTTCTGTTGCATTTTCCAGCCCGGATCTGAAGCTGTGTGTTATTTGCAAGCATTTGTATCCAAAAAAACACCCAGGCCAAATTTATTTTCTTCAAGTTCACTATGTTTAGATGACTGTAACTCAGTGGCCGGAGCACTTAGAGAGATTGTGACTGTTTTGCCAAAAAATTCAAAGTGTTTTCTTTTAAATGAGACCAACCGCATGAAGATGCTGCAAAGGGTTGAAGAACAGCTTTCAATTTACTTTGGGCACGCTATTTTTTGGCGTTTTTAGGGAAATTGACCGGAGTGCAAGGGGTTAAATTAAAAGCTCTCAAGTTGAAAGATCTGGTTGACTTTAAAACTGCAGTAATAATGTTTAAAGTGAAGAATCTATCACTGCCCGCAAATATCCAAAAGTTGTTCCAAATAAGGGAGAAACAATATCATTTCAGCAGAACATGTATATTTCAAAAACCTTTAGTAAGAACTACTACCAAACAACACTGTGTCTCAGTGCAAGGAGTCAGATTGTGGAACGCTTCTGGACCTGAATTAAAATCATGTACAACGCTTGGACAATTTAAAACAAAAACTAAAGAAATACTCCAAACATATATACAAGATGACATGTAAAATCACATAAGAATTATCAAATTCAGTCTGTGTTGTGCTGTTGCTTAGTTTTTTTTGTCACGTTTTGTCTCAGCTTTGTTCTGAATTGTAATCACTCTTGTTTTGTTTTTCTTTTGAATTCTTGGATGGAATATGGGTGGGCAATATAAGCTGCGGCTTCAGCCATCACCCATTTCGGATAACTTATGTTGAACTGTATAATCAGAGGAGTTATTGTTTAATTTGACCTTGTTAGATTTTTTCCCCCTTTGTTATATTATTCTGTTCCTTTCTTTTAATCTTTACTTTTAATCTATCCGAAATAAAGATTCCTTCATTCATTCATTCATTCATCATGTTTCAGAACACACAAGCTTATGCATAATTAATTCATTTCAAAAGGTTCCAAAGGTAGAATTATTTAGTAGAATTATGATGAAATTGTTAATGAAAGGTATATTGTTTCCATTACATTGCTATGCTGTATTATATTTTACAGTGCATTTGTCAATTTGTTTATTAAGTCCTTGGTGGGCATTATTTACTCAAGTCACCCACCTTACACATAATAACAGACAAAATTCAGTTACAGTAAGACTCAATTGAGAGCTGCCATGTGTTTGCACTGTGGGAGGAAACCAGAGCCCCTGGAGGGAGCCCACACAGACATGGAGACAACAGCCATCCTCACAGAACGGCCCTACAGATCTCCTGTATACAGCATTTTCAAAAGCAACACCAATCCACCGCAGTGCTGTGACCCAAACCACATCTCACATAAGCTGGGCTCCATTTCATGACCAAGACAAATCTCAGCAACTTACTCTGGAATCTTTTGAATCCACACCCAAACCGTGAACAACGACTTGCATGTGAAAAGTTTTTTATAGGGCATGCCCAGCTACAGCACAACATGTCTGGCAGTCATGAAGGGCACAACCACCCCAAAAAGCCCTGCTGTCTTGTTCCGCTGCCAAGCCATAATAACAGCAAGTAAGGTTGGGGAGGCTCGTTAACTTTAATCTAGGAATTACACTGTGGCACCAGGGAGAGGGAGGACGTGTACTGTTGTATGCTTGCACACAGGGGCTGGAATTACACATTTACCACACAGGGGGGCTGGTATGGCTTTGAACTACGCAGAGGGAAAGTGATGGTTCATGCACTTCACAAAGAGCCACATAATACAGCCTTCAAAATCTACACCACTGGGCACTTCTTCTGAGACTGTGGAAGAATATTCAGTTAGTTAGTCTCTACCTCCATCATGTGGCCAAAATGCAATATGAAAACTTTTGTTTCGGTTGAGTGAGAATTGGAAACAATATAAGGGATTTATAAATTATGTTTTGATCATTTAACTCCAGCAGTTTGGTCACTCTGTTACATTTGGTTTGGTTATCGTCAGTGTCAATTTGTCTCTTTAATTTTTTTTTTGTTCAGTCAGAAAGTAATGAAAAGTTTGTGGGTCAATTTATCAAATGGATGGGATGTGACACAAGGAATAAACCCATTACTTTCTGGTGTCGATCTGGATTTTATCAAAATCCAAAGTGTTGCACTGACATATTAATACAAGTCTGAGTGTAAGTTTAAGTAAAAAAAAAAAACAAAAAACATGTAGTCAGAGTATTGCAGCATGACATTGTAACTTGAGAGAGCATCCAGCATTGTACATCAAGAAAAAACAGAAGCTATTTAGGTGGAGAACAAGACAGGGAGTGGACGGTAGCAAAAGAAGCCATGCAATAAAAAGAAACATGCTGCAAAAACAGAAAACATTTCCAAATAAAGGGGCAGTCATTATTTCAGAAGCAGAGTAAATAAGACTGTGGATATACTGTAGTTGAGATATACTTTATGTTGCAGTTACGTATATATTTTAAGTGATATTAAATAAGAATTACAAAAATGTCATTCTTTTTTGTGTGCATTTTACTGGCTGCTGACCTTTGTTAGGGTCTGATCTCACACTGGAAACAGGCTTTAAGTGAATCACATTTACCTCTGCCAGGGAGGTAATGTGATTGGGCCAGTTTGTCTGTTAGCAGGATTTTGCCAAAAGAAAAAAAAACAAAAACAAAAAAAACCAAACAAACAAAAAACACTTGATGGATTTTGATGAAATTTTTACCACAAGTGGCCCTTGGGCTGTGAGTGAACCCATTACATTTTGGAGGTGATCCAAGAGTGCATACCTCTGTCAAGACCCTAGCTTGGATAGATAGATAGATAGATACAGTAGATACTTTATTGATTCCAAACTGGGAAATTACAGTATAATAGCAGCATGAAACAGTAGACGATCAAAACGATAGAAACACACACAGCATAATAGAAAAAGGAATTACCCAGGGAAAGCAAAACTACCTAGACAACTTTATATACACTACCGTTCAAAAGTTTGGGGTCACCCAGACAATTATTTTGTGTTTTCCATGAAAAGTCACACTTATTTACCATCATGAGTTGTAAAATGAATAGAAAATATAGTCAAGACATTGACAAGGTTAGAAATAATGATTTGTATTTGAAATAATAATTTTTTCCTTCAAACTTTGCTTTTGTCTAAGAATCCTCCATTTGCAGCAATTACAGCATTGCAGACCTAACATGATTGCACAAGGGTTTTCTAATCATCCATTAGCCTTCTGACGCAATGAGCAAACACATTGTACCATTAGAACACTGGAGTGATAGTTGCTGGAAATGGGCCTCTATACACCTATGTAGATATTGCACCAAAAACCAGACATTTGCAGCTAGAATAGTCATTTACCACATTAGCAATGTATAGAGTGTATTTCTGATTAGTTTAAAGTTATCTTCATTGAAAAAAAGTGCTTTTCTTTCAAAAATAAGGAAATTTCTAAGTGACCCCAAACTTTTGAACGGTAGTGTACATCGCAGATGAATAGATGATAACCTGTATATACGTATACAGTGCATCTGGAAAATATTCACAGTGCTTCACTTTTTCAACATTTTGTTATGTTACAGCCTTATTCCAAAAGGGATTAAATTCATTTTTTCCTCAAAATTCTACACATAATACCCCATAATGACAACGTGAAAAAAGTTTTTCTGAAATTTTTGCAAATTTATTAAAAATAAAAAACTAAAATCACGTGTACATAAGTATTCACAGCCTTTGCTCAATACTTTGTTGATGCACCTTTGCCAGTAATTACAGCCTCAAGTTTTTTTTGAATATGATGTCCCAAGCTTGGCACACCTATCTTTGGGCAGTTTGGCCCATTCCTTTTTGCAGCACCTCTCAAGCGCCCTCAAGTTGGATGGGAAGCGTTGATGCACAGCCATATTCAGATCTCTCCAGAGATGTTCAATTGGATTCCAGTCTGGGCTCTGGCTGGGCCACTCAGGGACATTCACAGAGTTGTTCTGAAGCCACTTCTTTGATATCTTGGTTGTGTGCTTGGGGTTGTTGTCCTGCTGAAAGATGAACCGTTTCCCCAGTCTGCGGTCAAGAGCGCTCTGGATCAAGTTTTCATCCAGGATGTCTCTGTACATTGCTGCATTCATCTTTCCCTCTATCCTGACTAGTCTGCCAGTTCCTGCTGCTGAAAAACATCCCCACAGCATGATGCTGCCACCACCATTGGCATGGTTATGAACGGTGCCTGGTTTTCTCCAAACATGATGCCTGGCATTCACGCCAAAGAGTTCAATCTTTGTCTCATCAGACCAGAGAATTTTATTTCTCATGATCTGAGAGTCCTTCAGGTGCCTTTTGGCAAACTCCAGGTAGGCTGCCATGTGCCTTTAACTAAGGAGTGGCTTCCATCTGGCCACTTTACTATACAGGCTTGACTGGTGGATTGCTGCAGAGATGGTTGTCCTTCTGGAAGGTTCTCCTCTCTCCACAGAGGAACACTGGAGCTCTGACAGAGTGACCATTGGGGTCTTGGTCACCTCCCTGAATAAGGCTTTTCTACCCCGATCGCTCAGTTCAGACGGCCGGCCAGCTCTAGGAAGAGTCCTGGTGGTTCCGAACTTCTTCCATTTATGAATGATGGAGGCAACTGTGCTCATTGGGACCTTCAAAGCAGCAGAAATTTTTCTGTACCCTTCCCCAGATTTGTGCCTTGAGACAACCATGTCTCGGAGGTCTGCAGAAAATTCCTTTGACTTCATGTTTGGTTTGTGCTTTGACATGCACTGTCAGCCTTATATAGACAGGTGTGTGCCTTTCCAAAGCATGTCCAAACAACTGAATTTACCACAGGTGTACTCCAATGAAGCTGTAGAAACATCTCAAGGATTTATTTATTTATTTATTTATTTAGCGAATGCAAAGTCCTTAAGCCAAGCAGTTGCCTCCTGGTTTGCTGTATGGAGGGTGTGTAATCCTCCTTCCAGTCTTTGGAGCGGGCAAACCTCTATGATGTGTTCCATTGTTTGCTCCTCTCCACATGCGCACAGTGGGCTAGGGCTACTGCCCCATCTGTGAAGGCTGGCCAAGCAGGGGCCATGTCCAGTCCTGAAGCGATTGAGTGTAGACCACTGTCTCCTTGGGAGGTTGGTGCCCGGGACCTGTTGGTTGGGGTTTATTACCAGCTGTTTGTTTGGGACCTCCTTGGTCTCCCATTCCTCTTGCCAAGCTGTCTGGATGGTAAAGTCAGCTGGGGGGGGGGGGGGTTTCCAAATCGGCCGTCTGGATGAAAGTCGGGCAGTGGGTGGGGTGTAGATATCTGTGTGGATTGGTAAGTGAGGAAAATCTTTAACTTTTTGGAACATCCTTTGAGTTAATGCTGCTCGCCGGATGTGTGGAGGGGCTATGTTTGACAGTACGGAGAGCCAGGGGAGTGGTGTTGAGCGGATTGTTCCAGTTATAGTTCTCATGGTTGAGTTGAGCTGGGTGTCTACATGGTGTGTGTAAGATGACCTGGACCAGACAGGGGCACAATATTCTGCTACAGAGTATGAAAGGGCCAGTGCTGAGGTGCGCAGGGTGGAGACTGCCGCCCCCCATTTTGCACCAGCGAGCTTGCAGAGCAGGTTGTTTCGTACCTTCACCTTAGCAGCCGTCCCCTTTAGATGTTCCTTGAAGGATAAGGTCCTATCAAGGGTCACTCCAAGATAAGTTGGATTTGGGGCATGCTTAAGCTTGAGTCCGCTCAGGTGGATGTTTAGTTCTCTGGCAGCTTTTGCATTGTGGAGATGGAATACACTGGAGACGGTTTTTGCTGGGCTTGGTTTTAGGCGCCAGATTTTGCAGAACTGGTCCAGTTTGGCAAGATCTTCCGTGAGCACCCGTTCCAGTGGTTCAAAGTCTGGTGCTTGGAATGCCAAACAGATGTCGTCTGCATAGATGAATTTGCGGGATTTTGTAGTAGGCAGGTCGTTTATGTAGAGGTTGAACAGAGTTGGAGCTAGAACTGAGCCTTGTGGGAGTCCGTTTTTCTGCATTCTCCATGCACTTGTGTTCTGACTGAGGTGGACTCTGAACCTTCGGTTGGTCAGCAGGGTTTTTATAATTGCTGTTGCCCAAGCAGGGATCGCCTTTATAAGTTTCAGGAGGAGGCCTTTGTGCCAGACCGTATCATAGGCGGCTGTAAGATCGAGAAACACAGCCCCTGTCTTCAGTCTGCTCTCGAAGCCATTTTCGATGAAGGTAGTTAGGGCCAGTACTTGTTCTCCTGTACTGCGGTCCTTGCGGAAACCTGCTTGATCCACACTTAGAATATCCTCTATTTCTGGGGAAATGCGTTGCAGTATTAGGCGCTCCATGATTTTGTAAGGAACGCTGAGTAGGGAGATTGGGCGGTAGCTTGCTGGTAGTTTGTGGTCTTTGCCAGGTTTTGGGATGGCAATGACCTTTGCTGTCCGCCATTTCTTTGGGATCGAGTTTGTTTGTGTGATCCTTGTGTAGAATTGTGTCAACCAGGTTAGGGCTTGGGGGCCAAGATTTTTCATGAATTCTGGGAAGATGTTATCGTATCCTGCTGCCTTTCCACATTTCAGGCCCTGTAGGACTTTCTCCAGTTCAGCAGCCTTGAAGGGTTCAGGGTTCGTTTCCTCTACAGGCATTTTTTGGTGTTTTTTTAGCTCAGTTGTAACTGCTCTTCTGGTGTCTTTGTCTTGGGGTGCTTTGGCGATAGTCAGTAGGTGGGATGCAACTTGGTTGGGTGTGACGGATGCTCGGCTTTGGCTAGGGGGCTTCTGTGCAGCTCCTAGGCGACGGATGAGGCTCCAACATTTCCTGCTAGAGTGGGTAAAGCTCCGGTCAGCAACTGTCTCCTCCCATTTCTTTCGCCGGGCTGTATTTAGCGATTCAGTGAGATGGTCTGCTATCTCTGGGTCCCCTGATGTTTGATAGGATTGTAGGAGGGCAGCACTTTCTCCGTCCAAACATGGGACATAGAGGGGTCGGTAGCCTCGTGGGATTGCAGTATGGGCAGCCTTGAAGATTGTGCTGCAGAAGCGGTTGTATGCTTCATCTACAGTGATGGTGTGGAGTGGGATGGTAACAACGCTCCGGTCCAGAGTTTCACTGAATTTCTTCCAGTTGGCTTTGCGGAAGTTCCAGCGCATCTTCCTTGGGCTGTATATGACTGGAAGTTGTAGGCCAATGTGTACAAGCAGGGGCCGGTGTTGGCTGTGTGGAAAATCATCAAGAATGAGGATCTGTGTAGGATATGGCTCCCCATTCAAAGAGCTGACCCAACACAGGTCAGGAGAATAGTCCTTCTTCCACCTAGCAGAGTGGAAGGTTCCTCTTTGTTTGGGGTCGTATATCAAAGCGAGGTCATTTCTGGATGCCCAGTCTGAAAGTGCCTCCCCATCACTGTCCACTGCTGGGTACCCCCAGTCAGGGTGATGGCTGTTAAAGTCCCCCACATAGATGGCAGGGTGGGGTAGGGTGGGTAAGACCTGCAGATCCCAGTTGGCATTAGGGGGCTTGTACACATTGACAATATGGAAGCCACCAATGATTATGGTGTCTGAGAAATGTGTTGTTATCAGGTGATTTGCTTCAACTATGTCAGAACGCACATAGGTGGCACGTCCATGATTAGCATGTAGAACATAGCACAGGAGGTCAAAGCCTTTGATGGTGAAGCGGCCAGCTTCCTCTGTGCCAATATGAGTCTCTTGGAGGCAGATTACATCAATCGAATGTTGGAAAGCGAGGACTTCGATAAGGCTTGGGGGCAATGGATCAGCGTTCTCGTCGCGCCCTCCGCCAGTACCCGGGCTCGCCTGGGGAAGCTAATGATCCTACCAGGAGACTAAATTTGAAGAGACGACGCCTCTGTGCCAAGTCAAAGAAGAATCCTAGTCACAGTCCTAAAGCCGAAAGCAAACAGCCCCAAGAGCACTTTGTGGTAGGATCTGCCCTTCGCATATTACAACTAAACGTTGAAGGCCTATCTGCAGCCAAGCGAAGCCTTATCTCAAGGATAATCAGTGGAAACAGGATGCACCTGAGCTCAATTCTGAGCTTCATGGCAAAGGCTGTGAATACTTATTTACATGTGATTTCTTAGTTTCGTATTTTTAATAAATTTACAAAAATCTCAAAAAAACTTTTTTCACATTGTCATTATGGGGTATTGTGTGTAGAATTTTGAGGAAAAAAATGAATTTAATCCCTTTTGGAACAAGGCTGTAACAAAACAAAATGTGGAAAAAGTGAAGCGCTGTGAATACTTTCCGGATGTACTGTACATGGATCGTACTAGCTGTACAATGCAGGACTATTAGGCACAGGGAGAAATCTGAGGTATCAATTAGACTGTCAGGTGCAGTATGGCAGTATTGCTACGACCAAGATTAAACATTAGAGTGAGTTATTGTACAGTGAAATGGCATGTGGCAGGAAAAACTTCCTGTACCTAACCGTTCGGCAGCAGAGCTGTAGCAGTCTGCTGGAGAAAGTGCTCCGCTGTCTGAACAAGCCCATAAACAGCGCATCTGTATTGCACAGATGCACACACAAACCAAGGGAGGAAGGGATGAACGGAGCTTTGGTAGAGGTATGTGCTCTCTGAGTGCCTTCTAATTCAACCTGCATTCTGTTTTTATTGTCTTGTATATATTTTTATATGTTTTTTTTCTCTTTTGATTTGGACCTAGAGCGTTAATAAATCTTGATTGATTGACTAACTGAAACAGCGCCTTCAAATAGTTGTGGAAAATAACCACAGACAAGGCAAGTAGAGCAAACAGTGGTAAGCAGTGGAAACAGCACCTTCTTATGGTAAATTTTGAAGTGATCCAGTTTTTAAAATGTTTTAGTACCCTTACACTAACCCCAATCAAACCCAAACCATTATAGTAATTCTTTAAAATATACACAAAGAATAAAAAGAAAGAGGATCAGCCCACCAAAATTTCCCAGCTTTTTTTTTAACACTACAAAGAAAAAAGTGTCAGAATAACAAAATACAATTCTGTTAGATATTTTTCCCAGGGCGAATCTGTCACACTTTTTTTTCACAAACAGAAGCAACAGCCTAATAATATTGGACATCAACATTAAGGGTAGGTTGTTTTGGTAAAGAAGTAAAGAGGGGGAGAATGGCAACTACAGTATATAGGGACCTACAGTCGTGAAAAAATTAGGACACCCTGTGTCCTAATTTTTGCCTGTTTTTTTTTTAAACATATTTGGACATATGGATATTTAATATTGATGTTAAAAATAATGGGAGATTCATGTAATACAACTAAACAATTAAAAATGAATTAAAGACTTTTTTTCAAATTTTCTGTAAAATGTAATTCTAAACACATAGTGAGGAATAAATCAGGACACCCCCTATCTTTTTTTAGGACCCCCCCACATTCATTCCCACTTAAAATGGCTAAAATAAATGTTAACAAAATGCAAATAAAAACAAAAACAAGGACAGATATACGGTGCATCCAGAAAGTATTCACAGTGCTTCACTTTTTCCACATTTTGTTTTGTTACAGCCTTGTTCCAAAAGGGATTAAATTCATTTTTCCCCCTCAAAATTCTACACACAATACCCCATAATGATAATGTGAATTTTTTTTTAGATTTTTGCAAATTTATTAAAAATAAAAAAACTAAGAAATCACATGTACATAAGTATTCACAGCCTTTGCCATGAAGCTCAAAATTGAGCTCAGGTGCATCCTGTTTCCACTGATCATCCTTGAGATGTTTCTACAGTTTAATTGGAGTCCACCTGTGGTAAATTCAGTTTATTTGGACATGATTTATAAAGGCACACACCTGTTTATATAAGGTCCCACAGTTGACAGTGCATGTCAGAGCACAAACCAAGCATGAAGTCAAAGGAATTGTCTGCAGACCTCTGAGACAGGAGTGTCTCGAGGCACATATCTGGGGAAAGGTACAAAAAAATTTCTGCTGCTTTGAAGGTCCCAATGAGCACAGTGGCCTCTATCATCCGTAAATGAAAGAAGTTCGAAACCACCAGGACTCTTCCTAGAGCTGGCCGGCCGTCTGAACTGAGCAATCGGGGAAGAAGGGTCTTAGTCAGGGAGGTGACCAAGACCCCAATGGTCACTCTATCAGAGCTCCAGCATTCCTCTGTGGAGAGAGGAGAACCTTCCAGAACGACAACCATCTCTGCAGCAGTCTACCAATCAGGCCTATATGGTAGAGTAGCGAGACAGAAGCCACTCCTTAGTTAAAGGCACATGGCAGCCTGCCTGGAGTTTGTCAAAAGGCACCCGAAGGACTCTCAGACCATGAGAAACAAAATTCTCTGGTCTGATGAGACAAAGACTGAACTCTTTGGCGTGAATGCCAGGCATCATGTTTGGAGGAAACCAGGCACTGCTCATAACCATGCCAATGGTGGTGGCAGCATCATGCTGTGGGGATGTTTTTCAGCAGCAGGAACTGACAGACTAGTCAGGATAGGGGGAAAGATGAATGCAGCAATGTACAGAGACATCGTGGATGAAAACCTGCTCCAGAGCACTCTTGACCTCAGACTGGGGCGACGGTTCATCTTTCAGCAGGACAATGACCCTAAGCACAAAGCCAAGATATCAAAAGAGTGGCTTCAGGACAACTCTCTGAATGTCCTTGAGTGCCCAGCCAGAGCCCAGACTTGAATCCAACCGAACATCTCTGGAGAGATCTGAAAATGGCTGTGCACCAATGCTTTCCATCCAACCTGATGGAACTTGAGAGGTGCTGCAAAGAGGAATGGGTGAAACTGCCCAAAGATAGGTGTGGCAAGCTTGTGGCATCATATTCAAAAAAAAACTTGAGGCTGTAATTGCTGCCAAAGGTGTATCAACAAAGTATTGAGCAAAGGCTGTGAATACTTATGTACATATGATTTCTTAGTTTTTTTTATTTTTAATAAATTTGCAAAAATCTCAAAAAACTTTTTTCACATTGTCATTATGGGGTATTATGTGTAGAATCTTGAGGAAAAAATGAATTTAATCCCTTTTGGAATAAGGCTGTAACATAACAAAATGTGGAAAACGTCATATTCAGGTGAGTGCACACCCCCTCTGACCTGTTTCCCCGGCTCCGCAGGTAATTACTGCACCTACGTGAGTGGACGCACCTGACACCTCCTCATTGCCAGTGCTTATAAGGACCATCAAGCGGAGACTTCAGCGCTGGCTCGTTTGGGTATACTGCCGCAGTAAAATGACAAAGCTAAGTAATTTTGTGTGTGAGGTGAATTCTCGCCATTCACCCTCTCTCTCTTCCCCTCTCTTCCAGGTTGCTGCCATTTGTGGGGTGCGTCTCCAGGGATTGTTGTGTGCTCACCTGCCCCATCATCCTCACCCTGCTGCAGCTGCTGTTCTCCACCCGGACATACACTTCCCAGCTCTTTCCCTCTCAACTCCCCACCAGTGTCACCCTGCTGGTTCGTCTATTCTCGCTGGGTTTTTCTGTCTGGATTTTCTGCTCGGCTCACGTAAGTGGCCAATTTGTATTCTCCACCTCCCTCTCTCCCTTCTCCTGTTAACAGCTCTTGTCTCTCTCCCCACAGGCTGCTTTCCTCTGGTGAGTGATGTTTTCCTGAGCTGTGCTCCTCTTCTTGAAATTTAATAAACTGTTTAAACGTGCTTCCAGTGTTATGAGTGCCTTTCTCTGGTGTTGCATTCCGCTCGTGGGCTGATCATACACTAAATATGACAGAACGAGCCAGCCAGAATGCAAGCTCCGTGAATGCAGCAGCAGCGGAACACTCCGCTCTCCATTGCCTAGACGCCACTGAGAGGCAGGTGGCCGTGCTCACGCAACAGCTGCAAACAATTACGCTGCAGCTGAGCACGGTCACTGAACATTTGGCTCACGTCTCCCTTGGGCCCCCCCTCCGCTCCACCTACCACCCCAGTTTCTTCAATCGTACGCCGTACCACGTACCGTTCCCCCGCCTGTTCCGTACCAGGGGAGGTGGGGAAATGCAAGGATTTTCTGTGTCACGTACGGCTATACCTGGGCCAGGTGGGACGGGAGTATCCGGATGAAACTTCCAAAATTAATTTTTTGAACCTCCTGCTCCGGGACCGGGCTCTTAGTTGGGCTCAGTCCGTTCTTGACAGCCTGGGGGGGTCTGATTACACCTTTGATCAATTTGTGGCAAAGTTTTCCCGCACTTTTGACCGTACTGAGAGTGAGGGGAACATAATGAGCCGCCTGCTGTCTCTCCGCCAGGGAAGTCAGTCCGTAGCTGACTACTCAATAGAGTTTCAGGTCGAAGCGGCAGACTCTGGATGGAACGAAGTTGCATTACGCAGCGCCTTCCTCAATGGTTTAAACCCTCACCTCCGCCACGACCTGGCGGTTTACACTGTTCCCTCCTCTCTGGACGGTCTTATTGATCAGGAAGTCGGTTTGGATAACCGGTACCACGAGCGCGCAAAGGAGTGGAAATCCTCCTCTTGCCCATCCTTTGCGCGGGTGCCCATTTTGGCTACTGACACAGGGGGCACCGACCCTTCCTCCAAACCGATGGTGCTCGGCCGGTCTCGGCTGACTCCGGAGGAGTGCCAGTGGCGGAGGAGGACTGGCACGTGCATGTACTGTGGCTCTTTAAAACACAGACTGGACGACTACCCCCTGGCGCCAAAAGACGCGGCCCGTCAGTAGCCGTGGGGGGTCTGACGGATGGGACTCACTTTCATCCCCCCAATAATTTCTCTAATTCGGCCCTTATCCAATTGCCGAGGGTTGAGAGGAGGGTTAGATAGATAGATAGATACATACTTTATTTCGAACAAAAAAGTAAAACAAAAACAAAACAAATGACAAGTGCAATAAAGTAACAGTATACAGTGTTCGAAAGGGAGAAGGAAGAAGTGAACACTTATTAATTCCAACTCCTCTTTTCCATAAATACAACCCATGTGAAATATATACAAATTACCACATTTAAGACCCCAAGTAAACAATTAACTATATTTTGTACATATCAACATTAACACCCATCCATCCCAATATACATCCAGTCCATACATCAAAACCAGCCCCAAACAACACAGATATACACAGTGCTGTCCCACCTACCATTCCATAGTGTCCCAGAGTGAGCATAGTGAATCGTACATATAAATACTACCCTTCTAACATATATTCTTTCAGCAAATAATGTTTATACCTATTTTTGAATTGATTTCTGTTTGTACATAGTTTCAGTTCCGGCTCCAGACTGTTCCACAAATCCACCCCACAGACAGATATGCACATACTTTTCTTAGTTGTTCGTATCTTGGGTTACAGTGTTATTGGATTCAGGGGCAGAGCAGAATTTGCTCTCCCCCCAGCTCATTCGGGAGATGGGTATTCCACTTCTAACTTGCCTAATCCTGTGAATGTTACCACCCTATTGGGCCAAAGAATCGCGTTAGTCTTGGAACACACGCCACCGATCTCTGTCCTTTCTGGGAACCACCGGGAGGAATTATCGTTTGTCATTTTCCCCAATTCATCCTCCTCAGTGGTTCTGGGTTATCCTTGTCTCCGGAGGCATAATCCCATCATAAACTGGGCACAAAACTCCATTTCCTCCTGGAGTCCATTTTGTTTGGCATCATGTTTAAGTTCGGCCGAGTGTTCACCATCTCTGCCCATTTCCTCCCCTCCGGTTGAGCCCCCGGATCTCACCCTCGTACCCGAGGTCTACCATGACCTTGGGGAGGTCTTTAGCAAGTCAAGAGCGCTCTCTCTTCCACCTCACCGCTCTTACGACTGTGCTGTAGATCTCATCCTGGGTGCGCGGCTGCCATCCAGCTGGCTTTATAGCATCTCTGGTCCAAACAAGGAGGCAATGGAGAGATACATTAAAGACTCGTTGAGTGCCAGCCTCATTCGGCCCTCATCCGCTCCTCTTGGGGCAGGTTTCTTTTTTGCTGGAAAGGACTTATCTCTGCGCCCGTGCATTGATTACCGAGAGCTAAAAGCGATTACAATTAAAGACAATTAAAGGTGTTTTCCAAGCTTGATTTGCACAATGCATATCATTTAATCTGTATTCGCAAAGGAGATGAATGGAAGACGGCCTTTAAAACTCATCTGGGGCAATTTGAGTATTTAGTTATGCCCTTTGGGCTCACCAACGCTCCTGCCGTCTTCCAGCGCCTCATTAATAACGTCCTTTGTGATATGGTGAATAAGTTTGTTTTCGTCTACCTTGACGATATTCTCATTTTTTGCCGCTCGCCAGAGGAACACAAGATCCATGTTAGGGCTGTGTTACAACGGCTCTTGGAGAACCAACTTTATATGAAAGTGGAAAAGTATGAGTTCTCCACCAGCTCCACCTTCTTCCTGGGGTTTATTGTGGCGGAGGGGGAGCTGAGAGCCGACCCTGCCACGGTGAAGGCTGTGCTAGATTGGCCTACACCCCACTCCCGCAAGGAGCTTCAGTGCTTCTTGGGGTTTGCGAACTTTTATCACAGGTTCATCAGGAACTATAGTGGGATAGCACAGCCTCTTACACAGCTGACCTCCATTAAGGAACCATTTCTCTGGTCCGAGGCAGCAGAACAGGCTTTTTCCAAATTGAAGAGCCTGTTCTCGAAAACTCCAATCTTGGCTCAGGTCGACCCTCAGCCCCAGTTCACCCTGGAGGTGGATGCTTCTGACTCGGGGGTGGGCACTTTCCTCTCACAGCGCTCGACCTCCAACCAGAAGCTCCACTCATGTGCGTTTTTCTCTCGGCGGCGAATTACAACATAGGGGATTGAGAGCTCCTTACCTTTAAATTGGCCCTGGAGGAGTGGAGACATTGGCTGGAGGGAGCGGTCCATCCCATAGTCGTGTGAACCAACCATAAGAATCTTGAGTACCTCCAGTCGGCCACCGACTAAACGCCAGGCAGGCCCGCTGGGCTCTATTTTTTCTCAGATTCAATTTCACCATCACATACCGGCCTAGTTCACTTAACATCAAACTGGACACTCTCTCCCGCCAATTTTGCTCTGATCATGCAGCCCCCCCCGTCCCTCTTCCCAGCCTATTATTTCGCCTTCCTGCATCCTCAGAGCCCTTACCTGGGATATCGAGCAGAGGGTCCGACAGGCCCAGTCTCTGGAACCTGAACCAGCAGGGGGCCCGAGAAACCGCTTGCTTGTGCCTGCCGCCCTCCGCAGTAATCCATTGGGGTCACACCAGCCACTTCGCGTGCCATCCTGGAATCATTCGCACCACAGACCCAGTCCGACGGGTGTTCTGGTGGCCCATGCTGCGGAGGGTCGTGCAGGACTATGTCAAGGCATGCCAGACTTGCACACGCAGTAAATCTAGCTCTTCACCCCCTGCTGGCCTGCTACATCCTCTACCCGTTCTTAGTTGACCTTGGTCACACATTGCACAGGACTTCATCACTGGACTTCCCCTCTCCCATGGCAAGACAGTCATTTTCACCATCGTTGTCTGGTTTTCTAAGGCAGTCCACCTGGTTCCTCTCCCCAAACTACCCTCCGCCTCTGAAACTGCTGACCTCATCACTACCCATGTCATACGTCTGCATGGCATCCCTATGGACATTGTGTCTGACCGGGGCCCACAATTCATGTCCCAGGTTTGGAGGTCTTTCTACCAGACACTTGGAACTTCAGTCAGCCTCACATCAGGTTACCACCCTCAGAGTAACGGGCAGGCTGAGCGTACCAACCAGTCCTTGGGAGGCCGCCCTCAGATGTGTAGCAGCCGAGAACTCCTCGACATGGAGCACGCACCTAATGTAACCTGGGTGGAGTACGCCCATAACTCAGCCATTTCTGCTGCCACAGGGCTCACCCTATTCGAGGCCTCTATGGGGTAACCCCCCCCCCCCCCCCCCGGTTACCCATGGTGGAGAGGGAAATCGCAGTGCCGTCCATGGGCTTACACACGCTGCTGCCGCTGGCTCTGGAGGGCCACCTCAGCCGCCCTTCTCCACTCTATGGAGCGCAACTGCCAGTATGCTGACCGGAAGCAGACCCCAGCTCCGAAGTATGTGGTTGGACAGCACGTGTGGTTATCAGCGGACCAAATACCACTCAAGATGGACTCCAGGAAACTCTCACCCTGCTTCTTGGGTCCGTACACCATCAGCAAGATCGTCAATGACACTACAGTCCGCCTACAGCTCCAGTGGACCCTCCGAGTGCACCCAACTTTCCATGTCTCCCGCATCAAACCCCTCTCCGACAGTCCTCTCTGTCCCCCCCAAGCCACTTCCTCCTCCTTGGACCCTCGATGGCCAGACCACCTACACCTGGATGTTCGCCATCGGGGCCGGGGCCTACAGTATTTTGTCCACTGGAAGGGCTACGGCCCAGAAGAAAGGTCGTGGATTCCAAAGTCACATTTGCACAACAAAGGGATGGTCTGGGCCTACCACCGAGCCCACCCGGACAAGCCCAGTGGACCGCCAGGAGGCGCTCCTTGAGGAGAGGGGCACTGTCATATTCGGGTGAGCATGCACTCCCTCTGTCCTGTTTCCCCAGTTCCGCAGGTAATTACTGCACCTGCGTGAGTGGACGCACCTGACACCTCCTCATCGCCAGTGCTTATAAGGACCATCCAGCGGAGGCTTCAGCGCTGGCTCGTTTGGGTATACTGCCGCAGTGAAATGACAAAGCTAAGTAATTTTGTGTGTGAGGTGAATTCTCACCATTCACCCTCTCTCTCTCCCCCTCTCTTCCAGGTTGCTGCCATTTGTGCGGTGTGTCTCCAGGGATTGTTGTGCACTCACTTGCCCCATCATCCTCACCCTGCTGCAGCTGCTGTTCTCCACCCGGTCAGACACTTTCCAGCTCATTCCCTCTCAACTATCTCAAGATGGCGGCCATCTCAAGATGGCGACCGGGATGGTCACACTTTTTCAGTGCTGAGACAAAGTCACTGATTTTGCCATTAAAAGTGGCTGGCCTGCAGCGATCGGCGCTCGTGGCGAACACGCACGGGCTGAATTGCCACCTCCGTTGGATTGCCCTTTAATCGCCTTTCTCCAGCGACTTCCTGCGCCTTCCTGAAGCGATTGCTCAGCTAACACTAGTTAGCTTAATGCTACCTGAAGCGATTGCTAAGCTAACACTAGTTAGCTTAATGCTGGCGCCAGTCTCTAAATAACTACCTACAGCGATCGGATATACCTCTGGTGGATTACCCCTTTGATCGCTTTTATCCGGCCACTGTGAGTAAACTGACCAGCGATTCCAGCGCTTCCTTGTGATTCACTGATGTGCCCTACCTGAAGCGATTGCTAAGCTAACGCCAGTTAGCTTAATGCTGGCGCCAGCCATTCCACCTAACACCAGCCTGAATCAAAGCCCAGCTGCGAGGCCCAGCGGGGATACTACCAGGCAGGCGGCTATTTGTTTGACGGGGCTCAGCAGAGATTTCACCCAGGCAGACGGCGGTAGGCGGCAGTGCCCAGCGGAGGACTTACTGTGACTGCAGCGGCGGTGTGCGACGAGACTACCCGAAGCGATTGCTAAGCTAACGCTAGTTAGCTTAATGCTGGCGCCAGTCATTCCACCTTACACCAGCCTGAATCGAAGCCCAGCTGCGAGGCCCAGCGGAGATACTACCAGGCAAGCGGCTATTTGTTGACGGGGCTCAGCAGAGATTTCACCCAGGCAGACGACGGTAGGTGGCGGTGCCTAGCGGAGGATTTACCGTGACCTCAGCGGAGCTCGGTGGCAGCGGCGGTGTGTGACGAGACTCGGTTGGAGGAGCGGGACGGGAGACCAGTTACGGCGACTATGAGCAACGAGACCAGCAACGGAAGGGGCTAGTTGGCTAGCTGAGGCCCAGCTGGATTCGAGGACGATCGGATCAGATTCTGGCGATATAAGCAGAATTTATTTTACTATCCACAGATTTTCCTTTTCCTTCTTTCCAAGAAAGACTGAAGATGGCTGCCACGGGATTAAAAAGTGGGCTGATGGGCACCACTAATAAGCCTTCTCTACTTCTATACTTCCTCTTCGTTTTGTCTTTGTGTGTCTGGACCTGCAACAAGAAGGATTTTCCGACAAACTCAACCAAAGGTGAAGTTAAAAAGTTTTATCTGTATGGATTTGGGCTTGGTCATCTCACCCTACACTCTATGTGGTCTTTAAAAGCCCTGAGCAAAAACTTCCAAATTAAGGCAAACATGGCTGTTAAGCAAAAATCACAATATGGCAGAGGATATACAGTTAAAGTTCTGTTAGTTCTGCTACTTCTGGCAGGAGATATTCACCTTAACCCTGGACCTGCCACTATTAAACAGCAGACCACTGGGTTAGCACAAAACCGAGCTGTACAAAAGCAAAAACAACATTTATTTTTCCAAACTGTTAATCATGCACGAGTTCTTTGGGACACCAAGGCTAAACCAAAGGGGATCCTCGGCGGTCATTTAAACATACGGAGCATAATCCCCAAAAGAGATGAGATTTCGGTGTTGCTGTTGGACTCAAATCTGGACTACCTTTGTCTCTCAGAAAGCTGGCTACACAGTAACATAGACACTAATATGATCGATATTGTGGGCTACCAGTGTTTTAGAAAAGACAGGCAGGTAGGGAGGGGAGGAGGTGTTTTAATTTACATCAAAGAGAAATATAAATGTCAACTGGTTGATTTGAATACTTCACTTGAATGTTTAGCTGTTAATGTATGTCTCTCTCCGGTAATGAATTTCAACATTGCAGTAGTGTACAACCCACCGTCACACAACTCTTCCTTTTATAATGAATTAAGTGATCTGGTTAAACAACTTGAGAAGAACAGAGAAACAATAATTCATGGTGACTTTAATATCAACTGGTCTGATAAAAAAGACAAACAAAAACTGAAAAGCCTCATGACTAAATTTAATTACCAGCAAATCATCAAAGGACCCACCAGGATAACCAAACAATCCAGAACACTTATTGACATGGTATTTACTAATAAACCAGAACGAATAACCAGAACCTATAATCTTGTAACTGGTCTCTCAGATCATAACATGGTTCTTGCTGTCAGGAAACTTACTAAAAAGCGACTACAGTATTTTGGGGGAGTCGATATTGACAAATCAAATTTTATTATCCCCAAATCAAAAAATGAGGAGTTTGAACATTACTTAGAGAATCAAAATTGGGAGCAGCTCATGGCAACATGTGAAGTAGATGATTGTTGTAATTTTATAACTGCAACAATCACAAAGTCTATAGAAAAATTTTCAAAGCAAATTAAAAGTAGACAACAGAAGATTAGCCTACCATGGTTAAATAATGAAATAAGAAAACTTATGAAGAGGCGAGACTATGCACTGAAAACATCACTAACCTCCAAACTACAAAATGATCACCTTGTGTACAAAAGTTTAAGAAATAAAGTGGTACATGAGCTGCGAAAATCAAAAATATCTTATTACAATAAACTGATAGATCATGCAAAGGGTAACAACAGTTCCCTATGGAGGCATTTAAATAACTTAACTAATAAAAAAAACGATCAGAAGGGGGTAAAGGAACTTAGAATCAATGGCAAGACCGTCAGTGACAAGGCTACTTTGGCAAATGAATTTAATTCACACTTTGTGGGCTCTGTGGAAGACTTAACAAAAATTTTTGTGCTGCCAAATGTGCTCAACAACACAAATTCCATACTTCCAACAGATACTTTTCACATCGATGAGGTAAATGAGAAGTTAATTGCTGGTATTGTTAAAACACTGTCAAACTCAAAAACTAATGATATCTACAATATGAGCACCTCCTTTCTCAAAATGCACAGCAAAATATTAATCAAACCACTGACTCATCTCATTAATCTCTCCATTAGGTCTAGTACATTTCCATCTGGCTGGAAAAAAGCTGTCGTCATACCAGTTCATAAATCAGGCAGTAAAGACGATATATGCAATTACCGCCCAATCTCTATCTTACCAGTCCTATCTAAGGTTCTTGAAAAAGTTGTAGCTACACAGCTGATAGACTACTTACAAGACAGTCAACTTCTTCATCCACATCAATTTGGTTTTAGACCAGGATACTCAACAGAAACAGCAAATTGTTGCCTTATTGAAAACGTCAAACAGTCCTTGGACAGGGGTAATGTGGTAGGAGCTGTTTTTCTAGATCTCAAAAAGGCTTTCGATACTGTAAACCACAGTTTGCTTTTATCCAAAATGGTATCTTTTAACTTCTCCCCAAATACATTAGAATGGTTTGCATCTTATCTCCAGAATAGAGAACAGTGTGTAAAAGTTCACCAGGATAAATCCTCATTTTTAAACAACCGCATGGGTATCCCACAAGGGTCCATTCTTGGTCCTTTACTTTTCAGCATTTTTATTAATGACTTGCCGTTACACTGCTCAGCTGCAACATGCCAACTTTATGCAGATGATGCAGTTATTTACACAGCTGCCAAGACTCCAGCACAGGCTGCAGATGTACTGTCTACAAGTATGGTTGATGTCCAAGAGTGGCTCCTCAAGAACCATCTATTGCTGAACCTTCAGAAAACAGTCTCAATGTGCTTTTCAATCAAAAAATGTAACCTGCAACATTTTAAAGTTAATATACATGATCATGACATCAGTTTAGCTACAGAATTCAAATACCTTGGCATTGTACTAGATCCTCAACTCAAATTTAATCTTCATATAAAGAAAATTTCAAAAACAGTAAAAAAAAATCTGAACTGCTTTAAATTAATTAGATATTACATACCTTACGAAGCAGCTGCACTGTATATGCATTCTATGGTTTTTTCTCATATATCATACTGTTTGACAGTCTGGGCTCAAGCAGCCCCTTCCACAATAAGACATATAGGTTCATTATATAATCAAACCCTAAAAATCTTGGACAAAAAGCCCATTAGGTGGCATCACTGTAATGTTTTAAAAAAATACAACCTATTGAGTTTTGAGAGCTTCATTGACCTCTGTCTTCTGAAATTAACGTTCAAATGTTTCCATAAATCAGCACCCGAGCCACTTGCTGGTTTCGTCCAAAGACAGGACAGCAGCAGAGCCACCAGGAGTTCTGTTAACAATAACTGTAAAATATTCCACCGCAGAACCACATTTGGACAAACAGCTTTCTCTATAAAGGGCAGTCACATCTGGAACACAATGCCAAATGAAATTAAAATAATAACGGACTTTAAAACATTCACTAAAAATGTTAAAAACTGGCTGAAAAATAAACAAGAATGTACTCATGTATGAATTATTTGTCTGCAAAGTGAGAGTGAATGAAGGGAAGGAATAAATGTGTTTGTTTATAGTGAGTGACGGAGGGAGGGAGGCCTGAAATAGGCAAATGTGAGTTATGTTATATGTGTTAAATGTGAGTCAGGCTGTTATATTTGTGTATTTATAATATTTTATAATATATGTGTATTTATAATATTTATGTTAAATGTGAGTCAGGCTGTTATATTTGTGTATTTATAATATTTATAATATTTATAATTGTGTATTTATAATTTTTCTGCATTGATGTATGTGGTTATTGTGTATATTTTTTATCTTGATTCTTTTTTCTAAAGCCCATCCAGGGACAAGAGTTGCAAATTAGCTAATAGCTATACACTCTATGTGCAACACATCAGATTGATTGTCTTTGATTAATTGTCTATGTTTATTGCACTGTCCCTGTCAAATAAACTAATCTACTACTAACTCTCCACCAGCGTCACCCTGCTGGTTCGTCTATTCTCACTGGGTTTTTCTGTCCGTGCTTTCTGCTCGGCTCACGTAAGTGGCCAGTTTGTATTCTCCACCTCCCTCTCTCCCTTCTCCTGTGAACAGCTCTTGTCTCTCTCCCCACAGGCTGCTTTCCTCTGGTGAGTGACATTTTCCCGAGCTGTGCTCCTCTTCTTGAAATTTAATAAACTGTTTAAACGTGCTTCCAGTGTCGTGAGTGCCTTTCTCTGGTGTTGCATTCCGCTCGTGGGCTGACTATACACCAAACATGACAGAAAAAGTGAAGCACTGTGAGTACTTTCTGGACGCACTGTAGATATGTGAACATTTCTTAATGAAATACTGAATATATAATGGGGTGCCCTAATTTTTTCACATGACTGTATACATTTGGCTTGGGCCCCAGATTGACTAAATCCACCCCTTGAGTTCTGGACTCATTTGTTGTTATAGGTCTGGGTAAACGCCTAAGTTCAAAAAATACATGATCAGTGTGAGCTTGAAAAATCTCAGAACAAAGTAGGCCAACATAAACCTTCAGAAGCAAAGCAAGATCTTATCTAGAGGGCACACAGAGGGCATACCTCCACTAAGGTCTGTCTGTCTGTGAGCAGGATTACGCAAAAAGTACTAGTGTGGCGCAGATATTGAGTTCATATCTCCCCACAAATGCATGACTGTATGTGTATTGGTGACTCCACGTCTGGTGGGACAAAAGAGGTCTGGACCTGCAGGGATCTACAGGAGATGACGAGTAGGTGTGAGTCTTGACCTTTGTCTCCGAGAGGATGTCCCAGGAAGATTCCCGGAACACCGTAGGACAAGAGACAATAGTGAGACATGAAAGAGTGCATTGTGACTGAGACTATGTGCCATGTAATTATATGTTTGCTTATGTAACATGTGACTGTGGGTTGTGGCCCCAGCAGAGTATAAGAACGTGGTATTCGATTGCTCACTCTCTTTTCCTGCATAGAGATTGATAGAGCATGTGTTCACTCAATAAAGTTGACTCTGAGAAATAAACTCAGCCTCGTTCTTGAACGCATTCTCTACACTAGACAGATTTTGATGAAATTGTCAGCCGAGGTGGCCCTTGGGCTACAGATCAATCCATTAGATTTTAGAGGTGATCAAGGTCAGGATGTGGATTCTGGATTACTTTTTCACTTTTCTTAACAGTGCGAGATACGGCTAGGCCGTGAGAGGTATGCGCTCTCAGATCACTTCCAAAATCTATGAGTTCATCCATAGCCCAAGGCCTACTTCTGGTGAAAATGTCATCAAAATTCATGCAGTAGTTTTTGCGTAATCCTGTTAAAAGACAAATAAACAAACAAGCAAAATTTTGAAAACTAAACAAAATAAACACTATTTAAATTTGTAAAATAACTGTAAAAAAAAAAAAAAATTGTATTGATTCCCCCAGAACAGATATATACATTTAAGCAATATTACACAAGAGAGGGTTACGGTATCAATGAATATAGTAACTCCGGGTGTGTTACGGCTGATGCCCTCCTTGTAGTGGAGGGCATCAACCATACCACACCTGGAGGTACTATGTTCATGATACTGTTGACCTCGAGTGTAATATTGCTTCCGCAAGCACAATTTATTAAATGACAGCAATACTGGACAAAATATTACGTTTGTTTAACCAGTTATTTTATGCAGCTGAGAAAAAAAATAGTCCCTTCTAAATGTAGCCAGTAACTGTTGATAAACATCTCAATCAGCATGAAGATGTCTATTGTCATTTTACACACACGTAAACAAATTAAATATTGTCAAGTGCAAAAGTAATGTGTTTAACATACCTGCTGAGACAGTACTGCAGAAGACTAGAGATCAAAACACCAGTCGTCAGAACACCAGTAGCTAGCCGGTAGCTAGTAGTTAGCATGTTAGCGACTTAGCACACTTTTTTTCGCATTTTCAGATGAAACAGTCCATCACCACAAAGGTATTGTGGTTTGTTAATCAAAACAATAAATACAACTCTAGCACTGCCTATTTTTTTTAAACAGACGTGAAACAGCTTCCCCATGTTTATACAAGGGCAGGATGTAAGGCTTTTGATATCACTCTATCACTCTTATCACTTTACAAATTCAAGAAATCTCTGTGTGTCTGTCTGTGTCTCACAATCATAGGACATCATAGGATGGCCTATGTTGTCTGCATCTGATGGTCCTATGATGATCCTATGATCTCAGGCTACATAGGACTTGCGATGATGTCATATACGCGATGCCGTCATACAGGCAATACGTCTGGCGACCTATGATGTAGTGTCCTATGATACCTGCTGATGATGTCTGCATGATGTCCTACGATGATCCTATGATCTCATGCTACATAGGACTTGCAATGCCGTCATATAGGCAATAGGACTGGCTGCCTATGATGTAGTGTCCTATGATGCCTGCCTTGATGTCTTTATGATGTCATATAGACCATCATTCGTGATACCTGCCTTGATGTATTTTACGACTAGCTACCTATGATGTAATGTCCTATAATGCCTGCCTCGATGTTTTTATGATGTCATATAGACCAACCAGACGCTACATAAATGGAGAGCAATAGAGTGAGGAGAACTGCTCCGCAAAAAGACTCTCCCAACAATACATCTGTGTTTACAGCAGAGACGGTGGCAATAATTATTGCTTTGCAGTGAGTGGAGGAGGTCAGACCGGACTGGGTGGTGGTGTGCACGGATTCACGTGCAGTGCTAAAAACCATCCATCCATCCATCTTCTTCTGCTTAATCCTTTTTGGGTCGCGGGGGGGCTGGAGCCTATCCCAGCATCTTTGGGCGAGAGGCAGGGTACACCCTGGACAGATCACCAGTCCATTGCAGGGCCAACACAGAGAGACAGACAACCATTCACTCTCACAGTCATACCTATGGACAATTTAGAATCCCCAGTTTCGATGCCAATTAACCTAACTAAAATCTACAAGGGAAGACTTGGCGATTGAGCTAAATCACAGTTTATTTAGGGTACACAGGGGTGGTGAAGTTCAGTTTTGTTGGGTTCCTGCACATGAAACTGTGCAGGCAAATTAGCAAAAAGTGCTCTTGGAAAAAAGATAACTGTGTAGTGGAGCTGGGCAATAAAGAGGCGATTTGGTTTATAAGCAAAGTTTTAATGTTCAGCTCTACTAACAAGTCTCATCTGGTGCAGAGAGCCTCTGGCAGAAGGGAATAAGAGACAGAATCTCGCCAACTCACTGATTATATACAAGCACACAACAAAAGACATGCATACAAAGGCTGACATCCCTCATTATCTTAATCCCCCCATTGTCTTGGTATTTCCTCTCCTCGTCTTGGGAGGTGATGGTAATCCCTCTCCTTGCCTTGGGGGGTGAGGGTGGCTCGTCCGGTCTCCCCCGCCGCGTCCGGGAACGTCTTTGTTCTTCACTCGGCGGGTGAGATTCCTTTGTCCTTTCAGAGGTGTGAAGTTCCTTACATATGTAATCACCAAACATTTCCACATGCTTCAACATATGTAAGTTATGGAATATATGGTTAATATACTGTAGACCACAACTATACCATTGTCTCTTGGAAAAGGTGAAGGGAAAGCAGTAATCAAGAAAAAAGGAACTGAGCTATGGCAAAAAAGATGGGATGAAGATCATAAAGGTAGATCGTATTACAAAATACAAAAATCTATTGCAATAAAGAATTTCATAAGAACCAAACGGAGGGAAGACATCATTATGGCAAGACTCAGACTGAATCACACAGGTTTAAACGGTACTTTATTCGGCATGGGGAAACGCGAACGTGACAAATGTAGAGAATGCGGAGTAAAAGAAAATGTCGAGCACATCTTATTACTCTGTCACAAATATGGAAATGAAAGACAGATAATAGAAAATGAAGTTCGAGAGGCTGGTAGGGAATGGGATTTAACTGGGATTCTGGGAACAGATGGAGGTGGAGAGGCAATAAGAATCACGAGAAGGGCTCTTTTCTCTTTTTTAAATAACACAGGATTAAGTCATAGAATTTAGGGGTCAGGCTCAGATGACATAAGGTTACACACTCTTGTACAGTAGGTGGCGGTATGCACCTTTCAGTTGTTTGCTATCCGCCAGTAACCGAGAGAAGACGAAGAAGAAGAGAAGAACTGCTCAGAGGGGTAGGTTAGAGTGTGTGGTGGTTCCTTATATAGGAACAACCAGATGTCTGGTCACGGCCAAGACGGATAATTTTTTCACACAAACTCCTTATACAAAGATATGGAGTGATGATAATCAAGTCAGTGGCGGTAATGTGCCTGTAAGCTGGTTGCCAACTGCCAATCAAATCTAAAAGAAGAAGAAGAAGAGGAGAACTGCTGGACTTGAAACCGAATGGGAGTTGCCAGAAACAGGAAAGAACAGATACTCATCACCCGATTAAGAATAAGACATGCTAATTGGACATTGCTGAGAAGAAGTCCTGGGTGGGAACTGCTGGGAAGAAGAAGAAGAAGAAGAAGAAGAAGGTTGGGACCACATTTACGTCTGTGTTTGGCTGGTGTAGGATTGATTTGTTTGTGGCGGATAGCAAAAACTGCACGCTGTCTGTAACAATATGGCATCTAGCTCTGACGGGTACGATAAAGATGAGGTGGGCTGGACACTATCCAGGTCTGAGGGCTGGAAAAGAGCAGCTAGGGGGGCAACAAGACCTAGAAGCGTGTCAGATGAGAGTGATGCGGGAGGAAGTAACAATGCCAAGAAAACACGAACTGGCCAGAATGGATGGCAGTTTGAGGATGTAGGGAATGACTGGAAGGTTGTCATTGAGTTCAATCAGGGTGAGGGGCACTATCACCCAGTTAAGCTAACAAGCAATTGAGAAAGAAATTGGGAGGGTTAAGTTTGCAAAGTTCTTGAATAATAATCGGCTGTTAATTCATGCCACAAGTAAACAACAGCAAGCGAAAATACTGGCAATGACATGTCTAAACAGAGAACAAATGAAGGCGCATGTTCCTGGTGTGACAGCTAACTTGAGGGGAGTTATATCAGGTGTCCCTTTGTGCATGTCTATGGTAGAAGTGAAAAACAAGATCCAAAGAAGAAAGGTGAAGGATGTGAAAAGGCTAAAGAGTAAAAAAGAAGGTTCACTGAAGGACACACTGTCTGTCATGATTCAGTTTGAGGAAACATTCCCTAAATCAGTCCTAATAGGATACATGTATTTCAGTGTCAGAGAATACGTCCCAAAGCCACTCAGGTGCTACAAATGTCAAAGGATGGGTCACACTGCTCAACAATGTAAGGGAAGGCTAAGATGTGCTAGATTTGGAGGGGAGCACGAATATGGTAAATGTGACAAGGACGTGCCAAAGTAAAGTGTTGCAGCTGTGGGGGTGAGCACAGTGCTGCATATGGAGGTATGTGTTGTGCAGAGGGAAGCTAGACAAGCCCAGGAAATCAGAATAACTAAGAAAATCTCGTATGCGGAAGCTCTAAAGACAGAGAGGCAGGGATAGTCAGAAACACAGCGGGCCTTCCTCAAAGAAGTGAAGTTCAGCTCAAATGGAAGCCCAGCAATCAACAGGTCCCACGCAAGCACAGGATCATGCCGCTGCAAGGAATGTTTGTGTTCACAAATGCAAAATGGATGATGACACATTGATAGTTAAGAGGACAAACTTTATACCTTTTATCTGCCACACCATGAATGTTGCTGCACAGCTAAAAACGAAAAGTGAAAGAATCAAAACCATTGTGGAAGCAGCAGTAAGCTTCCTAGATATGAAAGATATCACAGCTGACCAGATTCATGCTTTATTGAAAGCTGAAACTGGGGAGACTGCACATGCTGAAACAAGACCTTAATTATGGTATTACACATGCAACAGTGGAATGTGAGGAGTCTTATAGCCAACGGACAAGAACTCAAGAAGTATCTTTACGAACTAGAAGTTGTTCCACATGTAGTGTGTGTACAGGAGACATGGCTTCAACCTCACTTAGATTTTGTTATTCCAGGATACAGTTCAATCAGACAGGATAGAATTAACACTGTAAATGGAGGAGGATGTGCCACTTTCATTAAAGATGACCTGGTGTATAGGGTGATTCCCTTCCCCGAGGATATAGAGTGTAATATTATTGAAATATGTAGGCCAAATGGACAAGGAAATATTAAGCTGATTAATTATTACAACCCATGTAGGAAGTTAACAGCAGATATTTTCAGTGTTATGGCAGGGGAAGGGCATATGAAAGAGGTATAGTGTGGAGACTTTAATACCCATAATAGCTTGTGGGGAAGCACACATATAGATAACAATGGAAATGTCGTGGAAGAGATGTTAGATGAAAGATCGTTAATTTATCCAAACAGTGGTGAAGGTACCAGGGTGGATGTGCATAGGGGCACATTTTCATGTATTGACCTGACTCTGGTATCTGATTCTTTAGTGAGCACCTGTGAATGGACGGTTATGAACAGGACAACTATGGGAAGTGATCACTTCCCAATAGTTCTCATGGTTGAGTTGAGCTGGGTGTCTACATGGTGTGTGTAAGATGACCTGGACCAGACAGGGGCACAATATTCTGCTACAGAGTATGAAAGGGCCAGTGCTGAGGTGCGCAGGGTGGAGACTGCCGCCCCCCATTTTGCACCAGCGAGCTTGCAGAGCAGGTTGTTTCGTACTTTCACCTTAGCAGCCGTCCACTTTAGATGTTCCTTGAAGGATAAGGTCCTATCAAGGGTCACTCCAAGATAAGTTGGATTTGGGGCATGCTTAAGCTTGAGTCCGCTCAGGTGGATGTTTAGTTCTCTGGCAGCTTTTGCATTGTGGAGATGAAATACACTGGAGACGGTTTTTGCTGGGCTTGGTTTTAGGCGCCAGATTTTGCAGAACTGGTCCAGTTTAGCAAGATCTTCCGTGAGCACCCGTTCCAGTGGTTCAAAGTCTGGTGCTTGGAATGCCAAACAGATGTCGTCTGCATAGATGAATTTGCGGGATTTTGTAGTAGGCAGGTCGTTTATGTAGAGGTTGAACAGAGTTGGAGCTAGAACTGAGCCTTGTGGGAGTCCGTTTTTCTGCATTCTCCATGCACTTGTGTTCTGACTGAGGTGGACTCTGAACCTTCGGTTGGTCAGCAGCGTTTTTATAATTGCTGTTGCCCAAGCAGGGATCGCCTTTATAAGTTTCAGGAGGAGGCCTTTGTGCCAGACCGTATCATAGGCGGCTGTAAGATCGAGAAACACAGCCCCTGTCTTCAGTCTGCTCTCGAAGCCATTTTCAATGAAGGTGGTTAGGGCCAGTACTTGTTCTCCTGTACTGCGGTCCTTGCGGAAACCTGCTTGATCCACACTTAAAATATCCTCTATTTCTGGGGAAATGCGTTGCAGTATTAGGCGCTCCATGATTTTGTAAGGAACGCTGAGTAGGGAGATTGGGCGGTAGCTTGCTGGTAGTTTGTGGTCTTTGCCAGGTTTTGGGATGGCAATGACCTTTGCTGCCCGCCATTTCTTTGGGATCGAGTTCGTTTGTGTGATCCTTGTGTAGAATTGTGTCAACCAGGTTAGGGCTCGGGGGCCAAGATTTTTCATGAATTCTGGGAAGATGTTATCGTATCCTGCTGCCTTTCCACATTTCAGGCCCTGTAGGACTTTCTCCAGTTCAGCAGCCTCGAAGGGTTCAGGGTTCGTTTCCTCTACAGGCATTTTTTGGTGTTTTTTTAGCTCAGTTGTAACTGCTCTTCTGGTGTCTTTGTCTTGGGGTGCTTTGGCGATAGTCAGTAGGTGGGATGCAACTTGGTTGGGTGTGACGGATGCTCGGCTTTGGCTAGGGGGCTTCTGTGCAGCTCCTAGGCGACGGATGAGGCTCCAACATTTCCTGCTAGAGTGGGTAAAGCTCCGGTCAGCAACTATCTCCTCCCATTTCTTTCGCCGGGCTGTATTTAGCGATTCAATGAGATGGTCTGCTATCTCTGGGTCCCCTTATGTTTGATAGGATTGTAGGAGGGCAGCACTTTCTCCGTCCAAACATGGGACATAGAGGGGTCGGTAGCCTCGTGGGATTGCAGTATGGGCAGCCTTGAAGATTGCGCTGCAGAAGCGGTTGTATGCTTCATCTACAGTGATGGTGTGGAGTGGGATGGTAACAACGCTCCGGTCCAGAGTTTCACTGAATTTCTTCCAGTTGGCTTTGCGGAAGTTCCAGCGCATCTTCCTTGGGCTGTATATGACTGGAAGTTGTAGGCCAATGTGTACAAGCAGGGGCCGGTGTTGGCTGTGTGGAAAATCATCAAGAATGAGGATCTGTGTAGGATATGGCTCCCCATTCAAAGAGCTGACCCAACACAGGTCAGGAGAATAGTCCTTCTTCCACCTAGCAGAGTGGAAGGTTCCTCTTTGTTTGGGGTCGTATATCAAAGCGAGGTCATTTCTGGATGCCCAGTCTGAAAGTGCCTCCCCATCACTGTCCACTGCTGGGTACCCCCAGTCAGGGTGATGGCTGTTAAAGTCCCCCACATAGATGGCAGGGTGGGGTAGGGTGGGTAAGACCTGCAGATCCCAGTTGGCATTAGGGGGCTTGTACACATTGACAATATGGAAGCCACCAATGATTATGGTGTCTGAGAAATGTGTTGTCAATGTGTTGCCAATCCATGCGGATATCTACACCCCACCCACTGCCCGACTTTCATCCAGACGGCCGATTTGGAAAAACCCTCCCCCAGCTGACTTTACCATCCAGACAGCTTGGCAAGAGGAATGGGAGACCAAGGAGGTCCCAAACAAACAGCTGGTGATAAACCCCAACCAACAGGTCCCGGGCACCAACCTCCCAAGGAGACAGTGGTCTACACTCAATCGCTTCAGGACTGGACATGGCCCCTGCTTGGCCAGCCTTCACAGATGGGGCAGTAGCCCTAGCCCACTGTGCGCATGTGGAGAGGAGCAAACTATGGAACACATCATAGAGGCTTGCCCGCTCCAAAGACTGGAAGGAGGATTACACACCCTCCATACAGCAAACCAGGAGGCAACTGCTTGGCTTAAGGACTTTGCATTCGCTAAATAAATAACTTCCCAATACTTACAGTCATTAAAACTGAAGTATGTATACAAGAGGGAAGATGTTTTACAAAATGGTGTTTTGACAAGGCAGATTGGGGAAAATTTAGGCAATACTGTGTTTAATCGTGTCATTTGGTAACATTAGAAGGTGGTATAGAACTGAGTATTCAAGTCAGGTAACCAATCATATTCTGAATGCTGCAATAGCAAGTATACCTAAGAAAACAACACAGGGTAGGAAGAAGGTTGTACCCTGGTGGAATGACGAATGTAGTATTGCAATAAAAGAGTGAAACAAGGCATTCAGAGAGCTGAGGAAGAATATGACTAGTGAAAACTTTATTAAATAGAGTATAAAAAGAAAAGGGCAGTAGCTCTAAGGATTATTAAAAGAAGGAAAAGGTCAACATGGAGAGAATTTTGTTCCACCCTTGGTAGGAAAACAGAACTAGGTGATGTCTGGGGTATGTTTAAAAAAATGAGTGGGAAAAGGGTATCAGTTAAAATTCCAGCTTTAGTGGATGGGAACAAGATGGCTGTATCAGACAAAGAAAAGGCTGAAGTCCTAGGTAGAGCATTTGCAGCAGTGCATAGAGGAGACCATCTTGGTGAGAGTCATAGACAGCAAAGGCAGCATAAACTCAGAGAAAAAGCAAACTTAATAAATGAAGTGAAAGAGGTACATGACTGTGTTAGACCTCGAGCTCACAATGTCAGAGCTTAAGAGAGCTTTCCAAGATAGTGGATACACAGCTCCAGGATATGATCAGTTAAGCTATGCTATGTTCCGGCAGTTGCCTATGGTGAAATTGTTTAACAGGATATGGAAGGAGGGCGTTATCCCAAGTGGGTGGAAAAAGGCTGTAATTTTACCATTTAACAAGCCAGGGAAAGATCCAATTCATCCAGGCAACTACAGGCCAATAGCATTAATGCCACATTTAGGAAAATGGATGGAGAAGGTGTTAGTTTACAAACTCTCATATATACTAGAGCAAAAACGATTAATAAACGACTATCAGAATGGTTTTAGAAAGGAAGATCCACAGTGGATGTTCTAGTTAGGGTAAGTAATGATATTGAAAAGACTCTCAAAATGAAAGAAGTAATGGTTATAGTTTATCTGAATACTGAAAAGGCTTATGACTCACTGTGGAGGGATGGACTTTGTATGAAATTGAATAAAATAGGCATTGGTGGTAGGATGTACAATTGGATAATGGATTTTTTTTTTAACACACAGGACAATTAGGGTTAAAGTAGGATCAGATGTTTCTAATGACTTGGAAATAGAAAATGGTGTTCCTCAGGGGAGTGTGATAAGCCCTGTTTTATTCAATATGATGATTAATGACATGTTTGAGGATCAAGAGAGCTCCATCAAAACAGCACTATATGCAGATGATGGAGCCATATGGACGAGGGGAAGAAATGAGAAATTTGTGTTCAAAAGCATCAGGAAAGCAATGGAGAAAGTGGAAAAGTGGTCATATGACTGGGGGTTTAAATTTTCAACAGTAAAACCTGCTATATGACTTTCACAAAAAAATGCAGAACTGGTACAGTGTGGCGACATGGAATAATAAGCGGCGAACTGAGGAGTTTAAAGTGCCTTTATTAAATCACATCGTCAACACCAAAAACATGTAGGTTTAGGGCGCTCACGCATGCAGCAACCAGCAGCCGGTGGCTTGTCACCACACTGCAAACCAAGTCTACCTACGGGTACAAATAAGTAACAAAAAAAAAACAAAACAAAAAAAAAAAAAACACGAGCTCACTCCAGTGCTGTGCAGAGCGCACCAGAGTGAGCCCTGAAGGGCTCTCAGTAGCGTGGAGACAAGTGCAGTCAGTTGAACAGTAGCAGAGAGAGTGAGTTACAGGATATGTGCGGTATTTATACCAGTTACAGACAATGCATGAAAGAGCATGGGCATTTGCATATGAGAGAGACATACATATCAAATAGGCAGATTGCCAGCCCCTGCTTCAGCTTGCAGGACAAAGAGGTGACAAGTCACATCTACATATTGATCTGTCTCTAGGTCACAGTGAGGACAGGACGCGTGAACACAAAGCATGAATGGCACATTAACATCACACTAGTGCTGCGGAAAATAACCAGGAGTAGCAAGCTGTCTGTCCTTAGTCTGTGGGGGTTGTCCCACACTGCTCCCCCCCAGAGGGCTCGGCTGGGGGCCGAGACCTCGATAGTGCAGCATGGCAGCGAGCAGGGAAGGCTCTGTGCCGGTGAAGGTGGAGGGGGGTGGGGGTTGCCGGGGACGGTGAAATCGTCCAGGCCGCACAAAAATTGCTTGTTGATCCGCGATGTCGAGGGGCTGTCCCGTTGAGCGTGCGGAGATAACAAGAAGAAAAATTAGTCTCTGGCTCCTCTCGTGGCCATGAAGAAAAGCAGGGGCGGCTGTGAGGCAAAAAACAAAAACAGAGGGACGTAGCGTGTCACTTTAGGTGTGGGCGCAGCCCTAAAGTCCTCGGGAATCGCAAAACAGCTGAATTCCCTATGTGTGCCGTGGCTGAGACCATTAACAAATCCTTCAAGCATGCTGCATGCGTTTCTCAGGTGAGCGAGCAACCCTGAAGGGCAGCGGCGAAGGAGGAAGGCAGTCTGTGGAGCCGTATGTGTCCCGTGCTTGGGTGGGCCGCTGGAGAGGAGAACCAGGGTCAGGGAGCTTGCTGGAGATCATCCCTGTTGTCTGTTGCGTCGTTCGGTCGTGGTGCGTTGGAGCGGTGCGAGGAAGTAGACGATCTTTGTGCCTCGGGCTCGTGGAGATGCGTTGGAGCGGTGCGAGGCAGTAGACGATCTTTGTGCCCCAGGCTCGTGCAGCTGCGTTGGAGCGGTGAGAGGGAGGAGACGATCGTTGTCGCTCGTGCGCCCATGGTGCGTTCAGGTCCACGCGCTGCACTCTCCGTCGGCCCTGAAGGTTGTCGTCGTGGAGAGAGGACGAGGTGCGTGTGCTCTCGTGTGGAGGAGCTGTGAGAGCGGCCGGTCCAGCGTGGATGTGCAGATCTCAGGCGTGCAGATCTCACCGTGAAGCGTGAAGCGGTCACCAGTGTGGCGGTCCAGACCAGAAGGTTGCTTTGCACAAAACGGGTGCATGTTCGGGGTCACCAGTGTGGCGACATGGAATAATAAGCGGCGAACTGAGGAGTTTAAAGTGCCTTTATTAAATCACATCGCCAACACAAGCTCACTCCAGTGCTGTGCAGAGCGCACCAGAGTGAGCCCTGAAGGGCTCTCAGTAGCGTGGAGACAAGTGCAGTCAGTTGAGCAGTAGCAGAAAGAGTGAGTTACAGGATATGTGCGGTATTTATACCAGTTACAGACAATGCATGAAAGAGCATGGGCATTTGCATATGAGAGAGACATACATATCAAATAGGCAGATTGCCAGCCCCTGCTCCAGCTTGCAGGACAAAGAGGTGACAAGTCACATCTACATATTGATCTGTCTCTAGGTCACAGTGAGGACAGGACGCGTGAACACAAAGCATGAATGGCACATTAACATCACACTAGTGCTGCGGAAAATAACCAGGAGTAGCGAGCTGTCTGTCCTTAGTCTGTGGGGGTTGTCCCACAACAGAACCATTAACATTATATAATCAACCAATAGAGAAAGTCGTTGCAAGACACGTAGAGAAAGTTGTTGGAAGACACACACAGGGAGGCCAGGCACAAAGCAAGAGATGTGCCATTCTCTTCACCTGTTTGAGTTCTCGGGCCATACATATCGAGCTGATTGACCCCATGGATTCATCCACCTTCATAAATGCCCTAAGAAGGTTTTTTGCTCTACGAGAACCTGCCAAGCAGATCCGTTCAGACTGTGGGACTAATTTCGTAGGGACTTGTAAAGAGCTGGAAATCCTACTGACAGAACCCCATGAACCTAGAATCCAGGAAGTACCTCAGGAAAGAGGACTGTTCATGGATCTTCAACCCACCTCATGTGTCCCACATGGGAGGGGCCTGGGAGCGGATGATAGGTGCCTCCAGATGCATACTAGATTCCGTGCTGCAGCAGACCAGTCCCTCTCACTTGACACATGATGTGTTGTCTACCTGGATTGCAGTGGTCACAGGAATCGTCAATTCAAGGCCTCACTCCTATTTCAACAGACCCAGAATCACCCTTCTTACTGACACCAGCCATGATTCTCACTCAAAAGGTCTGTACTCTCCATCCTCCTCCAGGTGATTTCAAGGAATCAGACCTCCACAGACAACAATGGCGGCAGGTGCAGCACCGGGCTGATACTTTCAGGAGCAGGTGGAGACATGAATACCCTGGCTACACTTCAGGTCCAGAGCAAATGGCAAGAAGAATGACCAAACCTGAAAGAGGGTGATGTCGTTCTTCTAAAAGATTCTCAAGCCAAGTGCAATGAATGGCCCATGGCGTTGGTGACCAAGGCATATGCTTGCAGCGATGGAAGAATCAGAAAAGTAGAACTTAGGGTTGCAAGGCACGGGACAGTCAAGACATTCCTGAGACCTGTGTCAGAAATGGTTCTTCTTATGTCAACCAATGACTATTTTGCAATCTTGTTTGTGAACATTCCATTTTATTTCTAGTTAGTTATACAGTGGTAGCTAATTGATACCAGGTGGGGAGTGTCATGGCACACATTCTGTGGCCACCTTGTAGTGGTTTGTTGTAAAAAAACATCAGTAGCTATAAAGTGAAAGTGAAACTTAAATGTTAGAAGTCAGTTAAAAAGGAGCAGTGTTCCATGTGGTAAGCCAGAAAGATTCTCTCCTATTTTCCTTTTTTGTGTGTGCCTTGGAGAACCTTTGCTTTTGTTTTGTCACTTCTTTCACGTTTTGTGCATGTCTGTTTATAAATAAGCTGGAATTCATCACTCTGTCTTCTGTTAGATTTTATTGGCGGTTGGCAACCAGTTCAAAGGTGCTCATAGCTTTGTCCATCACTCTACCACTTCACTTCACCCTATAAAAGCAAGAAATCTGTGTGTGTGTGTGTGTGTGTGTGTCACATTTCATAGGACATCATAGCACGGCCTATGATCTCTGCCTGAACATCATAGGACGTCCTATGAACTCAGGCATCATAGGACGACAAATGTGTTTTTATGATGTCACAGACCACAGAGATCATAGGATGATTTGTCTTTATGATGTCACAGATTTGTCTATGTGTCGACAAATGTGTCTTTATGATGTCACATAGACCACAGAGATCATAGGATGATTTGTCTTTATGATGTCACACATAGATTCGTCTATGTGTGTATGTGCATAGGATGCCTGAGTTCATAAAATCTAAGGGAAGAAGAAGAGTGTGGTGTTGCTGGCTGGCACAGCTATTGACGCCGCCAAGGACACAGTCCAGGGACGGATAATTTTTTCACACATAAGTAGTTGTTCAGAACTTATAAGAACTCCATATACAAAGATATATAGAGTGATGGCAATCAAGTCAGTGGCGGTAATGCACCTGTAAGCTGGTTGCCAACCGCCAATCAAATCTAAAAGAAGAAGAAGAAGATGCCTGAGTTCATAGGACGATTTGTCTTGACGACAACTACTGCACATCAGAAAAGATGCCATGAAGATTAAACACCTGAGGTTCCAGCAGTACATCACACCCGTCTGAGACAGGAGGACACAGTTCACCAGCATAGGGTACGACAGATTTTAAAAGACGTTTCTAGGAAAATCATAGGACGACCTATGATCTCTGCCTCATCATCATTGTGCGTCCTATGAACTCAGGTATCATAGGACGACTCGCCATGCCTACATGACGGCAAATGTGTAACCTTGACGAATGTCAGTCTACACTCCAAATGTGTAAAATGCCAAGCAAAGTACTGATTTTCTCCAGGTGCTCCAGTTTCTTGGTTTCTATGGGCATGCACGGGCCTTCCTGAACAGGGTCGAAAGCCACTTTTTCAGGATTGTGCCCATGAACTAGAATTACGATGCACCTATCCCTCAACCAGTGGTCTGAACGAAGAAGAAGAAGACCCACCAGATGGAGAGCAATAGAATGAGGAGAACTGCTGCACGGTCTGAACGAAGAAGAAGAAAACCCACCAGATGGAGAGCAATACAATGAGGAGAACTGCTGCACATCAGAAAGGATGCCGTGAACATGAAACACCTCAGGTTCCACCAGTACGCTGCAGGCATGACTGTGAACAACACAGCTGTCTCAGACAGGAGGAGGCCCTTCAGTGGTCTGAACAAGGAGGAGGAGACCCAAGCAACATAACACAGAACAGTGACAGGCAGGAGAAAAAGTAACAAGCAGGGGCAAACAGCCCCGGATGGCAGGGCATATTTTGTGTGATTTTTCTGTTTTGCTGCATACAAAAGCCATCACATGTGACTGCCACTTAGTGCTGTGTTGCTATACCAACTGTCCTGTAACTGGCAAGAATTCTGTTCCAATGCATCCCCTCTACGGGCATGCATGGGTTTCTACGGGCATGCACTAGTATGTTTAAAACCAAACTATTTGGTGATCATTTTATTTGCTAAGGTTAAAATGCTAAGCTAACTTGGATGTAGGCTATTGTCACAGCATATACTGTATATAGCAACATAAAGCATTGTGAATTCATTTTGAAGAGTTTGTGTCATGATTCACTGCCGTTTTAGAGGCAGCAGAGATGAGAAAAACCCAAATGCAGGAGGATGTGGTGTTTATTAATACAAAATGTTCCAAACAATAAATCCAAAGAGTCAACAGGAGAGCAAACACGATAAACAGTCAGAGTTATTGGCCCCAGTGGAAATGGTATGGACAGTAGAACCAAAATGAACCCAAATGCTCCCAAACGTAAATAGTGAGTGAGGGTGGAGAATAAATACAGCTCAGAACGCACCTGAAACAAAAGTGCAGCCTGGAGCTGAGCAACTCAAGGCTCGAGAGGCTGCACCAAGGTAGCGCAGGGAAACACGGAGAAAAGCCTAACACTGTGAACAATGGACAAGTGTAGGTACTTACATGGAGGAGATCACCAGAGCCAAACAGTGCTCTGGGGAGAGGTTGACAATACAATACACCGACAATCACAGGAATGCAAACAGAGCTTAAACAATACCAAACATAATGACTAAAGTGATTGCCGGTGTGCCTGGGTGTATGTGTGAGAACAGAACTGAATGGGTGTGTGTTGGATTGAGTGAGATCAGGTGTGCATGTGTGTGTGTGTGTGTGTGTGTGTGTGTGTGTGTGTGTGAGTGTGACAGACACAAATAATAATGACAGTTGGCAGGTGCTGGCAGGAGAGGAGGGCGTGGCTGTGAGCTGTCAGGAAGCCAAGACCCTCAAGGGCTCCTAAAGAGGTGCCTGGAGGCAAATTGGGAATCAAAATACTGTATACTTGAACACAAAACAGCCACCGTGCCATAGAACTGGGCTGCCAAGTCCAGCCCAGCCCATGACAGTTTGTAATTAAACCATTATACTTTATTGCATTTATTTCAGTTTTACAAGAAAAAAGGAAAAGGAGAAAGAGGAAAGGAATGGAAAGAGAAAAAAGGACTCAGTAAAACAGTTCAACTCTACTTCTGTGTTCGACTTTCTCTGAATCCTGCATGTTAGCTATCTGTCTGTGCATAGACATTACATGCCTTTGGGACAGAATAAGGATCATGATGGGTTGGGTGGTCTTCCCAAGTCCACGGGCCCCTGAACTGGAGAACAAGGTGGGTCAGGGGGCCTGCCCCAGTCCATGGACCCCCAGACCAGAATGTAGAGTAGATTGGGCAGCCTGCCAAAGTCTCTAGGCCACCAGATCACAGGACCAGGTGGGTCAGGGGGCCTACCTGAGTCCGTGGGCCTCCAGACCAGAGCACAGGACCTGGCAAACACAACCTGAGGAGCTTTTTGCTCCAAAACAGGTGACTGTGGTGCACTGACCTCAGAAACAGCTGATAGGGGCGCGCAGGGTTCAGCAGCTGACGATGGAGGTGCACCAGTCTCAGCAGCTGACGATGGGGGTACACTGGTCCTTGGGTGCAAAAACTGAGGGGCACCAGCCTCAGAAATGGCAGGGGGAAGTGCACCAGCCTCTGGAATGGCAGGTGGATGTGCGCCAGCCTCTGGAACGGTAGGTGGAGGCACACCAGCCTCTGGAACGGCAGGTGGCTGAGGTGGAGCGTGGTCCTCCTGGGACTCCACCCTCAACATGGCCACCTCAGACGAGGGAGGAGAACAGGTCAGTGAGGTGACACCAAAATCATCAGCAGCAGAGACTGGTGGGGAAGATCCAGAAGCTGGTGGAATCTGTGCTTGGGTCCCCCCATCAGTAGCAAGGCAAGTCTTTTCTAGAATAGATGTTGAAAATAAGGGGAAACGTACTTGCCTCAAATCCTGGTCCCCTGCTGCTGGGGTGATGACTTCAGGATAAGCTGCAGGCATGATGGCCTCTGGATTAGCTGCAGGTGGGGGCACACTGGCCCCTGACACAGCAGGTGGAGGCATGCTGGCTTTGGAAACACATGATGGAGGCACCCTGGCCTTGAGGACACAGGGAGGAGGCTCACTGGCCTCTGGAACACATGGAAGAGGCTCACCAGCTTATGGAACACATGGAGGAGACTTGCCGGCCTCTGGAACACATGGAGGAGGCACACCGACCTCAGGAGCTGAAGGTTGGGATGTGATGACTTCAGGCGCTGATGGTTGGAGCGCACTAACCTCAAGCGCTGATGGTAGGAACACACTGACCTTGGGAGCTGATGACTGAGGTATGCCAAACTCAGGAACAGGCGACAGAGGTGCACCGGCCTCAGGAACAGCTGATGGAGGCTCACTGGCCTTGAGAACAAACAGAGGTTGGGGAGTGCTGATCACCAGTGACAGCTCTGAGCTGTGAGAGCATCTGGCACAGATGCCTGCAGAGCCAACCCCACTGGAGTCACCTCGGACATGGAAAAAAGGCAGGGAGCGAGTGGGGTGACACCAAAAGCACCAGGAGCCAGGCAAGTTCTGTCTAATATTGATGTCATAAAAGAAGTGAAAAGAACTTGCATTAGCTCCTGATCTTCTGCTGCTGGGGTGACTGCCTCAGCATGAGCTGCAGGAATGATGGCCTTATGAAATGCAGATGAAGCAGCCTGCCTGAACAAACATGGTGAGGCGAACTGCTTGGATGAAACGGCTGGAAGCACAGCTCAGGTGAACAAGGTGGAGCGGACTGCTCAGGTGAAACAGGCAGAATGAACAGCTCAGGCTAAACAGGTGGAGCGCGAGCTAATATGTGCATCACGGAGAAAACTGGTGCTGGTGGTGGTGCATGGTGTTGAGAGGAACGCATGTCCTGGAGCCTTCCTTCCACCTGGGACTGCTGAACGCCAATCTCGAGCCCCAAAACTGCTCCCTCTCGTTGGTGGATATCTCCCAAGGTGCCTGCTTCTTAGAAGAACTCCCCACCATCCCATGGTACTTGCGCTGGAGGTCAGTCACCGAGGTGATCAGCTCCATCCCCTCGGTGTGCTCAGCGAGCTGTGGGTGACGGTGAACAGCTGCTTCCACGAGCCCCAGGTACCACAAAGCTGACTGTGGGGTGAGAGCTGAGTGAGCCCCAGAAGTAAGCTGATCGATTTTAATCGCTGCACAGCAAAGCTCATACCCCGTGCTCATGCTAAATGAGTGCTGTCTGCCTGCTGAGTCCTTTGTGGGTGGTGTCATTCTGTCAAGGTCTGGAGGTGGACAGGACTCAGGTGCAGGCAGGAGAATGGTGCAAACACTACAATTTATTAAACAGAACTCAAACGACAAATAAATAGCAGCACGGGGGCTGAAAACACAAAACAAAATATTCCTATGATGTCTACATGATGTCTATATGACGTCATATAGACCATAGGACTCGCTAAAAGATTGTCAAAGATCATAGGACTCGCTATGACATCACATCATCAAAGATCATAGGACTCACTCTGGCATCATTAAAGAACAAACGCAGTCATCACTCATAATCATAGGACTCGATCTTCAAAGATCAAACGCAGGCATCACTCATGATCATAGGACATCAAAGATGAAAGGCATCACTCACGATCATAGGACTCACTATGACATCATCAAAGATCAAAGGCAGGTATCACACTCACTCATGATCACAGGACTCGATCTTCAAAGCTCAAACGCAGGCATCACTCATGATCATAGGACATCAAATGGTAAATGGCATTCACTTATATACGTAGCGCTTTTATTCTCATCTCTAGATGACCAAAGCGCTTTACAGATCCTGCTATTCACCCATTCACACACACACTGATGGCGGCATAGCTGCCCAACATGGCACTGTCCAGACCTATGTCTATGACATAGACTCACTATGACATCATCAAAGATCAAAGGCAGTCATCATTCACGAGCATAGGACTCACTATGACTGAACCAGTACTGACGTGCTTGCTTACACCTGCTTTCTACGGGCATGAAGAAAGTAGGCCTGCTGCTTCATAGTGGCATAGACTATTACAAGGCTGAATATATACAGTATTTGGTAAATCAGGGAAATAATTTTTACAACTGTTACTAATATGGGGATGTTGAAATAAAGAGATAAATTAGCCTTGTCCTTTTATCAAAGTTAATGATTTTGTGCACCTCCTCTACACTAGAATACATATTCTGTCATTTTTTTCTTAAAAAATCCTTTTTCTTTAAAAATGAAAAAGAGGACATTGGAGGCAAATAAATGCTTGTACTGATGTGCTGACAGTCCTATAATAAAAAGATTTTAAAGAATCCTTATACGGGCAGAGATTTCAACCCCCCTCCCCATCCCATGTTTAAAACAGTTACACCCTTGCATGCAATGCCATCTGTGTTACTAACCAGCTGCCATAAAAGAATGAATGAATGAATGAATGAATCTTTATTTCGGATAGATTAAAAGTACAGATTAAAAAGAAACAGAATAATATAACAAAGGGGGAAAGAAAATCCAACAAGGTCAAATTAGACAATAACTCCTCTGATTATACAGTTCAACATAAGTTATCTGAAATGGGTGATGGCTGAAGCCGCAGCTTATATTGCCCACCCATATTCCATCCAAGAATTCAAAAGAAAAACAAAACGAGCGATTACAATTCAGAACATAGCTAAGACAAAATGTGACAAAAAACTAAGCAACAACACAACGCAGACTGGATATGACAATCCTTATGTGATTTTACATGTCATCTTGTATATACTGTATGTTTGGAGTATTTCTTCCTTTAGTTTTTGTTTAAATTGTCCAAGCGTTGTACATGATTTTAATTCCGGTCCAAAATCGTTCCATAATCGGACTCCTTGCACTGAAACACAGTCTTGCTTGGTTGTAGTTCTCACTGAAGGTTTTTGAAATATACATGTTCCTCTGAAATGATATTGTTTCTCCCTTATTTGGAACAACTTTTGGATATTTGCGGGAAGTGATAACCTGCTGCTCACCCCTGCTGCTGGCCTGCTCCCCTTGGAAACCAACCTGGAACTAAGGGGAAAAGGATTCAGTCTAAAATGACTGGCTGCTCTGTCAGGAATCTGGAGAGGAGGAGCTGGAGAAGTAAAGGAAACAGACTCATAAATCTCAGCTGTTTTGAACTCTACCCTGCTCCAATCATCCATCCATCCATCCATCCATCTTCTACTGCTTAATCCTTTTCAGGTCGCGAGGGGGCTGGAGCCTATCCCAGCATCTCTGGGCGAGAGGCAGGGTACACCCTGGACAGATCGCCAGTCCATCGCAGGGCCAACACAGAGAGACAGACACCCATTCACTCTCACATTCATACCTAAGGACAATTTAGAATCCCCAGTTGATGCCAATTAACCTCACCTGCATGTCTTTGGCATGTGGGAGGAAACCGGAGTACTTGGAGTAAACCCACACAGACATGGGGAGAACATGCAAACTCCACACAGAAGGGTCACCAATGGTCTGGGGGCGGGACCGAACCCACGATGGTCAAGGGTGGAATCGATCCCATGACCCTCTTGCTGTGCTGCCACTGTGCTAACCACTGCGGCACCGTGCTGCTCCAATCATTGCTGTTAAATTGTATACTTGCCCTTGTGGTTTGGCTGTCTTGTTTTCTGCTAGTTTCTAGCAATCAGAGGTACAAATTGAACTTCTCATATTGAAAAAAATTGGTGGAGACTTTCCCTTCTGCCTTGAACACAGCAGTGCAGACTACCTTAATATTTTATCACTACTTAGACTCCTTACCTGAAAACCACTCCCACTGATACAAGCTCACACAGGCACACCTACATTCCCTCCTTCAGGTGAAAGAAATTTGAGTGGCGTTTACCTGTTGGGACATTTTTTTTTCCTTCAAAGAAGAAGAAAAGTCTGGTAAGTCTACAGTCTGCCTTTATTCTGTCATTTGTTTTATAGATTTAAAAAAAGTAGAGGAAGTTGATCACAAACAATTAATTTTAGATTTCCTTCAATGCAGAAAGAATTTCATTGCAGTTTAGTAATTCAGTTCTTTCGGTCTGATTATTTCTTAATGTGATACATTTATAGATGTTTGCTTTGCCAAACCTACAGGTTTAAGTTTGAGTTTATCCATTTTAAAACCCAGCAAAAAAGAATGACTAAGATTAATAAAGCCACTGTGAAGAATACATTCAAACCCTTTCTAAACATTTTAAACATAGTCTAAATACTGTATAGCAAGCCTTTAAGAGAGAACTTTATCGTAAACAGGGTTGTTTCCCCCCATCTGTGGCTTTACTTTCATTTTATTTTCTTCAGGTAAGATATCATTTAACCGACTTGGACATGTTGTGAAAAAGCCACTAGCACTTATGCATTCTGTCTATACAGCAATGCAGCTAAACTCAATACAGGGTTACAAAAATAATTTTTTTGTAAGTTGTCTGTGTTTTTTCAACGGAGTACATGTACTTACCTTTATATAAAGGTACGTACATGTAAATTGAATGTTACATCATCATTGTTCAAAATTCAGAGAATTTCAAGACATCAAAAAGAATTTTGCATCATATAAAGCGAAAATACCCGTACATGTAAACAAAAATGTATAAAACAACATACGACCATAATTCAAAAAGTTGACCTGACTGAGCAAATCCAATGTGATTTTTGGATTCAGCACATCAAAATTGACCTAAATCAGCTAAAAAAACTTAGACAATAAATTTGGTGTTGACCAGTGCAATGCTTTATTTACAGAATCCTGGAGGTTTTACTTTAACAAAAATTTTACCTAAATTAAAATTTTCCTTCAGACAGTCTAAACTTTTTGAATTTGTACTTTAAATCCATTTTAAAACTTGTAGGAATTCCACACTTTGCTGTTAAACGCTCTTCTGTGCATGCACAGTTTATGTAACAAAGGCTGAGATAGTTTTTTCTCTGATTTTCAGTGCTTCATAGCCTACTCTATACAGTGGCTCCAGAAAGCTTGCAAATCCCTTCAGTTTTTTAAATTTACTTATATTTGAAAATATATTGTATAATTTTCTTTTTTCCAAAAATTTAAAAAAACATCATTAAACACTGAAGTGAAAGCAGAATTTTATATTCTTTTGACAATTAACTAAAATGTCATTTCTGTCCTCTAATGCAACATATTTGCCTCCCAAACTAAAAACTGTTTCATGAATTTCAGACATCTGACTAAAGAAAGGCAGACAGTCACGGAGAAAGCAAAGAAAAAATGCATTGCCCTTTAGAAAATATGTTCAGTTGTCTGTGGACGTCCTTCATCAGGTTGGTGGAACGGTGGTTAGCACTGTTGCCTCACAGCAAGAAGGTTAAAACCATAGCATAAAAAAGAGGTTCGAACCCAAGAGCTGGCCACTGGTGACATTTTTCTACATGTGGAATTTGCATGTTCTCCCCGCATCTGTACAGGTTTTCAGTGGGTCTGTGGTTTTTTCCCACCGTCCAGACATGCACATCAAGGTAATAGGCACCAACTGGGGATTCTGTCTGTGGGAATGAGTGAATAGGGAAAACTGTCTGAACGTTTTGTGTTGCAACATGTTGTGGCACTGAGCCCAAGACAGATTTTCCCTTGAGGGACAATAAAGTTCATTCTGTTCTATTCTAAAACTCTGATGCAATTAGTGGATGATGATGATGTTATTCACATCTCCTTCCATTTTTTTCTCAATGTCATAGAAAAATAGCACAGAGCTACCAGAGGACTGACCCACCCACTATAGCTTTCACTACTTACAATGGTTGTGTGACCTAGGGTCAGTGAAATGGAGACAGGCACCGCCCCATACACCACATGGTGTCCCACATACTGTGGAAGGGATTAATTAACTAACATACAAAAATAGAAATGGCTATGATAAACCAATGTGTATTTGGACTAATAATTATATAAGTAGTAATCTGTATTTGTCCTAATTTAAGTCATACTTCCTTAAATTATACACCTAAAACCAAACTTACTTGGTGTTCACAAACCTGGTGCATGTTTTGTTAACAGACATGCTTATTTGGTCCAATTGATGATGGTGACTAATGATTGTAAGGTTTGTCTTTTATTGACAGAAATGATGGAAAAAACATTCACTGTAACAGAGAACCCTGGTCTGGTATCTTCAAGGAGTAACTCCTCTGTCTTCCTGGACTCAACATTCCGTTATGTACTTATTCCAGTTGTCTATGGCATCATCTTCATCCTGGGTGTGTTTGCTAATGCCTATGTTCTGTTTTTCCTCCGATGCCTTCGCAAAGCCAAGGTCATGGCAGAAACCCGCATCTATATGATCAACTTGACCATCGCTGATCTCCTTTTTGTGTCTGCCCTGCCCTTTTGGATTGGCTACTACAGCCGAGATGGTAACTGGGCTTATGGAGATTTCATGTGCCGCCTCACAGGTTCTTTCTTTTTCATCAACACCTACAGCACCATCCTCTTCCTTGGAGCTATAAGCATGAACCGATACAGGGCGGTTACTCGTCCCATGGAAGCAGCCTTTTCAGACTGCAGATGTCGTGGGATCATACTGTGTGTTGTCATCTGGGTCTTTACTTTGTCCATGTCAATTCCATATTTTATTTCCCCAGGGACCAACAAGGACTCAAAAAATATTACTCGCTGTTTTGAAGGGTACCAGGATAAAACCGATGAGGAGAAAAGGAGAGTGGCGATTACTCATTTTTTAATAATTGGAATGTTTTTTATCGTCTTTTTCATTGTTGTGGGGTGCAATTTCCACATCACTCGAGCCTTACTTTCTCAATATTCTTCCCAGTCCTCCTCCTCCACAGGACACAGAGGGGTGAAGTGGAGGGCTCTGCAGATGTTGTGGGCAGTGGTGGGAGTATTTATTCTGTGTTTCCTGCCCCACCATGTAATTCAAGGTCCCTGGGTTCTTTCCGTGCTGCAGATCAAAAAGGGATTTGGCCATGTGGACTGGGACCAGAAGACCCGTCAGGCCTTCAGTGATGCTCATCAAGTCACTCTGGTTCTTATGGGTCTGAACTGCATTTTGGATCCCATAGTTTATTATTTTGCCACAGGGAAGTTTAGGAAGTTCATCATAGCTCATATTAAACAGCTCGCAAGGGGAGAAGGATGTTCCCCCAGAGCGATTACAAAGATTTCCATTGAAAACAGGAATCAGAGTCAGTGACTTCAGAGTAACAAAGACCTGATTTAAGGATTGTCATTTTTTTTGTATGAAAATGTAGCTATCATCAGATGTGTCATACTAAAAAAATTGTTGTGCAATTTTGTCTGTTAGCAAAAGTTGCCTAGGTGCATCTTAATATGCCAGTTTTGTTGTTGAAAAAAACCTTTTTTTGAATGAAGTTCTTCCTTTTTTGTGTGTATTCTGTTTTTGCTCACATTAACTTTCAGGGCAGACTTTAAGTGCCATACAAGGGGGGATCCAGGCCACTGTAAGCTTGGTTAGTGTTTGTGTAATTCATATACACATTTGTCACCATCAGTGTGCAGCAAATCCTGGTTTATGGAAAACTTAGATTAGGATATCACTCAAGTCATACCTTCCAGTTCTGATGGGTGTTGGAACAGAAATGCAGCAATAAATCATGTTTGATTCCCTTAAGACTTCCCCAACAGCAGACACATGTTGTGCCGACATTGGCAAGTTTACATCAGGTATACATCTTATAGAGGTTGTTTTCACATGGGCAAGACATTACCAAGACATCAGCATTAGGTCGGAGACAACCATCAGCCGATGTTTAAATGACAGACTAAAGCTATAATGGCTACAGCCACTGTGCAGTTAAATGTTAATGTTCTTCCAGCTGCTCCCTTTTGGTGCTCCATTCACAGTGCATCATCATGTGATATGATGATCCATGTATTTCATTTGGCAAGGATTTTATGTTGGATGCACTTCCTGACCCAGTTGTGAGCCTTCCAGCTTTGGGGCAGATGCTCTACCACTAGGCTACCACTCCAGTATCCTGCAGTTAAATGTTAATCATGACCTTTATTTATTTAGGTTGGATCTTTAAGACTCCAGCTATTTTGTTATTGGAGGTGAGAAACATTACTACTAAATTATGATTAGCGGCAGAGCGTCCGCCCCACAGCCGAAGTTGTAGGTTCACGACCGGGTCATAGCAAAGACAATATAAAATCCTTGCTAAAACAAATGTAAGGCCCATCTCAATATTAGATGATGATATGCTGTGGTGACCCTGAAAGGGAGCAGACGAAAGATTAAAGTTTTAGGTTGCCAATGTGCAAACGACCTCGATAAGATGTATTCCCGATATAAACTTGGCTCACTGGGCTGAAGTTGGTGTGACATATGTGTGCTGTTGGGGGTATACATCACTTCTTAATTTGACTGTATAAGAAGTGCTTTGTGGTGATATTGGAATGTAGTGGGTCAGTGCACGTCCATGTCATGGATATAACAGCCAGAAAACTATGGCAAAGCAGATCATCTTTATATTTTTAGTGAGGCCTAACCTCCACCATGTGGTATAAATACAGTATGATGACACAGATTAGGGAGAAGTGGAAAAGATATACTGTACAGTAGTGGTCCCCAACCCTTTTATCCTCATGGACCACTAAAGTTACGTGTCTACTAGTCTGTTTTTTGTCAGAAGGAATCATATCAGGGGATGCGTTAAGTGCAGAGATGAGTGTAACCAGGCGGAGTGACATAGTGATAGTGCAAAACCAATAGTCAAAGAGCTCTGTCCCAGGGGAAACACTCTCATTGGTCCTGCTGCTGAGAACCAGGGCATTGTTTACCCAGGGTGCACTGCGTGAGGGGCCCTCAAAACGCCTGGAATAAAAAATGTTTTTGTGTTGCATTTTTAAAATTTCTAATTAATTAGAAATGTAATGGACATGTATTATGCAGTCTTTACATGAGACCATTCATATTCGTTTGGGTCCATGCAGTGAGTCAACGTCTATTAAGAAGAATAAGTATCACACTAGTGACTGGAAGCTAACTAAGCTAATATCAATAACAGTAATGGTAACTGTGAGATATGGAAAGGGTAAGATGGACACACACTTCCAGGTGGCACCTCCGCCCCGCCCTATATAAGGCCGGGTCGACCATCTTATCACTCTCTGATCTTGCCTGGAGCTTAGCCACTTATCTGTCATTAGCTGTCAATATACAGTGTTCAATAAAGCTGTGTTTTCCCAGTCACCTCGCCTCATCTGTCCAGCAGGTAATTCCAGACATAACAGTAACATCAATAACCGAGGCATTCTGCAAAGTAATATTAAAAGAAGTCAGGTAACAACTGGGAGTTGGATATATGTTTCAGTAAGTTTCATAGGTCTATTACAGCTAGGGTTTGCCACCCGTCCTGTAAAATACAGTATTGTCCTGTTTTTTTTTACACTAAAATAATGTGTCCTGTATTGAATCAATACAATATATGTTTGTCCTGTATTTACTAGGTACCTTTAACGCAGCATCAACTCATCCACATTATGCATGTTGCCCTCCTACTCAGTAGTTGTTGGTTAATTTGTTTACTTTTATGAGCGTGAAGTCATCGCTTGACAGTGATTGGGCGAGAGACAGCTGGGCAGGCTCAGCAGCAGGCGTAGCAGCTTGCGGGTTTCTCACAGACCAACATGTCTATGGCTGCACCATGTTCCGATAGTCCGCCCCATGCATCAGTCAAATGTAAAACGTTTGCAAAAGTGCCGACATGGGTGGGAAGAAATTAATGACTGGCTTGACAGTGTGAAAGACAACAAGTACAAGGCAAACTGCAAAGTACTCTCAACTTTATGAAGTCCTGCTCAGAGTTCTACTGCAGTGTTTTGAAAGATAAACATCTACTCATGGCTGCAAGACGTTACAAGAAATACACGTAGAAAAAGAAGTAATACAGTTAGGAAGCAAGAGGCTGTGCACTGTTTTACTATGGTTTTACTCTACACAAAAAGAAAAAAATGTTGATAAACAAGTTGTACAGTTCTAATGTTAAATAAATTGTTATTTGCACACCCAGATCTTTTGAGGGGATTCTTTCATTTGTAGTAAACAGGAACATTTTGACTTTCAAACTTGAAAGTTATAAACACTGTCAAAGAAGCACTTCAAACTTTGGCCTATGAATTGTATGTTAATACTTTATTTAAACAATGATTAATTCTTGATAAACCACAACTAATGCCCCACACATCACCTTGGGGCGGGAAGGGGGGTCCTTTATTTTTCTTCATTGAAAGTGGCAACCCTAATTACAGCTCATGCAGTGGTATTTGGAATGGCACAGACATAAACAAGACGATAGCTATGCTATGCTAAGCTAACTGGGTGAACTATTAAACGGCTCAGTATGGTTACAAAAACGTAACATAATGTGAAACACAAAGAAAAAGCAATCTGCCCGCTCACTATTTCTGATATGTACAACTAGTGCACTTGTCATGGGGTGGAAGTATTTTATTGTGTTTTTTGGGTTTTATATAGTTAAGTTTATATCGCATGTTTTACAGCTTTGCATGTTTTGTGGTTTTTATATTTTAATCAGTGTGTTTTTAAATTGGAAATGTTTGTCTCCTTCTACCCTGTGCTTCCCCTAATTACTGAGCAGCAGCACCTGTGTTGATTGGGGATGTGCAGCACCTGTGGCTACACAAGATAAGAGGTGCTCTGGCAGTCCAGAGGAGAGCTGTTGCCAGGAGGAAGGAGCCCTGCCTGGGGAGGAGAAACCTACCTGAGGAGAGGCCCTGGCTAGATGAGAGTTCTGCTGACGAGAGGAGTAGTGATGGTGAAAGTGAGGCCTTATGAAACAATGAACAACTTTGAGACAAGTTCTTCTTCTTCTTCTTCTTCTTCTTCTGTTTTATGGCGGTTTGCAAACAGCTTGTAGGTGCATTACCGCCACCTTCTGGAATGGAGTGTGATTTGAAATGGCATTACTCTCCTGAAATTAGTCCTGTTGCCCTCATAAACCTAAAAACTGCCTTATAGACCGCATCCCCTGAACTTCTCTGCAAAATCTCTTTCATACTGAGCTGGGTTTTGTTCCTGTATAGACTGTCCACCAATGTTAACCGTGCAAACTCATACTTTGGACAGTGCATAAATGTATATTCAACTGTTTCATCGTTTCCACAATAATCACATTTTCCATTTGGGTGTTTTTTCATTATAACTAATGTACTATTCAGCCCTGTGTGACCTAATCTTAACCTGGATATGATGTCCTCCTCCTTCCTACTCCTGTGAACTTCTCTAGCTCCCCCAACTTTCTTTTGTATGCCATACAGGCTCCATCCTTTACTTCTTTTGTCCCACTCTTCCTGCCACATCTTTTTAATTTGCGTTTTGATAATGCTCTTGACCTCTGCTGTACTATGTTTCACATTCCAACTAACTCGACTCGTCCTAGTTGCCCTTTTTGCACATTTATCTGCTAGCTCATTCCCCTCCACTCCAATGTGCGCCGGGATCCAAATGAATCTAATGTCCACACCTGCCTTTGAGATTCTCCCTACTGAATGTACAATTTCCATCACCAAATCCTGTCTTGACTCTGAATGCATTTTCCCAATACTTTCCATTGTGCTGCTAGAGTCAGACCCTATCAAAACCTTTCTGGGCTTTACTTCTTCCACCCAGCCCAATGCCAAACAGATTGCCAAAAGCTCCCCAGTATACACAGCCAAGTCATCACTAACCCTTTCCTTCTTCATGACATCTAATTCTGGAATGATGAATGCTATTCCCACAATGTTCTTTGTTGATTTAGATGCATCCGTATTGTAACGTGCTGCTCGACATGGCGACGTCCCACCGGGAGATTCGAACTCACGCCTCCCGCTCCGGAGTCCCGCACCCTACCTGTGTCGCCAATAGGGTCAACCCACTTGGCAAGTCAAGTAGGGTGCTTATATTGAGTTCGCTACACTACTCCCCTCTGGTTCTCGACAACGTCCCGATGTCAGCGCCCCATTACTGCTTTGGACAGGAGGTCCCACTCCTGACACCAGTGTAACGTGCTGCTCGACATGGCGACGTCCCACCGGGAGATTCGAACTCACGCCTCCCGCTCCGGAGTCCCGCACCCTACCTGTGTCGCCAATAGGGTCAACCCACTTGGCAAGTCAAGTAGGGTGCTTATATTGAGTTCGCTACACTATAAATCTTTATAAAGTCAGGATAGTTACCGTCTAAATAGTTATTGATCTCATTCTTGTTTATCCTCCCTCTTATGTCATTTGTTAAGTCTAAAATCCACCTTTACTTCTTCCAGACACCATGGTGGTTCTGTAGAAAGTGGAACTGCTGGACATACTGCTTTATCAGCAACCCTTAGCTCCCTGACTTTATTCTCTATTGTCCATCCAAAACTTCTCATCTGTCTCTTTTCCTTCTCTTGGCAAGGTTTCAGTACACTGTACTGGGTGACTGTCACTAAATCCTCTGATGTTGGCCCAGTATGTAGCTGCTATTTGAGTTCTTCTTAACTCCAGAGGCATCTCGCCCATCTCCACCTGGAGTGCTGCTACTGGAGTAGTTTTTATGGCCCCACAGCATAACCTCAGAGCTTGGTATTGAATTATATCCAATTTTTACCTCCGCCAGGCCGAAAAGGCCAGGAGGAGGTAATGTTTTTGCCGGGGTTTGTCTGTGTGTTTGTCTGTCTGTCTGTCTGTCTGTCTGTTGGTTAGCAAGATAACTCAAAAAGTCTTGGACGGATTTCCATGAAACTTTCAGGCGTTGTTGGAAATGGTACAAGGAAGAACTGATTAAATTTTGGGGATGATCCGGATCACCGTCTGGATACAGGAATTTTTTAAAGCATTTTTCAACACTGTGACATACGGCTATTTTCAACATGTGCGCAGGCGCAATGGAGGACGCTGGTCATCGTGTCTGACCAACATAAACTCCGCCTTCTTCAACGTTTTAGGCACAAAAGCACGCAGAAAACTGTGTTTGCGCGACGCTGCAAAAGCTGAGACGGGCAGCTGTTCGCCGCCGGATTATTTGGCAGAAATTCCCCGGGCAGCCATAGGCGCTGCGCAAAAACCAGCTGCTCGGCAGCGTGCTGTGTGCAGCGTGCTGTGTGCCTGTGTTTGCGCAACGCTGCAAAAGCTCAGACGGCCAGCTGTCCGCCTCTGGATTATTTGGCAGAAATTCCCCGGTCAGCCATAGTAGCTCCGCAAAAAGAAGCTCTCTGCCGGGCAAGTTTCCAAATCATCTTTGGCTGCAGAGCGCAACCCCAATAAAGATAAAGATTACATGTACCACGAAGGTCGAGTGCAAGCAAGATGTTTGTGTCTGTGAACATTCCGTCTTTTGGCGAGTTGATACGTAACGATGTTTACAGTTTGATGAGAAGGTTGCTGCCATGTAACGATCATCTTGTCACTCACACTTCAGCATTTGGATGTGGTGGCGTTCCATTTTATACTGAGTCCAATATTGTATGTTATTGTTACAAGACCGCCGACTGTCTGCTGATCTGTATATACGTTTATTTATTTATTTATTTATTTTCTATGCCTTTTAGTTCTGCATTTAATATGAACCCTGAGTTTGAAATAAACGTTTGAATTTTGAATAAAACCCACGCCAACCCGTCTACCTAATTGGCATCCGTCAGTGAAGCCCTCAGTGCTGCTTTCAGTGATCTAAAACGCTCACATAACCCATTGGCCTGTGGGTTGTACGCAGTTGTGTCATGACTTCTTTTGTTTTTTCCTTTGAATTCTTGGATGGAACATGGGTGGCCAATATAAGCTGCGGATTCAGCCATCACATATTTCGGATAACTTATGTTGAACTGTATAATCAGAGGAGCTATTGTCTAATTTGACCTTGTTGGATTTTATTACCCCCTTTGTTATATTATTCACTTTCTTTTAACCTGTACTCTTAATCTATTCGAAATAAAGACTAATTCATTCATTCATTCAATTGCAACGCCCCCAGCCTGGGAGTTTGCAGATGCAGGACATGGACACAACACCAACACTTCAGTTTATTACCTCCGCCAAGGAGGTAATGCTTTTACTACTGAACCACTAATCCTATCATTGTGAATCCAATTGCTACTCAGATGTTTTCATAGTCAAGGAATCTGACAACGTACACACAAACACTGTATGGGGGGAACTGTGGCGCTTGGCGGAGGTCTGCGCTCTCCGAGTGCTTTTCTAGTTTCAATAATGTTTCTGAAGCTGATCCATACATAACACACCCGTAATCAAACACTGACCTAACTAACGCCGCATATAATGTTTTTAAAGCACCTACCTTTGCAAACAAAGGTAGCATGCCGCGATCAGTGTGTGAATGTGTGTGTGAATGGGTGGATAGCAGGATCTGTAAAGCGCTTTGGTCATCAAGAGATGAGAATAAAAGCGCTATATAAGTGAATGCCATTTACCTCTGCTTGCTCCCCATTCTCTTCCCCTCAAACATCTAATAATATTTAAAACCTTCTTAGATTTTGCCACAATTTTCTCAACATGAATCTTCCAAGAACAACTCTTATCAAACCACACACCCAAATACTTGAAACACTCCACAGTTTCTATGTTTTGATCATATATTTTAAGATCAACTTGATTGTTTACTCTGTTCCTCATGAAGACCACAGCCTTTGTTTTTCCCACCGAAAACCTAAATCCCCATTCCACTGCCCAAGCCTCAACTTCATCAATTGACTGCTGCAACTTTTTAACAATAAATGGTAGATTTTTCCCTCTTGTCTACACAGCACCATCATCTGCAAGCAAAGAGACACCAACAGAACCCTTAACTCTAGAAAAAATGTCATTGATCATGACTGAAAATAAAATGGGACTAAGGCGCTTTTCCACTAGCCCCACTCAGCCCCGGTTTGAAAACCCGGCTCTACTCACTTCGGTTCGGTTCAGCCTCAGTTGCTTTTCAACTACTGCTGGCACACCTGCTGGCGCACCTGCTGTGGGTGGGATTTGTTGAACAGCAGGCGGCGCCACACCCTCATGACGTGAAACACACGCGACTGAATCCTCCACAACAAACATGGCTGTTGACGAGGAGAGAAGGAAGGAGGAATGACTGTGACATGAAACTGGTTAAATCTATGGTGCTGACTTGTTGTGCTCTGCACAATCTGTGTGAGAGTCATGGAGAGACGTTTGACACTACATTGGATGATGCAGTAGATGAACCAGTGGTGGCAGCGGCACAGAGAGCAGAGGAGCAGGGTGGTGATATTGTAGTGAACTCAATATAAGCACCCTACTTGGCTTGACAAGTGGGTTGACCCTATTGGCGACACAGGTAGAGTGCGGGACTCCAGAGTGGGAGGCGTGAGTTCAAACCTCCCAGTGAGACATCGCCATGTCAAGCTGCACGTTACAATACAAGATGCTGTGATGCAATACTTGTCTATTTCATCCACATTTATGTGCATACATATTTCAAAAATGTTTTTTGTAAATAAAATGTTGTGCATGGTCCATCTACCTGTCCTCTTGTTCATAACGCTTATCTGTTAAGAAGGTGCGAAGCCATCAGCCTAATGATGAGTCCACACTTCTCACTGTTGTGATAATTGCTCACGCTGAGCGCTCTGACAGCCCTGCTGTGGGGGTCACACACGACGTGTTCCTCCCCACACTCTCAATTATTTTTCCCGTATATTTTTCTCTTTGGCGTACAGAAATGGCAATATGCCCGTATTTGCTAAAATTGCATTTTCCCCGTATTAAAATACGGCGAAACCGTATCACTTGACAGGTATGTAATTACATGCAGAAACACCGCACAGGCCATCTTCACAAAAATCCAGCTCGACAAGCCACTTTTGCTTAGGTGGAAATGCAAATTGAACTATAAATCATGTGCTGATACATGTCATATTTTCCCATGTAAAGGTCTCCCACTTTTACTTACAAATTGATTTTTAAATTTTTGGGAAAAGGGAATATAAATTTTGCACTTGTTGGTAACAACAGTTGTGTGCAACAAAAACACAGTTGTGTATCCTTGTCCGATTTGTCTACTGTTATTAGTGCCAAATTTTTGCTAGATTCCTTCTTAATTTATTAAATTTTGACTGGTGATGCAACATTCAACTTACACGTACTTACCTTTAGCAGTGTCTACAAGTTCAAGCACACCTGTACAACTGCTTATAACCTAAAAAATGTACCCGTTCAAGAGAAATGGATTCAGCATTGCAAATTTGTTTAAAATAAAAAAAAAAAAACCTATCAAGACATTACGTTTCGTTGTGTTGTTAAAAATTAAATTACCATTAGAAGGCTATACAACTGACCTGATGAACAGCAGCATGTGGAGTGAACAGAGAATGGAATGTGTATGTAATTATTGGCTTTTCTCATACGGTGTCATAACAGATAAACCAGACTTTTGATGCAAACAATACAATTTTATTCCAGAAGCAAAATTTACAAACAAAAAAACAGACAGGGCGATGACATCTCTGCGAGCTCTTCCCTTCGTAACGCAGCGTCCTGCTCCAGGGCTTCACGTGCATCTGCCCGCACATCTGCGGCCACCTGTCGCAAATGCTGCATGTACTCCTGATTCTTGCCACTGGTCATGTTGCCGTTCCAAGAGCCGCATCTCTTCGTCATGCATGTTGACCATCGCTAATGTAAGGTCAGCAATGGAGTTGTCTGTTTTCGTCTTGCCTAGATGGAAAGACAGAAAGGCATGGTCGTTAAAGCTGGATCACTACATATATTATGGAATTACACAGGTGAAAGTCTGTGGTGGAATGTCACTATTATATTATGCTTCATTGCTGTATATAAGCTGAACTGTCATGTTGCTGCCCCTCAGTAGAGCAGATTTTGCAACACGCAGTGTGCTGTCTTCGGCTGCAGCCCCCCTGCAAAACTAAAAAGGATTAAGATTAAGAATATGGATGGATGGATGGGTAATGTTTAAACTAGTTGCTTGTAGTGTGGCCGCAGAAATCTGAATGGGTTAATACAGTCAGCTGACGCGAAGCATTTCAATGAAGCATGTTGATTTCAACGGCAGTTCATGCACTTTGTTTGTCTAAAACAGGAGTTACAACAGCACCAATCACCACACCTAAAAATGGTTGTGGAACACTGTTAAGTGAAGACCAAAGAATAACCTTTTTGTACATTTAAAAAGACATTTTCAATTAATTAATATGCAGCTACAGGAAATTGCATTAATCAATTTGGTACATAACTTGTTAGGCTCCAGCCCCACCGCACCCTGTAAAGGATTAAGCGGTAGAAGATGGATGGATGGATGGATTTTCGACCCTGGTTTCCGCTGCTGGACCTGTTTCAACCAAAAAAAAAAATTGTGGTTATTGTGCCTTACCGGCACTTGAACGTGATCCAGATGGAGCTGGTGATGTGGAGCTGATCCAGCTGGCGCTCAGCCAGACGCACACGCAGACGCAGCGTCAGGAGAGTCCGCTGTGTCAGTCATCTCCACTGAGGTGGACCCCTGTGATATGAAATGCGATTCTAGAAAGAAAATGCATGCAATTTAAAACTTAACACCAAAGTGCAACATGTACACAACACTCTCATGTTTTTAACCGGAATACAATAAGCGTAATTCAGCGTTTTGTTCGCGCTAATACTTAACACAAAGCAAGCGTGAATCTACAGTTGGCTACAAAACAATACGCGAGCCTCAGTAACAACCATTACTCACAATCTAACAACCTTCCTATTTCTTAAAAACAGTGAGCTTGGCATAGAACGGATCAAGTGGCGAACAGATGCGCAATATCAAATAAACACTCACCATCCACTGTTTCCAAGGGCCGTGACCGTGACGGTGGCCGTGACAGTGACGTGTGGAGCCCAATGTCTCTCAGCGAACCACTTCCACTCCTTCCATCCGCTGAACTTGGAGCAATGTGGTCCTTCACTGCTCGGTAATCGCTTTTCAGCTTTTTCAGCTTCTCCCAACACTGTTTGGCAGTACGGATGTGCCCTTGGGAAGCCATCTGCTCGGACACCTGCATTTCAAGTAGATCCGTCCAACTCGCGCTGGATGCGATCGTTGCCTAATATAGAAAGAAAATTGCGCACCTCCTAATATATAATATTAGGAGTATATTATTATATAAGTATATTATACAGTATATTAATATAATATACCGTATTAAAGGGGCGCACTGTGTTCACTGCTGAACAATTACAAATGGCGGTCTTGGAGTAAATTCAGCAGAAAAAGTCGCTTTCATGACGTTACAACCTGACCAATCAGCGGCGACCGGTCATATCACAGCCCTACTCAGCCCTACTCGGCCCGGTTAGACCCTGCCCTGGATCAGGTACGAAAAAAGTACCTGCTTAACCGGTGCTGGGGCTAGTAGAAAAGCGCCTAAAGTGGGCTGAGTGGTGCGGTGTAGGGCCAAGTGAGGCTAGTGGAAAAGGGCCTTAATAGTACTGCCTTGTGGGGTTCCATTTTCTATCATTTGGCTTGAGCTATACTGCTTCCCTATTCTTACCGAAATTTTCCTGTCACTCAAAAAATTTTTAATCCATCTTTTCATTCTCCCTCTAATGCCTAGCTTATGTAGTTTGATAATCAGCCCCTCCTTCCACATCATGTCATACGCCTTCTCAACATCCAAAAACACCACAACCACACTTTCCTTATTCACTTGGGCCTTCCTAATCTCATGTTCCAAACAGACAGCAGGATCGGTAGTACTTCTCCCCTTTCTAAATTCGCTTTGGTAACTTTTTAATGCCTCTCTAGACTCCAGATAATGTTAACCTCTCATTAATCATTTTTTCCATAGTTTTACCAACATGGGATGTTAAAGCGATTGGTCTGTAACTCTCACCTAAACCTGGATTTTTACCTGGCTTGCATATTGGAACAACAATCGCCTCTTTCCATGAAGTAGGCAATATCCCTTCTTCCCAAACCTTGTTGTACAACTCTAATAATATCTTTTTACCAGCGTCACTCAGGTTTTTAATCATTTTATACGTCACTTGATCTTTTCCTGGAGTTGTCTTACAGACTTTCCTTAACAGATAGGGCGCATGCGCACGCAGCGACCGGCAGCTGGTGAAAAAGTCCGTCGTCTGTGTGTCTTGTTTTTATGCATTTAATGTGTTTTTATGAAATTCTCTGTGTCATTTCTGTCCTGGAATGTTTGTGGACTGTATGGCGAAGAGCTCCCTGGTTCCATCAATATAGACTTCCTCCCCTTTTTTCCACTGCTGCTACTTTTCCTCCGGCTCTTTGTCTCTGAGGTAAACGCGATCGGCATCATGCCGGGCAGAATACATTATTCCAGGGACATGTTGCTGCATTTAAACACGGTTGATGCAGCGGCTGTGATTGAGCCTAAGCCGCAACTGCTGGACTTTATTTTGAGAGACGGACACAGCGGTGAAAAGAGAGTTTGAGTTTTAAAAAATGCCTTTATTGCACAATTCAAGAAAATGTAAGAGCACCAATATCATTCCACCAAGTGTCTCACACTGGAAAAGTGCAAACATAAGTCATCCCCCTCCCCCACACAACACAAAGTATTCCTTGCAGTCCACCTATTCCACATTGCCAGTGGCAGTAGTCCGAGTCTTCCTTGTAGTCCGTGCAAAGACGAGCCACAGGCCTCCAGTTCACTAGAAGTCCCAGAGAGGGGCCATTTGGCCTTTTTACCTAGAAAACCCACAAGAGGGCCAATTGGCCCCAAGTCCCCCCTGTGGTCACTCATTTTGTTATGGTAATGAGGCTGTTAGTGGCAGTGTGTGGGGTGAGGGGGGTGTGGGGTGTGGGGTGAGGGGGTCACACTTCACACACTTCACACTTCAGTGGTGAAGTCATGTTGGCTACTTCTGTGTGAATGTGAGAATGAGGAATAAAAACACATTCTATTCTAAAATGTGAACATGTGAATGTCCCATGTGACCATAACGACTCATGTGACTGCAACCAGACAATTGTTTGATGGATAAATACCTCAGTGCACATGGACTATCGCTTCAGTTCCCTCAAGAACTTTGTGGTGAAAGAAGCTCCTCTCCAAGGAACGAAGATGCAGAGATTCAACATTCAACAGGCATTGGAAATGATCCTGGATGGAGCAAACCCAAAAAATGCTGGGACTTCTTTAAGCAAGGCCAACGGGAGAGACGGGAGAAGGAAACGCGGAAAGCATGGAGGCGTGAAATTGCACCTGAGAAGACATCAGTTTGGTAACATCCCTCTTCCTTCTATGATTTTTGGGAACGTACAACCTCTGAGGAACAAGGTGGATGAAATTCAAGGGAATGTACGCTACCAGAAGGACTTTACGAACTGCTGTGTCCTGGCTTTCACCGAGTCTTGGCTTAATACGCATGACTGAGACGCAGACCTGTGGATTGGCGGCTTTGGAGCCCCACTGCGCTCGGATCGGCAGGAAGAGGTAACGGGGAAACGTCAGGGGGGCGGCGTATGTTTATACATTAATAAGCAGTACTGCACATCTGTCACAGTCAGAGAGCGCATCTGTACACCCGATGTGGAGCTGCTGTCTGTGTCACTACGCCCCTTTTATTTGCCTCGCGAGTTCCCCCAGCTTTTCATCACAACTGTGTACATCCACCCGAGGGCAGACGCTGACTCCGCCTCAAGCACCGTCATTACTTCCGCCCTCCCAAGAGAGCAGACGCTTTTTTCTTCTCTCCTGCTGATTTTTTCTTCCCCTCCTAACTACTGGATCCCAGCTTGCTGTCGTCTGTCTGCGTCTAACTGCGACCGCCGAAAAGAAATTATGGAGTTAATAAGCTGGGCTTTGAACACAATTGACACCATTTTTTCAACAAGGAAAAGTGCTCCGGGGGAAGCTGCCTGCCCCGCAGGAACGGCTCCAGCGGGCTATTTACGTGACACAGGTATTTGGAGAATGCTGTGTCTCTCTAATCTCTCTATCGAAGATATTGAAGATTTGTTTATCTTCGTAATACTGGTGATTGGGATAATTCTGATTGGGACGGGAATTGTCTTGGTTTACTGCAAATTGCTGAAGATGGATTCAACCTATCAAAATGCTGGCCAGGCGAGGTGCATCTATCAAATTGAAAAACTGGAGAAGACCCTGATAGCGACTACTGGAGAACTGTCTCGTAAGGTGGATTACATCATGGGTTCGCTCAGGTCTTTCCACGACGAATTCAAAGCTGCGCGAAGGATTAATGTACTGAATCTACAGAAGAAATACAAGTCTTCTCTGTGATCAGTCCTATTTGGCATTATTATTCCCCATGAAAATTCCTCCTGGCTGTCTGCAGTCTGTGTTTTTTTCAAAATCATGAGCACAAGGCCTTGGACAGCCAGCTGCAGCGCCAGATAAGACTGGGCGCCAGACAGACAAAACATCTTCTGCCAAGGGTCCTTGGGTCTCTCTTATTATCATCAACACTGCTCAACACCGCACACACATTGATTCATGAACTGATTAAAGATACTGTACACTGCTCTCTTGTGTCTTGTGTCTTGTGAATTCTATTGTATGCTAATGCATGAGGGTTTTTTTCTGTGTAGTCAAAATTTGGCTCACATATGAGCGTTTATTCTGATTACTATGTTTTTTCTCTCTCCTATTGTGTTTTCCTCCCCCTCCCCCCCCCTCTTTACCTCCACTGTTGACAGGCGCCTTGTATGGCGACGCGTCATTGGATGCGCCTAACGTGCGCGTCTTATGTCAAGTCAAATTCCTTGTGTGTTTACTTGTTTACTTGTAAATATACTTGGCAATAAAGCTGATTCTGATTCTGATTCTGATTCTGATTCTGATTTGATGTGGTCCAGCGGCTGCAATCAATTTCTCCAGAGGCGACAAACTTCATTCTTGGGGATTTTAACCATGTTTCTTTAAAGAAGACACTTAAAAACTTTTATCAGTATGTCTCCTGCCCAACCAGGTGAAAAAAGACATTGGACCTGTGCTATTGATCCATAGAGAGGGCCAATAAATCACTCCCACTTCCTCCCGTAGGATCCTCAGATCACAACTGTGTACATTTGCTGCCCACATATAAAACTGCTCTCAGAAGAGGCAAGGTGGAGACGAGAGACACTGATATGTGGACAGAGGATTCAGTGCACAGCCTCCAGGAATGCTTTAACTGTACAGACTGGGAGGTGTTCACACTGGCCTGCGGGGATGATTTGGACTCTTTGGTGGACGTCACATGCTCATACATGGCTTTCTGTAAAAATAAGATCGTTCCGCGTAAACGTGTCAAAATATATCCCAACAATAAGCCATGGGTTACAAAATCAGTTAAATCCTGCTTACAGAGGAAAGCACTTGCCTTTAAACAGGGGTCTGTTTCTGAGCTACAGGTTGCCACAAAAGAGCTGAAGTCTGAAATTTTAAGCGCAAAACAGAATTATAAATCAGAATTGGAAAGCAAGATGGCAACAAAGAAACTTGGTTCAGCCTGGGCCAGTATGAAAACTATTGCAGGCCTTCAGAGCACAGAGCGCAGTAATCGTGTGTTTTTAGATGGTTTTAATTCAGACACAGAGCTGGCTAATGCTCTTAATTGTTTTTATGGTCGTTTTGACTCCTTTGATTTTAGTACAGAAACCCAAGATTTGAAACAGAAACTCAAAGACAATCAGCACTTTAATATTGAGGTGCAGGGTGTTAAAAGGGAGTTCTGCACTGTAAAAGTGAACAAAAGTCAGGGCCCTGATAATATATGTGGACGCTTGATAAAGTCCTGTGCACATGAACTGAGTCCTATATTTCATTACATTTTCAATAAGTCCTTACAGACACAACATGTGCCTAAGATCTGGAAAGAAGCCGTGGTTGTTCCCGTTCCAAAATCCAGCTGTCCTAAAATGGTAAACAACTTTAGACCAGTTGCTTTGACTTCAATTTTAATGAAAATTTTTGAAAAACTGGTCAGATGTGAGGTCCTAAAGCAGACTGAGCATGCATTGGATCCTCTGCAGTTTGCCTATAGGCCTCACAGAGGAGTGGAGGACGCCACTGTCACTCTGTTTAACATGCTTTTTAAACATCTGGATTTTAATGGGACACACGCCAGGCTTTTATTTGTGGACTTTTCCTCCGCCTTTAATACAATCCAACCTCATCTTAGTTGAAAGGCTCCTGCAACAATTTGATTTGAGCAATAATCTGGTGGGTTGGATTCTGGATTTCTTAACCTACAGGACGCAGAGAGTAAGGGTCAATGGTACATTGTCTGACCTAAAGTGCTCTTCTACTGGCTCTCCTCAGGGGTGTGTGTTGTCACCACTACTCTTCATCCTGTACACAAACATGTGTCGGAGCAGACATGACAACAGACACATTATAAAGTATGCTGATGACTCAGTTATTGTCAGTCTTCTCCAGGATGGTGAGAGTGGCCACGGCCCAGTAGTTGATGATTTTGTTCACTGGTGTGAGGATTCCTACCTGCAGCTGAATACAACAAAAACTAAAGACATGATTATTGACTTTAGGAGGAAAACTCCCAGGCACAAAGTCACCGTACTAAAAGGCCAGACCACCGAATGTGTACAATCCTACAAATATCTTGGGACGATTATTGGTAGTAATTTAAACTTTGAAGAGAACTGTGAAAGGGTGTGCAAAAAGGGTCAGCAACATTTGCATTGCTTGAGAAAACTTGCACGCTTCCAAATTGACCGAACCATAATGACAATGTTTTATCGGGCTTTTATTGAATCTGTTTTATCCTTTTCTTTAGTGTCATGGTTTGGTCAGATAAAACTGAAACAGAGGAAATCCTTGGATCAGGTAGTTAGATGGTCCAGTCGTTTGCTTGGTGAGTCACAGCTGAGCCTGACATCCCTGTACACCAGACAAGTACAGAGGATGGCTACCTCCATTTTAAATGATGACTCCCACCCTTTGCACTGCAACTTTCAGCTTCTTCCCTCAAGATGGAGGTTTGCTGTCCCAAAAAGTAAAACCCAGCGCTACAAAAACAGTTTCTCTCTTACCTCTGGTTTTTCTCCCATCTCTTTGTCTTTTTATACCCTGATTGATGGAGCCTTGAGTATTTTTATCATGTTTATAGTCAGCTTCATGTGTGCCTGTGTTTGTGTCTATGTTGAATGTAATTTGTGGCTTGTAAATATGGATGTCACCAGACTGCAAAACAAATCTACCTACGGGTACAAATAAAGTAACCTGAACCTGAACCTGAACCTAACATATGATTTAATTCAAACATTGAAAACTCCCGATTTAGCCCATTCTTAAATTCTGCCTCATCTTGCAACGCTTCCACATTATTTAATTTTGTCTGCTCTCTTCCACTTTTTTCCACATAGCTCAAATTATCTGCACTGCTTATTTTACTGAAAATTTTGACTAAATGCTCTGCCTTTTCATTGTCATCCACTATCAAACTGTCCCCATTCTCCATAATTGGATAATTTAGCTCCTTCCTTATACCAGACATCCTTTTAATTGTTCCCCATACCTTCTCCAAGGGTGTATTTCTTCCCAATGAGTCACAATATTTTCTCCAAAACTCTTTTTTGGTCTGTTTAATTATTCTCAGTACTTTAGCCTGCTCCCGTTTATAATTAATTGATCAAGTTATCCATATTCAATACATTTTTTAATACTTTAAAAGCTTTGTTCCAACTCTTAACTGCTTCCAAACACTCTGGAGTCCACCAAGGAACTAGCTTTTTTCTTTTTCCCCTACCTCTTCTTGGGATGGTTTCCTTTACTGCTTTAATGATAGCTGTTGTGATTCCTGCATTCATCTCTTCCACTGTCTGATTTAGATTTACTTCCTTCAGTTTCCTCTCACTTAAAATTGTAAATTTTCCCCAATCTGCCTTATCAAATGCCCACCTCTTGTCTCTTCCTTCTTGATCTATGTCATTTCCTATTCCAATATCAACCACTATTGGGTAGTGATCACTTCCTATAGTGCTTTCCCTTATCACCCTCCACCTGCACCTGCCAGCCAAGCTTTGTGAAATCAAAGTGAGATCAATGGCTGATTCTGTCCCCCTTGCCAAATTCACCCTAGTACCCGAACCGTCATTCAAACACACCAACTCCTTGTCCTCCATTATCTCTTCTATAAACTCTCCGCTAGTGTCATCATGCTTCCCCCATAATGTACTATGTGCATTAAAATCCCCACACCAGACCACTCTCCCCCTCCAGTCCTGGAGAATTGACTCCAACTCATTTTTGACTAACTGCTCACATGGATTGTAGAAACTGATTATTTTCATACTGCCTTCTTTAGTCCATATCTCGATGACAGTTACTTCCAGCTCTTGTACTGCGATCAGTTGCTTATACTTCATCCCTTGTCTAACAAAAACTGCACAACCCCCACCACCCCCATCCTTCTGACCCTTACGCATTCCAGAATATCCCTCAATAGTGAAATCTAGTGATGGCTTAAGCCATGTCTCCTGTACACAAATAATATCCGGTTTTGTTGTCAGTTTCTGAATAAATCCTTTAAATTCCTGCCCGTTTGCAGTCAGACTCCTTGCATTCCACTGGAGGATGGTTGTCATGAATTAACCTGTTGGCTGCCCTCTACAGCTCCCTCTCCTTGACTCAGTTCTGCATGAATTTTTTTTCCCAGGATAGATCCTTGGTATTAAAGAATTTTGCTGCCACTTTCACAATGATCTTTATCTTCTCAGTTTTAGTCTTAGCCTGCTCCGAGCAGTTGATGACATAGGCTAGAAATAGAACAAGCTTATCTGTTGTGAAATTAGTCTGACAATTTTGTGGTTTTACTTCCTTGTTATTGACAATACGTTCTTTCTCCTGTCAATTCACGACCTTTGCTGCTTTTGCCTATGTCAACTTCCTCTCTACTCTAATTTTTGCGTTGTCCCAGTCCATGATGTGATTATTTCTTTTGCAGTGATCTGATATTGCTGATTTTAATGTTTCTTGTTCTGCATTTTCTTTTTGTGATCTTGTGAGTTGTCCTTGTGTTTCCTTCTCACATTCCTTCTGGTGTTCTTTTTTTCTTACGGTGAATGATCTTCCAGTTTCTCCAATGTAGGTTTTGTTGCATGACCTGCATGATATTTCATATATTACATTGCATTTTTTGTCTTGTTCTATTTTGTCCTTGGGGTGTACTAATAACTGTCTTAATTTTTTGTGTGGTTTTACCGCTGTGTTTATTTTGTATTTTTTCATGATCCTTTGAATTGGTTCCGTGATCCCTCGGATGTATGGTATAGTTATGGTGTCCTTGTTTTTGATTTCAGCTTTTGTTCTGTGTCTTATTTCCTGTTTGTTTTCTTTGTTTTTGACTTGCTGCTTCCCTTTGTTTATGGCCCATACTTGATATTGACAGCGTATAAGTGCATGTTTTATGTGGTTTTCCTCCTCCTGTCTGTCTTCTTGGTCTGTGATGATGGTGGCCCGTTCATATAATGTCCTGACAACTGATAGTTTGTGTGCTGTGGGGTGTTCTGATGTCCATAGTAGGTATTGACCTGTGTGGGTTGGTTTCCTGTAGACTGTGATTTTTATGCTGCCGTCATCGTTGTGGTGGATTTTCATGTTCAGAAAGGCTATGGTGCCATTTTCCTCCTCTTCGTGTGTGAATTTTATATTCCCAGTGCTGTCCGTACTGTTCAGATGGTCAGTGAGTTCTTGTGTGTGTCCTTTCCTTATTTTCTCCAGAATGTCATCCACGTATCTCTTCCAAAGGGTGGGTTTGCATTGTGTAGGTGCTGTGTTGATGGCTTTGTTTTCCAGATCCTCCATGAAAAAGCTGCTCATAATGGCTGATAGTGGTGATTTTTCGCCTATGAAAGTCAGCTGATAAATGTCACCTGGCAGTCATCAGCTGACTCTTCTGTAACGTAAAATATGGGAATATTAATAAATAATAAATATGATCAGGTATGAATTATTTAATTTATATTGATGTATTGGAATCTGAGCTCAAATCTCATTTCATATACATCAGAAAAGCTAATAACACTCGTAAGGGGCACCAGCTTCTATCTTTAAGAAGCAATTTGATCTTTAATTTCACTTTATACCTGTTTGATCACTCAATAAATTAATCAATAATCAGTCTCAAAAATTTTCCGTGAATTCGATACCTGGGCTTGAAACAGACTCAGAATGAAATAAATTCCCAACAACTTCTCATTTTTAAATATTTATTAAACAAAATGATTAATAGACATCGAAATAATTTCATTAATCATAAAATCAATCTTGTAAATGATAGATTAACAATGTCAATATTTTCGGAACCAGGGTTAAACTGAGAAACGAATTTCTATCAGTTTGAGTTAACAGATCATCAAAAACAATGCAAATTTATGGAGAAAGTTTGCTAATTATGAAAAAGTCCTAAATTAATCTTAAGAAAATAAAAACGGAATTTTAATGAAAAGGAGAGTTATGTTAAGGGCTTCTTAATTTGCATCTGATTAGATATATAAATTAGTACCGAACCTCAAGTTTAATTCAGCAGATGAATTAAAGTTTTTTCAGCTCACGTGATCCTCAGTGATGGCAGTTCTGTCGTCCTTTTTCAGCCCAAGACTTTGTGGATGTGAGGGAAATATCTGCCAGCAGATACTTCAAGGGTTCACAGCTCGACCTTTAGATTCAAGCGGTCGAAGGAGGCTGGATTCTGGGCTGCATGACCCACAGTTGAAACGGGTCTTAGCCAGATGGTGCCGACGTCTCTTCAGAGTGATGTGGGACAGCTGTGTGTTGATCCTACAGCTGCACGTTATGTGGGAGCTGCGTCTTTCTTCAAGAGGTCTTCGGTAATAATTAAGAGATATCTAATCCGATTTCAAATTAGAAAAGAAACTTTCGGACTTTAGATAAAAATAGTTTTGGGAGGTGCTTGGTCAAGAAAAATATTATAAAAATAAAGTCAAGATTAAAGTTTACCTTAAAATTAAACAAACGGCGGTTTACAGAAAGTTTAACAAAAAGTGATAAATTAAGAATTGGAGTTTGACTCCGATTAAGAATTGAGCTCAAAGAAAAAGGAATTCCTAGGCATTTAAGACAAGAAGAAAATACAAAGTTACATAAACAAATTATCTGCTGTGTTCAGAAAAGCGCCATGTGGTCCTTTGTTCTCCCTTGCTGTGTGTAGACAATGGAGGAGATCAGAAAGAAGGGAGCAGGCGAAAAGAGAATCCGGAGCAGAAAGAGAGTGGTGTCTGACGAAAAAGGCAAAAAGGGGCTGAAACAGAGTCTCTCTCTCCCTTTTATAAGCTCTGTTGAGTTTCGCGGGATTCTGGCCTGACCGGAACCTCAGCCAATGAGCGTCCTTCGGGGGCGGGCTCGATGAACCTTTAGTCCAATAACAGGCCTTGTCTGTGAGAGACCAATAGGATGAAGAAGCTGGGGTTCTATGAAGACTGGTGACACATGATATCAGTCCACAGGAATACACAGTTTTAAATGCATTGGAATGTACTGTTACAAACTTATGTATAACTAAACTAACCTTAGTGTATCTTATAAGCAGTGCTTCTAAATCAACATGCAGGAATAAACATTCATTTAACATCAACATGCATATATATATATATAATCACAGATTAATGCATTTCACACATATTATTGATTTTCCACATCAAACACATCAGAGTCCATCTGCATTTTCATAGTTCTGAAAAGAATGAAGGTTTAGAATTGAGTTTGTAATAATGTACTTTAAAGTTGTTTAAATCCAGCATGTCCACAGTTTAAGGAAATTAACTGAGTCGTGGATCTGTGTAGGTTTTATGGGGGCAATAAAAGTGCAGCCGGACATTGGGGAAATTCCTTAGGCTGGTTTTAACAAAAGGGGATTTCAGCTGTGGCCTGGGGGAAGAAAATCCATTTCTTTGCATTATTCCTGGATGAAACAAAAATGTCTTTAAGCAGAAAAATAATTGTTGCTGAGCCAAAGTGAGATGATGCTACAGTCCCCCCTCTGGTATCAATGGTGACGTTGATTCAGCGTTGATAGCAATCCTAGGCATCAAATCCCAATTTGGCGAGGCTTGATCCAAATGCTGAACTAAAGTTCTGATGTCGGTAAGTCTTAAGCTTGTAAACAGTATCTATTCCAAAGTGTAGGTCCTTAAATTTGGTTTTCTGAAAAACTTCTGGAAATTTCGAAAAAATAATTTTGGCGTGACCAAATATAAACATTGCATAATTGTCTAGGATATACTAAAGTTCTGTATAAGCCTGTAAAGACTTAAAAATTCTGGGTACAAAAAAAAAAATGAACTAGAAGTATGTGGGTTTTGACATACTTGATATAAATGTTTTGGGTTTGCTGAAAAAAATATCTAGTAAAAATTTCAAAAACAGTTTAAATGTGCATAAAATCTAAATAAAGTATAAAGGATTATTTGTATATACACATGCATGTATCCAAAAATCTTAGTCAAAAGCAAAAATAAAATTCTTTCATATTTGAGGTAGATTCAGACTAATCAATATTGAGGTGACTCAAGGAGGTTCAAATTGAATTTGTTTAGTTAGACTAAACCATGGTTCCATAGATGTCCAAATCATAGGGTGTTTGAGGCTTTTGTTCAGAAAAACTGAGTGGGCATAGCATGTCGTTATCATTCTTTGGATGGCAATGAGAAGTAAATTTGGGTTTACTGCAAAAAGGATATGATGAGAAAGCATATTCATTGCTAAAGCGTTAACTGAAAAGCTAATGTTTCTAGCTACTTCTGAGGGTAACATAGACATTGGCTGTGTGTGAGTATAGTCAACCTTTAACACAAAGAGCAAAGAGTTCAAGACCTTGTTGAGTTTGATTGAAGCTTCGGAGCAAGCATTCAAAACCAACACAGTGTCTTGTAAGATTTTGGTAACCATTTGTGGTTTGACAACCTGGCGTTTCGGTTTAGCGGTGTTGACCGAGTTAACAGTGGGCATGCTAAGGTTAACTAGAGGCTCTAACTATGAGGCTGTTATTAAGAATCCATCCGAGGATCTTTGACCTTTTGTTTTGGCTTGGCCCAATTCTGACTGGGTAACAGTGGGTGTGATTGCTAGGCAGATGGCTAAACTGATAAACAGGAGGGCCATCATCTTGGCAAACAAAAGTGAGTGGTTTTGGATCTTAATCTTCTTGTTGATCTTTCTTTAGATACCTGGTTGGCAAATGAAAATTCCTCTTAGAGGTGGAATGATTTCTTTTAGATGGATGTACTTTATTGATCCCAAAACTGGGAAATTACAGAATAGAGCTTAAGAGATTGAACTCTAAACCTTGTGCTTGTTTTTCTCACCTTTGATGGGAGTTTTAAGATTATTAGCTCAAGCTAATGGTGTTGAATGTCTTGTGTATACTATTTGGTAATAGTAAGTTGATTGAAGTTTATTAGATTTTACAGAGGTCTTTGAAATTTGTTTAAGGGCTAATTTGGTTTTAATATACCCTTTCCTTTCTGGAGGTTTGGATGCAGTTAACTGATTGGAGAAATTTGACTGAGTGTACCTGAGGCTAGTAGTTAGCTACAGTTATTTCTCAGACGTAGGTTTGGTTTTAATCTTATTTATGGACTTACTTTGACAGTGTTGTACCCGACAAGTCCCATGGGGTTTTGGTAAAGGTTACACTGATTTTGGTGAGCCCATTTGAAAATGGGGTCCTGGATTTGGCTCTTGAGTGGCCAAAGTTTGTTGTTGACAATGTGTGGATTCATCCACTCGGGTAGGAATTTAGGAGTGATTTTCCTTTCCTGTGAATTTATTTCAGGTGTCTGTGGTACAAATGTGGGGTGGAAGATCTTGTCCCCCCTTCGCAGTTTGTCATGCAAGAGTTTTTGATCGTTATACGCTTTCTGTCGTTTGGCGAATTGGTCCGAATGGTTTTGGCATACAGCCTTGGGAGCTTTGTATGTCGTTTTGACGCTTTTGTGCTCTGCAGCTGGAGTGTTATGGGCATTGGCAGTCATCACCCCCCTCTGGTTTTGAGGAACACTGAGCGGTGGAGATGATGGTTCGTCGAAAGCATGATCAGGAGTGCCATTGCATAGCTGCAGAGAAGATTGTGTCGTATGAAGTGGTATCAGTTTTGGTATGTTATAGGGTTTAGATGCGGGCAGCGCATGTACCATTTTATCCGACCGGTGTTTGACGGTTTTATGGATCATTTGGTTGCAAGGTTGAGTGACTGTGCACCTTGCGTTTGCAAAAGTTGCGTTGTTTGTCGCAAAAAGTTGAGGTTTCAGAGGGTACAGAGAGCCGGTTGGTGTGGCTCTTGTGACCATGCAGGCCTCATGGGTGGGTGGGAGGGTTTCGAAATGTGACACCACCATTGAATCATGGGTATCAAGGGTTTTAAGAGGGCCGTTTGGGGTTTTCTGCTCGGCCATTGAGTTTTCAAGATCATTTGAGTGTTTGGCTTGACCTTGTATTTGAAGGTGACTTTTGACTTCTCGTGGACAGTACTCACCTTGGTCTTGGCGGTCGCTTTCACTCGGTTGCAGTTGTTCCAACAGTGCTAGTTGTGTGAGACTTGGGGTGTCCAAAGTATTCAGAACAAAGCACTGTGATTCAGTTGTTCTTGTTGGGTCAAATGGGTGAGGGTGTTGCGTTTGAGCCCATAGTTTGAGGTTCTTGAAATCAATCAGTGGCTCAAAACGATTCAGTAGGTCTTTGCCAACAAGCAATGGAATGGCGTCAAGTTTGGACATGTAGACCGGATGTGTCAAGGTCATGGGTCCAATGGACATGTTTAGTAGTGATACGCCCAACAGGGTTGTTTTAGTGAGCGCATATGGTCGCACAGCTAATGAACAGGGTTCCAGTTTCAAGTGTTTGTTAGCGCGGTTAGCGGCTACACGTAGTTTGTCAAAAAGGGTGTGTGACATGAGAGTGACGTCAGCAGCGGTGTCTAAAACAGCGTCCTGACACACCATGTCTTCAAGGGTCAGTGGGAGGTAGAATTTCCGTGCCACCCCCCTCTCGTTTAAATCGCATAGGAATTGTGGAACCGGTGGTTCGACACAGAGTTGCGAAATGTCATTAGAGGAGTGGTCTGTGACCTGTGGTTGGGCTGCCATAACAGCACTGGACTGCGTTGAGTCCTTTAGTCCTTCCTCATTTGCATGAGGGATTTTCTTCTTGCATTTCCTTCGTTTGGAACGCTTGTTTTGAGTTGGCACAGCTGATATGGCTAGAATGTTAGCAGTTTTATTCTCTTTGTTGCTTTGAATCTCTGCTAGGTGTTGGACAATTTCAATAGCTTCTCGACTGAATGTAGGAGTTTCTTCTTCCTTCCAAGGTTTGTGATAGGTCTCTGCTTCTGAGCTTCTGTGATGGGATGGAGACCATTTGTCGCGGTTACGCGTGTCTTCGTATCGGTATCTGTCATCATGGTAGTCCGTATCGTGTTCTCGTGACCTATCCCTCGGATATGGTCTACGACGGTAGTCGGGTTTTCGCAAAGTTGGTCCAAAGTGGTATCCAGAGGACCTAGTTTGGTTTTGACCTTGCTGAGGTCGCTTGGGAAAATGCTTCGGCTGTTGGTGTACTCGCGGTGTAGGAGGTGGAGTAGAGCGAGGAGCTCCTTCCAACTTCAAGGTATTAGATGCATCGCTAATAGCTAGCACTGTGGCAGGCTCAGCGTGCTTGTTGCGACTTTGTTGCTGTTTTTGGAACGCATAGTGTGCAAACTCTCTCAGCTGACTTATTGAGTTTGACCTTGGGTTAGCTGTAACTCCCAGGTAATGACTCACAGTGGGATGGAGATTTTGGATGAAGAGGGTCTTGAAATTGTGGTCTTCTTCCATCCCTGGTGTATTCTGAGATCCAAAATATGCAAGTAGGAGTCTCTGGTAGTAGGCTTGTGTTGGCTCTGAGCGTCCTTGCTTCACGGCTAGGGCTGCGGTTAGCCCTGCCTGTAGGCAGTCGTCAGAGAACTCCTTTTCGATGGCTTCGCGGAGCAGCGTGTAATCTGCTTTGATGTTTGTCGGCTGTCTGTCTATGAATTTTGATACTGACCTGTTAGATGTTAGTTTAATCAGATAGATGCGATCGTCTGTTGTAGCATCAGGATACTTACGCAGGTAGTAATCAATGTCCTGTAAATAGACTTTGGCATCAGGTGAACCCGTAGGTCCTGGATCAAATTTGGTGATATTTCGCGCGATCTTGTCAAGGTCGCGGTCTGAAGGGGCGCACGCACGCTGTCCACGCGGTCGTCCGTATTCGAAACGGGAATCGGGCGAGGGAGCGCGGTGGGTGTCCCGGTGTTCATGTCTTTCCTTTAGGAGCAGTTGACATTCCTTGTAGTCCTTCTTCACATTTTCAAGTTGACCTTCAACTCTTCTGAGTTCCTTCTTTGTGTCTTGAAGGGCATCTTCAAGTTCATTGTTGTCTTGATGAAGCGTGTCATTGTTATGCATCAACCGTTCCTTTTGTGACTCTGCACGGTCCAAATCTTGTAATGCTTCATCCAGTTGGTTTTGAGTTTTGTCATTCTCCTCTTGAGATTGTTCCAAATTTCCTTTCAGGGTCTCGTTCTCTTCTTGGAGAGATAGGATCGTTGTTTGTTGATTTGCTAGCTCGTTCTCGGCTACCTTTAATCTTGCGACTAATGTTAGCACAAACTTACCTAACACACTGGTGAGGTCCTTGCCTTCTGGTGGTTTTTCAGTGTGTTCATTCACAAGTTCTTCAGTGAGTTGCTCCAATTCTTCGGGCTGTGTTTCCTTGACCCGTGTTGTGAAGCTAGAAATTAAATTAGAAGTCCATGCTTCCAATGTTGTTTGAAGGTCATCCAGTTTGGTAAATTGGTCGGTTGTCTGATGACTCGTCATGTTTGACCGTTGTTATTTAGCCTTTTAAAAAAAAAATTCAACTTGTTGATTATTCTTAAATTTGTTCAACAAGGTTTAACCTTGAGTGTTTTATTTTACAACTGTGATAGTTGAAAGTTCCTTTAGAATTTGTTTCAACTTGTAGGCTTGCAGGATGGGAAATAGAATTTTGAAATTATTTAGAAATGTAGTGATGCTTCAAATAATTCGTTCGTTGAAACTATGTTGTTAAATAAAGTTAAATTGAAATTGGTTTGAATTTGTTTCGCAAAACAAAACTGAAATTTCAATGGTGTGGATTGACTTCTTTCCTTTGATTTTCAAGTCTAGTATTGGAATTTGTCATCAATAACTAGCTTTGGGATTTTGCAAAATGTCACTTTGAAAGTGAGGATTTTATTTACAAAAGAAATCCAAAAGCAAAAGAGGCTAAATGCTTTAAAGATTTAAGATTATAAGTTTCCACTTTCTTTTAAAGTTAAGGCTTTCCTTTGGTTTTATTTGTTAAGGCCTATTTTCCTTTGAAGCATTAAATGTTTAAAATATTTACAAATTAGAAACAAGTGAATTGTTTGAATATTTGGTGTCCTAGGATTTCTTAGGATTGAAGCCAATAGTGATCTTTCTTGATTGTGATCTATAAATTTCTTATTTACAGAATAATCAATGTTTGCACCTTTTTGACTTTTCTTTTAAATCCTGGGAAAAATTTGAAAATTATGCTGGTTGGTTAAATGTTTTTCTTTTCCTGTAGAGAAAACATGAATCAGAAATGACACAATGAGTTTAAATAACACCTAGAGCTTCTCTTAAGTGTTAATTGCTTGATGTGGTTTCCTAAATTTGAGAAAGAGGAAAAATTATAAATATTCAATAAGTCTGTAAATTTGTCAAAATGCACAGGACTAATCCTACTTTAATGTTACTCTTGAGTAGACATCAGCATTAGAATCCTTAAGCTAAAACTGGGTTTCTGTGAGAAGGGAATCACACCATATCACATTTAAAAACAGCAAAATAAGCACACATATAGCTTCAAAGTTTGTAACTTTTGCTTAAAAGTGTGTAAATATGTTTGCTTTTAGCTTAAAAGATTATAATATGTGGTTATATAAGTGATTAAATACAATAGAGGTGTTTGTATATGTTCCTGCTATAGGTGTCTATGCAGTTAGTGGGGTTTCACCACTGAGAAAAAAAACTTTCAGAAGCCAACAGGTCCTTTTCCTTTTATTCTTGGCATAAAAGTTTGGATTAGTGTTAAATTTAGTTTATTCCGAATAATATGAACGGCTTTGAAGTTACTTTGAAGACTTAATTTGGTTATAAATCGTCTTTAAAGATTATAAGTTTAAATAAAATTGTAGTCCCTATGTTTCACCACAAGATGGAGGCAGTTTTCGTCTGCACTTCCAGAAGAGGAAACCCAGTGACGTCGCAAGGAGTCAAGGATCTCTACTCAAAATGGCGGCTACAGGGAACTCTACCTAGACTTAAGATGGCGTCGCTGAACCGATCTACACATGCGCAGTTTCATGCACAGCTTGACGGTCGCGTGCGCGACTGAGCGTGCACGTGCCACGTGGATTCAGCTCAAGCTTCAGTCCATAAAACCACGCCTTGCTTTCCAAAGGCGGGAAAACTTTAGTCTCCCTAAACTTTATTCAACAAGTTTATACAATGGTTAATTCAATTAAATCCCAAGGGTTTGCTTCGCCTGTGGGGTGTTGAAATAACGGGGAAAACAAATAGGATTTCTTCGCTATTTTGTTCCCAGGCCTATTTTAATTATTCAGCGTGTAATCACTTTTAAGCATGCATTAAACAACAAAACTAAACTGACTAGGGTGCAGTGGGGGTCTTCACCCCCACCTTGGTCAGCAGACACACAGCAGTTATCAGGAGTAATCAGGGGGCGAATTCACCCCCTCCCCCTGGTGACACAGAGACAGACAATAGACTGGCTGCAGACAATGAACCACCTTTGTGAGTTAAAATTGACCAAAATCACACACAAGCTTATGTATTAATTTCCTTCTGAGTCGTTTCAAGTTCAACCAAGCCTTCACGCGAGGTACCAATATATGTAACGTAAAATATGGGAATATTAATAAATAATAAATATGATCAGGTATGAATTATTTAATTTATATTGATGTATTGGAATCTGAGCTCAAATCTCATTTCATATACATCAGAAAAGCTAATAACACTCGTAAGGGGCACCAGCTTCTATCTTTAAGAAGCAATTTGATCTTTAATTTCACTTTATACCTGTTTGATCACTCAATAAATTAATCAATAATCAGTCTCAAAAATTTTCCGTGAATTCGATACCTGGGCTTGAAACAGACTCAGAATGAAATAAATTCCCAACAACTTCTCATTTTTAAATATTTATTAAACAAAATGATTAATAGACATCGAAATAATTTCATTAATCATAAAATCAATCTTGTAAATGATAGATTAACAATGTCAATATTTTCGGAACCAGGGTTAAACTGAGAAACGAATTTCTATCAGTTTGAGTTAACAGATCATCAAAAACAATGCAAATTTATGGAGAAAGTTTGCTAATTATGAAAAAGTCCTAAATTAATCTTAAGAAAATAAAAACGGAATTTTAATGAAAAGGAGAGTTATGTTAAGGGCTTCTTAATTTGCATCTGATTAGATATATAAATTAGTACCGAACCTCAAGTTTAATTCAGCAGATGAATTAAAGTTTTTTCAGCTCACGTGATCCTCAGTGATGGCAGTTCTGTCGTCCTTTTTCAGCCCAAGACTTTGTGGATGTGAGGGAAATATCTGCCAGCAGATACTTCAAGGGTTCACAGCTCGACCTTTAGATTCAAGCGGTCGAAGGAGGCTGGATTCTGGGCTGCATGACCCACAGTTGAAACGGGTCTTAGCCAGATGGTGCCGACGTCTCTTCAGAGTGATGTGGGACAGCTGTGTGTTGATCCTACAGCTGCACGTTATGTGGGAGCTGCGTCTTTCTTCAAGAGGTCTTCGGTAATAATTAAGAGATATCTAATCCGATTTCAAATTAGAAAAGAAACTTTCGGACTTTAGATAAAAATAGTTTTGGGAGGTGCTTGGTCAAGAAAAATATTATAAAAATAAAGTCAAGATTAAAGTTTACCTTAAAATTAAACAAACGGCGGTTTACAGAAAGTTTAACAAAAAGTGATAAATTAAGAATTGGAGTTTGACTCCGATTAAGAATTGAGCTCAAAGAAAAAGGAATTCCTAGGCATTTAAGACAAGAAGAAAATACAAAGTTACATAAACAAATTATCTGCTGTGTTCAGAAAAGCGCCATGTGGTCCTTTGTTCTCCCTTGCTGTGTGTAGACAATGGAGGAGATCAGAAAGAAGGGAGCAGGCGAAAAGAGAATCCGGAGCAGAAAGAGAGTGGTGTCTGACGAAAAAGGCAAAAAGGGGCTGAAACAGAGTCTCTCTCTCCCTTTTATAAGCTCTGTTGAGTTTCGCGGGATTCTGGCCTGACCGGAACCTCAGCCAATGAGCGTCCTTCGGGGGCGGGCTCGATGAACCTTTAGTCCAATAACAGGCCTTGTCTGTGAGAGACCAATAGGATGAAGAAGCTGGGGTTCTATGAAGACTGGTGACACATGATATCAGTCCACAGGAATACACAGTTTTAAATGCATTGGAATGTACTGTTACAAACTTATGTATAACTAAACTAACCTTAGTGTATCTTATAAGCAGTGCTTCTAAATCAACATGCAGGAATAAACATTCATTTAACATCAACATGCATATATATATATAAAATCACAGATTAATGCATTTCACACATATTATTGATTTTCCACATCAAACACATCAGAGTCCATCTGCATTTTCATAGTTCTGAAAAGAATGAAGGTTTAGAATTGAGTTTGTAATAATGTACTTTAAAGTTGTTTAAATCCAGCATGTCCACAGTTTAAGGAAATTAACTGAGTCGTGGATCTGTGTAGGTTTTATGGGGGCAATAAAAGTGCAGCCGGACATTGGGGAAATTCCTTAGGCTGGTTTTAACAAAAGGGGATTTCAGCTGTGGCCTGGGGGAAGAAAATCCATTTCTTTGCATTATTCCTGGATGAAACAAAAATGTCTTTAAGCAGAAAAATAATTGTTGCTGAGCCAAAGTGAGATGATGCTACACTTCTGATGAAGGCTGCAGTGTACAGTTGAAACATGTAAAGAAGGTAAAGACATCTCATTTCTTTTTTTTGTCTTTAATAAGAACAAAAGGTAAATAGTGTAGATGCTATAAAAGTAAAGAAGAGAACTTGCCTGAACTCCTGGTCCTCTGCTGCTGGGGTGACCTCCTCAGGATGAGCTGCAGGAGCCAGAGCGTACACCTTAGGTAGAGCAGGAACTGGAGTGTGCACTGTGGGAACAGCAGGAGCTGTGGCATGCACCTCAGGGACAGTGGGAGCCGTTGTGTGCACCTCGGAGACAGCAGGAGCTGTTGTGTGCACTTCGAGGATGGCTGGAGCTGTGGCGCGCACCTCGAGAGCAGCTGGAGCTGTCTGGAGAAGAGCCGAAGCTGATGGTGGTGGTGGGAAGGGAAGTGAAGTTTATATTGGAGCTGGGGAGTGACTTGGTGCTGGTACAGGATGATCCTTGCGCAGCACAGATGCAGAAACAACAACCAGTGGGATGTCCGGTCTGGGGGCTACAGCTGCTTGGAACCCCGTCCTGGAGGTAGCTGCAGCTGGCGGAGCTTCAGGGGCAGCTGGCTCTTCCCAGACCAGTAGGTTGCCTCCCAGTATTACCAGTCTCTCATAAGAAACAGAGGTGGACACTGGAGATGCAGGTGAGGATGGGTGGATGGAGAGGGCAGCAGAGTTTATTGCAGAGTGAGGTGGCGAGAACTCAGCAATGAGAGGCAGCCGCTGGGTCTCCCCACCGGGAACAAGACAAGTCCCTTCATTTAATGATGTTAAAAAATGAACAGGTACTTGCTTGTATTCCAGCTCTGCTGCCGCTGACCCGTCTGGCAAGTCCTCCCAGGAGCTGCTGGAACTCATCAGATGGGGGGAGGATGGTGGACCTCCTTCGGTGGACTGAAGGAGGAGGAAACGGAGGCCCGGGGCGCCTTCGCCGGGGATAAGAAGCTGGGCCACTGTGTCCTATGGCGCCGGCGATGACCATGTCTTCCCCCAGTTGGATGGGGTCTCTCCTTCTCCTGCACCTCTCCGGCCACCGGGAATGATTCCATCAGCCCCCCGGATGATGATCTGCATGTTTACATTCTGCTCATGTAGACAGGCAAGCTGAAGGATCCGTCGGTGGGCTGGAAGCACCTCACTCAACTCCTCGGCACATTCGAGGCAGAAGAGGGCTTCCTCCGGCATGCAGGAAGTGCGGGCATCTTTGATGCAGGCCCTGATGTTGGTTGCTTCCCAAGCTTTCCTCTCATTGAGGTCCATCTGACAAAGCTTTATATATGCTGGGTCCATCTGATGGGTGTCCTACTGTCATGGGAGGTAGAAACTGGACCCAAATGCAATATTTAAAGGTGGCAGTGATTTATTAAAGAGCTGGCCAGACGGGCACAGCTCAATGGTACAAACACAAAAAATAACAGATAGCTCGGGAGCTGAAACAAAAAAACTCAAAAATTCACAGCAGGATATCACAGGGCACAACTAGGCAGGACAAGAAGCGTGTTGCTCACGCACATATGATGAGGACACCCATACAGGACACAAATTGGGGCTGACAGTATATATACACAGGGGTTATCAATACGACAACAAACAGGTGGGCACAATCAGGGGCAAATGGAGACAGCAGGGCATGATCACCAACACAGGACAGGTGGAGCTGCACAAATGAACACAGACAGAGGATGCACAAAAGCATTAACAGAGGATCAGAGGGGAGACAAGATCATGGCAAAAAAGATAATAATAGTCATACTAATAAATTAGACAAAGAGGCAACAGAGAAATGAATGTATAGGACAGACTAATAAATAATGGCAAAGATGGCAGCCCAGGATAATAATAATCAAAGTGAAATACAGAAAATCCCAAAAGCAACGTAAAGCGAGGACAAGGGCTGGGGCCCATGCCCTGAAGACAAGATAACACAAATCAAAAATTAGGATGAGGCCATGTGACCCAGCCCACACCTTGACAAGCTGTTCAGTCACCATTATAATTGTTTTAATTTATATGTAGTTTATAGTGTATGGTCAATACATTCATGCAGTACTGTAACAAGACACATTTACATATATTTGAGACCCATTATTTTAGCAGAATTATGAGTACAAAACACCCAAACTTATTATACACAGCAGAATGACCCTTTTGGCTGCAACCGTTGCATCAGTGTTGCCCATTTGTCAGTACATATTTAAATAAAAATGATTTATTTCGTTATTTGGGCGTTTTTGTGTCCAGTTTTGTCATGGTCATTGTTAAGTCAAACCATGCTATGTGGCTGCATATGGTATGCAATTGATCTGGCCATTCTGCTACACAATTATGGCATTATTATTAACTTTTAATTTTTAGGTAGCCGTGCTAGCACACCGGGAGGAACGCCATCGGGGACTTGCGGTCCTGCAAAGGACAGTGGTGGCACATGGGCGAAGCAGTAGCCAGGACTCCCATCTACTGCTAACTGGGCAGGCTGGGCTTGCCTCCCTGCAGAGGACTGCAGCCAGCCTGGTCCGGCTGCTGCTTCTCCAACACAGGTGCTCTTTGTCAGACCTTGGGTCCCCACTGGCGCTCCTTCCAGTGTACTCGCGCACCTTGTGTTCTCCACATATGCCGATTTGTCCTTTAGACCTACGCAATCACGGCAACATTATAGTATAATTTTTTAAAACATTAAATCTTCAGTATTATCTTTTTCTGGTCAGATTTGTTACTTTTCACTTCCTTGATTTGTTTACGGAGTGCTGTGGCGACTGGTCGTGATGCCGCGTATTATCCAATCAGTATGGAGTGAATCGGAAACCCCGCCCACACTTCCAGAAGCCTGGGCATGAGGAGACAGAGCAGTGGCTAAATTTTAATTGGCAACATTATAATGTAATTTTTAAGCATTGAATCTTCAGTATTATCTTTTTCTGGTCAAATTTGTTACTTTTCACTTCCTTGTTTTGTTTACAGAGCGCTGTGGTGACTGGTCGTGATACTGCGTATTATCCAATCATTGTTGCTTTTCACTTCCTTGTTTTGTTTAAGGAGCGCTGTGGTGACTGTCGTGATGCCACATATTATCCAATCAATATGGAGTCCATTTGAAACCCTGCCCACACTTCCAGAAGCCTGGGCATGAGCAGACAGAGTGGTGGCAAAACTTTTATTGATGAAAATTACATATTTTGACTGAACAACTCCATACTGTTAAGATGTGTGGCATGTGACCCAAAAGCAGACACGGATGAAACGATAAATGAAGTCAAACAATAATCTTTATTACAATAAATGTGCAAAGTAATGTGCAATGAAGACTTTCTTGAGGATCTGGCAACCTTATGAGGAGAGAGCAGAGAGACAGGTAATTGTACTGTAAATGGCGGGCAGTATGATAGAGTTTTAATGTTAGCATATGTGCTTACACTTCCACAGGGAAGAGCGGCTGGGAGCAGGTGAAGGACCTTCACGTTGAGTGCTGGGGAGTGAGAGTGAAGAGCAGTGGAGACAAACAGTGGTAAGTTGACTTACTTGGGGAGGTGAGAGTGTACACAGTCCAAGAACATCCATATCCAATCCGTAAGGCTATTTCCTGAATCCACAGGCAGGCAGGGGTCAGAGCAGGATGGGTCGGATTAAGGCAGGCAGATAATTCCAATACTGAGGGCAGTCTCAGGGTCTAGAGTAAGCAAAAGGTCAAAAGCATGGCAAGGCAAAATAATACATAGATACTGAGCTCAGACAGGATACAGGATGTGTGCAGGTTAACGTCACCAGGCAGAGTGAAAGGGGAGCATCCTATTTAAAGGGTTTCTCTTATTGGCAGCAGGTGGTGAACAAGGCTTTAGGGAGTGAGTCTCATCAGAGGGAGAGAGGGAGGTAGAGTACACACAGGAACCATTACACATACTTGGGGATGAATACCCTTGTAACCTCAGCAAAGCACTTATAAAACCTGAAGTTAGATCTGATGAAGGCTAACAGGCTGAAACATTAGCATGATTTTTTGACTTTGGCCATAAAAAATGGTGAATTAAAAGGATCTTAATTGTAAAGGTTGGTGTGTGCTGGCTTCTTCTGCTTTTGAAAACCTGAGGTCAGTCTGACGCATGGTTTGAGATGTGTGAAGAACACAGACACACACACACACACACACACACACACACAGAGAGAGAGAGAGCGATTCATTGTATTTATAGATAGATGGTAAGTGAAAGTGATAAAATTGATTTATTGACAAGAAAGCACCAGGGAATGAGGAAATATACACTGTGTTCCAAATTATTATGCAAATAGGATTTTAGTGTCATAAACATTCAATTTTTTGTTTTTCAATTTATCTTGGCCAGGGCCAAGATATAAAGAGTGATGATATAGAGTGAAGTACGTGGTGGTAATGCACCTGTAAGCTGGTTGCCAACCGCCACTCAAATCTAAAAGAAGAAGAAGAATTAAACTCATGGATGGTATTGTATCTCAGGACTCTTTGGATATCAGTTTCAGACACTTGCCATAATTAGTTTGCCAGGTGAGCCCAATTAAAGAAAAACTACTTAAGAAAGATATTCCACATTATTAAGCATACAAGTTTCAAGCAAAATGGGAAAGAAAAAGGATCTCTCTGCTGCTGAAAAGCATCAAACAGTGCAATGCCTTGGACAAGGCATGAAAACATTAGCTCTTTCTCAAAAACTTAAGCGTGATCATCGTACTGTGAAGAAATTTGTGGCTGATTCAGAGCACAGATGGGTTCGTGCAGATAAAGGCATAATGAGGAAAGTTTCTGCCAGATAAATTCATCGGATTAAGACAGCAGCTGCTAAAATGCCATTACAAAGCAGCAAACGGGTATTTGAGGCTGCTGGTGCCTCTGGAGTCTCAAGGTCTCCTCCAGAGGCTTGCAGTTGCGCATAAACCTGCTATTCGGCCACCCCTAACCAGTGCTCACAAGCAGAAGCGGTTGCAGTGGGCCCAGAAATACAGGAAGACTAATTTTCAAACAGTCTTGTTTACTGATGAGTGCCATCAACCCTGGATGATCCAGATGGATGGAGTAGTGGATGGTTGGTGGATGGGCATCATGTCCCAACAAGACTGTGACATCAGCAAAATGGTGGTGGGATCATATTTTGGGTCGGAATCATGTGAGTCATGTGCAGACACAATCATGTGCAGAGAGCTGGTAGGCCCCTTTAGGGTCTTGAAGGTGTGAAAATGACCTTAGCAAAGTATATAGAGTTTCTGACTGACCACTTTCTTCCATGGTACAAAAACAAGAACTGTGCCTTCCGTAGCAAAATTATCTTCATGCATGACAATGCACCATCTTATGCTGCAAAGAATACCTCTGTGTCATTGGCTGCTATGGGCATAAAAGGAGAGACACTCATGGTGTGGCCCCCGTCCTCCCCTGACCTCAACCCTACTGAGAATCTTTGGAGCATCCTCATGCAAAAAATCTATGAGGGTGGGAGGCAGTTTACATCATAACAGCAGCTGTCGGAGGCTATTCTGACATCTTGCAAAGAAATTCAAGCAGAACCTCTTCAAAAACTCACAATTTCAATGGATGCAAGAATTGTGAAAGTTATAGCAATATATGTATGTATGTACGTACGTGTATATGTGCATGCCGGTGTATAAGATAAGATAAGATAAGATAAGCCTTTATTAGTCCCACAATCGGGAAATTCCAGGATTGCAACAGCACAGGGATAGCAACACTCAGAGCAACAATCAGAAGGCAAGAGAAAAACAAGAGCAGCGAGTATACATATGTATATATAAATATAAATATATATATATATAGACACACAGTGTGGAGCATTGTAGCTAGATGGAATAGATATATAAATATACTGTATAAACACAGTGTGGAGCATTGTAGCTGGATGGAATAAATATATGAGTATATAAACATACAGTGCAGAGTATTGTAGCTCGATGGAATGAATATGTGAATATATAAATACACACAGTGCGGAGCATTGTAGCTAGATGGAATAAATATATGAATATATAAACACACAGTGGGGAGCATTGTAGCTAGATGGAGTAAATATGTAGATATAGAAACACACACAGTGTGGAGCATTGTAGCTAGATGGAATAAATATGTAAATATATGAACACACACAGTGTGGAGCATTGTTGCTAGATGGAATAAATATATAAATATATAAACACACACAGTGCAGAACATTGTAGCTAGATGGAATAAATATGTAAATATATAAACACACACACAGTGCGGAGCATTGTAGCTAGATGGAATGAAACAGCACAAACGTCTACTTAGTTATCCTACATGGTATGATTATGTACCCATACATATTCTCACCCTCCATAGCGACCGGTATTTTCCTAGTTGTATACCGGAGGGGACCATTGTGTAAGTCTATTGCGTCTTTTGCATTCATTACTATTAGGTATATACTATTAGGTATATAGGTATATTAACTCTAACTGTCCCAGTCGCCGTATGGAGACATAACCCCAAGCGGTCAAGAATGGTAAAGATTTTTTGTCAATAAAATAGTTCAGATTTCCAAGTGCTATAACTTGAAAGTTGCAAGAGATAATGGCTTACTGTCAATTAGAAAGATGTAGAATATGATCCAAAGTTTCAGATAGAAATAAATTTACGCATCTAATTTGCATAATGTCACGGCAGCTATATAAATTACATAACTCAGTCAAAAATGGACTTTGGACATATTTACACAAAGAATGATTTGTTTTTTTTGACACCGTTTTATCTACAGGGGCATTTTGTTATTTTATCTTCAAAGTATATGAACCACAATATCAGTACAATGTAAAGAAACAAAGAAATTCGTCACTTATTTTTGGTGGAGAGGGGCTTGCTGGCTGGCATGGTCGCTGCGTTTTCGTCGATCGTGAACTTTATTTTGTGTTCTGTAGGTCATTTACACTCTCTACCACATCTACAAAGTCTTATGATTATCCCACATAAATTTTGCTTGTATCCCAAGGCTATTTTCCATGTACAAAGCCATTTTATGTGATGGTCCATGACGGTGCATGGTGGCCATATTTGCTTTCTGGGCTAAAAGAAGGAAAACAGGAAAAGGAAATAAGAATTTCTTCTTCTTGGGTGTATTACATGTCATCCATGAGTCCTCCAACGCATTCCTGCCATCTTCTGAACTGGCAGATCAGTACAAATCAGTACAGATCCTCAGTACAGCTGGGGATGTCAGAGTAAGTTGACAGGCGCAGTTGCTGAGCTGTGCCACTGGGGGTGCGTGAAATCTGACAGTTAAAAGGTTAATTAGTTAATGATAGGATTGGACAAAATAAGGTTTTGGCTTCAATCCTGTTCCTTTTCGGACAGCATTTGAATTTTTAAAAATTTTTTATTCTTGCTTTTATTTTTGTCTTGTTTGAAATAAATAATATCAAATAAAATAAAAAATATCAAAGTAGGGGTCCTATGTTAACATGCAACTTGGGCTGTTAAGATGTTTTTGATTGAAATAGCTTTTGATTTCAGTAAATATGACCTCCTAATGCTGCAAATTCAACAAATGACCATTTTCAGTTCTTTACAACCAATAAAATGTTCTGAAACTCTGTTATGCATAATAATTTGGAACAGTGCATTTGATTTTTTTTTTATTTTTGCAAAAAATACTGATTATTGGGAGGTTTGTTCAATAAAATTTGAATTATGCTCTAATGATTGATGACTTGAAAAATATGACTTATTTGTATCGACTATTTAGGAAAATCAGACACAAATATCATTTGCAAAATAATCTGGAACGCTGTGTGACAGAAGCGAAACCAGACCTGCAGTGTTATGATCTAGGCTTTGGCCTTCTGTCCTTGTCCCTGCTTTATGTTCATTTATGTCTTCTCTGTGCTCCCCTGACTTGGTTTTGTAATTGTTTATGATTTATCTTTTGCATTTGTTGCGCTCTGTGTTCCCCTGAGTCTCTTGTCTTGGTCTTCTGTGTCATCCCCTGTTTGGTCCTGGGTCTGTGTATATTTTCTGTTTACCTATTATTCCAGCTCCTCATGTTTTCTGTACTCATAGCCACTCTCCCTCATGTGTGCTCTGTTCAGCCCTTGATTGATCTCCCAGCTGTCCTGCGTCTGTGATTATTAGTCACTCTATTTAGTGTCCATGTCTCAGTTCATTGTTGGGCCAATAACGTCATATCGTCCTGTTCTGTCAAGCTCCCCACGTGTTCCATGGTTAATCCCCGTCCTGCCTGCTACTCTGGGTCCGAACTCAAACCACAACTACCTTCCTAAGCAGTTTTATGACAGAATGACCCAACCATACCTGGACTCAACAGCCAGTGTGGATGAGCTATGGGCAGGCCAGTTTATTCAGGACTTCGTCTCCGAAGCCCATGCCTCCCGCACTCTGGAGGAAGCGCTGGAGAACCTGGATGCTGCGGCTAGGATAGTGGAGGCGTACCTCGAGCTGGTGGAACTAGTGGCCACTGTCTCAAACCTCTGCAAGACATATCATGGGCTGGTGAGGAATTTAATTAAGGCACCGGAGTTTGTGCCGACAACGCAGAGTCCCCTGACTCCGGCTTCCTCTTCTCCTTGCCACTCACCTGCCTTGCAGCCACACAACGGGCAGGGGAGGTGTTTGCCCAAGACGCCAGAGACTGTGCCAATGAGACAGCGTCCCCTGGCTCTGACGTCTTCAGCTTCTCCTCGTCCTGCAGTCACAGTCAGCCTTTTTCCGGTTCTACAGCCACTCCATGAGCTGGAGGAGAGCACATCACCATGCCACTCTTCAGCGTTCGCTCCAGTGCTACGGAGTTCATCTGACTTGCAACACCCCTGTGTTCCTCCTGTGCCAGCCCCACGTCATCGTCAACCTCCAGTGCTGATCCCACGCTGCAGTCAACCACCGATGCCAGTTCCACATCACTCCCAAGCTGGAGTGCCGGCTCCCACCTCTGCTACATGGGTGTCCCTGCCCGCTGCTGCATGTGAGAGTGCTTCATCTGCTGTTCCTCCAGTGTCTTCAGGGATGATTATCACCTCTCCAGCAACAGTGCCATCAGAGTCCTTGCCAGTGGAGGAGCGGGAGTTAAGGCAAGTACTCTTTTTAGTATTTATAACATCCTTGCTATAAAGGGCTTGTCTTGCTCCTAGTGGGGAGACCCAGTTGCAGTTTCCATCTGCTTCTGAGCTCTCCCCGCTGGGCTCTTCTTCTAGCTGTTGTGTGTACCTGACACCTACTCGTGTCTCTTCCTCTGTCTAAGGTGGCTGCATCAGGGATGGAGGTGCACCCCTCAATGCCTGTTTCCACTGTGATGCATGTACCAGCTCCAGCAGTTCTTGAGGAGCACGCTGCTGCTCCAGCAGTCCCCAAGGTGCACGCCGCTGCTTCAGCAGTCCCCGAGGTGCACGCTGCCACTTCAGCAGTTCCCGAGGTGCATGCTGCTGCTCCAGCAGTCCCTGAGGTGTATGCCACTGCTCCAGCAGTCCCGAGGTGCACATCACTGCTCCAGTACTCTCTGTGGTCGACGTTCCCCAGCAGCAGCTTCTCATTGTGGTCAGCACTCCCCAGTTGTCTCCCACTGTGGTTAGCGCTCCCCAGTTGTCTCCAAGTGGGTCGCCGCTCCTCAGTTGCTGTTAGCCCCTGCGCCAAAGGTCTCTCAGGTACTGTCTCTAAAGCAAAAGACTCCTCTGTTGCTACCTCTAGAGCAAGAGACTTTTATGTTATTTTCTGTCCAAAGAGCTCCACTGTTACCATCTGCTGAGCTCACAGATTCTATGTTGTTGTCTTTGGAGCAAGGAGCTCCTTTATGGTCTCCTGAACAAATGTTATCTCCTGAGTTTAAAAATCTTATATTGTTATGGTCTCCTGAGTTTAAGATTTCTGTGTCATCTCCAGAGCAAAAGGCTTCTATGTTATCTCCTGAGCTTAAAGTCTTATGTGTTATCCTTAGAACAAAAAGCTTGTGTGTTATCTCCTGAGGCTGGGGCTCCTATGTTGCCTCCTGTGCAAAGAGTTTCTATGTCATTATCTCCCAAGTTTAATGTTCCTTTGACGTCATCTCCTGAGCAAGGAGCTTTCATGTTATCTATTGTATGAAAGGCTCTTTTGCATATGGTATCTGATCCCTGTACTCCTGCTGCACCATGTTCACCTGTCTGGTGGTCTTTGGACTTTGGTAGGCCATCTGTCGCACTGTGTTCATCCGTCCAGTGGTCCTTGGACTTTGGTAGGCCACCCAGCATACTCTGTTCCCCTGCCTGGTGGACCATGAACATTGGTAGGCATTGGTATACACCAGAAGCATCATGGTCCTCCTGCTGGTGGTCATGGAACCTTGGCCGACCACCTGATGGACATTTATTTTCTTCCTTGGGTTTATTGTGTGAAGATTCCTGTTTCTTGTTCATCTTTTTTCCACCATGCCTTGCCCCCCCCCCCCCGTCTTGGTGTTTCCCTGTGTTCCCTTTTGTAGGGGTGTTTGGATCCACCCCTTAAGGGGGGGGGGTACTGTTAAGATGTGGGCTTTGGCCTTCTGTCCTTGCCCATGGTTTATGTTCATTTGTATATTCTCTGTGCTCCCTTGATTTGGTTTTGTAATTATTTATGATTTATCATTTGCATTTATTGCCCTCTGTGTGCCATAAATGCCCCTTTTCAGGGCATGAATGAGGCATCAAATGCCATCAGTGGGTTTGTGTATTTATTAAAGAAAAGTAACAAAATAACAAGTCATGAGGGGCCAATACAAACACTAAACACATGTGACCCCGAAGTAACTGAACAAATAAAGAGGGATAAACAGTCACTTCCCTACAATATACCGAGGGCAAAACCGTACGCTGTAGAATAAGCACTTACGTAGGAATAACGAGGGCGAAAACTTACGCTGTAAATGAAGGCTGGCATCGAATGTAGGGATACCAGCCAGCTAGGGTGAGATCGCAGCAAGGAGTGAGCCTCAACTGCAACATTAAATACTAGCAAAGTCTAATGACCAACAGGTGGGAAGAAGAACCAAAATCACTGAATTTCACTCAGCTGTGACAGTCGGTGAACCGGCTGACAACCGGAAGTCCGGCTGCGGTGCTGTCACAGTAAGAGCCCCAGAGAATCCTACAGAAACTAATACAAATCAGAACTAGAAATGTAAAGAAAGAGGGAAAATACTGAGTGACTCGAACACAGAGCAGATCCGCTCTCGGATCACCACAGTGCCCCCCATTTAAGGGACACATTTCATGGCGTCCCACTGTAACACCCAGGAAAAAGACCCCCTCCCCCCCCACACACACTCAGAAAACTATCAACCCAACCATGGGTGGGCGGAGGGGGAATCAGGCCTGGAGGGCATGACACAAAAATGAGAAAAAATGTACATCAACTACTAGACAACAAGGGTAAGAAACAGGAAAACAAAACTTTCAAAAAGTCTCATACACAAAAAGCAAAAGTCATCCAAAGCTTAGGCTACAACTCCAAAAGTGCTAAACAGCAAGAAAATACAAAGTTCAACACAAAAAATGAATGAATGAATGAATCTTTATTTCAGATAGATTAAAAGAAAGGAACAGAATAATATAACAAAGGGGAAAAAACATCTTACAAGGTCAAATTAAACAATAACTACTCTGATTATACAGTTCTACATAAGTTATCCAAAATGGGTGATGGCTGAAGCCGCAGCTTATATTGCCCACCCATATTCCATCCAAGAATTCAGCCAAAATAGCGTTGCCAACAGCACTAAAAATACAAATGGCAAACTCCAAATTTACAAATACACGAAAATGAAGCTTCTCTTCTTCTTATAGAAATGTCCCAGTACACAAAAATCACAGTATGCAGAAGCAAAAAAAAAAAAAAGTAAACTCCAGAACACTGTTACCAGGCAAACTCAAAAAATAACTACAGGACATCACTGCAAAATTTATCAATAAATTCAAACACCACAAAAAAAACCCAAAAAACTACTACGTCCCGACTCCAAGTAATGAGAAAAGGTTCAGGTGGCCGACCGAAGTCCCAGAACTGGCAAAACAGTCCTTCAGGCAGCCGGCCCGCATCCTTAGATCACCAGGACCAGAGGGGTGAGTTCGGAGGCGGCCTCCCCACCGGGAGGCTCAACAGGAGGAAGCCAGACCGGATGAGAAAGACCCCAGCGCCGTCTGGCGGTGGAGAACAGGGGGGAAAGGGGAGACTCACAACACTGTCGGGCAGTGGAGAATCTGCAGCTCCCTCACCGACCTCAGACCGGGGCTCCGAAGTCTCCACGGTGGACCCCAGCTGGGACAGCGCAGCACCCTCGGTGGACCCAGACCGGGCCTGTGCCGCACCCACTGTGGACCCCGAGCAGGCCAACGCTGCACCTGAGATGACCTCCCGTGGTGAACCTGGAACCTTGAACACGTTGAGTGGAGCTGAATCGTTGCCGGTAACCCTGGAAGAAGGCTCAGAGATAGAGAGGACACTGGATCAGGGTCACCGGCAGCGGCGGAGCCCAGCTGTCATGGTCTGAGCGCCGATCTTGTCCGCGCTCGGGTCATGCAGTATTTTCCTCCCATTCTGTATTTAGTCCTGGTGGGCTCTCAGAGCTCTTATTCTGACAGCGTCTCTGCGGGGCTTCCGGCTGTCAGAGCCAAGCAGTCACAGCTGGTTTTGATTCAGCTGATGACACCCTCATCAGCTGATTAATCATCTTGCCCTATTTAAGGGAGCAGCCTCTGTCACTCAGGGCTGCGACCTCACCTTATCCAGACTGGGTTCCCCACAACCAAAGCCAGTTTCTTTCGGCGTTAGGTTCCGCCCTTGCTTTTGGTATGTAAGTGTTGTATCCTTGTCTCCCATCAGTCTTCCTAGTGCTCAGTATATCGTAGTGTGTCTTAGTCTAGCCTTTATTTGTGTTTTGCCCCACATGGCTCATTATTTTGTATTGTATGTCTTCCTTTAATAAATGTGCAAACTCTACAGCTGCCTATAGTGTCTCATTAGCGGTCCACGAGGACCGCACCATGACAGTAGGTCGCAGCCAAGCGAGACGCTGGTGACTGTGAGTTTGCTTAGTTGGGCTTGTAGCTTTTTTCCCTTCTTCATGTGCCAGTGTGCTGGGAGATGGCATCGCCACCCAAGGGCTATGCCATGAGCCTGGGCTACGAGTTGGTTATGGCTGTCATTGAGATCGATGGGATCCTCTCCAGTGCTCACAGGAACCTTGTCCCCAGCAGCTCATGCTGGTACCTGGACCTCGCTGAGGCGACTATTAACCGCCATCCTCGCTACGCGGACCACCCTGAAATCACGGCGAGGATGGCGGACATGGGAGAAGCTCCGTGGGCTGAAGGGAAACTCCGGCAGGAAGCCGAGAAGGAGACATCCTCGCTCCTCGTCTCGGGATCCCATTCCTGTCCCCTGTCCAGTCCAGGAGTTCGCGCCATCCAGGGGTCATCCCCAGCGGAGAAAGACGTCAGCCGGGATTCCCTCAGCAAAGCCTCAGCGAGAACCCCATCTGGATCCAGTTCCGGGTCGCCGAAGGAACTCTGCCTCCCTGCCAGCTGCTACTCCTGCGTCACGACAGGAGGAAAACTCAGCAGCCTCCGCCTCTAGGTCTACTGTCCCTGCTGTTCCGTCAGCTCCTCGTTCCCGGATCGCCTCGGCTGTTCCTCCCTCCTCCTCGACGCTCTCCCCAGCTGTTGTGAGCTCCACGAGTCCTGCTCCGGCGATGCCCGTCATTGATCCTGTGCGAATGGCTCCTCCTCGTCTTCCCGGGGGGCTCTCCGTCACCAACCAGTGGGGGAAGGGAAGAACCAAGCCCACTGCAGCAGCTTCCACCAGCCCTCAGCTGATCAGGCAAGTGCCTTTTCATTCTTTTCCTTCACTGTGTGAATTGCCTTGTCTGACCCCTGGGGGTGGAGTTCGGGGTTCACAATCCCCTGAGCTCCCTCCACCTGCTGCAGTGACTAATTATGAACCTGCTACCTTTGTGTCTCCTTCCCCTGAGTGTTCCTCGGCACCAGGTCTACGCCGTTGGATGAGGAAGGAGCCTGCGGCCCTGGAGTGCCTGGTTCCAGCCCCGCAGCCATGTCATGGGCAGAGGAGGAGGGCGGACTGCAAATTGGAACCTGCGCCGACAAGCAAGCGTCCCCGGGTCTCCACGGAAGGACAGTCCGACCTGGCAGGTCACGGATCCCCTGCCACCACGCCGTGTGGACCCTCAGTGTGGACGTCAATGTCAGGGAATCCCCGGACTGTGGACACCATCATGCCGGCTGCGGAGCCCGCCGCAGTCAAGTGGGAGCCAGAATTGGACCTTTAGCGCACTGAACCTGGATCGACGGAGTCCTGGGCTACGGTGGAACCCGAGATCAGGCAAATGCTCTACATTGTCTTCCTTTCCTCTATCCTGGAGCACTTTTTCCTGTCTCTCGGGGAGACGAGCCGGGCACTGCCATCCACGGCATCCGAGCTTGTCTCGCTGGGCTCTGCTGCTGCCAGTGATCCTGATCCCGGTTTTCTTCTCTCTTCCGAGCCTTCTCCCAGGGTCACCAGTGATGAGTCTGTTCCGATCGTCGCCTTGGAGGTTCCGGGTTCATGTCTGGAGGTCATCCCTGGTGCTGCACTGGCCCAGTTGAGGTCCATTGTGGGTGTTGTTTGGGCCCAGTCGGGGTCCGGCACGGGTGCAACATTGACCCAGTCGGGGTCCGTCGTGGGTGTGGTTCCGGCCCAGTCGGGGTCCATTGTGGGTGCAGCACGGTCCCGCTTGGGATCCAACGAAAGCGCAGCGCCAGTCCGTGTGGAGTTCGGAGAAGGAGCTGCAGATCCTCTGCCGTTCGACACTGGACTGGCCCCTCGTTTTTTCCCCATTCCCTTTTCCCTTCTATCGGGGGCCGCTGGGATTTCCCGTTATCGGCTCGGCTCTCCCTCGCTATTCCTCTCAATAGGGAAGCTGTCTCCAAGTTCTCCCCTGCGGTCCTGGTGGCTGAATGATACGGGTTGGCCGCCTGGGATATTGCTTCGCCCGTTTGGCGTTCTGGGTCGGCCACCTGGCAAACTGAACTCTCTGTTTGGCGACCTGGTCCGGCTGCCAGAGGTACTGTTTCTCCGGGCCGGGGACTGGGTTAGGCTGCCTGAACTCATCCTTGTATCCCTGCCTGCGATCTGGATGCTAGATGTGGGTAGACCGCCTGAACTATTGTTTTTCTTTACTCCACTGTGCTCTGCCTGCTGTCATCCCTGTTTTTTTCTCCTCTTCCCTTTCCCTTGAAATATCTGGGATGCGCGTGTGTTTTGTATATGAGCTATATTGAACTGTGTATTTTGCCGCCCTGTAGCATGCGTTTTTTTCTTTCATTTCCCCCCTCTGTAGTCTGTATATGCGCTTTTGCTGCCCCTGCCAGTTTATTTGGATTTGTGGAACTGTCTATATCTTGTCGCTATTAAGTGTGATTTTTTTGTTTTCCTTTCCTCTGGTTGAGAGATGCCTGTGTATTGTGGTCGCTTAGCTTGGTATTTGTTATTTGCATTCATTGTTCTGTCTTCTACCTGTGCATTATGGAGTATATTTGTGGGTTTTGTTTCCTTGATCTGTTGTGCACCATGTTCATATTTGTTCTGTATTGACCCTTGTCATTTTTTCCCCCCGGTTCCCTTCCTTGGTGTTTTTTTTCCCTTTTTTTTTTTTGACTCTTGCCCTCCGAGCCTTTTTCCCCCTCCACCCTTCCTGGGTGGGATTTCGTGGCCTTCTGGGTGGGGTGGAGGCTTGGATGTTACGTTTACACCCAGAGTGCGTTCCTTCGGGGGGGAGTACTGTCATGGTCTGAGCGCCGATCTCGTCCACGCTCGGGTCATGCAGTATTTTCCTCCCATTCTGTATTTAGTCCTGGTGGGCTCTCAGGGCTCTTATTCTGACAGCCTCTCTATGGGGCTTCCGGCTGTCAGAGCCAAGCAGTCACAGCTGGTTTTGATTCAGCTGATGACACCCTCATCAGCTGATTAATCATCTTGCCCTATTTAAGGGAGCAGCCTCTGTCACTCGGGGCTGTGACCTCGCCTTATCCAGACTGGGTTCCCTACGACCGAAGCCAGTTTCTTTCGGCGTTAGGTTCCGCCCTCGCTTTTGGTATGTAAGTGTTGTATCCTTGTCTCCCATCAGTCTTCCTAGTTCTCAGTATATCGTAGTGTGTCTTAGTCTAGTCTTTATTTGTGTTTTGCCCCATGTGGCTCATTATTTTGTATTGTATGTCTTCCTTTAATAAATGTGCAAACTCTACAGCTGCCTACAGTGTCTCATTAGCGGTCCGCGAGGACCGCACCATGACACCGGCGAGGTGAGCTCAGATGCAGCGGCCGGCTGCACCCGGCTCTCTCCCCCAAGAGACAGGCAAGATTTCTCTAATACAGAAAACAAGAAGACAAAATGGAGCACTTGCCTGATGTCAAGCTCCACCGCCGTCCAGGACTTCGACGATCCAGGCTCAGTAATAAAGAGGTCGATCTCAGGCTCCCACGGCATGATGGTCCTCACAGTCCGAGGACCCCTGGCACAGAAACCCACACCGATGGCTCACTTGGTGTGGTGGCAGGAGATCCGTTACTTGCTGGGACTGACTTCCATTCTGCGGAGACCCGGAGATGCTTGATCATCAGTGCAAGCTCCAAAGGACAGTCAGCCCTCCTCCTCTGCCCATGGCGTAGCTGTGGGGCTGGAACCAGGTTTTCCAGAGCCACAGGCTCCTCCACCGTCCAGCGGCTTAATCCTGGCACCGGCGGATGCTCGGGAAGTGTAGGAGGAGACAGAGGCAGCAAGGTCAAAGGTAGTGGCTACAGCAGGTGGAGGGGGCTCAGTGGACTGTTTAACCTGAGCGCCACCCTCAGGAATCAGACAAGGTAATTTATTAATTTGGGAGACTGAATGAAAAAGCACTTGCCTGTCTTCCTGGGGTTCGATGGCTCCTGCTGCAGCAGGCTCCATTCTCTCCCTCTCTGTGGCTGTGGAGGATGTGGACCCCTCTGATGGATGAAGAGGAGCCGCTCCTGCAGGCACAGTCACGGGCGGAGCCGGAGAAGGAACGGCAGAGCTCTCAGCAGTGTGAGAGGATGTCATGGATGAGGGGGCAACAGCTGCATCAACCCGGGAACAGGAAGCTGATGAAACAGCTGAAGACAAGGACCCGGTGGCCGAGGCTGCTGGTTCACCTCTCTGCCGTGACAAAGAGCGATGTGCTGGCTGGGAGACGGTAGCGTTCCTCCGTTCGTCCATAGCAGGGTGATGGCACGGAGCTGGCGGCGTGTTCACCCGGTGATTCTCCTCCCTACGCTTTGTTCCAGACGTGTCGCGGGGAGGAGCTGGGTTCTGCGCCGGGAGGCATTGTCTATGTGCTGGAGATGAGCCTAACACCACGTCCGGGAAACGTCACTGAAGAGCGGAGACAGAAGACAGCAGCTCAGCAAACTCAGGATAATTACTTAAGCCCGGGTATGCTTCCACAATCCTGACTGCTGCCACCATATTCTTCAGAACCTTGTTCGGGCTGTAGGACATCTGGGCCATAACAACATTGCTCCGGATGAATTCGGTTGCCCAATACTCCTTCGTACTGGGGCCCTGGGCTGCCTTCTCCGGTGTGCTGGAGACATGCTGAACAACACTCAGTCCAGCCCAAAAAGGTGAATGAAAGAGGGAGAAAAAGTGCCAGGGAAAACCCCCCCCACAAACTCACCATGGCTAGCATCTCGCTTGGCTGTGATCTACTGTCATAAATGCCCCTTTTCAGGGCATGAATGAGGCACCAAATGCTAACAGTGAGTTTATGTATTTATTAAAGAAAAGTAACAAAATAACAAGCCACGAGGGGCCAACACAAACACTAAACACATGTGACCCCGAAGGGTGAAATAACTGAACAAATAAAGAGGGACAGTCACTTCCATACAATATAGTAAGGGCGAAACTGTATGCTGTAGAATAAACATTTATGTAGGAATAGCGAGGGCGAAACCTTACGCTGTAAATGAAGGCTGGCATCGAATGTAGGGATACCAGCCAGCTAGGGCAAGATTGCAGTGAGGAGTGAGCCTCAACTGCAAAATTAAATACTAGCAAAGCCTAATGACCAACAGATGAGAAGAAGTAATCACTGAATTACACTCAGCTGTGACAGTCAGTGAACCGGCTGACAACCGGAAGTCTGGCTGCGGTGCTGTCACAGTAAGAGCCCCAGAGAATCCTACAGAAACTAATACAAATCAGAACTAGAAATGTAAAGAAAGAGGGAAAATACTGAGTGACTTGAGCGTGGAGCAGATCCTCGCTCAGATCACCACACTGTGCTCCCCTGAGTCTCTTGTCTTGGTCTTCTGTGTCATCCCCTGTTGGTCCTGGATCTGTGTGTATTTTCTGTTTACCTGTTGTTCCAGCTCCTCATGTTTTCCGTACCCATAGCCACTCTCCCTCATGTGTGCTCTGTTCAGCCCTTGATTGTTCTCCCAGCTGTCCTCCGTCTGTGATTATTAGTCACTCTATTTAGTGTCCATGTCTGTCTCATTTCATTGGGTGATTAATGTCGTGTTGCCCTGTTCTGTCAAGGTCACTGTGTGTTCCCCGGTTAACTGGTTAATCCCCATCTTGCCTGCTACTCTGGGTCCGAACTCAAACCAAAACTGCCTTCCTAAGAAGTAGTGTGACATTTGGGAGTACCAGAATGCAGAAATAAGTCACTCTACATTGTGCAATAGGTTCATTGTGAAACTTGTGACTTTAAAAAAAGTAATTTCCCCCCCCCCCCCCGCCCCCGCTGATCTTGTGGTAGTTCAACAGTTCCTTGTCATCTCAGGATTGTGAAGATGTCAATACTAGATGATCTACCATCATTTTACTGGGGGTTAAAAGTGGTCAGAGGAAACAAATGCAGCACCAGTCACAGCAGCCTGCAGCATGTCTCCTTCCTCAGTCAAGTTAGTGTTTCATTACTCAACAAACACATTTCCAAGAAAAGGTAAAACTTTACATCAATAAAGTCACAAATTTAAAAGAAATCTATCTATCTATCTATCTATCTATCTATCTATCTATCTATCTATCTATCTATCTATCTATCTATCTATCTATCTATCTATCTATCTATCTATCTATCTATCTATCTATCTATCTATCTATCTATCTATCTATCTATCTATCTATCTATCTATCTATCTATCTATCTATCTATCTATCTATCTATCTATCTATCTATCTATCTATCTATCTATCTATCTATCTATCTATCTATCTATCCTGCTCAAAAAAATAAAAGGAACACTTTTTAATCTGAGTAAGTTTTGGAGTGTTTTGAATTCAGCCCTTTGTAGTTGTAGGGTGATAATTTTCATTTCCATCAAAAGATGTGGCATCTTTTCATTCTTAACACATTATCCAGTCCATATCAATGTAGATATCCAGCTTATTTTTTCCCATTAAAATCTGATGTGTTTTCAAAGTGTTCCTTTTATTTTTTTGAACAGTATATATACTGTGTATATATATATATATATATATAATCTCCATCCATCTTCTTCCGCTTAATCCTTTTCAGGTCACGGGGGGGCTGGAGCCTATCCCAGCATCTTTGGGCGAGAGGCAGGGGACACCCTGGACAGATCGCCAGTCCATTGCAGGGTCAACACAGAGAGACAGACACCTATTCACTCACATCCATACCTAAAGACAATTTAGAATCCCCAGTTGATGCCAGTCAACCTAATGTGCATGTTTTTGGCATGTGGAACTGGAGGAATCCCGGAGTAAACCCACACAGACACGGGGCAAACTCCACACAGATCACTGTTGGTCGGGGGCTGGGATCGAACCCAGGATCCCCCAGCCAAGGGTGAGTTGCTGTGCTGCCGCATATAGATAGATACACACACATACAGCAGGGAAAATAAGTATTGAACACGTCAATCTTTTTCTCATTAAACATGCTAGTACATACCCGTCCATGCCCGTAGGAACCAAGTATAAGCAAGTATTTCTGCACGCCCATTGCTGAAGGGTCTCCTCCTGTCTCAGACGGCTGTGTTCACAGTCATGCCTGCGGTGTACTGGTCGAACCTGAGGTGCTTCATCTTCACGACATCTTTTCTGACATGCAGCAGTTCTCCACATTCTATTGCTCTCCATCTGGTGGGTCTTCTTGTTCTTGTTCTTGTTCTTCTTCTTCGTTCAGACCACTGGTTGAGGGATAGGTGTGTCGCAATTCCAGTTCATGGAGAGGATCATGAAAATAGATCTGAACAAAAAGTGGCTTTTGATCCTGTTCAGGAAGGCCTGTGCATGCCCGTAGAAATCAATAAACCGGAGTACCCGGAGAAAATCAGTGCTTTGCTTGGCATTTTCCACATTTGTAGTGTAGACTGCCATTCTTCAAGGTTACACATTTTTACCGTGTCAGCACCTCTTTAAAAACCACATTGCTCAGAAAGTGATGCTTTTGCTTAGTTTCTTTATCTTGAGCAAGAATACGAAGACTGCTTGATTTGGCAACTGTGCTCGTGGCAATGTAGAATTGGCCATGGCTAAAGAAATCTGTTGTGCAGAAAACACCAATGTGCTGTAAAGACTGGCCCTGTGACTTATTCACCTTGCCAATTTTGAGCCATATGACATCATACAGACACATTTGTCTATATGCATCGCGAGTCCTATGTTGCCTGATATCATAGGATCATCACAGGACATCCTGCAGACATCATAGGGTGTCCTATGATGTGCTCGGTCTATATGACATCATATAGACATTATTATGACGGCATCACGAATCCTATGATGCCTGAGATCATAGGATCATCATAGGACATCAGGCAGACATCATAGGCCGTCCTATGATGTCCTATGATCATGACAGACAGACACACACACAGTTTTCTTAAATTTATAGATAATATACCTATAAATATAGATATACAGTGGAGTAAAAAAGTATTTAGTCAGCCACCAATTGTGCAAGTTCTCCCACTTAAAAGATGAGAGAGGTCTCCAATTTTCATCATAGGTATACCTCAACTATGAGAGACAAAATGAGAAAAAAAAAATCCAGAAAATCACATTGAAGGATTTTTAATGAATTAATTGGTAAATTCCTCAGTAAAATAAGTATTTGGTCACCTACAAACAAGCAAGATTTCTGCCTCTCACAGACCTGCAACTTCTTCTTTAAGAGGCTCCTCTGTCCTCCACTCGTTACCTGTATTAATGGCACCTGTTTGAACTCGTTATCAGTATAAAAGACCCCTGTCCACAACCTCAAACAGTCAGACTCCAAACTCCACTATGGCCAAGACCAAAGAGCTGTCAAAGGACACCAGAAACAAAATTGTAGACCTGCACCAGGCTGGGAAGACTGAATCTGCAATAGGTAAGCAGCTTGGTGTGAAGAAATCAACTGTGGGAGCAATTATTAGAAAATGGAAGACATACAAGACCACTGATAATCTCCCTCGATCTGGGGCTCCACACAAGATCTCACCCCGTGGGGTCAAAATTATCACGAGAACGGTGAGCAAAAATCCCAGAACCACACGGGGGGACCTAGTGAATGACCTGCAGAGAGCTGGGACCAAAGTAACAAAGGCTACATCAGAAACACATTACGCCGCCAAGGACTCAAATCCTGCAGTGCCAGACGTGTCCCCCTGCTTAAGCCAGTACATGTCCAGGCCCGTCTGAAGTTTGCTAGAGAGCATTTGGATGATCCAGAAGAGGATTGGGAGAATGTCATATGGTCAGATGAAACCAAAATAGAACTTTTTGGTAAAAACTCAACTTGTCGTGTTTGGAGGAGAAAGAACACCATACCTACTGTGAAGCATGGGGGTGGAAACGTCATACTTTGGGCTGTTTTTCTGCAAAGGGACCAGGACGACTGATCCGTGTAAAGGAAAGAATGAACGGGGCCATGTATCGTGAGATTTTGAGTGAAAACCTCCTTCCACCAGCAAGGGCATTGAAGATGAAACGTGGCTGGGTCTTTCAGCATGACAATGATCCCAAACAAACCGCCCGGGCAACGAAGGAGTGGCTTTGTAAGAAGCATTTCAAGGTCCTGGAGTGGCCTAGCCAGTCTCCAGATCTCAACTCCATAGAAAATCTTTGGAGGGAGTTGAAAGTCTGTGTTGCCCAGCGACAGCCCCAAAACATCACTGCTGTAGAGGAGATCTGCATGGAGGAATGGGCCAAAATACCAGCAACAGTGTGTGAAAACCTTGTGAAAACTTACAGAAAACGTTTGACCTCTGTCATTGCCAACAAAGGGTATATAACAAAGTATTGAGATGAACTTTTGTTATTGACCAAATACTTATTTTACCGAGGAATTTACCAATTAATTCATTAAAAATCCTTCAATGTGATTTTCTGGATTTTTTTTTTCTTATTTTGTCTCTCATAGTTGAGGTATACCTATGATGAAAATTGGAGACCTCTCTCATCTTTTAAGTGGGAGAACTTGCACAATTGGTGGCTGACTAAATATTTTTTTACCCCACTGTAGATATAGATAGATATGAATGAATGAATCTTTATTTCAGATAGATTAAAAGTACAGATTAAAAAGAAACAGAATAATATAACAAAGGGGGAAAGAAAATCCACCAAGGTCAAATTAGACAATAAACTCCTGATTATACAGTTCAACATAAGTTATCCGAAATGGGTGATGGCTGAAGGCGCAGCTTATATTGCCCACCCATATTCCATCCAAGAATTCAAAAGAAAAACAAAACAAGAGCGATTACAATTCAGAACATAACTAAGACAAAATGTGACAAAAAACTAAGCAACAACACAACGCAGACTGGATATGACAATCCTAATGTGATTTTACATGTCATCTTGTATATATGTTTGGAGTATCTCTTCCTTTAGTTTTTGTTTAAATTGTCCAAGCGTTGTACATGATTTTAATTCAGGTCCAAAATCGTTCCATAATCTGACTCCTTGCACTGAAACACAGTGTTGCTTGGTGGTAGTTCTCACTGAAGGTTTTTGAAATATACATGTTCCTCTGAAATGATATTGTTTCTCCCTTATTTGGAACAGCTTTTGGATATTTGCGGGCAGTGATAGATTCTTCACTTTAAACATTATTACTGCAGTTTTAAAGTCAACCAGATCTTTCAACTTGAGAGCTTTTAATTTAAGAAAAAGTGGGTTTGTTGGTTCCCTGTAATCAGCTTTGTTTATTATTCTAATAGCTCTCTTCTGAAGCATAAAGACTGGATATATGTTAGTTTTATATGTATTTCCCCGTACTTCAGTACAATATGTCATGTATGGGAGTATTAATGAATGATACAAGGTATATAGTGTGGGTTGATTCGGCAAATATTTCACTCTGTGTAGTATTGCAATTGATTTGGATATTTTACCTTAAATATAATTAATATGTCACTTCCAACACAGTTTATTATCAATTATTACTCCAAGAATTTTAGTTTCGGATACCATTTCAATCTCTACACCATTTACACTGAGTTTAGATACTAAGTTGTTGTGATGGTTGTTAAAAACTACAAATTTTGTCTTACTTAAATTGAGCATTAATTTGTTTTAATCAAACCACAGTTTAAGCTTTCCTAATTCCTTTCCGAGTGTATCCAAAAGTTGTTCCAAATTGCTTCCAATGCATAAGAAATTAGTGTCATCGGCAAACAATATTAAATCCATTTTTTCTGAAACTTTACATATATCATTTATATACATATTGAATAACAATGGCCCCAAAACTGAACCCTGTGGGACTCCACAAGTAACCTTCAGTAACTGTGAGTTTTTGTTACCAACACATACATACATTACATACATACATACATGAGATAGAACTCCTTATACAAAGATATAGAGTGATGATAATCAAGTCAGTGGCGGTAATGCACCTGTAAGCTGGTTGCCAACCGCCAATCAAATCTAAAAGAAGAAGAAAGGTTTCTGTTGGGATTTTCACCAGATATCAGTAACAACCCAAGTAATCCATACATACAAAGAAATCAAGGCAATTGTGTTCACAAAACAAGTTAGATTTAATAAAATGGAATGACACGGGGAATAAGTACTGAACACAAGCCAAAAAAGGAGCCCATTCTCAGCAAAAAAAATGTTCAAGTGCACATTTTGTCACTGACAGAAAACATAGAGGCACGTGAAAAAGATTTTTGACGTGCAGCGGATATGTAGCGTTTACAGCTTTAAGAAAGGTCTGTAACGGCATTTTTTTCCCCACTTTTTTCAGTTTCACTATTTGACTTTCAAAGAATCAACCAACTAACCCATACTTTAATCCCTAACCCTAACCTCACAGGAACCTTTCATTAGTGGAGTGAAAAACAAACTAAGGAAAAAAAAACAAGGAAAAAAAAAACCAGATGAAAAAGGTCAATGAGAGACAAGAGTGGGAGTTGAACTTGTGTGTTTTACTGAAAGAGCTGTCTAAGTAACCGTCCATCACCCCCCTCCCACCAACCGAATGAGTGCTGGGAATGAGCGTTGGGAAACCAAAGTAAACGATGTGTTGTTCTGCGCATACACAGTGAGGACTGTATGTGCAGTGAGTGAACTTGTAAAAGCGTACTGAGGCACGCTTTTTTTTAATTTAACGAGCAAATGTATGTTTTTAGAGGGGTGGATCAGCGTTTATTAGATACGTTTTTGCTGAGACCAGGTTGAAAAAAAGAGGTGCAAAAAGTCATAGAAAGCCAAGAAACCAGCTGAAATCCATCAGAATTTAGAAAGCCATTCCATCCCCCATCAGTGCAAATTAATTTCAGCTGGTTAAGTCCTGACTGATAGCCTATAAAAAGGTCTGTGAATATCAGATTGTCACACCCCAAAGAACTCATGATGGGTAGAAGCAAAGAGCTCTCTCTAGACCAGGGGTCTCAAACTCGCAGCCCGCGGGCCAATTGAGGCCCACAGGCCCCCTATTTGTGGCCCGCTACTTGACATCAAAGTTTTGAGTTAGTGCGGCCCGCACGTTTTTCTTTTTTCACAACGTTTTTCACAAGCACCTTTTTGCCGAGCCGTTGCACGAGTCGTTACCCTGGGCGTTTTATGTATTTTTTGTCACTTATGGGATACCATAGCTCAGACTTGTAACAGCTTCCGGTGGTGTTTGTTGACAACGCGACGTCACTTGGTTGAAACGTGATTCCAGAGTGACAAAGAGTGGAAGGAAAATATATCCTGTATTGCTTTTTTGTCACCCAGTCCCAGTCATGTCTTTCTCAAAACGTGCCGTGAAGAGAAAAGTTGGCGACAAGCACAGACAATTTCAGGAAAAGTGGGAGATGGAATATTTTTTTGTTGAGCACAGGGGCACCCCGATGTGTCTTATATGCACAGAGAAAGTTGCGGTGCGCAAGGAATACAGCATCAGATGACATTACTCAACTAGACATGCTGAGGAGTATGCAAAATACCAGGGAGATGAGAGAGTTGACCGGGTCGCCAATCTTAAAACATGTCTACTGCGGCAACAAGATTTTTTCAAAAAAGCAAGCAAAGAGAGTGATGCGGCAGTCGAAGCTAGCTACATGGTGAGTGAGATGATTGCTAAGGCAGGAAAGCCATTCACAGACGGCGAGTTAATCAAAAGGTGCATGTTACAGGCTGCAAGTATAGTCTGTTTGGAAAAGAAGGGACAGTTTAGCAACATCAGCCTTTCAGCCAACACAGTGGCAGAACGCATTTCTGACCTGTCAGGTAACATATACGAACAACTGTGTGAGAAAGCCAAACGTTTCAGTGCATACTCAGTCGCTCTTGATGAGAGCACAGACAACACTGATACTGCGCAGCTCGCAATATATGTCCGTGGTGTTGACGACAATTTTGAAGTGATGGAGGAGCTACTCAAAGTGATTCCAATGCATGGCCAGACCACCGCTCAGGAGATATTCCGCCAGCTGTGTGATACCATTGTGGATGCTGGTTTACCATGGAAGAGGTTTGCTGGAATAACAACCGACGGAGCGTCATCAATGACAGGGAGGAGAAATGGACTGGTGGCACTTGTTCAAAGAAAACTGGAAGAGGAGAGTGTGGAGGAGGCCATTGCTCTGCACTGCATTATCCATCAGCAGGCCCTTTGCAGCAAATGCTTGAAGTTTGACAATGTGATGTCTGTCGTTGTGAAATGCATCAACCATATCAGATCCAGAGGCTTAAAGCACCTGCAGTTCCGCACCTTTTTGGAGGAAATAGAGTCAGCATATGAGGGTGTGCTTTACTTCACTGAGGTACGTTGGCTCAGCAGGGGAAATGTCTTGAAGAGGATTTTTGAGTTGAGAGCAGAAGTGAAAGCCTTCATGGAGAAGGATGGAATGGCTCTCCCTGTGCTAAGTGATCCCAAATGGCTCATGGACTTAGCTTTTCTTGTTGACATCACACAGTAGCTGCATGTACTGAACAAGAATTTACAAGGCCAGGGGCAGCTTGTCAGTGTTGCCTATGACAAGGTCAGAGCATTCTCCACAAAACTTGTGTTATGGAAAGCCCAGCTCTCTCAGACAAACCTCTGCCATTTCCCAGCATGCAAGGCACTCATGGATGCGGACACACCATTCAGTGGTGAGAAGTATGCTGATGCCATTGTAAAGCTACAGGAGGAATTTGATAACAGGTTTGCAGACTTCAAGACACACAGAGCCAATTTTCAAATTTTCTTCTGACCCCTTCTCCTTTGATGTGCAAGATGCCTCTCCTGTGCTTCAAATGGAGCTAATTGACCTTCAGTGCAATTCTGAACTCAAAGCCAAGTTCAGGGAGGTGAGTGGAAAAGCAGACAAGCTTGGACAATTTTTGAGATAATTGCCCCCCACCTTTTCTGAGCTTTCCAGGATGTTCAAGCGGACCATGTGCCTTTTTGGGAGCACATATCTGTGTAAAAAGCTCTTCTCCACCATGAACTTTCATAAGTCAAAGTACAGGTCCAAACTTTCTGATGAGCATCTTCAAGCCATACTGAGGGTCTCAACTGCTTTCTCCCTCAAGCCAAATGTGGCTCAGCTGTGTAAGAGGAAGCACTGCCAGGTCTCTGGTAGCAAGGAGTAGATAAGAAAAGCCTATGTTCTGAAGACCCATTCATGCTCTGAACTGTTTTTATCCAAGGTTGAAAAGATTGAATCGGTTGTACTTTTTTTTTGGAATACTTGAAACCCTTTTTTTTGTGGGATACTTGATGCGGCCCAGCCTCACCCAGACTCTACCTCCAGCGGCCCCCAGGTAAGTTGAGTTTGAGACCCCTGCTCTAGACCTTCACAACCTTTTGTTGCCAAACATATTGATGGCATTGACTACAAGTGCATTTCTAAACTGCTGAATGTTCCAGTGAGCACTGTTGGAGCCATCATCATTATCATCATCATCTTCGGAAGTGGAAAGACCATCATTTTCCCATAAACCGGCTATGACCAGGGGCTCCTCACAAGATTTCTGACAGAGAAGTCAAAAGAATTATTAGAAGAGTTATCTAAGAGCCAAAGACCACTCGTGGAGAGCTCCAGAAAGACCTGGAGTTAGCAGGTACTGCTGTTTCAAAGAAAACAAGTAATGCACTCGACCAACATGGGCTCTATGCCCGCTCATCTTGCTGCAAGTTTGCTGCACAACATTTGGGCAAGCCAGTAAAAATATTGGGAGAATATAGTCTGGTCAGATGAGACCAAAATTGAACTTTTTGGCTGCCACAACACACAGCATGTTTGGAGGAGAAATGGCACTGCCTATCCCATCATGGTGTGGGGATATTTTTCAGCACGATACAGGCAGACTTCATATAACTGAAGAAAAGATGAATGGACAAATGTACAGAGACATCCTTGATAAGAATCTGTTGCCATCTGCCAAGATGCTGAAGATGAAACAAGGGTGGACATTTCAGCAAGACAACGATCCCAAACACACAGCCAAGGAAACTCGGAACTGGCTCCAGAGAAGGAAAATAAAGCTGCTAGAATGGCCCAGTCAGTCATCTGGGCTAAAATCCCCCCTGAGCAATGCCTGCACTTAGTTTCCCCATACAGGAGGTGTCTGGAAGCTGTTATTACCAACAAAGGCTTTTCTACTAAAAATTAAATGAATTTCACTAAGCGTGTTCAATACTTATTCCATGTGTCATTCCACTTTATTAACTACAACTTGTTTTGTGAACACATTTGCCTTGATTTCTTTGTATGTGCGGATTGCTTGGGTTGTTACCGATATTTGGTGAAAATCTCAGGTCAATGGCTCCATCAGAAATATGTTTAATGAGAAAAAAGTTGACGTTGTGGCACATATGTTTGGTTCGTATTTCCCACAAGAGTGTGGCACATATGTCTGGTTCATATCTCCCACAAATGTATGGCTTATGTGGATTGGGGCTCCACGTCTGGAGGAACAATTGTCTGGATCGATGGGGGCCGACAGGAGATGGCGAGGAGGTGTGAAGTCGGGCCCTTGTCTCAGAGGAGGCCCTGGGGGGTTTCCCGGAACACCAGAGAATAAGAGACAATGGTGAATCTTCAGAGACTTGCATTGTGATTGAATGTTTGCAGAAGCACCATGTGACTTGAGTTCTTAATCCCCTGGAGGTATAAGAGTGTGCTGTAATATTATTCTGCCTCTTCTTGCTTTTGAGAATGTTGGATGATTGTGTTCTGCAGTAAAGCCGAACCTGAGAAATACACTCATGTCTCGTCATTGAACATATCTTCCACACTGGTGACCCACGACAAAGAATGAGCAGGGAGAATTCTCCTGAGCGGAGCTCATCAGAGGCCAGCCTGATGGCTGCCTCCACGCTCCAGCTGCCCGATTTCTGGCAGCACAGCCCGCGCTCCTGGTTTAGCGCGGTCGAGGCGCAGTTCAACCTCCGGAGAATCTCAAAGGATGAAACGAGGTTCTACCATGTGGTGGCGAAGCTGGACAGTCACACGGTCCAGAGGGTGGAAGATCTGGTTAACCACCCACCGGACACCGACAAGTACAGCGCATTGAAAGAGGCGCTGATCAGCCATTTCACCCCCTCGGTGCAACAGCGAGCAGAGGGGCTCCTAGCGCTGACGGAGTCGGAGAATGACAGACCAGCAGACCTGATGGTGAAGATGCTGAGACTGAAAGACTCCGAGGATGGCGAATTTATCTTCGTCCACCTTTTCCTCCGGACTCTGCCGCCAGCAGTGAGAGTGACCCTGGTAGACTCACCCCGATTGGCCAAGCGGGACTACCATGGCCTCGGCAAGGAGGCGCAGCGACTCGTCGACGCCCACAAGCGGAGCACGGTTTCGGCCGCGGCAGCTGAGCAGAGGACGGCGCCCGGAGATGGTTTGGAGCCAGAGGTGGCGGCGCCAGACGAACCGACGACGGCGGCGACAGGCGTCAGGCGACGCAGAGCTGAAGACGGCCTGTGTTTCTACCACCGCCGTTTTGTGGAGAGGGCGCACAGATGTCTCCCACCGTGCCGCTTCAAGCGTCAGGGAAACGCCAAGACCGGGGGGCCGGTAGCAGCTGCATCCCTCGGAGAAGAAAATAAGCTGCTTTACCTGACAGATGCACACTCGGGGAAGCAATTCCTCGTGGACACGGGCTCCCAGCTGAGTTTCGTCACGCCTACCTATGCGGAACGGCTGATGCCGTCCAAAGCTCCCTGGGTGTCAGTATCAGCAGCGAATGGCTCAGCGATTAAGACCTTCGATGAGAGGACCATGCGTCTGTCCTTACAGGGCCGTTCATTCGAGTGGACCTTTATTGTAGCAGCAGTCAGTTTTAACATGTTAGGGGCTGATTTTTTGTGCTCACATGCTTTATTGGTTGATCTTGCTAATAGACGTCTGGTTAATGCACTTTCTTTCCATTCTATTCCCTGCACAGCTCGGGTGGCTCCGCCGACTGCTCACGCCAACGTCACAGCTGCGGGTGGTAAGTTTCATGCTCTGCTCACTCACTTTCCAGCACTTACAGTTCCAAAGTTTTCGGCGACAGTGGCCAAACACGGGGCGGAGCATTTTATCACCACCACTGGGCCGCCCGTTTTTGCAAAAGCCCGGCGCTTGGCCTCAGCTAAACTGGCAATAGCGCGCGAGGAATTTGCCAACCTGGAAAAACTGGGCATAATTAGACGCTCGAACAGCCCCTGGGCTTCCCCGTTACACATGGTCTCAAAGGCTGATGGCTCGTGGCGACCTTGTGGCAATTTCCACAGGTTGAACAACGTCTCAGCACACGACCGCTACCCGATTCCGCACATCCAGGATTTCTCAGTTTATTTGGCGGGGGCGCGCATTTTTTCTAAAATAGACTTGGTGCACGGCTACCACCAAGTCCCTGTGTGTGCGCAGGATATTCCCAAAACCGCGGTAATAACTCCGTTTGGGCTTTTTGAGTTTTTGCGCATGCCGTTTGGGTTAAAGGGCGCCGCGCAAACTTTCCAACGCATGATGGATGCTGTTTTACGCGACCTGCCTTTCGTGTTCGTCTATTTAGACGACATATTGGTAGCCAGCACGTCCAAGGACGAACATGAAACCCACCTCACAGCGGTTTTTCGGAGACTGGCAGAGCACGGGTTGATAATTAACCCAGCGAAGTGCCAGTTCGGGGTGGCGCAAATCGATTTTTTGGGGCACCGCGTTTCACCACAGGGAGCGGTTCCCCTGCCTGAGAAAGTGCGCGCAATAACAGATTTCCCCCGACCTCAAACGATAAAAGCGCTGCAGGAGTTTCTAGGAATGGTTAATTTTTACAACCGGTTTCTTCCGAGCGCAGCGTGGCTTATGCAGCCACTGTACGCGGCACTAAAAAAACAAAAACCCACTAATAAGGTCGAATGGTCTCCGGAGCGGGAGCGCGCTTTCTCCCAGGTCAAATCAGCCCTTGCAAGCGCCGTTTTGTTAGCGCACCCGGTTCCAACAGCCCGTTTGGCGCTCACCACCGACGCTTCGGATCTAGCGGTGGGGGCAGTCATTGAACAGTGTGTGGCAGGGACCTGGCAGCCTCTCGCATTCTTTAGCAAATCCCTGCTCGATAACGAGCGTAAATACAACGCGTTTGACAGGGAGCTTTTAGCCCTACACTTGGCCATCCGCCATTTCCAGTTCTGGCTGGAAGGGCGGCGTTTCACCGCTTTCGTGGACCACAAACCGTTAACTTTTGCGATGGCCAAGATCTCAGAACCTTGGTCAGGCCGACAACAAAGACAGCTAGCCGCAATATCGGAGTTCACCACCGATATCCAGCATGTTGCAGGCAAACACAATGTAGTGGCGGACTGTCTCTCACATGCTGTGGCAACGGCAGGCCACGTGGGGGCAGACTCGGTGGCTGTGGGCCAGGGCAGTGACGCGGGAGCGCGCGCAGCCCCGGTCCACGTAGGTTTGGATTATGCAGACATGGCTGCGGAGCAGGCTGGTGACGCGGATGTGTGCGCGCTCCAGTCTGGACCAACAGGGTTAAGGCTGGAGCACAGGGTGCAGCAAATAGGTATGCCCCCCTTAATATGCGATGTCTCCACGGGTCGGCCTCGTCCCGTGGTTCCAGCCGCGTGGCGCCGCCGCGTTTTTGACTCGGTCCATTCGCTGGCGCACCCAGGGGTACGCGCATCGGTCAAGATGGTGGGGGAGAAATTTGTCTGGCCGGGGTTGCGCAAACAGGTCAAGGAATGGGCAGCGGCTTGTGTAGCGTGCCAGAGGGCTAAGATACATAAGCACACGAGGGCCCCTTTGGAGCCTTTTCACATCCCGGCTAAGCGGTTCGATCACGTGCATGTTGATCTGGTGGGCCCGCTTCCCTCGTCTCAAGGGCACACACACCTTTTGACGATGGTGGACCGCACCACACGTTGGCCAGAAGCGGTACCTCTGGCGTCAACAACGGCGGAAGAGGTTGCGCGCGCGTTTTTAACAGCTTGGGTTGCGCGTTTTGGAGTTCCATCAGATATAACGTCAGACAGAGGCCCTCAATTTGTTTCCGAACTCTGGTCGTCTATGGCCCGCAGCCTAGGGGTGAAGGTACACCGCACTACCGCGTATAACCCGCAGGCCAACGGTTTATGTGAACGCTTTCATAGGTCATTGAAAGCAGCCCTCAGAGCATCGCTCACGGATACAAATTGTGTGGACAAACTGCCATGGGTTTTATTGGGGTTGCGTTCTGCACCTAAGGAGGATTTGCAAGCCTCCCCAGCGGAGTTAGTGTTCGCACAACCTCTCCGTTTGCCGGGGGAATTTCTCCCGGAAAATCCTGCGCCCAATTGCCCCCCCGCTCAGCTGTTGCAGAGCGGCACAGGATCAAACACGCTGCCTGGCCCAGTGCATCACAGTTTTCCACACGTTTTTGTGCCAGATGCCTTGAAAAACGCAGTTTGTTTTTGTTAGACATGATGCACAACGCCCAGGGCTGAGACCGCCATACGATGGACCGTTCAGGGTGCTGGAAAAAAATGAGAAGCATTTTTTGCTAGATTTGGGGGGCAGAAGGGAGCTAATTTGCATAAACAGACTCAAGCCCGCTTTTGTCCTGGCTGATGAACGCGTGCAGTTGGCGAAAGCCCCCCGTCGGGGTAGGCCACCGAGAAGGCATGCTCCAGAGCTCCCACAGAGATGTGCTAACAAATCTAATCCCCAGGTGCGAGGAGACGCTGCAGACGCAGCGAAGCCGGCTTACAGCAGATTCGGCAGGAAGCTAAGACCTAAGAGATTGGGGGATTGATTGTTGGTTATGTGGTGATGTCTTTCATGTTGTGCATTTATGAGTATGTTTGTCCCATGCAGACTTTTTTGGGGGGGTCATGTGGCACATATGTTTGGTTCATATTTCCCACAAGAGTGTGGCACATATGTCTGGTTCATATCTCCCACAAATGTATGGCTTATGTGGATTGGGGCTTCACGTCTGGAGGAACAAGTGTCTGGATCGACGGGGGCCGACAGGAGATGGCGAGGAGGTGTGAAGTCGGGCCCTTGTCTCAGAGGAGGCCCTGGGGGGTTTCCCGGAACACCAGAGAATAAGAGACAATGGTGAATCTTCAGAGACTTGCATTGTGATTGAATGTTTGCAGAAGCACCATGTGACTTGAGTTCTTAATCCCCTGGAGGTATAAGAGTGTGCTGTAATATTATTCTGCCACTTCTTGCTTTTGAGAATGTTGGATGATTGTGTTCTGCAATAAAGCCGAACCTGAGAAATACACTCATGTCTCGTCATTGAACACATCTTCCACAACGTGTTCAATACTTATTTTCTCCACTGTGTATACACTACTGGTCAAAAGTTTTAGAACACCCCAGTTTTTCCAGTGCTTTATTGAAATTCAAGCAGTTCAAGTCCAATGAATAGCTTGGAATGACACAAGGGTAAGTGCTGAACTGCCAGAGGTTAAAACAAAAGGTAAGTTTACCCCAAACTGAAAAATAATGTACATTTCAGAATTATACAAAAAGACCTTTTTCAGGGAGCAAGAAATGTGTTAACAACTTCAAGCTGTTGTGCAGCAGTGGAGGTTGATCAAGCCTTGAAAGTTAGTGCTACCAGTTCCTACAGGTGTCCCAACTTTTCTTGATTACTTACAACCTCCTCTGGCTGCATAAAAGCAGTGTTGGAACAGACTGTAAATTTAATTAAAAACGGGTATTCTAAAACTTTTGACCGGTATATCTGTATATATACAGTGGTGTGAAAAAGTGTTTACCCCCTTCCTTTCTCATTTTTTCCATCCATCTATCCATCCATCCATCTTCTACCGCTTTTCCGGAGGTCCTGGTCGCAGAGGCAGCAGTTCAAGCAGAGAAGTGCAGACTTCCCTCTCCCCAGCCACCTGCTCCAGCTCTTGGGAGAGCATACCAAGGTGTTCTCAGACCAGCTGGGAGACATAGTCTCTCCAGCAAGTCCTGGGTCTGCCCTGGGGTCTCCTCCCAGAGGGAAGTGCCCAAAACACCTCAAATAGGAGGCGTCCAGGAGGCATCCTGATCAGATGTCCATACCACCTCAACTGGCTCCTTTCAATGTGGTGGAGCAGTGGTTCTACTCTGAGCCTCTTCCGGATGACTGAGCTCCTCACCCTATCTCTGAGGGTGAGTCCAGTGATCCTACAAAGAAAGCTCATATCAGCCGCTTGTATCTGCGATCTCATTCTTTCGGTCAGTGCCCAAAGCTCGTGACCATAGGTTAGGGTAGGAATGTAGATTGACTGGTAAATCGACAGCTTTGCCTTAGAGCTCAGCTCCCTCTTCATCACAACAGACCGGTACAACATCCGCATCACTGCAGATGCTGCTCCAATCCGTCTGTCAATCTCTCGCTCCATTCTCCCCTCACTCGTGAATAAGACCCCAAACTCCTCCACCTGGGGCAGGAGCCTGTCCCCAACCCAGAGAGGACACTCCACCTTTTTCCGGCTAAGGACCATGGACTCGGCCTTGGAGGTGCTGATTCTCATTCCAGCCGCTTCACACTCAGCAGCAAACCATCCCAGTAAGAATTGTAGGTCATTGCTGGATGAAGCCAGCAGGACAACATCATCTACAAACCACAGAGATGAGATCCTGTGGTCACCAAGCATGACACCTTCTGTTCCCTGGCTGTGCCTAGAAATCCTGTCCATAAAAATTATGACCAGGAGCGGTGACAAAGGGCAGCCCTGGAGGAGTCCAACTCTCACTGGGAATGAGTCCGATTGAGTGTTGGCAATACGAACCAAACTCTAACAACGGTCATACAGAGACCGAATAGCTCATAACAACAAGCCCAATACCCCATACTCACAAAGCACCTCCCACAAAAAACCATGAGGGGACGCAGTCAAATGCCTTCTCCAAGTCCACAAACAACATGTAAACTTGTTGGGCAAACTCCCACGAACCCTCAAGGATTCTCAAGAGGGTAAAGAGCTGGTCTGATGTGCCACGGCCAGGACGGAAACCACATTGCTCCTCCTGAATCTGAGGTTTGACCAACGGCCGGATTCTCCTCTCCAGTACCTTGGCATAGACCTTCCCAGGGAGGCAGAGGAGTGTGATCCCTCTAAAGTTGGAGCACACCTTCCGGTCCCCTTTTTTGAAGAGAGGAACCACCACCCTAGTTTGCCATGCCAAAGGCACTGCCCCCAACCTCCATGCAATGTTGCAGAGGTGTGTCAACCATGACAGCCCTATAACATCCAGGGCCTTGAGGTACTCAGGACGAATCTTGTCCATCCCTGGGGCCCAGTCACCAAAGAGATTTTCAACCACCTTGGTGACCTCAGCCCCTGTGATAGGCGAGTCATCTCCCCCCTCGTCCACAAGCCCTGCTTCCTCTGTGGAAGGCGAATCAGTGGGATTGAGGAGATCCTCGAAGTATTCCTTCCACCGCCCAACAATATCCCCAGTCGAAGTCAGCAGTGCTCCATCTGCACCATACACAGTGTGGACAGAGAGCTGCTTCCCCTTCCTGAGCCGCTGGACAGTTTGCCAGAATCTCTTCAAGGCTGACCAAAAGTCTTGTTCCATAGCCTCACCAAACTCCTCCCATACCTGAGTTTTTGCTTCAGCAACCACCCGAGCTGCACTCCGCTTGGCCTGCCGGTACACTTCAGCTGCTTTGGGAGTCCCACAAGCCAACCAAGCTTGATAGGACTCCTTCTTCAGCTTAATGGCCCCCCTCACCACTGGTGTCCACCACTTGGTTCGGGAATTGCCACCACGAGATGCCCCGACGACCCTGCGGCCGGAGCTCTGGGCCGCTGCTTCAACAATGGAGGAGGAGAACATAGTCCATTCAGACTCATGTCTCCAAACTCCTTCGAAATGTGGTCAAAGTTCTTCTGGAGGTGGGAGTTGAAGACCTCCCGGACAGGGGCCTCAGCCAGACGTTTCCAGCACACCCTCACTATACGTTTGGGTCTACCAGGTCTAAATGGCATCCTCCCCTGCCATCGGATCCAACTCACCACCAGGTGGTGATCAGTTGACAGCTCTGCACCTCTCTTTACCCGAGTGTCCAAGGCATACGGTCGCAGGTCTGATGACACAATAACAAAATTGATCATTGACCTGCGAGCTTGGTGTCCTGGTGCAAAGTGCACATATTGACACCCTTATGCTTGAACATGGTGTTCGTTATGGACAAACTGTGGTTAGGACAGAAGTCCAATAACTGAACACCACTTGGGTTCAGATGGGGCAGGCCGTTCCTCCCAATCACCCTCCTCCAGGTTTCACTGTTGTTGCCCATGTGCGCATTGAAGTCCCCCAGTAGGACAATGGAGTCTCCAAGAGGAGCACTCTCCAGCACCCCAGTCAGAGACTCCAAAAAGGGTGGGTACTCTGAACCATCACTTGGTGCATAGGCACAAATGATGGTCAGGACCCGTTTCCGAACCCGAAGGTGCAGGAAAACAACCCTTTTGTCCACCGGGGAAAACTCCAATATAGAGGCAGCAAGGTGGGGGGATACAAGAATACCCACCCCTGCTCGTCGCCTCTCGCCCGGGGCAACTACAGAGTAGGCCAAGCTCCAGCCCCTCTCCAGGAGACTGGTTCCAGAACCGGAGCTGTGTGTTGAGGTGAGGCCGACTATATCTCGCCAGTATCTCTCAACCTCATGCACCAGCTCAGGCTCCTTCCCCACCACAGAGGTGACATTTCACATCCCAAAAACAAGTTTAGGAAGCTTGGGATCAGACCGCCAAGGTCTCTGCCCTTGACCGCCACCTGATCCACATAGCATCAGACCCCCATGGTCCCTCCTGCAGGTGGTGAGCCCACTGGAGGGCAGTCCCAAGTAACTCCTTTGGGCTGAGCCCAGCCAGGTCCCATGGGCGGAAACCTGGCCACCAGACGCTAGCCATCGAGCCCCTCCCCCAGGCTTGGCTCCAGGGTGAGTCCCCGGTAACCCCATACTGGGCGGGGTATACTGAATCCTTGTTCTAGTAGTTAACATGAGAGTCTGTTGGATCGTTCTTAGTCTGGCCCTTCACCCAGGACCAGTTTGTCTTGGGTGACCCTACCAGAGGCACTCATTTTTTGTCACACTTAAATGTTTTAGATCATCAAACAAATTTAAATATTAGACAAAAATAACACAAATAAACACAAAATGCAGTTTTTAAATGAAAGTGTTTATTATGAAGATTAAAAAAAATAAAATCCAAACCCAGATGGCCCTGTGTGAAAAAGTGATTGCTCCCTAAACCTAATAACTGGTTGGGCTACCCTTAGCAGCAACAACTGCAATCAAGCATTTGCGATAACTGGCAATGAGTCTTTTACAGCACTGTGAAGGAATTTTGGCCCACTCATCTTTGCAGAATTGTTTTAATTCAGCCACATTAGTGGGTTTTTGAGCATGGACTGCCTTTGTAAGGTCATGCCACAGCATCTCAATCAGATTCTGGTCAGGACTTTGACGAGGCCACTCCAAAGTCTTCATTTTATTTTTCTTAAGCCATTCAGAGGTGGACTTGCTGGTGTGTTTTGGATCATTGTCCTGCTGCAAAACCCAAGTGCGCTTCAGTTTGAGGTCATGAGCAGATGGCCGGACGTTCTCCTTCAGGATTTGTTGGTAGACAGCAGAATTCATGATTCCATTTACTACAGCAAGTCTTCAAGATCCTGAAGCAGCAGAACAGCCACAGACTATCACACTACCACCACCATATTTTACTGTTGATATGATGCTCCTTTTCTGAAACGCTGAGTTATTTTTTGCGCTGGATGTAATGGGACACACACCTTCCAAAAAGCTCAACTTTTGTCTCGTCAGTCCACAGAGTATTTTCCCAAAAGTCTTGGGGATCATCAAGATGTTTTCTGGTAAAACTGAGATGAGCCTTTGTTCTTTTTGCTCAGTCGTTTTTGTTTTGGAACTCTGCCATGCAGGCCATTTTTGCTCAGTTTCTTTCTTATGGTGGAGTCATGAACACTGACCTTAACTGGGGCAAGTGAGCCCTGCAGTTCTTTGGATGTTGTTGTGGGGTGTTTTGTGACCTCTCTGATGAGTCATCACTGCGCTCTTAGGGGTAATTTTGGTTGGCTGGCCACACCTGGGAAGGTTCACAACTGTTCCATGTTTTTGCCATTTGTGGATAATGGCTCTCACTGTGGTTCGCTGGAGTCCCAAAGTTTTAGAAATGGCTTTAAAACCTTTTCCAGATTGATAGATCCCGATTACTTTTTTCTTTTTTGTTCCTGAATTTCTTTGGGTCGCAGCATGATGTCTAGCTTTTGAGGATCTTTTGGTCTACTTCACTTTGTAAGGCAGGTCCTATTTAAGTGATTTCTTGACTGACAACAGGTTATGGAAGTAATCAGGTCTGGGTGTGGCTCGAGAAATTGAACTCATCTTTCCAAAGATGTGATAGATTACAATTAATTTATGTTTTAACCGGGGGGCGGGGGAATCACTTTTCCACTCAGGGCCATGTAGACTTGGATTTTTTCCCCTTAATAATAAATGCCTTCATTTAAAAACTGCATTTTGTGTTTACTCGTGTTATCTTTTTCAATATTGAAATTTGTTTGATGTTCTGAAACACTTTAAGTGTGACAAACATACAAAAAAAGGAGAAATCAGGAAGGGGGCAAACACTTTTTCACACCACTGTATGCATGACTCACAAAAAGTTAGGGATATTCAGCTTTCAAGTGAAATTTCAGGATGAACCTAAAATGCACTATAACCTTTACAGTTGAACTTCATTTGACCCTCTCTAACCTTTTGAATGCACATGTCCAACTGTTCAGTGTTTCAGTATTTTAACTTGTTGTTCTCTAGCAAGGTGCTTAATGGCAAAATTCACAACAGGTGTTTGATCCGTGAACCGACCAATAAATTTTTTGGTTCAATTACAATTTAAACAGTCCTCTTCATCATGCTGTTCACATTTTGACATCATGAGACCAAGATGACACGTGACAACTGATCAACATTACCTCACCACTGCAAGATTTCAAACAGGATGTTCTCAAAGGGAAGTTGCCACTGAACTTAGAGTGTCACAGAGTGTCATCAGCAGGCTGCAACAGAGATACAGAGAGACTGGAAGAGCCACAGAAAGGCATAGAAGTGGACGTCCTTTGGCCACACCCCACGCTGATGACCGTTTCATTGTGAACAGTGCCCTGCATAACTGGGTGATGAATGCCACTCAACTCCAGGCACAATTTAAGGGAGGAGAGAGGCACCCAAGTGTCACGTCAGACCATTCAAAACCATTCGCACCAGCATGGTCTGCGTGCTAGATGACTTGCAAAGGTACCTGACCACACCACCGGGCACAGATTTTTAAATTTTTTTTAAAATTTTTATTTATTTATTTATGCAGGGACATGCACAATATACATTGACCTTAAAGAGGAAAGATGCATTGTACCAGGTTATAGCACAAGTGCTAATTTCCACTTGTAGTCCCTGGGCAGGCTGGTGTTAGCATTAAAAAGCAGACATTTGCTAAAACTACAAGTAAGCATTGATAAAAAACTAAAATCAAACATTGATTAAAAAACTAAAACCAAGCATTGCTAAAAACTAAAAAACATTAATATCATTGATAAGAACCCAAAACATTGATAAGAACTAAAACATACAATAATACATTTTTATAACTCCATCCTTATAAACAATTTTTCACATCAAACTACTGACTCTTATTGGTCCCACTGTCAACATCACACACTCTAACATCTTTACATCACAGTACATTATGGACACAGGTTTGCTTAGAGATTAAATGTTTTTTTCATCAAGCGTGAAAATGTGTGCTAGTCTGTTACTGCAAGTAACTCCGTTGGTAACATGTTCCACTGTCGCATAGCCACACATGAAAATGTTGAATTTGCTAGCGTTGTCTTGTGCTTAGGAATCCTGCACTTGCCGCGTGCTGTTGATCGAGTTGTCCGAGATGTATTTACAGAACTTAATGAAACAAACCTTTTTAAGGGAGGAGCAGCAGAGTTATGGATTATCTTAAACAAAAGACACACATTTGTATACATAATTAGATTTTCAAAGCTCAACAGGTTATATTTGGACAGGATTGGGCAGTGATGGAACGTTCGTCTTTTGTCATGAATCTTGATAGAATACTTGTATAATGATTCCAGAGGCCTTAGGGCAGATTTACACACCTGTGACCAACTTGTCATGCAGTAAAGAAAATGTGGAATTATCACAGCATTTAGATACATACTTGATGCTTCAGTAGACAGTGAAATTAGCACAATTAAATTTGACCGTGTTTGTCATCTTTTTAATGTGTTTTTTAAAGCTTAAAGTTGAGTCAAGTGTGACACCTAAATATTTAAATTCAGTCACATTCTTAATTTTTTGTCCTTCTATCAAGATATGACAAGAATTCTTGGATTTGTAGCGATTTGTAAAAAACATTGACACAGTTTTATCGACGTTTAAGGTTAAACAAGAATTCCTCAACCAATGTGAGACTTTCTCCATTTCCTGTGTTAATTTTTCAGTCACCTCTTCAGTCGTTAGACAAAGACTCCTTCATTTCGACTCCTTCATCTCCTTCAATTCATTCATTCATGCTGCTATCTATTAGAAAACATCAAATCCAGCCTGGATGGGGGAGGGGTAGTGGGGGCTGTTTTTCTTGATTTGCGAAAGGCTTTTGATACAGTTAATCATGAGTTACTTTTTTTTTATTTTTAGCTTTAAGTCATCACATCTTGGTTTTTCTTTTCCCAATAGTTTATCCATGCTTCTCCAAATAAGTTTATTGTTGCCTTTTGCATCCTTTATGCATCCTTTTGCATCCTTTACAGTCTTTGTCTAATTTGACCTTGTTGTTATATTATACAGTTTCTTTTAACCTGTAATGTACTATCCGAAATAATAGATAGCAGCATGCTGTTTCAGTGGAATATCCTTTCCTAAAACCAAACTGAAAGGGGTTAAGTGCTGCCATGGAGTCAAGGTGGTCCACCAGCTGTTGTGCTACAGCTTCCTCCAAGCCTTTGGAAATGGTTGGGAGTACGCTGATGGGTCTATAATTTGCGACCTGGAGCTTACCACCTGATTTATACACTGGCCGTACAATGGCTGTTTTCAAAATTGTGGGAAAGGTACTTCTCATTTATGGATTTATTTATAATTTTTGTTAACACTGGTGTTAAAATTTCTTTGTGTTCTTTCAGAAAAGCTGTATCCATTCCAAATATGTCTTTAGCTTTACTATTGTTAAGATTGGATATGATTTTAGAGATATTCCCTTCATCTACATTACTCAATTTAAAAGAATGAGCATCACAGTGGAATTCATGAGTGCAGTTTGGCTTGGAAAAACTCTTTGCCAATTGTGACACAGAGCTTATAAAATAATCATTAAAATGTTTTGCCAGCTCAGTGTTGTTATTTTGGATAACAGAATTTATTTTTAGCTTTAAGTCATCACATCTTGGTTTTTCTTTTCCCAATAGTTTATCCATGCTTCTCCAAATAAGTTTATTGTTGCCTTTTGCATCCTTTATTATATTGAGAAAAAAGTTAGCCTTTGCTTTTCGAAGTTGTATCGTGACTTTATTTCTCAAGCTTCTATAAGTGTAATGATCAGGGGTTAGCCCTGACTTAAGAAATTTTTTGAGGGCCATATCTTTTTGTTTCATGAGGCCCCAAAGAGAGGTGTTAAACCATGGCAGCCTCTTTTTATTGGACTTTCTTTGTTTCAATTCTGTATATTTTGCAATAATATCTGTTATAGCTGTTGTAATATTTCTGCATGACTGGTCACAGGTTTTATCATTTTGAAACTCTGTGTTTATTTTGCTTAAGTCATTCTCAAGAAAAATTTGATTTTTCTTTGGAATGTAAGAAATTTTAGATGATTTTTTAATTTGCTATTGATCCCTATACCTTAGTTTGTTTAATTTTCTGGCTACTAAAGTAAGATTATTGTCTGACAAACCTGTTATCAAATTATATGTTTTGGTTACCCTATCCGGCTTATTACTAAAAATCAGGTCAATCAAAGTTTGTGAATTTTTAGTCAGTCTTGTAGGTTTATTTATTAATTGTGTCATTTGCGTAAATCACCCATTAGCAATATTTCCTTTCTTTCATATTTCTTTAAGATTTCAGCCAAACCAGAATAAAAGTCATTAGTTGCATTTGGTGGGCAATACACAGCGAGTACAATGGATGACATTTGGGGAGATAGCCTTATTGTGACCCAGACACAATCCAGAGTTTGATCTGAGGTGTCTATCTGGTAACTGTCAATGCTGTCTTTAACGTAAATCAAAACCCCGCCCCCTTTTCCTTTCCCTTGGTCTCGTCTGTAAACATTGTATCCGGGGATTGTAAACACAGATAGATGAGTCATGGTGTTCATCCAAGTTTCTGTGAGACACAGGTAATCCAGATTTGAGTCCGTGAGTAAATGTTCCATTTGTTCTGTTTTTGAATTGATGCTGCATATGTTTAAATGTCCTCCAAATAGTCCCTTTGGCTTTGTTTGCGGGTTCCACAGTACAGATGCGTGATTGACAGTTTGAAAAAGTTTGGTTTTGTGTTGTTTGAAGGCAATGGTTGTCTGTAACGAGTTTAATTGGTTACAGCAGCTGTTGTTGTTTGTCGTCTTAGACACATGGCGTGCGTTACCTTGAAACATTGTGATGAAATCATTTTGGATACAGGTCACTGGTGCTGCTGCTGCTGTAGTCACCTGCTGCGGCTGCTGGGTGTCCACCGGTCCAGGGTTCAGGTGAACGTCTCCAGAGAGCAGTAAAATAATGCAGAGTAAAGCAACATTACCCCGCTGGACTTTTGTCGGAGCAGCTCTCCGTGTGTGATGCACGTTATGCTTAGTTTGAGCAAGTGCCCGTCCTTCATCCAACACGTTGGAGTAGATGGTGTACTGGCTCCAGGAGTCCAGGGGTGCAGCTGGTCGGTCAGATGGATCAGCTGGATGAGTTCCTGTGCGTCCGCGGGCAGCAGCCCAGCTTCCATACAGTTGCGTGGTAGTGAGAGCCATCAAGTAGAGCGCTACGATTAACACATTAAAAGCCTGGGCTTTGACACATTTTGTTGATGGCCACAGAGTCCAGGTAATTAGTGCATTTGTCAAGTCAGGTGGCTTCCTAGATTTCATTTGAAAAGGTAAAGCATCAGCACCTACCAAGCCGCTGCTACCTGCTGCCGCCATCTTGTCCACCAAGATGGCGGACAAGACGATGTCATCGTCTTGCATGGGCCAGGGAGCATATACGCTGGACAAGGGACCGTGTGGCCTCAGTGCTTTTCTCTGATGAAAGTCGATTCACGTTGAGCAGAAATGACGGCCGCCAACGATGTTGGAGACGTCAAGGAGAGCGCTATGCATCAGCCACTGTTGTCATCAGATGAGCCTTTGGTAGTGGTGGTGTTACAGTCTGGGCAGGTGTGTCTAACCAATACAGAACTGCCCTACACTTTGTGAATGCTACAGTGACAAGCCGATACTACCTGAATAACATCATTAATCCAGTCATTGTGCCCCTGCATGAACGACACAGGCCTAATTTTTTCTTCATGGATGACAATGCTCCAGCTGATCGAGGTCGCATCATTAGGGAATGGCTGCTGGAGGCTGGGGTACCTCAAATGAGGCCCTTTTCCACTAGCCCCGCTTAGCCCAACACGGGACAGCTCAGCACGCTTTGTAGCTCTTTCCACTAGCCCCAACACGGTTTAACAGGCGCTATTTTCGTGCCTGCTCGAGGGCAGGGTACAACCGTGCTGAGTCGTGCCGAGATGTGACGTCAACAGCCTGGTCGCCACTGATTGGTCAGGTCGTAACGTCACGAAAGCGACTGTCTTCTGATGAATCTACACAACCATCATTTGCAATATTTCACGGACTAACTCGGTCACGGAGTAAATATGATATTAATACAGACAGCGTTGTAGGTTTTGCGGAACTCTACACCGTGGTCCAACGAAGAGGTGCGGAGTTTTCTCTGCTTGGTGGCAGATCCACAGTGAGAGGAGCGACCCGGACCGATACAGATGCAGCCCAGCATAGAACTGGACTATGGACAAGCTGAAGACGAACGTGAGAGAACCATCGATGGTGAGTGATTTGTAATAATGTGCATCTGTTCGCTTATTTATCCTGTTGGTAGTAAGCTCACATTTTTTTTGAGCCATACAGCGCCATTCTGTGCTGGCTAACGAGTTTTAGCTAGTAGCTAGCTAGTATCAACTGCTGATTTGCGCTTGTTTTCTCCTAAGTATTCGCTTGTGAGAGCAAAACGATGAAATATGTTAATCCCGGTTAAAGTCCTGGTTTGTGTACGTATTGCACTTTGGTGCTGCGCATTAAATTGTGTGCAATTTAATGCTAGAATGTGTTTCCACATGCCAGGGGTTAGCCACCCTCAGTGTTTATGTTGTGGATACTGGTGAAATGGACCACAGGAGCCAAAATCTCGTCATATTAAAATTGCTTTTTCAAACCAGTGATTTATAAAGTCATTCATATAACTTTCTAAAGCGTCAGAATAGACCCACACACCTATTCTGTGGATCCTGCAGTGCTTGTCAGGGAAACGAAGCATTTTTGTCACATCCCACTACTGACTTTCACAGGTGTATTTCCCTAATACAGGTACATCTCCAAAAATTAGAATGTCATGAAAAACTTCAATATTTTTTGTCACTCATTTCAGAAAGAGAAATCCGTATGTTATATAGATTCATTACACAGACAGTGATATATTTCAAGCGTTTATTTATTTTAATTTTGATGATTACGGCTTACAGCCCCTGAAAACACCAAATTCTATTTGGCAAAAAATTAGAATATTACATAAAATTAATTTTAAAAAATAGTTTTTAAATATAAATGTTGGCCGCTGAGGTGTTGGTTAATATGGGCTGTAGCCATAATCATCAATATTAAAATAAACACTTTCAATATATCACTGTCCCTGTAATGAATCTATATATGGGTTTCACTTTCTGAAATGAGTGACAAAAATATTGAACTTTTTCATGATATTCTAATTTTTGAGATGTGCCTGTATATGTGTTGAACTTGCTTGAACCTAACCACCATCCATTTCTGTCATTCATCTAGGCAAGAGGAAAGCAGCCAGCCCACAACGGACCTCGCCACTGTGGAACGTACTGAAATCCTTTGCTTTTATAGGTAAAGTGTCAAAACCAAAGTAGCGCAATTTCCACTTAATATAAAAGGGACTGAACTGAGATTTATTTGATTGTGTGAATATGGCACATCAACTGTAAAATAAACCGCTTGTTAATGTATTTATTTTTTTGTCAGATCACTTGTGTGATCCTTTGTGAGTTATGTTCATAACTGTATGTTTTGGCGAATGTGAGATGTTCAGTCGTCAATATAATTTACTTTATATGTGTAGTTTATAGTCTATCATCAATAAACTCATGCAGTAACAGGACACATTACAAATATTTGAGACCCATTGTAGTGCTTCCTTTTATATTTTAGCAATGCTAGTACAAAACACCGCCCACACATGAAGCCAGGGCAAGAAGAGACACTTGAAGCTAGGGATATTTACATCCAGCTCCCGAAAAATTAGTACTGGCGCCCCCCAAGGAAGTGTCCTTTCCCCACTGCTCTTTTCCCTCTACTCCAACGACTGCACCTCAGAGGACCCTTCGGTGAAGCTCCTGAAGTTTGCGGACGACACCACAGTCATCGGTTTGATCCGGGATGATGATGAGTCTGCATACAGGCAGGAGGTGGAGCAGCTGATCCTCTGGTGCAGCCAGAACCATCTTGAACTTAATCCAGCCAAAACGGTGGAGATGACTGTGGATTTCAGGCGACACCCCCCCTTCATTCCCCCCACTCACCATCCTCAACAGCACAGTGTCCACTGTGGACTCCTTCAAGTTTCTGGGTACCACAATCTCCCGGAACCTGAAGTGGTCCTCCCATATAGACACTGTCCGGAAAAAGGCCCAGCAGAGGTTGCTTTTTCTGCGTCAGCTCAAGAAGTTTGATTTGCCTCAGGAGCTGCTGGTTGTCTTCTACACCGCCATCATCCAATCTGTCCCCTGCTTTTCCATCACTGTCTGGTTTGGATCTGCCACTAAACAGGACAAGACCAGACTGCAGCGGATCGTTAAGTCTGCGGAGGGGATCATTGGTACCGACCTACCCTCCATTGAGAACTTATATCGGTCCATAACCAGGAAACGGGCAGGAAACATCTGTGCTGACCCATCACACCCCGGCCACAAACTGTTTGAACTTCTATCTTCTGGTCGTCGTTACAGATCACTGAAGGTCAAAACCACCCGTCACAGGAACAGTTTCTTTCCTCAAGCCATCACTCTGATGAACTCCTAACTTTCACCTAGTCCTACCTGTTGCTGTACTCATGACTTTTCATCCATTATTACATTGCACATAACTCTCACACTATTTCTGCAAGTGTGGTTAGTCTGAGTAAATAACTGCATATATTCCTGTATATATTTGCATCCTTTTATAGAAACGTGGACAGACTGTAATTTACTGTACATACTCTGTTGTCATTGAATCCTTATTTAAATCCTCCACCTGAACAACAAGAGCAAGTTTTTAGCCAAAGTCAAATTCCTTGTATGTGTTGTGCATACTTGGCCAATAAAGCTGATTCTGATTCTGATTCTGACTTTACAGACAAGACAAACTTTTATTGATAAAAACTTCATATTTTGACTGAGTGACTCCGTACTCGGTGATGCACACCTTCAGTTAAAGTACTAGATTCCATTCAAGTGAATGTATTAATTCATTCTGATTGCTGGGGCCACAGTAAAAACAGATGATTTTAAATGTAACCCAGCCCTTGTAAAATCTACTTTACTGAAGCGCAGCTACATGAAAATTGTGGTTAAATACAACAACGAAGTACTTTATTGTCACATTCAAATTGTAATCCCTCCTGTTTTGTTTTTCTTTTGAATTCTTGGATGGAATATGGTGGGCAATATAAGCTGCAGCTTCAGCCATCACCCATTTCAGATAACCTATGTTGAACTGTATAATCAGAGGAGTTATTGTTTAATTTGACCTTGTTAGATTTTTTTCCCTTTGTTATATTATTCTATTTTCTTTTAATCTTTACTTTTAATCAATCCGAAATAAAGATTCATTCATTCATTCACATTCCACCACTGGCTTTTAGCAACAAGTGTATTTCCCAAATATGTTTTACACTTGCTTTAATTAACCACCACCCATTTGTCTTTTGTCTAGGCAAGAGGGAAACTGTCCACCCCAACTGGACCTTGCCTCACTATTTACAGAGATGCAGGCTGAAGATCTGCTGAACCAGGACCAGAACGAGGGGCCGATCCAGTTGCTTCTCAGTGAGGCAGCGTGGCTGGCGTGTGTGACCCATTCCAGTTTCTTTTTTTTTTTTACAGTTTGAATTTTGCACATTCTGAATAATCTGGAATTTGCTGCTGATTGTAATAAACAATTTAGTGACTTATGTGTTTGCATCATGATTTTCTATTTTGTCTGTTAAGACACCAGTGGGAAAAGAGTCAACTGTACAAAGGATTTATCGGTGACCTTGAAAATAATGGCTCATTTTTAAGAAAAAATTAACCAAAACAATTATTTTATTAACTGAAGACTGTATTGTTGGATGTGCCACCGCAGAAGACCCTGCATACTTTAGTGACAGTACCAGTATATAGAGGAATTCTGGGTCATATTAGCATCTGCTCTTCATCATAATGGGTTTGGGCGGGGGTGTCTAATCATGTGCCATGGAGGGCCAAGACCCTGCAGGCTTTACCTCCAACCAGTGTCTTCAACAACAGATTCCACTGAACTTCTTCCACTGACTGCTGATCAGTGAGAACACCTGCTGAAGAGACTGGGTAGATGAGAGAACCTGCAGGGTCTTGGCCCCCCATGACACATGATTGGAAGCCCCCGGATTAGGTTTAATGGGATTGGATTTAACATTTTAACACAAACTGCTTTATGGTTCATAATTCTGTTGACAGACTTACACCAAACCAAAAGTGATTTCTCAAACTGCTGGATTGTTCTTAGACAGCTTTTCCAATCTTTTAGTATTTAATTTGTGCCACATGGTGGTAACCTTCACATATAAAAAAGAGACGTCTGCAAAAACTTCAGAGGTTTATTGTCAGTGCAATTCCCAGTGCAATACTACATGAATGCATGTATAGTACGTTGTTGATGCAGAGAATATATATTTCTACAGTACATGTATCTAGTAAATCAAGTATTTTCCATGTAACCTTGTGACTGCATTATTTTAATTGCTTTTAATCCTAGATCAAGTTTGTTTTGGCCTAAAATGCATCATAACTGTCAAATATATCTTATTATACGTAACTCAGTACTGTTTACTTTTTGAATATATATTTTGTGGCTAATATAGTTATTAACATGGCGATCAAGTTGTGTCAGCTGATCATTTTTTGCTGACACCACCTCAGACTCAGTGCTGCAGAAGCAGGTACGTCCCATGATGTCTCAACAGTCGCTCCATGATTTTCACGCAGATCAGAGCAATTTGTTACACAGGAAATAAACGTTTCTACAGACATTCTTAAGCTCTATAACCACTGATCGTTTGTGAAGCTGTGTTGACATCAGTGAGAGGCTGTGCTGAATGCCCAGACCGACTGTTTGAAGCGGTAATTTCCCCACAACAGAGCCATCTGAAACACACACAGCATACATATTTTAGTACCTAACAGTGATAACTTGCAGACGTTACAGTGTAGTACGACGTACTTGTAGCAAACTAGCATTAGCAACATTAGCTTACCGTCATATATGACCTAGTTTGTATCCTCACGTCTTTGGCTCTCCCAGAAGCTGCAGAACTATTCCAGAGTGTTTCATCTCACTGCCTGTACCCGTGTCTGGCGGTCCTTTTTGGCATTTACGGTGAAAAAAGCCACAGACCGAGGAGTCGCCTTGTACAGCTGCCATGATGCATGTGTTATGCTTTGCTTGGGTCACGTGTTTTATGTCACGGGAGTGTGGCGCCGCCTCGCTGTTATAGAAATCCCACCCACCCCAGCTTAACACGGTTGTAATGGAGACAGAACCGAGCCGAACCGTGTCGAAGTGAATCGAGACGTGGCGAGGTGTGCTGGGCTAGTGGAAAAGGGCCTATGGAGTGACCTGCACTTTCTCCAGACCTGAATCCCATAAAAAACCTATGGGATCAGCTGAGTCGCTGTGTAGAGGCTTGTAACCCTGCACCCCACAACCTCAATGACCTGAGGGCCACTGTTCAAGAAGAGTGGAATGCCATGCCTCAGCAGACAATAAGATGACTTGTGAACAGCTGAGACGTTGTTGTCAAGCTGTAATTGATGCTCAAGGGCACATGACAAGTTATTGAGACGTTGACATTTTTTGTTGTGGTATACCCATCACTGCTGTTGGCTTTTGTTTCAATACATTGAGATGACAAAATCACCTTTGTATGTTTCTACTTAAATGCCCTACTTTTATGATGTTATATCACTGTAGCGTGAACTTTTTATATTTTCCATAAACTTCACCCGAAAGCAAAATATCCCTAACTGTCATGAGCTGAGCACAGGAGGTTTCCACCTTGCTCAGTCTCATGGCCTTTTCTTTATATTAATATATTTGCTGTATTTTGTGCTTTTTGGGTTTCTGTATTCTTGTACTGTTTGCTATTCTCCTGTTTATGTTTTAGTTTTGTTCCACTTTTATTTTGTATTAATTTACAGTTATATTTCAGTCTGCATTTGTTGATATTTTATTCTTTAAGATCTTTACTGTTGGGTTGACAGCTGTCAAGGGCATTTCCAGGTGTGCTTTGTGTGGGCGTCGCCCCTGTCAGCTGTCAGCTTCAGCCTCTCCTCTCATTGCCCCCAGGTGGTCCAATTATGTATCATTGTTTTCTTCTGCCCGCTCATGTGACCCATCCCTGTCGTTACTTATATAAATTGTTTTTGACCCTATTTAAGGGCAGTTATTTTCCTTTCTTGTTGCTGCAGTCATAAACAAGTTTCTCTTCATCTCCACCAGTACCCTGTTCCTGCTCTGGTGAGCTGTATTGGTAAGTTGATTCATTGTTTGTATTTTCCGTTAAGAGCACTGTGTGGACTTTATTTTCAATAAATTTCACAAACTCACAGTTCAGCATGTGGGTCTCACCTTCCTGCCCCGGAGGGCAATTCATGACACTAACTTTGTGTGAGTAGTGTGTGTGTGTGTGTGTGTATGTATGTATGTATGTATGTATGTGTATATATATATATATATATATATATATATATATATATATATATATATATATACATATATATATATATATATATATATACAGTATATACACATATATATATATACAGTATATATATATATATATATATACACATAAAGGAACATAAAGGCTTGTCTCAGTTTTGCCAGAAAACATCTTGATGATCCCCAAGACTTTTGGGAAAATACTCTGTGGGCTGACGAGACAAAAGTTAAACTTTTTGGAAGGCGTGTGTCCCATTACATCCGGCATAAAAGTAACACAGCATTTCAGAAAAGGAACATCATACCAACAGTAAAATATGGTGGTGGTAGTGTGATAGTCTGTGGCTGTTGTGCTGCTTCAGGACCTTGAAGACTTGTGGTAAATGGAACCATGAATTCTGCTGTCTACCAAAAAATCCTGAAGAATAATGTCCGGCCATCTGTTTGTGACCTCAAGGTGAAGCGCACTTGGGTCCTGCAGCAGGACAATGATCGAAAACAAACCAGCAAGCCCACCTCTGAATGGCTTAAGAAAAACAAAATGAAGACTTCGGCGTGGCCTAATCAAAGTCCTGACCTGAATCTGACTGAGATGCTGTGGCATGACCTTAAAAAGGCAGTTCATGCTCGAAAACCCTCTAATGTAGCTGAATTACAACAATTCTGCAAAGATGAGTGGGTCGAAATTCCTCCACAGTGCTGTAAAGGACTCATTGCCAGTTATTGCAAATGCTTGATTGCAGTTGTTGCTGCTAAGGGTGGCCCAACCAGTTATTAGTGTCACAATCTGAGCACAGGGGGATTCCGCCAGGCTCAGTCTTTTTGCCTTTTTTTTTTTTTCATATTTGTGTAGTGTTGTAGTTTTGAGTTGTAATTCCTGTTATTTTACCTTTGGTTGATTTTCACACATTCTGTGTTGTTTTTTAGAAAGATTTATTTTCCTGTCTGTGTTCATTGTTGGTTTGTTATTTAGCTGTCAGCTGTCAGTCCCGTCTTCTCCCTCTCACTACTCCCAGCTAATTTCTGTTGTAATCATTGTCACCTCCTGCCTGCTCATAGTATCCACACCTGATGCTACTTGTTTTTATTAATTTCCTGCCCTATTTAAGATGGGTTTTGTTAGTGTCTCCTGGTCAGAGCATCATTGATTCTCCTATTCTCCATAGCGACCCCATCCCTGTTCCGACGTGTGCCTTTGTGTTTTTCATCTCGCCGTTCTCCTCTGTTGTAAGTTTATTTTTGTACACTATTTGGACTTGTGTTTTCTTTAATAAATCTCACAACTAGCAGTCCAGCACTTGGGTCTTCATTCCTGCCCCGAGGAGCAAATCATGACAGTATGCTTTGACTCATTAAGACCCAGCTGCTACTAGTTTGTGATTTTTTGTTTGCACTCACCTGTTTCTCCAGAGCTGTTATCATGTCCCTAGCACGTCGGCCTTCGGCAAATAAAGGAAGATTGGCAGCTGGGTCTCCTAGTCTGGAGGAGGAGTGGGCTGCTGAGTTCGTCTGTGGATGAAGCTCTTGCCTCCCGCAGCCCAAAGAAGATCTGGGAGAGGGTGAATTCTGTGACCGTTATTGTCAAGGTGCACCTAGGGTTGTGGAGGTTGTCCCAGTTTGTGGAGTTGTTGGCCACGCTCTCCGTCCTCTAACAATCTTTTCCCCTGCTGACGTGGGGGCTGCCTCCAGGGAGCCTGAAGCTGATGTGGAACCGTGCTCCATGGCAGATGCCCTGCTTCACCTCCAGTTTGCCCATTACTGCTCCATCGGCTCCAAGATGCCGCCACCCAGCTCCGGACCGCCGGCGGAATACCCCCGCCTCTCAGGCAACAGCTTTCCCTTTATCTAGTTTTTCTTCTCCGGCTGTCCCTTCAGCTTTCTCCTCCGCTGCTGCTGCTTCTCCCTCCTCCTCGACGACTCCTCCCGCTGCTGAGGGTCTGGCTGTTTCCTCTCTGGCTCCGCCCACTGCTGTGGCTGTGGGGGCAGCTCCTCAAGTTTCCCCTGGGAGGCCCTCTTCTACTGAAGTCATGGAGAGGGTTGATCCAACACCTGCTGCAGCAGAGAACATAAGTGCCCCGGGAACTCAGGCAAGTGTCTTTTCATTCTCCAACATTTTATCATGATATGCCTTGCCTGATTCCAGGTAGTGAGGCTTAATTTTCACAGTCCCCTGAGTCCTCACCACCTGCTGCGGCCCACACCACCTAACCTGCTCTCTCCGTGTCTCCTCCTATTCTCCCTGAGTGTCCGCTGGTTGCAGGATTGAGCCGCCGGACGATGGAGGAGCCTGCGGCCCTAGAGGACCTGGTTCCAACCCTGAAGCCACGGTCTGAACGGAGGGAGAGTGCTGTCTGTGATCCGGAGCCTGTGGCAACAACTGAATGTCCCTGGGCTTCAACTGTGCAGGAGTCAGTGGCAGCAGAAAATCGACCTCATGGATCCATGCCGGACGAGACACCTGCGTGGGTCACCTCACTGGGGGGTCCCGGGACTGCATTGACCACCATGCCTGCTGCAGAGGCCACCACAGCAGAGCTGAAGCTGGACCTCCAGAGGGCTGGGCCCGAGATATCACCGTATGGATCGAAGGAGTCCTGGATGGTGGTGGAGTTCAAGCTCAGGAGAGTGCTCTCCTTTGTTTTCATTGCTTCTAGGTGGATTTTCCTCTCCGGGTTGGGGACAGGCTCCTGCCCCAAGTGGAGGAGTTTAAGTATCTTGGGGTCTTGTTCACGAGTGAGGGGAAAATGGAGCGAGAGATCGACAGACGGATTGGAGCAGCATCTGCAGTGATGCGGACGTTGTACCGGTCTGTTGTGGTGAAGAGGGAGCTGAGTTCTAAGGCAAAGCTGTCGATTTACCAGTCAATCTACGTTCCTACTCTCACCTATGGTCACGAGCTTTGGGTAATGACCGAAAGAACGAGATCACGGATACAAGCGGCTGAAATGAGCTTTCTCCGTAGGATTGGTGGACTCACCCTCAGAGATAGGGTGAGGAGCTCAATCATCCGGGAGAGGCTCAGAGTAGAACCGCTACTCCTCCACATTGAAAGGAGTCAGTTGAGGTGGTATGGGCATCTGATTAGGATGCCTCCTGGACGCCTCCCACTTGAGGTGTTTCAGGCACGTCCCACTGGGAGGAGACCCCGGGGCAGACCCAGGACTTGGTGGAGAGACTATGTCTCCCAGCTGGTCTGGGAACGCCTTGGTATCCCCTCTGAAGAGCTGGAGCAGGTGGCTGGGGAGAGGGAAGTCTGGGCTTCTCTGCTTGAACTGCTGCCTCCGCGACCCGGACCTCCGGAAAAGCGGTAGAAGATGGATGGATGGATGGATGGATGGATGCTTCTGTGTTGGAGAGATCTTGCTTGGCTCTCGGTGGAGAGACTATTTGGACTTGTGTTTTCTTTAATAAATCTCACAACTAGCAGTCCAGCTCTTGGGCCTCATTCCTGCCCCGAGGGGCAAATCATGACAATTAGGTTTAGGGGGCAATCACAAAGGTTTGGATTTTTTTCCCTTAATAATAAACACCTTCATTTAAAAACTGCATTTTGTGTTTACTTGTGTTATCTTTGTCTAATATTTAAATTTGATGATCTGAAGCATAGCCCCCCCTCATGGATCGTCACCTTATAGTGGTGGGGGGTTTGCGTGCCCCAGTGATCCCAGGAGCTATGTTGTCCGGGGCAATTTGCCTCTGATAGGGTCACCCAAGACAAACTGGTCCTGGGTGAAGGGCCAGACTAAGAACGATCCAACAGACTCTCATGATAAATTCTATATCAAGGATTCAGTGTACCCCGCCCGGTATGGGGTTACCAGGGCCCCACCCTGGAGCCAGGCCTGGGGGAGGGGCTCGAAGGCTAGCATCTGGTGGCCGGGTTTCCACCCATGGGACCCGGCCGGGCTCAGCCCGAAGGAGTTACATGGGTCCGCCACCTGCAGGAGGGATCATGGGGGTCCGGTGCTATGTGGATTAGGTGGCGGTCAAAGAAGAACCTTGGCGCACTGATCCCAAGCTTTCTAAACTGGCTTTTGGTATGTGGAATGTCACCTCACTGGTGGGGAAGGAGCCTGAGCTGGTGTACAAGGTTGAGAGATACCGGCTAGATGTAGTCGGCCTCACCTCAACACACAGCTCCGGTTCCGGAACCAGTCTCCTGGAGAGGGGCTGGAGCTTGGCCTTTTCTGGAGTTGCCCTGGGCGAGAGGCGGCGAGCAGGGGTGGGTATTCTTGTATCCTCCCACCTTGCTGCCTCTATATTGGAGTTTTCCCTGGTGGACGAAAGGGTTGCTTCCCTGCGCCTTCGGTTTGGGAAACGGGTCCTGACCATCATTTGTGCCTATGCACCAAATGATGTTTCAGAGTACCCACCCTTTTTGGAGTCTGTGACTGGGGTGCTGGAGGGTGCTCCTCTTGGAGACTCCATTGTCCTACTGGGGGACTTCAATGCACACGTGGGCAATGACAGTGAAACCTGGAGGGGGGTGATTGGGAGGAATGGCCTGCCCGATCTGAACCCGAGTGGTGTTCAGTTATTGGACTTCTGTGCTAACCACAGTTTGTCCATAACGAACACCATGTTCAAGCATAAGGGTGTCCATATGTGCACCTGACACCAGGACACCCTAGGTCGCAGGTTGATGATCAATTTTGTTATCGTGTCATCAGACCTGTGACCGTATGTCTTGGACACTCGGGTAAAGAGAGGTGCAGAGCTGTCAACTGATCACCACCTGGTGGTGAGTTGGATCCGATGGCAGGGGAAGAAGCCATTCAGACCTGGTAGACCCAAACGTATAGTGAGGGTGTGCTGGGAACGTCTGGCTGAGGCCCCTGTCCGGGAGGTCTTCAACTCCCACCTCCGGAAGAACTTCAACCACATTCCGGGGGAGTCTGGAGACATGGAGTCTGAATGGGCCAAGTTCTCCACCTCTGTTGTTGAAGCGGCAGCCCAGAACTGCGGCCGCAAGGTGGCCGGTGCATCTCGTGGTGGCAACCCCCGAACCAAGTGGTGGACACTAGTGGTGAGGGGGGCCATTAAGCTGAAGAAGGAGTCCTATCAAGTTTGGTTGGCTTGTGGGACTCCCAAAGCAGCAGAGGTGTACCGGCAGGCCAAGCGGAGTGCAGCTCGGGTGGTTGCTGAAGCAAAAACCCGGGTATGGGAGGAGTTTGGTGAGGCCATGGAACAAGACTTTCGGTTGGCCTCAAAGAGATTCTGGCAAACTGTCCGGCGGCTCAGGAGGGGAAAGCAGCTCCCTGTCCACACTGTGTATGGTGCGGATGGGGCACTGTTGACTTCGACTGGGGATATCATCGGGCGGTGGAAGGAATACTTTGAGGATCTCCTCAATCCCACTGATATGCCTTCCACAGAGGAAGCAGGGTTTGGGGACGAGGGGGATGACTCGTCTATCACAGGGGCTGAGGTTGCCAAGGTGGTTAAAAATCTCCTTGGTGGCCGGCCCCCGGGGGTGGACGAGATTCGCCCTGAGTACCTCAAGGCCCTGGATGTTGTTGGGCTGTCATGGTTGACACACCTCTGCAACATTGCATGGAGGTCGGGGGCAGTGCCTTTGGCATGGAAAACCGGGGTGGTGGTTCCTCTCTTCAAAAAAGAGGACTGGAGGGTGTGCTCCAACTTTAGAGGGATCACACTCCTCTGCCTCCCTGGGAAGGTCTATGCCAAGGTACTGGAGAGGAGAGTCCGGCCGTTGGTCGAATCTCGGATTCAGGAGGAGCAATGTGGTTTTCGTCCTGGCCGTGGCACATCGGACCAGCTCTTTACCCTCTCGAGAATTCTCGAGGGTTTGTGGGAGTTTACCCAACCAGTTTACATGTGTTTTGTGGACTTGGAGAAGGCATTTGACCGCATCCCTCGTGGTTTTTTGTGGGGGGTGCTTCGGGAGTATGAGGTATCAGGCTTGTTGTTATGAGCTATTCGGTCTCTGTATGACCGTTGTGAGAGTTTGGTTCATATTGCCAACACTCGGTCGGAGTCATTCCCAGTGAGAGTTGGACTCCGCCAGGGCTGCCCTTTGTCACCGATCTTGTTCATAATTTTTATGGACAGGATTTCTAGGTGCAGCCAGGGAATGGAGGGTGTCATGCTTGGTGACCACAGGATCTCATCTCTGTTGTTTGCAGATGATGTTGTCCTATTGGCTTCATCCAGCAATGACCTACAGCTCTTGCTGGGATGGTTTGCCGCTGAGTGTGAAGCGGCTGGGATGAGAATCAGCACCTCCAAGTCCGAGTCCATGGTCCTCAGCCGGAAAAAGGTGGATTGTCCTCTCTGGGTTGGGGACAGGCTCCTGCCCCAAGTGGAGGAGTTTAAGTATCTTGGGGTCTTGTTCACAAGTGAGGGGAAAATGGAGCGAGAGATTGACAGACGGATTGGAGCAGCATCTGCAGTGATGTGGACGTTGTACCGGTCTGTTGTGGTGAAGAGGGAGCTTAGTTCTAAGGCAAAGCTGTCGATTTACCAGTCAATCTACGTTCCTACTCTCACCTATGGTCACGAGCTTTGAATAATGACTGAAAGAACAAGGTCGCGGATACAAGCGGCTGAAATGAGCTTTCTCCGTAGGATTGCTGGACTCACCCTCAGAAATAGTGAGGAGCTCAGTCATCCAGGAGAGGCTCAGAGTAGAACCGCTACTCCTCCACATTGAAAGGAGTCAGTTGAGGTGGTATGGGCATCTGATTAGGATGCCTCCTGGACGCCTCCCACTTGAGGTGTTTCAGGCACGTCCCACTGGGAGGAGACCCCGGGGCAGACCCAGGACTCGGTGGAGAGACTATGTCTCCCAGCTGGTCTGGGAATGCCTTAGTATCCTCTCTGAAGAGCTGGAGCAGGTGGCTGGAGAGAGGGAAGTCTGGGCTTCTCTGCTTGAACTGCTGCCTCCGCAACCCGGGCCTCCGGAAAAGCGGTAGAACATGGATGGATGGATGGATCTGAAGCATTTAAGTGTGACAAACATACAAAAAAATGAGAAATCAGGAAGGGGGCAAACACTTTTTTACTCCACTGTGTTTCTGCATACTGCTCGTGTGGTTGAATTTGTGTAAGTGGCATTTAGGGATATTTATTTCAAAATAAATGAAGTGTTTTTAGATTTTTTAAAAGCCAAAAACACAATGCATTTATTGGTCATAGAGATGTCATATGGTGGCCATTTCTGTAGTCAGAATGCAAGTTGCATTTACCCTCAAAACTTGCAGCATTAAGTGGTTTTGTGTGATAAAACTGCACATTTTATGGCAAAACTTGCGCAAAACCAGAAAACAAACAAACAAACAAACAAACAAACACCCCCCCCCCCCACCAAAAACCCCCCCAAGCAAAACAAAACAAAAAACAAAACACTGTTGCCCTAACATTTGTTGGTATGGGTTAGACTACAAGTCTATGTTTGAAAAATACATGTAACAGAATGGTCCTTAAAAGGCACTCTTGGTCTAAAACTTGAGAAAGCATACTGTAAAACCAAACAGACCAACACAAAATAGAAGCCAGTTAAAATCTTAATCAGGCAGTAAATAAGACATGGGATGGATATTAAAATACTACTATTATGTACTTGTTTACTGTTCTTATTGGAGCTCTTATTTTTGTGGTACGGGACGGCGGCCCCAGTTTCTGGTTCCGCCATCTCCGGTGGTATAAGAGGGGCTGCTGTTAGAGGGGCAGTCTCTTCCACTTTTCCTCTGCTAAGTGGCTGGGTGTACAGACCCCAGCTTGTTTAATAAAGCAGTGCTCAGTTCCACTCCTGGCCTCATCCTTGTCTGTGAGTTACGACATAACATTTGGCAATGAGAGGTAAACTCAAGCGGCATGTGGAACACCAGTTCGTCCATTCCTGGAGCTCCCGGGGAAGAAGTCTGTGCCTTGGCCTCATTGGTATGAGGCTTTCCAGACGTACATGGTAGCGTTGGACCTGGGAAGAATGGAGAAGCTGCGAGCTCGCACATTATTAGTACACAACCTGGGAATGGAGGGACAAAGAATTTTGGGCATGCTTGGAGATATGGACACTTATGAAGAAGTGGTCGAGTTAATGGCCTACCATTTCAGGGCACCGGACAACGTCATCGTTAGGCGGATTAAGTTCAGACAGCGCCGCTAACAGGTAGGCGAACTGATCCAGCGGTTCGTGTTGGACTTAAGGCAGTTGGCCGCTGAGTGCCGGTTCGGGCTGTTGGAGAAAGAAATGGTTTGCAACCAGTTGGCGAAACACACCAACTGTGTTGCGGTCTGCTCCAAGCTGCTCTCATTCCCGGGTGAGTTGACGCTGACTAGGGCTGTCAAGTTGGTGCTACAGCTGGAAGCAGCGGACAAGCTAACTCCAGAGCTAAGGGAGTGCCTTACACCGGAAAATTCAAGATCCCCTATGGCCGCACAGGTAGTGGACCCCGACAGCGATAGGAGCGTCGAGGATGACGTGGAGGAGGCCAACACTGCACGGATGAGGTCTGCCCCAGGGAAGCCCAGGTGTATGGGTTGTGGGTCCACAAAGCACCGTCACAAGGCCAGAGAGTGTGCGGCAAGAAGAAAGCGCTGTGGAAATTGCGGCCGTCTCCATTATTTTGCGAGGATGTGCCAGTCAGCTGGACAAGAGAGCCCGGCTTCTCCCACTCCAACGGTGGTACACACGGTGTGCCCGAGTACTGATGGGTGCACGCGCTGCATGGTAGTTTTGGATGGAGTTCCGGTACCAATGTTGGTTGACATGGGAGCAGAGAGTTCTGTGCTGAATTGAGCTACAGTCAGACAGTTTTCCCCACTACAGGACTGGCAGTTTCTTGGCGCCACTTTGCGGCTATGGAGGAGGACGATTGGCCACGGTGGGTACCATCACGTTGATGGCTCGGTACAAGTTGGCGATGATGGCCGCTGTGGAGTTCATCGTGACTGCCTATGGCTCTAACATCATGGGCTGCAACTTATTTTATGGCCTTGGGTTCTCCATCATGAGTGGTGCTGGGGAAGAGTGGTCAGGTGGCGGACTGTGGGACCGACCGGTTCCGAGGGTCCAGGACAATGCAGTGTGGGATGAACCATTGCTGGGCACTCCAGAAAGTGGACAGACACAGTGTCCAAGCTGCCCTGGATGTGGGCACCGGGCGGCATAGGGGAGGACCTGCGGTGACGAGTGGGGCCCAAACGATGGTCTCAAATGTTCTCGGAGCACAGCCGTGGAGAACTGGTGAACATGGGACCACAGGGGCAGGGTCAGCAGCAGATCTACAAGCAGTCGAGGCAGGACCGAGTGGCACTGGAAGAGCGAGTGCCATGCGGAAACACCGCAGGCCGTGCAAGGCACCATTTGGAGTCGCAGACTGGATTCGGGCTCGGGGGGAGGCGAGGTCCAGGAGGGTGAGACAGTAACGGAACATGGAGTGGTACCAGGGTCGGCTGCAGGTGATGGGTGAGCAGCACGATGGATACCTGCTGCTGTCGAATGGCTCGTGGCACCATCCTAATGAGCTACGGCGTGCTCAAAGAAGATGGGTGGGCATGACCCCAGGTGGTTGGAGTGCTCAGAGGTGTGGAGGAGAAGATGCTCTGAGGTGGAGGCGACCAGCTGTGGTCCAGGAAGCGGACTGCCGCCAGGGGTGGACTGATGGTGAAGGATCTTGGGGGGGGGGGGGGGATGCCACAGGTCATCCTCACCGAGTCATAGGCATGTTTCAATTGTTCAATTGTGTTCTATGTTAATAGTTTTGGGAATTGTTTTCATATGGTATTTTGTATAGGAGACACGGCAGTACATTTCTTTTATGGACTTTAATAGCATAGGTGGCAGAATAACCCTCCTCGCCATGTGGGGGGTAGGATGGCGGTCTACCCGTCCCCCCTAATTTTAGTTATTTTTGTGTGAATGTTATAGGCCCCTTTTTGTAATTTGAGTTTAGTCATGTTTAGCAGATGATTTGGGTTTCAAACTGGGGTGGGCTGATTGTGTGTATGTTTTGGATTTTTTTCTCCACGGTGGGGGGAGGGGGGATTATGTATTTGTTTACTGTTCTTTTTGGAGCTCTTATTTGTGTGGTACGGGATGGCGACCCCGGTTTCCGGTTCCACCATCTCCGGTGGTATAAGAGGGGCTGCTGGTAGAGGGGCGGTCTCTTCTGCTTTTCCTCTGCCAAGCGGCTGCATGTGCGGTCAGGTGTACAGAACCCAGCTTGTTTAATAAAACAGTGTTCAGCTCCACTCCTGGCCTCATACTTATCTACGAGTTACGACATAACAACTACCATAAAAAGAAACAAGCTGCAAATACAGAGAACACTTCCACACTTCCAAATACAGAGGCAGTCATAACATATTTGGGAACATGTGGAAAAAAACAGTGGCAAGATGAGGCTGAGGCAAAGTTGATGTTGACAAAGTTCTGAGTTGTAAGCGGTGTTACAAAATTAGAAACATGAAGAAAATCTATTTTGTGTGTGTGTGTGTGTGTGTATTTTTCTGGCTTTGACTTAAAGGTCAGCCACTATGTCAGGTTCAAACAAAAATGTCATCATCAAATAGTGGCAAGAAAGATACTTTAAATGCACAAGTACACAAAAAGAGAACACCAACCACCACTGACACTGTTTTGGTTTAAAGCATAAATTGTTAATATCATTAACATTTCAGTAATGAAAAGAATTGTGATAGTCCAAAGTTGCACCATTGCGGGGTGCTTCTTTTAGTCTTGAGAAGTGCTGGTGGAAACGGAAGAGACGTGTTGCACCACGCAGGGCTTTCCTGAGAAGACTGAAATCACACCTCCTTCGTCTTGACATTAAAGGCACTCCCACTGACACATTCGTACACTCCCAGCCTGTCAGATGAGAAGAAGCTGTGTGCTCTTGTCTCTGGCAGCTTTTTTAAAAAATTGTTTGGGTTAAAAGAAGAAGAAGAAGAACAAGAACAAGAGGAAGAAACAGCCTGGTAAGTTCACAGCCTGTCTTTGCTCAGATATTAAATAAACTTTTAAAAAGCTTTGACAAGTTATTGATTTATTGGTTTAATTTTGATTAAACACTTTGAGACTATTCCTGGTCCATCTTTTGTGCTGAAAGAATCTAATTTGCTACAATGTACTTTGATGTGTATGTATTTTTGTCCTTTCACTTTATTTCTAAATGTGGTGTATATAAATTTAGTTTATTTTCCCTAATCTTCTTATTAAGAAAACCCTCCTTAGTTTAAGTTTAAACTGATGTCTTTGTTTCATCGCTTGTTCATTTTACACAAAATATTCATATGAATATTGTTACATAACATTAGCCTTCCTATTTCACAAGCAGTAGATTGGCGACATTTCTTAAAGCTTATCTATCTATCTATCTATCTATCTATCTATCTATCTATCTATCTATCTATCTATCTATCTATCTATCTATCTATCGTATCTTCTCAATCATCAAGCATCTGGTTCTGTGAACAAAATGGTTGGCACATATTCAAGCAGAACAAAAGAATCTTATCAAAGCATGTTACTTAAGTCAATTAAGTGTACTGAAGTTACAAACTGAAAACAAAGCAGCATTAAACTACAAGTCCATAGCTTTTGCTTTACCTTTGTTGCTGGAGAATGTGTTTTTCTACTCCTGGAAGTGCTAGTTTAACTGTCATTGTATCTAAAGTCCATATTTATACAAGACATTTTGACTTTGCACCTGTATTTATGTCCAGTTTAAGGATGGGATGGTAGCGCTTAAGTCTCTTGTTTAACTTTCCTGTTAGGATTTTTATCCAATCCTCCTTTTGAATGAGTTCAGTTTATCCATAATCGGATCCATAAACAGTGATCATAGACTCTCTCCCTCTTTTTGGAAGTGATTTCTCGGTGATGTAAGACGTAGCTTGCTGCTTACAATTAAAAACATGTCACGTAGGAGTGCAGCTGTGTCAGTTCTCTCTTTCATATCTGAAATGTTTGAGTGTCACGAATTGCAGTCATTTGGTTACTGCAAAACACGAGATATCCAGCTGCACTCAAAATGAGTCGAGCTCCATTGTAAATAATGTTTATTTTCAAAATGTATAGACAGGTGATTGCAAAACACAAATCAAAAAAAGGAAATAACAGTTCAATTGAAAAAATGGTAGAAAATGTACAAAGCAATGAAAAAACTGGCTTCATACTCGGAAGATTATGTTATTTGCACAGAAAGCAACACAACTTTGCAGGGTTAAATATCTTACCTTGATCAAAATATGGGCCTTTTAGGATTTTTGCACTATGGAGATTTGTATAGTGTTCAGTAAACAATCTTATTTACAGGTTAATGGGACATTAATTAAGATTATTTTAATGCACTGCAGCATTTAATTCCACATCCTTAGGCATGTATAACTAAAATAACCAGAAACCTTTTCAACCTGAACAGAAATTTGCCGATACAAGGGATCATTACTCATCACAGCTGTCCCACATGGACTCACTCTTGATAAGTGCCAGCTGAAAAGCTTAATGGTGTCTTGTATTTTGATTTTGTATACTTTATTGATCCCCAGAGGGGAAATTGAGGGCATCCACCTGGATGGATGAAGCAGCCACAGTACAGCGCCATCCCTTAACCATTCACACACACATTCACACCTAGGGCCACTTTAGAGTCTCCAATTAACCTAACCTGCATGTTTTTGGCCTGTGGGAGGAAACCGGAGAACTCCCGGAGTAAACCCACGCAGACAAGGGGAGAACATGCAAACTCCACACAGATCACTGTTGGTCAGGGGCTGGGATCGAACCAGGGATCCCACGGCCAAGGGTGAGTTGCTGTACTGGCGCAGTGCTAACCACTGTGCCACCGCAGCACCTTTTCATAATTATTAGAGGACAGAGCAACTAGTTTTGTAGCCAAAACCACATCAAGACCTGGATGTCTTAAAGGAGTCGAGACCAAAACATACACAGTGATGTTGGTCTCTGATATTGGTGTGATCGTAACTGCAACACTAGGAGCTACTGTTAATAATTTACAACTAATCATGGTAACGAAAATGTGAACATAACATAACATAGAACAATGCAGCATTAGAGAACATGTATATAACAGTTTACATCTATGAATGTCTGTGCAAATTATAGGTTATGAGTTTGTTTCAGTTTGTTTACATATTTGGTCGTAGGATTACTCAAAAACATATGAACATAGATTTGCATGATTTTTTTGGGGGGGGGGTGTCAAAGGGAAATCTTGACTTTTGCTTTCATTTTCATGTTATTAGGTCAAAGATTTCATTCCATTCTTGGAAATGTCAAATTAAAACAGCTTCAGTTTCTCATGCATGCTGTATGTGGCTGGAACAAATGACATATGGCCCTGTTGGTTGGAGAACTTGTTGTCTCTTTGGGCATTGGTAGAGACCTTCTTGATTGCGCCTGCAAACCTCAAACTTTTCTCACACAACCACTCACTTCAATATTAAATGACTTTTACATACTGTAGAAGATAACACAGTGGTTCAAATTATTAAGAAGCTGAAAAACTCAAAAACTGTTTAATTCACCACGTCTTCCTCATTTTCATCTAAAAACAAAAATAAGTTCTAATCCGGTCAGTGAATTTTGATGACGTAACTATTGGTTTCTAAGAAATAAATGTGAATATGAATGCATAATTATAAAAATAACAAAGATCTGTTTGGCCCAAAACTCTAGATTTAATAAAAAAGTATGAACTGCACCCCACCACATACTGCAGAGGAGTGAAGCTGGACTTCCTGGACATACTGTATACTGGGTCAACATGTTGATGGTAAGCTATAGATGGAAAACCAGAAGTTCAAGTATTTTTGATGGAAAAAATTTTGTCACTACATGCAGTGAGAGCGACAGGCTACATTGCCTGCCAAAATGTGGCATCAGAAGATAAAACCCTTTTTCTGCTTATTGTACTGGCAAGGAAAAGAAACGGATGTGTTCAATCTATAGGAAACACACCTGTTACCTTGCAACAGTTCAGGTCTGCCCTGTCCTCTGCCATAAACCACAGCAGTAGTAAAATGAAATCCCTCTACCATCTGTGGTAGGGTAGTACTGTTCCCACCCATGTGGCCACCCATTACAGTCATGCAGCAGCTTATTGGCAGCTTCTTAAAGGTGTCCAGACCAAACATGATCAAATTTTTTGCTTTGTGTAATTACATGTAAAGTCAGTGTAAACAAAGCTAAAATGCACACCAATGCAGAGAGAGAGAAATGCCATTTCAATTCTCCTGTATGTCCTGCACGTATAGTAGTATTGACAATAAAATCTTTGAATCCTTGAATCCTAGTTAATCAGCTTAGAGATTCATCGTCACCAGAATAAAAGTATCAACCCTGGAGAGTAAACCAGTTTGAAAATGAGACTAGGACTCAGAGCTCTATAGCTGAGACGGCGTGTCTGTACTTTATCTACCCATGTACTACTGCTACCAATGTGCTAATGAGGGCCAGCAGGTTAGCACTGTAAATAACCGTCATCCAGGTGCAGTTTCTGCAAGCGGCAGTGACATTTACCAGCTGTTTGCCCCACTGGATAAGGTTGTAAACCTAAACGTGATGATGTTTTGGGGATTTCCACAGCAGGTAAAAAGCAGCTGCAGAAGTTATGGAGGCAACACCGCCCCCTGCAACTCACTTGCACATGAATGCCTGTCTTTTCATGTGTTTACATTGACTTTATATGTAATCGCACTGTGCAAAAAATTTACCACACTCCTGTTTTTACAGCATCAAATAATAACAAAACAAACACAAACTGAAGTGATTTTTTTAAAAAAAAACAGAGCCTTGAGCATGCATCAGGATGATAATTACCATCATCTTCTGTAAAAATTTATTTTGAGGGATATTTTTAGTTTTCAGTTTGACAAAGTGCTGCCCATAATAATGGAAGGAGGTAGTGCTTATTGTTTTACTTCAGCCAGCCACTAGAGGGTAATCAAGATACTTGGACTTCACTTTTAGAGAGCTCTCTTGTCATTCCATTTTTTTTATATACATACATTCTATGGCCCAAACACATATATTAGGCCTGATTTGAAGTTTTACACTACCAGTCAAAAGTTCGGACACACCTGTACATTCATTTTCAGTGAGTAGAAGTTTCCAAATTTTTGAGTGGTACTATATTTTCTAAAATTGTTAAAAAAAAAGTAAAAGTCTAACTCTGTGTTCCGAACCCTTGTGGATGTTTTGTTTTCAGGATGTTTTATTCTTATATTTATAAGTGGTGATGGTGACTAATAATGCCTTGTTTTGTTTTCCACATGGACAGAAATGTTGGCAATCAGTGAACCAGCTACTGTAACAGAGCTCCCTGGTCTGCTGTCTACAGGGAGTAACTCCTCCGTCTTCCTGGACTCTACGTTCCGTTATGTGCTTTTCCCAGTTGTCTACGGCATCATCTTCATCCTGGGTGTCTTTGCTAACGTTTACATTCTGTTCGTCCTGCACCGCCTCCGCCAAGCCAAGGCTATGGGAGAAATTCGCATCTATATGACCAACTTGACTATCGCTGATCTCCTTTTTGTGTCTGCCCTGCCCTTTTGGATTGGCTACTACAGCAGAGGTGGTAACTGGGTTTATGGAGATTTCATGTGCCGCCTCACAGGTTCTTTCTTTTTCATCAACACTTATAGTACCATCCTGTTCCTCGGAGCAATAAGCGTAAACCGATACTGGGCGGTCACGCGTCCTTTGGATGCAGCCTCTTCAGACTGCAGACGTCGTGGAATCATAGTGTGTGTCGTCATCTGGGCTTTCACCCTGTCAATGTCCATTCCATATCTCATTTTCCCAGGGACCAATGTGGACTCAAAAAATATGACTCGATGTTTTGAAGGGTACCAGGATAAAACCGATAACAAGAAAAGGACACTGGTGATTACTCATTTTTTCATCATTGGATTGTTTTTTATTGTCTTTTTTCTTGTCGTGGTGTGCAATTCCCTCATCGCTCGAGCTTTACTTTCTCAACATCCTCCCCAGTCATCAACTCGGTCCACAAAGTCCAACTCATCTAAGGGTCCCAGAGGGGTGAAACGGAGGGCTCTGCAGATGCTGTGGGCAGTGGTGGGAGTATTTGTTCTGTGTTTCCTGCCTCACCATGTAATTCAAGGCCCCTGGGTTCTGTCCGTGTTACAGATCGAAGAGGGCTTTGGCCATGTAGACTGGGGCCAGAACACTCTTCAGGCCCTCAACGATGCTCATCAGGTCACCCTGGTCCTTATGGCGCTGAACTGCCTTTCAGATCCTATAGTGTATTATTTTGCCACAGGAAAGTTTAGAAAATTTGTCATGGCCCATATTAAACAGCTTGCAAAGGGAGAGGGATGTTCTCACACGACTGATTCTCAGATATCCATGGACAGCAGGAATCAGAGCCAGAGACTTCAAAGCTGCAGAGAGGACTGATTCAAAGATTTTTCAATTTAAGTATGAAATATCTATATCTTCAAAAATGGGTGACAATCTCTCATCCTGATGATAATTTTAAAGTTGTACTTCTGGGACTATAAACTGTTGAAAGTGTTTTGAAGTGGTGGAGCCACACCCTTCTTTTTTATTTCTGCTCTGACATACATCCTCATGACCAGTAGTTCTGCTCTTCCAGTGTGAACCACAAACTGAAAAGAAGAAGTTTTGCAAGCAAAAAAAAAAAAAATAAAATAAAAAAAAAAAATATATATATTTTTTTTTTACTAATGAAGAGATTAGGCACAATGTGTGCATAATGGACTATGTTTGAACAAAGCAGGGTACGAAAGCAGTCATGAAGTTAAAATGCCTACTTTATTAAGTGCACTTTTGGGGTATAGATAACAAAGACACATTGACTTTACATGCTTAATGTTCAGTATGTCACAATCAAATTGTTTTCTTCCCACAGACAAGTAAGAATTTCATTTCAGTTATGCTCAGGCAGGTTAAATCCAGTATTGTGACACCAGGGAATGGTGTCAAAAATGCTTAAGCTGTTTCCCTCTCAGTCATCTCATGGCAAAATACTGAGACTGATTGGGAGAGACATAAAAATGAATTAAAACAAAAAGCATGCTAGTTATGCTGCTGTTCAATGTATATTTACTGTGAGCTACTTTGTCACTGTGAAACAGATGTAAAATTAATTTTGTATTCAGTGAAGCCCCTTTGTTATCTCATTTAATAAAAAAAATAAAGTTTGCTGTGCTACTTTTGTATTTGAAAAGAAAAAAGGATCTTTTAACACACCACCTGTCCATTAAAAAGCATCTTTGTGAGTTTTGTTTTGTTGTATTAAAAAGTAAAATTACCATCTACCACTACAAAGCTGTGGATATTAATCAGCTTTGGTGAAAATAGATAAAATACAACTTAGTATTCAGGAAATTCAGAAATGGAAAAAAGCATGAGAAGACCAGTCTACAAAGTAAAAGTCAACACAAAGTTGGCTTGGTCAATTTGTTGCTGAACAAAAGGAACTTTCTATGAAATTCTTCCACGTTTATTAACTTCGCTCACATCAACTTTCATGTCAGACATGTTGAGTACAAATTATCCCCAGTCATATTGGTGGGATCGAGGTCACTGTAGTTTTGGTTAGTACTGGTGTAATTCATGTACACATCTCCGTCGCTGTCAGTCTGCGGAAAACCTCCCCTAGTTTATGAAAAATTAAATTAATATATGACATACAATGAAATCTCATTGGTTATGGGAACAAAATGCAACAATGAACCATATACAGTGTGATTCCCTTAAGACTTACTTTGATGCCATGGCTGGTTCAGGACAACCTTAAAAAGATAGAAATAAATCAGTACAGTAATGAAAAATTAATAAGTTTATCAATGATTAATTTGAAACATAAGGAGTGTTTGATGGCGCTATACTGCACTTTTAGCTGCTGTGTTGCTGGAGTTGGTCAGTGTAGCTCCAGGTCTTTGATGAAGCAGCCACACAACTGTGACAAGGCAGGTAATCATGGCCAGAAGAGAAAATACCAGGGCAGCGATTCCTAACTTCTCTCCTCCTACAATAAATTGGGGAGGGGGGGGCAGAAGTAGAAGTAGAAGTTTGTTGCTATAATATCATGATAGAGCAAATGAATTAACAAATTTAAACTTCATTTTGCTAATCTTCAAATACTGCATTTTAAAACTTATTTTTGTCAAGGTGGGTAACAGGCTCAAATGCAGGCAGGAGCTCAGTGCAAAAACGATGAGTTATTAAACCAAACTGAGACAAAAGAAATAGCAGCTCGAGGGCTGAGAATTCAAATTCCAGGATGACAAACTGATGGGGATATGGAAGAAACAAAATGACGCCACACTTGACACAGACTTCCCAGTTTGGGATCAATAAAGTACATCTATCTATCTATCTGTCTATCTAGACTGAGATGCACATATGTAGACAGAGAAATAATCAAGATAACGCATGACAGGTGGGAAACGATCAGAGGTAACGGAGAAGCACCGGGCGGGTGGGGCTGAACAGATAGAGTACACTGGGACCAAAAATACAAATGATAAACACAGTACAGAGAAACATAACAAAAGATGAAAACATGGCTGAACTCATGTTCTGAAGATAACAGAAAAACAAATTTGAACATAAAGCGAAGACATGAGTACAGTCATGTCCAAACCTTTACAGTACCCTCCTCTAAAGGGTCAGACACCAGACGACTCATAGCGTAACAGCAACAAAATTGAAATAAAGTACAGGAATATACAAGATGAATTAACTATGAATGAACACTGTAAACACCGCAAGCAAGAGATTATGCCATTACTAAGAAAATTATGTAAGTGAAACATTTATCACCACGCAATATACACATAAATGTATTAGTGCATCTTAAAAAAAGGTAATTTGTTAGGTTTCATAAGGCAGAATGTCTTGTCAATTTGAAGTAAAAACTTTTCAAATTTATCTAAAAAGAGGGAAAAAATCTCTCAGAGATCTAAAAATATTGATTTTGTATATTTACCTATTTAGTGCAAGATTAATTGTGGCGGTTTCTTTTGGAAATTGTTTTCCCTTTTCCTTTTGTGAATTTGACACAATTTCCCACAGATTTTTCCTTTTAAATTTATAAAATTTATAAGCATTTATAAAAATTTATAAAAAGATAAATTTTCTCCCATCTATAATTTAGCTATTTTCACATTAATTTGAAAGATCAAATATGCAGCCTTGCTCCAAATTTATTTTTACTGGTAAATTTTAACCTTAAAGGTTTCCTTTTTTAAGTCAACTCCTATTTCCAACCTATAAAGTCTTCCAATATCTTCTCTCCTTTTTTTTGTTCCTTTCTTTCTTATTAAATTTCTAACAGTATATCTGGTTTTCTAGTGAATTTGATTTCTTTCAAGACTTTTTACATAGAATACTCTTCTTTCTTCTTTTTTTCCCTTAATAAATTGAACTGTGTACATTTTCTCCACTGTAATTTTTTTTGTCACTTAGATTTTTATTAGTTTTTCAGCTTAAATCATCCACACACACAAAAAAATGTGTATATAAAAGAAGAAAGAAACCTGTAACAACAACATCAACAAAAAAACAAATCAATAACATCCACTGCTCGAGTCGGACATTAGCTCTTGTTCCCCCCCATAGTCTGCATTATTTCCTTGAAGTCCAGTTATTTATCGCCATTTCGGGATTTGTAGATTGTCTGTTTTTCCCCACTTTTTGTCAAATTCTGCTTCTTGTATTCATAGTTTGTGTGTTAGTTTTTCCATTATGTAAATGTCTTCTATAAATCCCAATATTGGTCCTTTGTGGGTGGTTCTTTCTTCACCAATTCCTTGTTATGGCTTTTTAACTCGCTACTAACAATAATTTGACGAGATATCTATCACTCCCCAAGATGTTTGCCTCTGTTAGATCACAAAGATAAAGTATCTTACAGGTCATAGGGATCTTGCATCCTATTATCCTCTGTAACATTTCACTTATCATTTCCCAAAACACAGTTATTCTTTTACACTTCCAAAAAACATGCGTGTGATCCACAACGTATTCTCCACATTCTCTCCAACATTTCTGAGGTTGGTTGAGTTGTTTAATTTTCATCTTTGGTGTGATAAAGTAATGCACTAAGTTTTTCCAGGCAAATTCCTTCCAAATCTGCAAACTAGTGGATGAGTGGTGAGTCTTGCATATATTTTGCCATTCATCTTCTGTGATTTCTATGCCAATTTCTTTCTCCCACTTTTTTTTATATACTTGGTTGTATGTTTATTATTTAGGTTTAATGCCTTATACACTGATGATATAAATTTCTTTTCCTTTTCTTTATATGCTTTAATTATGACTTATCACATCATTCAGTCCCTTGGAGGGATCCACCTGGATTACTTTTGTGTAGTAGTCTCTTGGAGATATCTGAAAAAATTAGAGATCCCCAATTCATATTTTTCTTTTAAATTCTGATAACTCTGCAACTTTCCTTTCTTTTCTAGAACACACCAAGCTGTGGCTCCTTTTTCTGTCCATCTTTTAAATCTCTGGTCGTATTGATTTGGTTTAAAATTTTTATCATATCCTACCCAATTCAGAATTTTTACATCTTCCTTAATCGTGTATCTTTTTAAGATTTTAAACCATGCGTCTAATGTATGTTCACTGATTGAATCCATTTCATGTTTGAATTTCTTATATAAGTCTTTATCTCCAATCACAGTTTGAATCAGAATATTTGATATTTCTTTTTCTATATCTTTCCATTTTGCTACAACATTTGGATTGCACCAACAGTACAGAGGTCTTAATTGAGCAGCATAAAAATATTCCTTTAATTCTGGTAATGCCATTCCGCCTAGGTCTTTGGAAAGCAGGAGAGTTTGATATCTAACTCTGGGTCGTTTACCTCCCCAAATGAACCTTGATATTGTTTTGTCCCACTTTATAAATTGGTCTGGAGGGATCTCTACCGGTAACAATTGGAACAGATAGAGAAATCTGGGTAGTATATTCATTTTAACTATTTCGATTTTTGAATTAAAGTCCAGTGGTAGGGTTGCCCATCTTTCTATATCTTTCTGTATATCTTGAAATACCTTTTCATAATTTATATTGAATAGTTCAGAGAGGTCTTTTGTTAATGTTACTCCCAAGTATTTAATTCGCCTCATACGCCAGTTAAGTTTATAAGGTTTCTGAATTGCTATTGAGGGTGTGTAATTAATTGTAAGTACCTGAGTTTTAGAAATATTTATTTTATATCCCGATGGCCATATGTTTCAAGGAGCTTCATCGCTATGGGAAGTGTTGTGTTTGGTTGTTTGAGGAAGACTATTACATCATCAGCAAAAAGTCCAATGTTATGTTCTATTCCTTCGATTGTGACACCTTTAAGTTTCTCATTTTGTTGAACCGCTTGGGCCAATGGTTCAATGTAAATGGCAAAGAGAGCCGGTGATGGGCAGCATCCTTGTCTTGTGGACCTTTGCAGATGTATTTTACTAGTCAAGCTTCCATTTAGTTTTATTCTGGCTGTAGGCTCTTTGTAAAGTGTTTTAATTACCTGTATTGATTTTTCATTAAATCCTAGCCACTCTAGTACCAAATATAGATATCTCCAATTCACACAATCAAATGCCTTTTCGGCATCTATACTCATCAAGACTGTATTTTGTTTTTCCTTTTGTGTCTGTTCTATGATATGTAAGGTTCTCCTAATATTGACCTGGATTTTACGTCCCTTTATAAATCCTGTTTGATCTTCATCTATTAGTTCTGCCAGAAATGTGTTTAATCTTTTGGCTATTATTTTTGTATATAGCTTATAATCTATGTTTAACATTGAGACTGGTCTATAGTTGTGGCACTCGTTCTTATCTTTATCCATTTTGGGAATGACTGTTTTTATTGCTTCTGACCATGTTGGGGAGATTTTATTTTTTGAGAGTGTCCAATTAAAGGATGTCTGGAGCAGTAGAATTAGTTCTTCTTTAAACAGTTTGTACCATTCTGCTGGATATCTGTCACTCCCTGGAGATTTATTATTTTTTAATGAATTTATTGCTTCTTTTACCTCTTTTTCTGTAATTTTGGCTGTTAATCTATCATTTTGTGAGGTGCCAATTGCCGGTAAATCCATATCATTTAAAAAGGATCTCATTTCATCCTCCTCTGCAGCAGGTGGCTGCGTATATAATTTTTTATAGTACTGGTAGAATATTCTTTCTATCTCTTCTGGATCATCTATTATCTCCTTAGTTAGTAGGTCTTTAATTTTGTGTATTGTATTTATCGCCTGTTGTTTTCTTATACATTTTGCTAATAATTTTGTAGATCTCGAGCCCGTTTCATAATAATTCTGTCTTAAGAATAAGTTTCTTTTCTCAATTTCATTCAGTAGTATATCATCATCTGTTTTCTTTTTGGTATCCTTGATTTGCTGAAATACCTCCTGATCGTTTGTGTCTTGATATTTCTTCTCACATTCCCTTAACTTCTCTGAGTATTTCTAATAGGTTTCCAATCTTGCTCTTTTCAATAATGCCATTTTTGCTATTAGTTTTCCTCGAATAACCACTTTCAAAGCATCCCATAGTATGGTTGGATCCACTTCCCCGTTATTGTTTTCTTCAATATATTGTTTGATTTCTTTTTTTATATCTTCTACCAGTTCTTTATTGTTCAGTATTCCCACATTGAGTCTCCAACACGTTTGTCTCTTTCGGGCATTTAACTGAATCTTTAAATATACAGCATTGTGGTCAGAGATATCAGCTCCTCCTATTTTACATTCATCTACCCTGTACCTATCACCTATATTTATAAAGAAGTGATCTATCCTTGAGTGGACCTTGTGGGTGGCCGAGTAATGAGTATAATCTTTTTCATATGGATTGAGACTCCTCCAAATGTCAATCCTACCCACCTCTTCTAGTTGCAGTTTTAAAAATTTTGTCAGATGTTTTTTGTTTCTCTTTAAACTTGTTGTATCCAGGTTATCATTCATAATTATGTTAAAATCACCTCCACAAATTAGAATTCCCTATGTTTCTGTTGCAATGTTATCAAAGAGAGTTTTGAAAAAAAAATGTTTATCACTTTCAGGAGGAGCATAGACATTTACCAGAGTGACAGGTTCATTTTCCAGTTTCCCTTTCACCAGTATATATTGTCCCTCTTTATCCCTGATTTCTTTTCCAAATTCAGACTTAGTTGTATTTGAGATTAATGTCAAGGCTCCTCTTTTATGCCCCTGTTTGCATGAGCTGTAAAATGAGTTTCTAAATCCTAATCTTTTAAATTTTTCATGCTCTTTTTGGGATAAGTGAGTCTCTTGCAGAAATGTAATTTCCACCTTTTCCTTCTTCACTTTTGTTAGGACTTTTGCTCTCTTTACAGGTGTATTTAGACCATTTACATTTAGTGATATATTCTTAAGACTATTTTTTATCATAACACTTAAACCATGTTTTCATATGCTTCCCCGAGCAGTTTGAACCAGAACTATGCACACATTTGAACATCACAATAAAAACATAAACCATAAGTAATTTCCACCTGGGGGTCTCTCGATTTCCCCCCGTGCCCCTGTTGGTAGGTGAATAGGAAATCCTCTTCTTCAATAAGGGCCCATCCCTAGACTGAGAAAACCATTCTACTGATGGATCCCCCCTCAGTCTAATTAAGTCCAACATTTACACATGAACTCTCAGTCTATTATGAATTAAAAAAAACCCATAAGCATAAGGCCATACAGTATTACAAAACTCCTATTATATATTCATAAGAAAATTTATTCCCTTGTTTTTATGAGTAGAGTTGAGTCTATAGAGCAGTGGGTGAGAACACTGTTCTTTTATCCCATTTGGAGATTTCGACTCTCCATCTCCAACTTTTACACACGAGTCTTACCATTATAGTTCGTTACTTAACCCCTGAAGTTCTCCGTCTTCCTCGTTGCTATTTCCTTTGAAACTCACACAGTTTCTCCCTCACTCGGTGCGCTATATCCCAGCTCAGGGACACAGCTGTCCCGCTGCCCCTCTTCATCTCTCCGCCCCTCACTCGTTGCCATCCTGACGCTCTGTGGTTCCCTCCTTCACTGTCGCCGTCTGTGTTATTCGGCATGTCCAGCTGGAATCCCCTCGCTCTTACGTCCTGTGCAGCTTCCCCAGCGTCATTGTAACTCTTTACTCCATCACTCCAATGAATTTGTATTTTCGTGTATGGGGTTTGGAAGCGTATGTTCCTGTCTTTTAGCGTCTTCTTTATGTCACGATATGCTCTGCATTTCTGTACAATTTCAGCAGGATAATCATAGTCAAACTAAATGTGTGCATCACCTGCTTTAATTTTCTTCTGCCAGGCTTTTTTTTAGCACCATGTCCTTGATTTCGAATGTTTGAAAATTAACCACTATTGCCCTCGGTTGAGCACCTGCCCTCGGTTCCTGCGGCAGGGTTCTGTGAGTGCGTTGGATCTGCAGATTGAAATCCCCGGAGATCTCCAGCTCTCTTTTTAATAACTGTTCCAGGTAGTTCTTCACAGAGCTTCCTTCAGTTTCTTCCGGTAGGCCAAAGATGCGAACGTTATTTCTCCGAGACCTCGTTTCTAGGTCTACCATTTTATCTTGCATGTAGCTTGTCTGCTTTAGCATCTTTAGCAGCATCTCATTAGCCTCCGCCTTCCACTCTTCCAGCTCAGATATGCGACCCTGGGCCTCGGCTATACTCGCCTTTTGGCCCTGTACTTCTTTGTTGCATTCTGTGAATTTATGGCCCATATCTTGTCTGAGGGATGCAATTTCTTGTATCACTTCCTTCTTTATTTTTTCTTTAAAATGTATCAATTCCACATGAAGATTTTGTTGCAGCTCTTTTATATCTTTGCTAATGCTGGCTAGCCCTGCCTGTAGGGCCTTGTTGTGGTCGTGGTCCATTTTCACCGCTGTGGTGTCTTCAGAATCACTTTCACTGCGCTCGGTGGCTCCCTCTGCTTCAAGTTGTTCTGTAGGTGACTTCTTAGTGCTTTTGCGGCCTCTGTGTATATTTTATATATGTGACTCGAGCTACGTGGTATAAGTGGCATTTGAATATAAAGACTGATACGAGCTCTTAACTGCACAGCTGCTCACAACGCCATCTTTCCTGGAAACCTCTCCATTGTAATTTTACTATCTTCCCTCATTGAATTGTAAAATCAGATTTGCATGCTTTCTGTCATATTAGCGGCTCTTTTCCTTTTGTCCCTGTCATAATGGCCCTTTCAGGGCAGAAATAAGGCACCAATTGCCTGCTGTGAGTTTGCACATTTAATGAAAAAAAAACACAAATAGAAGCCATGAAGGATAACTACAAAAGACATAAAATAACCACGAAGGGTAACTTACAAGTTGACAGGTGAGGCTGAAAACAGAGCAGAAATAAACAGGAATCAAATGGGATTCCTGTCTAAGCACAGGGAAGGTCGCTGTGAGGAATGAATCACACAAGCAACCTTAAATAGGCAGCTGGGGAGAAACCAAAATGTGGAACAGCTGTGGATGCATGAGTGAGAACATAATCAAGACGACCAAACAGCTGTGACAACCCGCAAAAAGATTTGACTAAAGGAAGTAGTATACGGCACTGTCAAAATAAAAGTACAGAGAAGAAAACAGTGGAGATGAACAAAATAAAAGCACAACCTATAATGAATGAAAGCAAGAACAAATACATATACAGAAAATTACCAGCAAAGCCTTAAAGGCGACGGACATTGACATTTTTTTATTGAACCAATCAACTGATTGTATGAAAATATTCCATTCTTCCCATTCCCCTGATTTAATATGTGTCACCATCCTACATAAATGAAATTATTTAGTCATAGTCCATCTTTCACTCAGTGATGCTGCAGTACCGCCATCTGCCGATAGGTGCGTGCAGCCTTCACGTCAATTCGGTATGAAAAAAATTGCAGAACGAGAGCAAAGTGATTCGGACAGCGATTATTTTCTAGAGTTTGACGACCTCAATATAAATGATTACAAATGATTACATTGACAATGAAGACGTTTTGGGTGGTGTGTGGCCTGTCAGCCTTATTTGTTCGAGGGAGAGGAGGAAGACGCAACACGGACGGGAAAAGAACACGTTTACGATCGGCTGTAAGATATTTCTAGGTAAAAGATGCTTACAAATATTTTTCTTTGGCGACATGCATGGTCACACACTTAATTTTAAAAATAAAACTACCCATTGGTCACTCGCTGCATCTTCTCAGCCGCTGATTAGCACCTGCTGGTCTGTGCGCAGCTGGAGCTGATGAGACAGATGAAGCGGCCGTCATCGTCCACACGAGTGAGTTTATAAACAATATTTATTCATTTGATTTAATTTCCCAGATGAATTATGAAGAAACCATTCAATACATTCAATAATCAGTGCAAACGGAATAATCAATGCCAACCCCATATTTTTCAGGCGATACAGATTCATAGTGTTGGGGATTTTTTTGGAGAAGAAGTGAGGGTTATGTTGCCTGCCTGTGCGGTGAGCCTCATCAGAGAAACATTCCCATCTCATCACTACAAGGGATTTTGCCTACCAAGATTAGATTTGTGAACAATGTTATTTAAATAAAGTTTTGTAAAATCATATATTGAGTTATTATTAGTATATTGAGTTTATGAAATATAAATTGATCAAACAGGCACAACCACCTCCCTATACAGCACTGAATATTTCATATTTGATGAGTATGAACACCCCAATATGCTAATATTTGATAAGTTGGTAAGGCAATGCAAACCATGGCTTGGAATTCATTTAAGATGTTTAGTAAACATTTGCAGTGAATATTAAAAATAAAAAAACGTACCCTGTTTACTTCTCGTGTTCTGACAGTTGATTGTCACTGACCCCGTTCTCAGAGTCACACTTGGAAATCGAGGCATATATAGTTGGAATAGCCGTTTTCTTTATCAGAAATCTTTTGGCAAATTTCATTTCAAATTGACATAATGTCTGGCCCAGGAAACACGCACGCAGGCTCAGGATAGATTTAACAGCTTTATTCAACAAGCAGGTGTGTGTGAATGGATTTATGGGGATGTGCTGACGAGGGGCAGGTGTGCGCCCAGCTGAATCCGCTGAGGAGCGGCGAGTCGTGACACAAATTGCATCTTATTCTCGAAATCGCTGTCAACGAAATCTCTACTGCACATTTTTGGTGTTTTACCGACATAGGTCCATTTTTTTTTGCGTTTTCTGAACGAATTTCACCCATGCCGTTCTGATTTTCACAGGGACGGGACATTCAAAAACACTCACAGCATGCTCCGCTGGTATAACGTCGCACCCGTACACAACACAACAACAAACCATAATTAATTTGATTCCTGAAATCCTAATGTTAATAAATAATCTATTTGTAATCCAAAAGTATTCCGAGAAATATCCGTAATCGCCGATTTTAAAACGTAAACATCAAATAAAAAAAAGCAATGTCCGCTGACTGTGTGCCACACCGAAATGACGTCACACAGTCAGTGGCCATTTTAGCCGCTGTTCTTGGCTGGGTCAGGCAGCTCTCCACAACAGTGTACTTCAAGAGCGCATTGTCACCTTATGTGACATACGTTGACACCAAAACATGTGGGGTTCCAATTAGCTCGTCTCAGACAACAATTTGAGATATGATTTAGCGATTTTGAGTTTTCATCTGTCCGTCACCTTTAAGATCTGAGCACGGCACTGACCTGCGCTCGGAATCATGACAGTGCCCCTCCCTTAAGGGGTGGACCCAGACACCCTGATGGAACATCAAAAGGGAAGAAAGTACCCCCCCCCCAATAGGAATAACCCCAAAAACAGACCCCGGGAGGGTGGTGGTGGGATCCAGGCTTGGAGGGAGAGACATAAAACAAACAAAACAAAACACATATAACCCCCAGCCCAACCAAATAAGGTGCTAAGAAACCCTGCAATACTGGATGAACAAGGGAACAGTTCAGTTGGCCTTCCAGAGTCCTGGCTCCACCCGACCATCAGGTGGAAAAGGTCGGGTGGCCTACCAGGTCTCCTGAGCCACCAAAATGGACGAGAGAATTCATTGGGTGGTCTTCCAGAATTCTGAAGCCACCCAAGCAACCCAGAGAGTTCATTGGGTGGTCTCCCCACATCTCGGGGGTGGCAGTTGGAATCTGTGGTTACCGCGAACGCCCGAAGCCAGGAGATGGGCACTCAACAAAGGCAATGGCAGAAAAGGAACTACGATGGAACTAGATGTAGAGTGAGGACCCGCAGCAACCTTGGGCATAGGCACAACACCCTCGGTGTCCCCAGACTGGGGTTTAGCGGCACCCTCGGTGTCCTTGGACTGGGGAGTAGCAGCACCCTCGGTAGCCCCAGACTGGGGAGTAGCGGCACCCTCGGTGGTCCCGGACTGAGGCGTAGCAGCACCCTCGGTGGCCCCAGACTGAGGTGTAGCAGCGCCCTCGGTGACCCCGGACTGAGGTGTAGCAGCACCCTCGGTTGCCCCAGACTGAGGCGTAGCAGCACCCCCGGTGGCACTGGACTGAGGCGTTGCACCCACAATGACCTCAACTAATTGGGAAGCAGCACCCTCGGAGGCACCGGGCTGGAATGGTGCACCCACGAAGACCTTGTCCAGAGGGAGGCAGCACCCACGGAGGTCCTTGGCTGGGACACAGCACCTGCGATGACCTCAGTGGGAGGAGCTGAACCCACGAAGACCTCAGGCGGTGAGCTCGAACCCATGGAGACTTCTGGATGATCCTCAGTGACCCTGGGGAAAGGCTCAGACAGGAGAGGAAGAGGAAGAGGAACAGGGTCACCGGCGGCAGTAGAGTCCGGCGAGGTGAGCTCAGGTGCAGCTGATGGCTGCACCTGGCTCTCCCCACCAAGAGCCAGGCAAGATCTCTCCAACATAGAAACCAGGAACACAAAGGAGAACACTTGCTTAGGCTCAAGCTTCACCACCGTCCAGGACTCCGTTGATCCAGACGACGATGCCTTGGGCCTGGCCCTCTGGAGGTCCAGCTTGGACTCTGCTGTGGCGGCCCCAGCAGCAGGCATGATGGTCAATGCAGTCCCGAGACCCCCCAGCAATGTGACAGGTGGCTCGCCCAGCGTGGCGACAGGAGGTCTGCTCCCTGTTGGTGCGGGATCCTGCACAGCTGAACCCTGGGGATGCTCACCTGTTGGCGTAGGCTCCAGATTGCAGGCAGTGCTCTCCCTCCATCCAGACCATGGCTGCGGGGCTGGAACCAGGCTCTCCAGGGCTGCAGGCTCCTCTTCCATCCGACAGCTTAATCCTGAAACTGGCGGACACTCAAGGGGCATAGGAGGAGACACAGAGAGAGCAGGTGATGTCTTTATGGCTGCAGCAGTTGGTGAGGACTCAGTGGACTGCAAAGACTGAGCCTCACCCCCGGGAATCAGGCAAGGTAATTCATATGATGGTGATAAAGAATGAAAAGGCACGCCTTTTTTCCCAGGTCACGGTGGTTTCCGCTGCAACAGGCCCAGTCTCATCCCTCTCTGTGGCTGCGGTGGTAGTGGGCCCCCCCTGGAGAACATGGAGGAGCCGCCCCTGCAACCTCAATGACGGGTGAAACTGGGAAAGAGACAGCCGGGCTCTCAGCAGTGAGAGGAGGCACCGTGGAGAAGGGGGAAACAGCAGCAATGACCCAGGGAGAGGGAACTGACGAGACAGCTGGTGAGAAAAACCTAAAGGTGAAAGCTACTGTGGTCCTTTTTGATGCGGTGATAAGGAAACTGCTGGCTGAGAGGCGGAGGAGTTCCTCCCGTGGCCTGTAGCTGGATAATGGTGGGAGGTTTGTGGCATCTGGACCGGTTACTCTCCTCCATCCGCTTCGGCACGGCTGTATCTCAGGGAGGAGTGGAGGTCTGCACCAGGAGGTGGAGTCTACAGGCTGGTGATGAGCCTATCGCCAACCCAGGGAATGACAGCTGGAGAGTGGAGATGGTTGACAATAGTTCTGCGAACTCAGGATACTTCCGTAAACCGGGATGCACCTCCACAATCCCGACTGCTGCCACCACGTTCTCCAGGACCTTCTTTGGGCCGCGGGAGGTGAGGGCTTCAGCAACATAGCTCTGGATGAATTGAGCTGTCCATTGTTCATCCATGCTGGGGTCCCCTGCTGCCACCCTCCTTTGGGAAGCTGAGTCCCGGCATGCTGGGGACATACTGACAGCTCTCCCTCACGCAACGAAAAAGGTGAGTGGAAAAAAAGAAAGGAAAAAGCAAACCCACAGCCGCTGGCACCTACTGGCAGCGACCTTCTGTCATAATGGTCCTTTCAGCGCAGAAATAAGGCCCCAATAGCCTGCTGTGAGTATGCACATTTAATGAAAAAGAACACAAATAGAAGCCATGAAGGATAACTACAAAAGACATAAAATAACCATGAAGGGTAACTTACAAGTTGACAGGCGAGGCTGAAAACAGAGCAGAAATAAACAGGAACCAAATGGGATTCCTGTCTAAGCACAGGGAAGGTTGCTGCGAGGAATGAATCACACAAGCAACCTTAAATAGGCAGCTGGGGAGAAACCAAAACAGCTGTGGATGCATGAGTGAGAACATAATCAAGACGACCAAACAGCTGTGACAACCCACAAAAAGATTTGACAAAAAGAAGTAGCATACAGCGCTGTTAAAATAAAAGTACCAAGAAGAAAACAGTGGAGACAAACAAAATAAAAGCACACCCATAATGAATGAAAGCAAGAACAAATACATATACAGAAAATTACCAGCAAAACCTTAAGATCCGAGCATGGCACTGACCTGTGCTCGGAATCATGACAATCCCTTTCAAAAATTGGTGGCTTTCTTGTGAATCTGCAAACCTCTTCCTTATGATTTGACTCCCTTTAACCATAAATTGCAACATCTTTTTTCTTTCCCTTTTCCCTTGTAAGTTCACATTTTTTTTTGTTTTTTTTGTTTTTGGTGATGACCCCTTTAAATCATTTTACTTATTTGCCAAAGGTTGAGTATTTGCAAAATTAGAAAAATAGCAGTGGAGGCCAAATAATATCAAATAATACAGTTTAAATGTATTAGCCACTTAGTACTAAGGGTACAAGTCATAAATCTCCACATTCTAGCACCAATGTAACAAAGATTCCACAGTTAACCCCATCAAAAATTGATGAACCTCAAAACAATATGCTTGTAGCGGGTTGAATTCAACCCCCACAACACACAGAGACAGTCAGCTCTTTACTCCCAGGTTTTTTCCGCTGCATGCTGCGTTTACAGCTGTGAGGTTAAAGTGTCATCCATGCATTGTGTTCATGCATCCTGTCTGTACCTCTGATATGCAAATGCCAGATTGACTGCTGTGAAGGTCTTTGATGTATTGTCTGAGTTGGGTATAAATGCTGTACCATTCTGTAATTCTGCCTCTCGATATCTCATTCTGATTCCTGTAACTGCTGCTGACACACACCGTGTCTCTTTGCCTGAGAGCCTGAGGACATCACCCCAGCCCGCAGCACGAGGGCTGGGGAGGTGTTCCAATGAAGGCGGTATGATTCAATAAACCAACTTAAAACTTCATCGCTGCCTTTATTTTATCATCCGCTTCACTGGTGACCCCCAGAATGCACACGTTTTGTGCAAACGCAACCTTCTGGTCTGGACAGCCACGCTGGCGACCTGACGCTGAAGAAAACGAGCTGCCGGCGAACGCAGCACCCGGCAGTGATGCTCCGCCGACGAGTGAACGCAGCAGCCTGACTGATCTGCCCTCCCTGCGGCTTCAGGGAGGCCTCAACGCGGAGCCCACGGCAGGCGAGCTACTCTCCGGACATCGCCCAAGACCGGGTAAACGGCAGTAAACGTCATGGCGCGACCCTCGCCGAGATCGGGGCGTCCATGTGGGACAGCCTGCGGGACAAAGATCGTCTATCTCCCCTCAACGCTCCAACGCACCATGACTAATCTGCAGCCATGGCTCATCATAGATGTTTTTTGGCGCCGACTGCGCCAATCTCCACCAAGTTTCCGACCCTGGTTTCCTTTCCAGCGGGCCCACCCCCGCAAGAAGCCCCGGCACACGCACCGGGGGTGACGAGGACGGCGCAACACGCACGGAGCAAGAATGGCTCCAGAGACCGCCATTGTCCTGCGCAGCTGCACGCAGAACCTTCAGGGCTGCGCGCTCACCTGAAGCAAGCACCCGCGCAGCGCGCCCACAGGATTCACTGATGGTTTCAGCCACGGCGCACAAAGGATTCAGCCGTCTGCTTTTCCCGAGGGCTTTAGGGCTGCGCACGCACCTAAAGTCAACACGCCAAGTTCCTCTGCTTTTGTTTACGCAACCTCGCCGCTCCTGTTTTTCTTCATGGCCACGAGAGGAGTCAGAGACTAATTTTTCTTCTGGTGATCTCCGCAAGTTCAACAGGACAGCCCCTCGACATCGTGGAGCAGCAAATAATTTTTGGCGCGGCCCGAACAATTTCACCGCGCCCGGTCAGCACTTACTACCCCCCTTCCCCCTCCCCTCCCCCTCCACCTGCACAGAGCTTTTCCCTGCTCGCTGCCCAAACTGCAACATCGAGGTCTCGGCCCCCTGCCGTGCCCTCTGGGGGGGAGCGGTGTAGCGGGTTGAATTCAACCCCCACAACACACAGAGACAGTCAGCTCGTTACTCCCGGGTTTTTTCCGCTGCATGCTGCGTTTACAGCTGTGAGGTTAAAGTGTCATCCATGCATTGTGTTCATGCATCCTGTCTGTACCTCTGATATGCAAATGCCAGATTGACTGCTGTGAAGGTCTTTGATGTATTGTCTGAGTTGGGTATAAATGCTGTACCATTCTGTAATTCTGCCTCTCGATATCTCATTCTGATTCCTGTAACTGCTGCTGACACATACCGTGTCTCTTTGCCTGAGAGCCTGAGGACATCACCCCAGCCCGCAGCACGAGGGCTGGGGAGGTGTTCCAATGAAGGCGGTATGATTCAATAAACCAACTTAAAACTCCATCGCTGCCTTTATTTTATCATCCACTTCATGCTGTGCATTAAACCACCATCTGGTCAAAAAGAGAGAAAACCTTCAAAATAAGTGATAACAACAAAGCAAAAAGAAAGGCCCTCACCGGGTGGGTGGTGGGGGTACAAGGCCAGGCGGGTCAAAACCAATTCTTTACCCCCTCACAGAGTCCAAACCCCAACACACAGTCTTGTGGGCCCACCCCAAGTCCAAAGTCCCAAAACGGATTGGGTGGTCTGCCAGCATACCAAAACCACAAAAAGGCCCAAAATGGAGTGTTGGGTGGCCTGCCTCAGTCCATAGGCCACCAAATGGAGAGACACAGCACGTCGGGTGGCCTACCAAAGTCCAAGGGCCACCAGACAGATGGACATGGCACGTCGGGCGGCCTACCAAAGGCCAAGGGCCACCAGACGGATGGACACGGCACCGTGGGGGCGTTGACCTCAGGAACCTTTAACACTGGAGCTAACATAGGAACTTTATGCTCAGGAGGTGACAGCAAGAAATCTGTAGACTCAGCAGATGCCACTATGGAACCCTTAAACTATGAAAACAACAATGTGGAGCCCTTAAGCTCTGGGAATAGCAACATAGGAGTCTTTTGCTCATAAGAAAACAACATGGGGGTTCCAGACTCAGAAGATAACACTGGAGTCTCCTGCTTTGGAGTTAATAACACAAGAGTTTCTAGTTGTGGAGAGAGTACCTAAGGGGCCCTCAGTGCAGGAGCTAACAGCAGCTGAGACACGGCGACCCAGGGGGCGAAGGTGGAACGGATTGTTCAGATGGCCTTGCCCAAGTGGAGCGGACTGCTCGATCTGCGCTCGACCTGGATGACGGGTGGAGTGGACTACTCGCCCTCTGGAACCGCGATGGGTGGAGCGGACTGCTCGCCCTCTGGGACAACGATGGGTGGGGCGGACTACTCGCCCTCTGGAACGGTGACGGTGGGGTGGACTGCTCGCCCTCTGGAACTGCGACGGGTGGAGCGGACTGCTCACCCTCTGGAATGGCGATGGGTGGAGCGGACTGCTTGCCCTCTGGAACTGCGACGGGTGGAGCGGACTGATTGCCCTCTGGAACTATGACGGGTGGAGCAGACTGTTTGCCCTCTGGAACTGCAACGAGTGGAGCAGACTGCTCAACCTCTGGGACAACGATGGGTGCAGTGGACTGCTCGACCTCTGGGACAATGATGGGGGAATGGACTGCTTGACCTCTGGGACAACGACAGATGGAGCAGACTGCTTGACTTCTGGGACAACGACAGGTGGAGCGGTGGCGTGCACCTCCATCCCTGATGCAGACACCTCAGAAGTGGAGGGAGAAACACGTTGGTGCCAGGTCTATGACAAAACAACCAGCAGAAAAGCTCGGCGGGGAGAGCTCAGAAGCAGATGGGAGCTGCAATTAGGTCTCCCTGCCAGGAGCAAGACAAGATCTCGCTAAAACTGATGTTATAAAAATAGAGAAAGGTACTTGCTTTAAGTCCTGCTCTTCTGCTGATGAGGACCCCAGTGACTCTGCTGCTGGAGAGCTGGGACAGTCTCAGAGATGTCAGAGATGACAGTCTCAGGAGATGCAGGAGGAACAGCTGATGAAGCAGCCTGAAATGCTGCAGCGAGCAGGGCACCAGTGCAGCAGATGAGAGAACCGGCATTGCAAGTATGATGACAGGCGAAGTGGGTGGGGCGTGAGCTGGTGTGTGTGCTGCTGGAATAGATGGCTGGGGTGCACAGATCTCCCATCCTGCAGCTGCTGAAGCTGCCTCTGCTGAAGCACTTAAACATGGTGGAGTCACAGCAACAGGAACCCTCGGGGAAACCCTGAGTGAAGGGCCTGGATGACGGGTGGAGTGGTGCTTCCTCGATGTTCGCTTCCCCACTGGCCCTTTTGACGGTGGCTGGTCCTCACACACCGGGAATAACACCTTCGGAGTGAGCCAGGGCTTATATTCCAGCAAGATGTCAGTTTGTGTAAGGACCACCTGCCTCCACTCTTCCTGCTCCAACACGTTCTCCGTCATGGCTGACGAAATGGAAGATGGCAGATGGTGTAGGAGTGACAGGGAAAACGGGAGGCGGCACACTGGAGGGAGGAGTTGGAACCAACGGCCTGAAGCTAAGTTGAACTGAGTACAGCAAAGTGCCAGTTCGTATCAGCTCGTCGTTCATCTGGACGATGCGGGAGCGAAGCTCGACCAACCAATTGGACAAAAGGCAAAGCCCCTGGTCAAGGTCTTCCTCTCCAGAACTCAGACTCGGCCCCTTCCTCCTGCTGGTCCTGCCCACTGAGACCTTTCTTGGTGGTATCATTCTGTCAAGGTGGGTAACACAGGCTCAAATGCAGGTAGGAGTTCAGTGCAGAAATGATGATTTACTAAACCAAACTGAGACAAAAGAAATAGCAGCACGAGGGCTGAGAACTAAAACCAGGCTGACAAACTGACGGGAATACGGAAGAAACAAAATGACACAACACTTGACACAGACTGAGATGCACATATGTTGACAGAGGAATAATCAAGATAACAGCTAGCAACATTGAGTTGCTAGCTGTTAGCATGTGGCCTACATATCTCCCGAGGGAATACTCACACGTGATCTGCATTGTTATTTATGCAAATCCGACAGCGAACGCTGGGACAGTGCGTGACGTCATCCACTCAGTAACTGGCAGGCTGCAGACAGAACACCCTGATGCTCTTCTCCTCATCTCAGGCGATTTCAACCATATTTCACTGTCTCCCATTCTACCCACATTTACCCAGTATGTCACATGCCACACTAGAGACAATAAAACACTGGATTTATTCTATACAAACACTAAGGAGGCGTACACCTCATCACAATTCCCCCCTCTCAGGAGATCGGACCACAGCTTGGCTCATCTCCTGCTGGTGTACAAACCCCTAGTGCACAGACAACTTCCGGTCATGCGCACAGTGAAGTTATGGTCTGAGGAGGCAATGGACGCTCTAAAGGACTGCTTTGAAACCACTGCCTGGGAGCAGCTCTGCGATCCACATGGTGAGGACATCGATGGCCTCACTCACACCACCACGGACTACATCAGCTTCTGTGTGGACAACACCGTACCCACCAAGACCATACAGTGTTGCTCGAACAACAAACCCTGGATCAACCCTGAGATAAAAACACTTCTGAGAGAGAAGAAGAGGATCTTTAGGTCGGGGAACAGGGAGATGCTGAAGTCCCGTACAGAGGGAGCTGAGGAGGAAGATCAGAGAAGGCAAGGACAGCTTCAGAAAGAAGATGGAGGACAAGCTGCAACAGAGCGACATCGGTGGGGTCTGGAGAAACCTTAAAACCATCTCTGGGCTCCAGAATACCTCCTCCCAGGCCATGGGGGGCAGGGAGTGGGCGAACAATCTGAACCTGTTTTTTAATAGGTTTGACCAACCGCCCTCCCCCCCCCGACTGCACAACAACCACTGCTACCTCTAAAGACATCGAGTCCTGCTGTCCACACCCCACTCCACCAACACCCCCCACTCCCAACACACAGCCCCCCAACATGACCCTCACTAGGACCCAGGTGAGGACGGAGCTGAGAAAGATCAAGGCGAGGAAGGCGTCAGGACCGGACGGCATCAGCGCAAAGCTCCTCAAGTCCTGTGCAGATCAGCTGTGTGGGATTGTGGAGCTCATCTTCAACCTGAGCCTGAAGCTGGGGAGGGTACCACAGTTGTGGAAAACATCTTGTGTGGTACCTGTACCAAAGACTTCCCGCCCCAAAGACCTGAACAGCTACAGACCAGTGGCCCTGACATCCCACATGATGAAGACCCTGGAGAGACTGCGCCTTGCTCACCTCTGCCCCCTGGTGGGACCAGCGATGGATCCACTCCAGTTCGCCTACCAGCATGGCATTGGGGTGGAGGATGCAGTGATCTTCCTCCTTCACCATTCTCTGTCCCACCTGGAGAAGCCTGGGAATGCGGTGAGGATCATGTTCTTTGACTTCTCCAGTGCTTTCAACACCATCCAACCGATGATCCTGAAGGACAAGCTGCTGTGCGCAGGGGTGGACCAGCACCTGTCATCATGGATCCTGGACTACCTCACTAACTGGCCACAGTTTGTGAGAACCCGGGACTGTGCGTCCGACACGATCATCGGTAGCACCGGGGCCCCCCAGGGAACGGTTTTGGCTCCCTTCCTGTTTACCCTTTATACTGCGGACTTCTCACCAATACAACACACTGCCATCTACAGAAGTTCTCTGACGACTCTGCAATCGTCGGCCTCATCTCCAACGGAGATGAAGCTGAGTACAGAGGACTTATCCAGGACTTTGTGGACTGGTGCCATAGGAACTGCCTCCAGATCAACGCGATGAAAACTAAGGAGCTGGTGGTGGACTGCCACAGGCAAGGACAACCCCTCACAGCACCAGTAAACATACAGGGAACAGACACCGAGATGGTGACATCCTACAAGTACCTGGGTGTTCATCTGAACAATAAACTAGACTGGTCACACAATACCGACGCACTTTACAAGAAGGGACAGCGCAGGCTGTTCCTACTGAGGATACTCAGGTCTTTTGGTGTACAAGGGGCGCTGCTGAAGACATTCTACGACACGGTGGTGGCATCAGCCATCACTTTTGGAATGGTCTACTGGGGCAGTGGCATTACAGCAGCCGATAGGAAGAGACTGAACAAACTGATCAAGAAAGCTAGCTCTGTCCTGGGGCAATGCCCTGACCCAGTGGAGGAGATAGGAAAGAGAAGGATGGTGGCTAAACTGTCATCTCTGCTGGAGTCCGAGTAACCACCCTATGCAGGACATACTGAACGCACCGAGGAGTTCATTTAGCAGCAGACTACATCATCCTAGGTGCGCAACCGAGAGGTTTCGCAGGCCCTTCCTACCTACGGCAGTCAGACTGTATAACCTAAGCAGGGCTGCTTGCAGAAATAGCAAAAAAACGTGACGACCTAATAGTACTGAATGCAAAAGACGCAATAGACTTACACAATGGTCCCCTCCAGTATATACAACTAGGACAGTATCGGTCGCTACGGAGGGTGACAATATGTATGGGTACATATTCATACTATGTAGAATAACTAAGTAGACGGTTATGCTGTTTATTCCATCTCACTACAATGCTCCACACTTTGTATATATATTTATATATTGATGTGTATGTATGTTTATCCACTGCTCTTATTTATATCTTCCGTATCTTCTTAATTATTGCTCTGAGTGTTGCTATCCCTGTGCTGTTGCAATCCTGGAATTTCCCCATTGTGGGACTAATAAAGGCTTATCTTATCTTATCTTATAACACATGACAGGTGGGAAATAATCAAGGGTAATGGAGAAGCACTGGACGGGTGGGGCTGAACAGACAGAGCACACTGGGACCAAAAATACAGATGATAAACACAGTACAGAGAAACATAATAACAAAAGATAAGGACATTGCTGAACTCATGTCCTGAAGATAACAGAAAAACAAATATGAACAAAAAGCGAAGACACGAGCACAGTCATGTCCAAACCCTTATAATTTTATCTAAAATGGGAAAACTAGGCATCAAGCAACATATTCATTACAGAAGCAAAACCTGTCATTAGCAGTCAGGGAGACTAATAACCAATATTTGGAGCTGATATTTGATTCAACAAGGATGCTTTGATACAACATTAAGAAAATTATTTCATTTAAATCAAAATTTTATTCTAACACCATATGAAAGAAAGGAACATGTAAAACTATGATCATTTTGTGTAATTTGATGCAATTTTGAACCTTCTGTCATACATTCATTCTTCTATCATTGCCTTTGCTTTTGTGTAATTTCTTTTAGAGAAATGAGAATCTTCGGATCTTCAACTGTGAAACCTGTCTTTTTGACATCATAGCAGGTCTCACTACTGTCTTAAATCTTACCTCTCACTCTTAGCTTGAGTATGTTCATTTTGTCTTCTTTTTAATTATTAGCCTTTTGTTTTCTTATTAAAGACAAGGATAGAAAGGAGATGTTTTTACCTTTACATGTTTTGACTGTCCACTGTCCACTGGACTGCCCCCGCCTTCCGCCGTCCGATGGTCTCTGGAGAATGTAGTCCCAGGTGTGGGAAAGCAAAAATGCCCCCTCATCCCGATTCATGCTGTCTTTTCCCCGCTTCCTGATTTCTATAGCCTCCTTGATCCAGCATTTGTGTCTGTTACTTGGCGATCCAATGATTTTTGCATTGTCCCAGTCCATGATGTCATTATATCTTTTGCAGTGATCTGATATAGCTGATTTTAATATTGCTTGTTCTGCCTTTTCTTTTTGTGATCTTGTGAGGCATGCTTGTGTTTCCTTCTCACATTCCTTCTGGCATTCTTTTTTCCTTGTGGTGAATGATCTTCCTGTTTCTCCAGTGTAAGTCTTGTTTGTTAATCTGCATGACATTTCAAATATTATGTTGCATTTTTTGCTTTGTTCTATTTTGTCCATGGGGTGTACTAATAACTGTCTTAATTTTTATGTGGTTTTACCGCTGTGTTTATTGTATTTTTTCATGATCCTTTGGATTGGTTCTGTTATCCTTCGGATGTATGGTATGGTTATGATGTCCTTGTTTTTGATTTTGTCTTTCGGTCTGTGTCTTGTTTTCTGTTTGTTTTCTTTGTTTTTGACTTGCTGTTTCCCTTTATTTATGGCCCATATCAGATATTGGCAGTGTGTGAGTGCATATCTTATGTGGTTTACCTCCTCCTGTCTGTCTTCTTAGTTTGAGATGATGGTGGCCTGTTCACAATGTGTCCTGAAAACTGATAGTTTGTGTGCTGTGGGGTGTTCTGAAGGCGGGGCCTGCCCAGTGGATCTGACAATTCCGCTGGGCTGGCCCCACCTAGGAAAGCCAGCTGATAAATGACACTTCGCAGCAATCAGCTGGCACTTCTGATGAAGACTGCAGTAGACAGTCAAACCATGTAAATGTAAAAACATCTCCTTCCTATCCTTGTCTCTATTAAAGCAAGAAATCTCTGTGTGTCTGTCACGTTTATAGGACATCATAGGCCATCATCCTATGATATAGGACTTGCAATGCCGTCATAAAGATATGATGTCTATATGATGGCACATAGACAATTGTGCCTTTATGATGTCATATAGACCATCACTCACGATGCCTAGACTAATGTGTCTTTATGATGTCATATGGCTCAAAATTGGCAAGGTGAATAAGACGGGATTTCTCCGGTTTCCTCCCACATGCCAAAAACATGCAAGTTAGGTTAATTGATATCAAAACTGGGGATTCTAAATTGTCCTTAGGTATGACTGTGAGAGTGAATGGTTGTCTGTCTCTCTGTGTTGGCCCTGTGATGGACTGGTGATCTGTCCAGGGTGTACCCTGCCTCTCAACCAAAGATGCTGGGATAGGCTCCAGCCCCCCGCGACCCGAAAAGGATTAAGCGGAAGAAGATGAATGAATAAGACACAGGGCCATTCTTTACAGCGCGTTCATGTTTTCTGCACAACAGATTTCTGCGGCCATGGCCAATTCTACGTTACTGCAAGCAGAGTTGCCAGATCAAGCAGTCTTCATATTGTTGCTCAAGATGAAGAAACTAAGCAAAAGCGTCATTTTCTCAGCAATGTCATTTTTAAAGAGGTGCTGACACAGTAAAAATGTGTAACCTTGAAGGATGCCAGTCTACACTACAAATGTGTAAAATGCCTTTTAATTTCTACGGGCATGCACAGGCCTTCCTGAACAGGGTTGAAAGCCACTTTTTGCTCAGATCTATTTTCATGATCCTGCCCATGAACTGGAATTATGACACACCTATCCCTCAACCAGTGGTCTGAATGAAGAAGAAGACCCACCAGATGGAGAGCAATAGAATGAGGAGAACTGCTGCACGTCAGAAAAGATGCCGTGAACATGAAACACCTCAGGTTCGAGCAGTACGCCGCAGGCATGACTATGAACAACACAGCCATCTGAGACAGGAGGAGACCCTTCAGCAATGGGCATGCAGAAAAACTTGCTTATACTTGGTTTCTACGGGCATGGACAGGTTGCCTGATGTCGTATGATGATCCTTTGATCTCGGGCTACATAGGACTCACGATGCCGTCATATAGGCGATGCCATCATATAGACAATAGGACTGGCTACCTATGATGTAGTGTCCTATGATGCCTGCCTTGATGTTCTTATGATGTCAAATAGACCATCACTCACAATGCCTGCCTACCTATGATATAATGTCCTATGATGCCTGCCACAGGAGGAGACCCTTCACCAGCATAGGGCACGACAGACAAGGGATGCACAGACAGACAAGAAATGTGTGGCAGTGCGCCATGCACGTGCTGAGTCACTTGAAGCCTGAAATGCCTACAAAGTGAGCAATGCTGCATGCCAGGCAAGGCACAGACAAGCTGAGACCCAGGAGATGCGGAATAGTTAGCTGGCCGCCAACGCTGCACACCAAGCAAGGCACAGAGAAGCTGAGACCGAATAGGACACATTACTTTAAACCACACCCATTCGAAGCAGTAAATCTGGAAATCTCACTCAGTAAGGCAGAAGGCACTCTATAAATGTCAGTGTGTCAGTCTGTCACCCGATTAAGAATAGGACACCTGTAGGAGTCAAGAATTGAGGAGACTGGATGATTTTTCCAGTATCTGCTTTAATTCTCATTCATCCTACGTCCTCTCTCGATCGGAGTGAAAAGAGACAGGACGCAGTCACACACATACATTTATACACTCATCTCTAACAATACATCACACAAAAGTCTCAATACTCAGCTACATCCTTTCATCTGTAATAGAACACCCAGAGTCCTTCTGTTCTCCTCTCTGACCCCCAAAGGTCAGGCCGGGTAATCTTCTCCTCTCTCCTGAGTCCCCAGGGGGTGCAGACACATCTTCCTCTTGAGGTGTGAAGTCAATACACATGGCTAGCTCAAAGTCTCTCTTGGCTGAATTCAGCCAGCCACATGTGAGTCACATAGGTTATAACTATGGGCTCCACACACCCTACTTTAAACCACACCCATTCGAAGCAGTACCCATGAAGAATGGCAGTCTACACTACAAATGTGTAAAATGCCAAGCAAAGCGCTGATTTTCTCTGAGTGCTCCTGTTTCTGGGTTTCGACGGTCATGCATGGGTCTTCCTGAACAGGGTCGAAAGCTACTTTTTGCTCAGATCTATTTTCATGATCCTGTCCATGAACTGGAATTACAACGCACCTATCCCTCAACCAGTCATCTGAATGAAGAAGAAGAACAAGAAGACCCACCAGATGGAGAACAATACACTGAGGAGAACTACTGCACGTCAGAAAAGATGCCGTGAAGATGAAACACCTCAAGTTCGAGCAGTACGCCGCAGGCATGACTATGAACAACACAGCCATCTGCGACAGGAGGAGACCCTTCAGCAACAGGCATGCAGAAATACTTGCTTATACTTGGTTTCTACGGGCATGGAAGGGTATGCACGGGAATGTACTAGTAATTAAATAGAAGACAAAATGAATATACTTGAGCTACTACGTGGAAGTTACAGACAAAATTGCATCAAAGATTTCTGCCGGCTGGAGAAACTGGAGAAAATACGAGCACACTACAGAAACCACCTGAGATTTAACCTCCGTTGCAGAGATGAGGATGTTACACCAGCAATCCTCAACATAAAAAATCTGATCCCAACAAGAAATGCAGAGAAAATAATCAACAAAGCATGGAAAGACCTGATAAAAGAACGGATAAGAGTGACAGCGACCATAGTCGACAGAATCAACAGCCAGATAAAGGAGGAAATGGACATTTTCAAGGAACACTACCTGACTGACCAGGAGATGCAGGAGCAGATAAAAGCACATTTAAAACACGCACATGAACAGGAATTCACCATAATGAAAAACTGCCAAACAAAGAAACTAAAAAAAAAACTCAGAAAGGAAGAACGAGAGAAGACAAACACACATGAAAATGAATGCTAAGTGGGTCAAAAACTTATCACAATGCATACTCACGGACACTGAGAAAAAAGTGTTGAACAGAGGACTAAATTTCACCATTACACTGACCAAAATACCCTATGAAGAATACATCCTCACAACAGAACTTGCATGTGAAAAAAATCCAGGACCAGGGGAAAAAGAAACACTACAGAACTCAGTCGCAGGAATCCTCACAATGGCCAAATTACCACAAAGCAACATCACAAAAGAAGAAGAAAAAGCAATAAACTCACTTAAGAAAGATAAAACAATCACAATCCTCCCATCAGATAAAGGCAGAATCACAACAGTAATGGACACAGAATCATATGAAAAACAGATGGAAACCATGTTGGCTGACAGCAATACATATGAAATCATAAAAACTAACCCCACAGAAGAAAAGAAAAAATTGCTAAATGCCCTTCTCAAACCCCTGTTAGAAATAAAAAAAAAATAACAAAGGATGCATACGAACACCTGATATTCACAGCCAGCATCACTCCCCGGATCTATGGAACCACAAAAATACATAAGAAGGACATCCCACTGCGACCAATAATAGACAGCATTGGATCAGTTACATACAACTTATCAAAAGCCCTGGTTGAACTCATCACACCCTTCACTGGACTATCAGAATACCACTGCAAAAACTCAAAAGAACTGGCACAAGAACTCAAAAATATGAAAATGCAATCAGATGAGATCCTCATTTCACATGATGTCATTTCGCTGTTCACAAAGACCTCTGTTGATGTCACACTATGCATTGTGCAAGAATGCCTCAAGAATGACAGAACCCTGAAAAGATGCACAAATCTCACAGTTGATGATATATCTGGATTATTGCAGTTTGTTGCAAAATCCACCTATTTTCAATACAAAGAAAGAATCTACAGACAAAAAGAAGGATTTGCAATGGGAGACCCACTATCAGCCATCATGAGCAGCTTTTTCATGGAGGATCTGGGAAATAAAGCCATCAACACAGCACCCAAACAATGCAAACTTACCCTCTGGAAGAGATACGTGGACAACATATTGGAGAAAATAAAAAAGGACACACACAAGAACTCACAGACCATCTGAACAACATGGACAGCACTGGGAACATAAAATTCACACACGAAGAAGAAGAAAATGGTACCATAGCCTTTCTGGACATGAAAATCCACCTCGATGATGGCAGTAAAAATCTCAGTCTACAGGAAAGCAACCCACACGGATCAGTACCTACTATGGACATCAGAACAACCCACAGCACACAAACTATCAGTTGTCAGGACACTATACGAATGGGCCACCATCATCACAGACCAAGAAGACAGACAGGAGGAAGTAAACCACATAAGACATGCACTCACACACTGCCAATATCCGATATAGAGCATAAATAAAGGGAAACAGCAAGTCAAAAACAAAGAAAACAAACAGAAAACAAGACACAGACCAAAAGACAAAATCAAAAACAAGGACATCATAACCATACCATACATCCGAAGGATAACAGAACCAATCCAAAGGATCATGAAAAACACACACAATAAAAAACACCCTCCCTATCCCCTCATCCCCAGCCAGTCGCAGCAGACGACTGCCCCTCCCTGAGCCTGGTTCTGCTAGAGGTTTCTTCGTTCCAAATGGGAGTTTTTCCTCTCCACTGTCGCCTAGTGCTTGCTCATAGGGGATCGTCTGATTGCTGGGTCTTTCTGTGACTGTGTGATTTTTTTATCTGCACTGTGGCGCCACGAGACGGCTTTTGTTGTGATGTGGCGCATTATAAATAAAGCTGAATTGAACTGAATTCAATAAACACAGCAGTAAAACCACATAAAAATTAAGACAGTTATTAGTACACCCCATGGACAAAATAGAACAAAGCAAAAACAACGTAATATATGAAATATCATGCAGATCATGTAACAAGACTTACATCGGAGAAACAGAAAGATCATTCACCACAAGAACACCAGAAGGAATGTGAGAAGGAAACACAAGCACGCCTCACAAGATCACAAAAAGAAAAGGCAGAACAAGCAATATTAAAATCAGCTATATCAGATCACTCCAAAAGAAATAATGACATCATGGACTGGGACAATGCAAAAATTATTGGATCGGAGAGTAACAGACGCAAACGCTGGATCAAGGAGGCCATAGAAATCAGGAAGCGGGGAAAAGACAGCATGAATCGGGATGAGGGGGCATTTCTGCTTTCTCACACCTGGGACTACATTCTCCAGAGACCATTGGATGGCGGAAGGTGGGGCCAGCCCAGTGGATCTGACAGCTCTGCTGGGCTGGCACCGCCTAGGAAAGCCAGCTGATAAATGACACCGCAGCAATCAGCTGACACTTCTGATGAAGACTGCAGCGGACAGTCGAAAAATGTAAAGGTAAAAACATCTCCTTTCTATCCTTGTCTTTAATAAGAAAACAAAAGGCTAACCTCTCACTCTTGTTGCTATCCTCCTGTCAGAAAACACCGCTGGCATTCATGGTAAATGGCGTTCACTTATATAGTGCTTTTTTCATCTCAGGATGACCAAAGCGCTTTACAAATCTGGCTATCCACCCATTCACACACAGATGCACCAGCGCTGGCCTGACCCACCAGGAGCAACTGGAGGTTCAGTGTTTTGCTCAAGGACACTTCGACATATTGACTGCAGGAAGAGTGGGAATCAAACCACTGGCCCTAGTAGTCGGCTACACTACACCTGCGCCACATCCCCACTCACTCCACCCTGCCTGCACACATTTTTTCACCAGTCTTATAGATTGCACATTGCTTGGGATGATTGACTCCAAGTATTTAAACTCAACTACCTTCACTACCTCTGCTCCTTACATTCATCATTGCACCTACCTTTTTGTCATTCACACACGTGTATTCTCTCTTGCTTCTACTGACTTTCATTCCTCCACCTCTCCAGCTTCTCTTCCACCTGCTTCCTGCTCTCACTACAGATCACAATGTCATCTGAGAGCACTATAGTCCACCGAGACTCCTGCTTGAACTTATCTGTCAGTCTGGCCACTGCCATTGCAAACAGGAAGAGGCTCAAAGCCGATCACTGATGTAATCCCACCCCCACCTTGAATCCATCCTTCACTCCTACAGCACACCTCATCACCATCTTGCTGTCCTCATACATGCCCTGCACCACCCTCACATACTTCTCTGCCACTCCTGACTTGCTCATACAGTACCAAACTTCCTCACTTGGCACCCTATCTAGTGTTTTTATTTTTAGATCCACAAAGACACAGTGCAACTCCTTCTGACCTTGCCTACATGTCATCAACACTCTTAATCCAGGTATTACATGTTGTATGTGAGCCTAAAAACTAGCTCATACCTGGTGCTTGAAAAAAGTAACACAAATATTGAAAGATATCTTAAAGCTCTGTAGGCACACTAAAATGTCTAAAATGAAATGTCACTGAAAATGCAAGAGAACAGTTACTGTAGTTTGCAGATTTTAGACAGAGTTCAATTCAGATGTACAGAAAACCTCAGCAAGAGGCTAAACAAACCTGTTGCTAGCACAGGGATGATGATGACTGTGTAGTTTTGACTCACAATCTTCCTGCAATTTGCACAACAGTGATACACCCCACTCTCCTCAGGCTGTGTGAGGGTCAGTTTGTCTCCAGTGCCCTCGTCTTTCCATGTCTGATTGTGCAAGAGTCGTTGCCAAGACAGATCCTTAGAGGAGACAGTTGCACTCATGGGCTGAGTTTTGCACTGCAGGCTGACTGTTTGACCTGCTGCTACTGGGTGATCTGGTGTGGCCTCCAGCTTTAGAGCAGTTAGAGCTTCTGAAAGGAGAAAAAAGTAGATAATAAATAGAAAAATATTACACATTCTTTTTTAGGTGGCGTGGGTTTCCTCTGGGATTTCTCCGGTTTCCTCCTACATGTCAAAAACATGCAAGTTAGGTTAATTGGCATCAAGTGGGGATTCTAAACTGCCCTTAGGTATGACTGTGAGAGTGAATGGTTGTCTGTCTCTCTGTGTTGGCCCTTCGATGGACTGGCGATCTGTCCAGGGTGTACCCTGCCTCTCGCCCAAACATGCTGGAATAGGCTCCAGCACCCCCACCCCCACCCCCACCCCCGCAACCCGAAAAGGATTAAGCGGAAGAAGATGGATGGATGGATGGTTATACTAATATCAGACAATTAATCAGTAGAATTAATATTCAGAGTCTTTCATGAATTTTTCAACAGATATTGCATAAATTTATTTTGGAAACTCAGCAACAAAGTTCTCCAAACTATGATCTGTGGGCTAGTCATGAAATACCACCACCAGACAATAAACATCACGTTCTAACTTAACAAAACATGACACAATTGGCTGTAAAAGATGAACAAACCACCATACATGGAAAGGATGAACTCCAAGCAGCAATTTTCGCTGCTGAAAGACGGAAGCTAATGCAGAAGTGCCAAAAACAGCAGTTCCTCAAATCTCTATTGGACTAGCTCCAATAGAGAACATTGCTAAAATACATGTTGCAGTAGAAATAAACATTCATAATGGCAAAATTCTCTTCAATTTTTTTTTGCAAACTTAATTTTAAAAAGTTATATACACTACTCACAAAAACAGGGATATTTGGCTTTTGGGTGAAATTTCAGAATGCATCTAAAATGGACTATAACCTTTCCAGGTGAACTTAATTTCACCTTCTCTAACCTTTTGAATGCACATTTCCAATTGCTCAGTGTTTCAGTACTTTTTGTATAACTTGCTGTTCTCTAACAATGTGATTAATGGCAAAATTCACAGCAAGTGTTTGATCCATGAATCGACCAATAAATTTTCTGGTTCAGTTACAACTGGTATTTAAGAGATTCAAAGATTTTATTTGTCAATACTACTATACGTACAGGACATACAGGAGAACTGAAATGGCATTTCTCTCTCTCTTCAGAGGTATGCACAATATAAAAAAAGAAAAAGGAACAGGTCTGGAAAAACAACAACAGCAGTCTGTGTACAGTAATGCTACCTATAGTGCAAATGGTGACAATAGACCCAGACATCCCATAGTGCAAATAAACGATGAAACCCAGCAATCGTATATACAGAAAAGCAGAGCAGTAATACTTGTAGTACCAAGTTCAATGCGGTAGTGTAGGTGCAGACAGTGACAGATAGGACTGCACATGATCAGTATTGCAATGACAGACAGCAGCAGATACGGCATTTGTACAAATGGTTGCAGTAAAGTACAGAGACATACAGCAGCAAATGTATTGCTGTTGGTGTGCCAGTCTTTCTGTGCCAACAGCTGAGGTAGTTATTGTGCGGGTGAATATGTTACGGTCCAGGGGGCGGAGGGTGGGGGAGTGGACAGAGTTCAGGGTCCTGATGGCCTGATGAACAAAGCTGTTTAGCGGTCTTATGGAGTGGGCCCGGAGGCTCCAGTACCTTTTCCCCGAGGGCAGGGGGCTGAAGAGGGACTGTGAGGGGTGGGAGGTATTGCCTGCAATGTCGATGGCTCTGCGGGTGAGGCAGGTGAGGTAGATGTCCGAGAGGGGGGGCAGAGGGGCACTGATGATCTTGCTGGCTGCTTTCAATGTGCATTGTAGTGTCTTCTGGCAGGAGGCGGTACAGCTTCTATACCACACTGTGATGTAGCTGGTGAGGATGCTCTCAGTGGTGCCCCGGTAGAATGAGCACATGATGGAGGGTGGGACTTGTGCTCTCCTCAGTTTGCAGAGGAAATGGAGGTGAGCTTGAGCCTTCTTGGCCAGTGATGTGGTGTTGTTGGACCAGGAGAGGGCCTCAAAGATGTGCACCCCCAGGAACTTGGAGCTGCTCACCCTCTCCACAGCTGCTCCATCGATGATCAGAGGGGGATGCTGTGTGTGTCCCCTCCTGAAGTCAACCACAATCCCCTTGGTTTTTGCTCACGTTCAGGAAGAGGTTATTGTTTTTACACCACTGGACCAGTTGGCTTGTCTCATTTCAATAGTTGGCCTCCTCGTTGTTGGTGATGAGGCCCACCACCCTTGTGCCATCCGCAAACTTGATGATGTGGTTGGTATTGTTGACTGGTACACAGTCATGGGTCAGTGGGGTGAAGAGCAGCGGGCTGAGCATGCACCCTTGTGGGGCCCCTATGCTCAGTGTGATGGTCTTGGATGCGTTGCTGTCAACCCGCACATTCTGTGGCTTCCCTGTGAGAAAGTCCAGCACCCAGTTACAGAGAGAGGCTTTGAATCCCAGGTGTCTGAGTTTTTGTATTAGGTACTGGGGGATGATTGTGTTGAATGCTGAACTGAAGTCCAAGAACAGCATTCGCACGTAGTCCTCTTCATCATGCTGTTCACATTTTGACATCATGAGACAAAGACAACACCTCACAACTGATCAACAGTACCTTGCCATTATGAGGCTTCAAACAGAATGTTCTCAGAGGGAAGTGGTCACTGAGCTTAGAGTGTCACAGAGTGTCATCACCAGGTTGCAACAGAGATACAGAGAGACTACAAGAGTCACAGAAAGGCATAAAAGTGGACATCCTTTGGCCACATCCCACGCTGATGACCGTTTCATTGTGAACAGTGCCCTACGGAACCAAAGGATGAATGCTACTCAACTCCAGGCACATTTAAGGGAGGTGAGAGGCACCCAAGTGTCACGTCAGACCATTCAAAACCGTTTACATCAGCATGGTAGATGACCTGCAAGGGTATCTGACCACACCACCAGGCGCAGGCATCATCATTTGCATGGGACAGCAAGCATTTATTCTGGACAAGGGATCAGTGGGCCTCAGTGCTGATCTCTGATAAAAGTCGATCCACGTTGAGCAGAAATGATGGCCGCCAATGATGTTGGAGACATCAAGGAGAGCGCTATGCATCAGCCACTGTTGTCACCAGATGAGCCTTTGGTGGCTGTGGTGTTACAGTCTGGGCAGGTGTGTCTAGTCAATACAGAACTGCCCTACACCTTGTGAATGGCACAGTGACAAGCCAATACTACCTGAATAGCATCATTAATCCAGTCATTGTGCCCCTGCATGAACAACACAGGCCTAATTCCATCTTCATGATGACAATGCTCCAGCTCATCAAGGTCGCATCTTTAGGGAACAGTTGCTGGAGGCTGGGGTACCTCAAATGGCGTGGCCTGCACTTTCTCCAGACCTGAATCCCATAGAAAACCTATGGGATCAGCTGAGTCATTGTGCAGGGGCTTGTAACCCTCCACCCCACAACCTCAATGACCTGAGGGCCGCCCTTCAAGAAGAGTGGAATGCCATGCCTTAGCAGACAATAAGTCAACTTGTGAACAGCATGAGATGTTGTTGTCAAGCTGTAATTGATGCTCAAGGGCAGATGACAAGTTATTGAGACGTTGACGTTTTTGTTGAGGTATACAATCCACTGTTGTTTGCTTTTGCTTCAATAAATTGTTTGAGATGAGGAAATCACCATTGCATGCTTCTACTTAAATGCTCTACTTTCATGATATAATATCACTGTAGTGTGAACTTTTTACATTTTCCATAAAAATCACCCGAAAGCAAAATATCCCTAACTTTTTGTGAGTAGTGTATGTTTTTATTATCAAGACGGCGTAGTTGGTAGTTGTTTGCTATAGTCCACTAATTTTAATTTTTTAGTTCAAGGTCAACATCACAGGTAAATTTTTCCAAAAATATTGCAAACATGATGACTCAGAAAGGAAATGGAATAAATGTTTCACATTGATTCCATAGTTCTTTCTTTGAGCTTAGAGCTTTGAGTTGGCAACGGAGGCAATGTCAGAGGTCAACTCTCAAAAATCTTGTAAATATGATAACTTATGAATGAAATGACATAGGCTTTTCATATTGATGATACCACAGTTATATACATGAAAACCAGTGGTGGACTCTCAGGGCCAGCAAAGCCTTCTCTTCTGGCCTTAACACTATCAGAATTACATTTGCAACCTACATTCTTATATTTGTTCCATGAGGATGTATTAAATTATTCCCAACAGTCTATTCTCTTCATTTTGTAGCTTTTCTCTTGGTTGCACTCCTTCCAGTAGTGTAATGCATGTTAGAGTTTTTTTGTCCAATCATATTTCAGCCATCTGTGTTGCCAGGGTCAAACAAATCTGCCTTGGGCCTTCAGGAATTAACAGTGCATTCTGTAGGTTAATTTAACTGTTAAACTCATCCTGTTGCTTTAACCAATCAGAAGTCTTCTGTATGTCCAGGGGTACGCATAGAAGGCATCCGAGAACGTCGGCATTTTCACGTCTTTTAATTGGATGGTTAGACTCCCCCACCCACAATGCAGAGGATCCTAGCTAGCAAAACGGAAGTGGAAGGACTTGTTTAAGCAGCTAAAATATATTGTATTTGTTTAAATATAATAGCTGTTTTTCCACCCACAATGGCAGACAGGGGAGAGGAAAATGATTTGGCTGCTGATATTTTAAAAATTAATTTTCCTGGTGGACATTTCAAGAAAAGCTGGTCATTGTGAAGAGAGGTCGGCCAACTCCAAAGCTAGGAGGCCAGTCTCAGCCGGGGAAAGGATTTGTCCATCACTTCCATATTAGCAATGAGCGGTATCCTTGGATTACAGTCTCCGAGGAATGCTACAAATTTTCTTGCTGGGAATGCCTGTTGTTTAAAACTGATCGAGTAGATACTTGGAGCCAGACAGGGTTTGCAAACTTGAGCCGTCTACTGTCACACTATCCGAGAACATCAGCATTTTTAGGCAGCATTTACCAAACGTATAAAAATTGATCTAAAATGCTAGGATATGCTGAAATTTTCACTTTTGGCTGTATGCATCGCGTATCCATAATGACTTGGACATATACATAAACGTATTAGTAACTTAGAATATTTACATAACTTATAAGTAACTTAAACCAACTAATGCTTAGCGTGTTGCCAACATTCACAACTTATGTGCAACAATAGACTAACTTCTGCGTAGCTTTTAAGTTCTGCATAGCGCGGTCATGCCAAACTGCTGTTGCCTCCCGATCTACGAATCCTGTGCTAGAGATCATCTCTGTTCAACCCAGATGATTCTCCCCTCCAAAGACCACGGTGGGGAGCGTGACCAACCTGGCAGAGCTGTCAAACCTGTCAGGTCAGTCACGCCTAAAACAGCTGATGTGACACGTCACGAAGGTCAGATGACAGTTGTCACAACCTGGCTCAAAAGCACACTAACTGAGTTTATTTACTAACTAAGTTTATTTTCAATAAAGTGAAAAACAGAAAACAACAATAATGCGTGGAGTATGCTTTTGCTGGGAGGCGCAGCCAACAGCAAAGTAAACAGCTGTGCTCTGCGCTTCAGGTGATCAGCTGATTGGATCCTCCTCCTTTGGTGTTCTGACATTTTGGCATATCTATCGGAACAACACTGGACAGCTGATGGTACAGACTTCAGTCAAATGTAAAAATCTTGGGGGAGGGCTAAACAGCAATTTGGATCTGCGTGTCCACTAAACGCATTTTTTATCACCTGACTGCCCTAAATGTCTTTTTTTCATTGCTTATGCACTGTGCTCTGGAAAAAAAAAGTTTGTGCCCTCTATCCTAGCAACAGCTTGTCACTCACAGCTCAGCACTTCCGCTTTTCCTATGGTCAGACTTTCTACTTATTTTTTAATAGCAGTCTTTAAATAATGGACAGGAAACATATTCTAGCATTGGTAGCAGCTCTGGTAGCAGCTTATCCTGTAGCTTGAAAGTGCTCAGACACAGACACATCTCTGACAGGTCCTGTTATACAAACAAGTATGTGTGTTTAGCTCTGTGTGTGTGTGTGTGTGTGTGTGTGTGTGTGTGCGCGCGCTGCAGGCAGAGCTCTGTACAGGTTTTTTTCTGTGAACCAACGCTGAAAATATGCCATTATAGGGTAGCTATAAGTTAGAAACAGAAAATAATTTTTGGATACACTAGACATTAATCTCGACGTACTTCGACTATTGAGTAACTATAAGTTGCTGACAAGTAACGTGTGTAAACGAACACATAACTTCCCTACAACCTTTGCTTCGCGAATGTGGGACATATCAGCCATACGCTGGATACGTCGGAAAATTTTCAGCATGCTGAAAATTAATTTTCAGAGAAGCTCGGTGAACAATGTCGTATACCAGTGTGCTTCAGCGTTATTCAGCATACTCATAACTTAGACAAAACTTATCCATAACTGATTCCACATACGCCAGTGTATTCTCCAAATTTTTCATATGTTTTGCAAATGCTGCCTAAATCATCTAGGTGTGACAAGGCCTTAACCAAGGCAGCAGTGAGACACCAAAGCACAGCTGCCAGCCAGACACTTACAAGTAACAGTACTTTTAGCAAGCAAGCAAAGTTTATTTGTACAGCACTTTTCACAGATATATATATCACAAAGTGCTTCACAGCAAATTAAAATTTACAAAAATGGGGCAGCACGATGGCAGAGTGGTTAGCACTGCAGCAGCACAGCAACTCACCCTTGGCTGGGGGATCCTGGGTTCGATCCCAGGCCCCGACAACAGTGATCAGCATGCAAGTTAGGTTAATTGGCATCAAACTGGGGATTCTAAATTGTCCTTAGGTATGAATGTGATAGTGAATGGTTGTCTGTCTCTCTGTGTTGGCCCTGCGATGGACTGGTGATCTGTTCAGGGTGTACCCTGCCTCTCGCCCAAAGATGCTGGGATAGGCTCCAGTCCTCCCGCGACCCGAAAAGCATTAAGCGGAAGAAGGTGGATGGATGGATGAAATACACAAAAATTAAAATCAATAGAAATAAGATAAAATATTCATATTAATAGGGACAAAAAGCGAAAACAGTGAAGAAATAAAAGCCATTCAATGAGAGCTAAAAGCCTGTCTAAACAAATGAGTTTTTAACTCCTTCTTAAAGGAGTCAAGAGACTCAAGGCAGCGCAAGGACAGGGGAAGTGCGTTCCAAAGCCGTGGTGCAGCGGCCTGGAAAGATCGATCTCCACAGGTTCTGAATTTGGTCCAAGGGACCACCAGGAGTTTCTGGTCTGAGGATCTTAGTAATCGCGTCGTGGCATAAGGAGTCAAGAAGGCTGAGATGTATGAAGGGGCTTGGCCATTAAGAGCTCTAAAAGTCAAATTAAAATCTTAAAATTAAATCTAAAAGCAACTGGCAACCAATGAAGGGACGATAAAACTGGGGAAATGTGTTCACTTTTCTTCGTCCGTGTTAAAAGCAGAGCTGCTGCATTTTGCACAGTCTGAAGGCGGGCAACAGCAGTTTTATTAAGACACATAAAAAGGGCATTACAATAATAACCTCGAGACGAGATAAAATCATGAATGATCATTTCCAGTTCAGGTGTTGAGACCATAGGTCTATGTTTTGCTATATTCCTCAGATGAAAAAAGCAATTTCTGACTAACTGCCGACCATGGCAGTCCAGTGACATAGCATTGTCAAAAACAACACCCAGGTCACGCAGGCTGAGCTGGACAGAAGAGCCTAGGTGACCTAAGTGCTGCTTTATCAGAGGAATTTTACTGTCTGGAGCGACGATCAGTGTTTCTGTCTTGTTAAGATTTAACTGTAATAAGTTATTGTTTAACCAATTGTTAATGGCAGAGAGGCAAGAGATTAAATTTGATAAAATGTTCAGCTCATTTTCTTTAAAAGAGCAGTAAAGCTGAATGTCGTCTGCATAAAAATGGTAAAAAACAGCCTTAAACTGACTAATATTCTGGCCAAGTGGGGTTAAATACAATAAAAACAGAGTAGGGCCCAGAATTGAGCCTTGAGGAACCCCACTGGAAAGTCCTTTATCCTCTGACATCTTCTCATTAAACAAAACACAAAACCCTCTGTCAGTTAAATAAGATGAGAACCATTTCAGAACTAATTCTGAAATACCAAACTTGTCCTTAATCCTATTTATCACTATATTGTGGTCCACCATGTCAAAAGCAGCAGTGAGGTCCAGCAATACCAGGACGAAGTACTGACCAGAATCTGCTGCCTTCATGATGTCACTGGAAACTTTAATTAGTGCTATCTTGGTGGAGTGCACTTTGCGGAAACCAGACTGGAAGGTGTCTAAGATTTTATTTCTCTCTATGAATGTAGTTAATTGCTTGGCTACTACTTTCTCAAGCATTTTGGATAAACCTTTGAGAAAACAAGAGTGGATCTGCAGCTCAATGAACAAGTGTGCAGGGAAATGGAGCTCTACAACAAAAAGGTAAAGATTTTTAAAACTACAGTTTTACAGTTAACGTTATCTATAACATGCTTTGTGTGGATGGCCCTATAGGTTATTTTTATGGTGCTTGGTATGAATGGCACTTAAATCGGGTAGATCACCACTGAAGGCCTGATTGTAAAATACACGGTCTGCCGCTGATGAAAACTCTTGGACTATTTTGATTTTGGGTGACTTTGAACAAAAATTCAGCCAGCCAGTGCTTTTAATGCCAGCAGACTGAGGAGTAACACTGGCAGCCCCCAGTATTTTTTTTAAACATGAGTAGACATTATCTTATATATAAACCATTATAAGGACAGCAATAGTAGTACTCAAACACTGGGGGTACAGCAGTGTTCAGACTCACATTGGTTGTAGAGTTATAATTATTTTAATCAGTGAATTTATGAAGCATTGTGTATTACCTTTGGTAACTGTTGTTGCTGTTGTTGTTGCTGGTGCTGTTGTTGCGTAGACGTTTGTAAGCCACGGTGTTAACAGGCATTTAACTGCAAATACAATGAGATGCAAATTATAAATCCCAAACAACATACCCAATACATGGAATATACATCTTTTAATCAAAATTTTCCTTACCTGTGTTCTCACTCAAAAAGACAAAGAGAATGAAACCAAGCAGCATGTTTTCTGAGATCATCCAAAAGCCAATATCAAGTTATTTCAGGGGAACAGGTGCTAAAATGTATCATGTTTAAAACAAGGTGAGAGTGGAGGAAGTGTGAGTGTAGGAAACTAGAAGAAGGGAAGTGTCAAGTTCCCTTTCCCTCCAAATTATTAAAAATGATAAGTGATGAATAACATCAATCATCATCTTTCCATTCACTGTAAGAGGCACTAGGCAATGCTTTCTCCATCTGGAATTAAAATAAAGACCAAAAGTGTTCAATAAGTACAGGGATGGGCAACATAAGCCATGGAGGGCCAAGAAACTGCAGGTTTTCTTTCAAAAAACCAGCAGGAGACTTCACTTAATTCCCTCACATTGCTGCTCAGTGAAAACATCTGCTTTAGTGACTTGCTCAAAACAAAACCTGCAGTATCTTGGCTCTTTTTAGTACATAGTTGCCCATCCTTGAATGAGAAGAAGCAACCAGCAAACAATAACCTATCTCACTTATCACAAACTTTAATTCATACCATTAAAAAGGGACAATTTTTTTTATAACCTCCAGTGGAATACATTTAACCCAGCTTGGCAGGCAGGTTTATCAAGAAGCTGGCTACACAGGAACATAGACACTAATATGATCGATATTGTGGGCTACCAGTGTTTTAGAAAAGACAGGCAGGTAGGGAGGGGAGGAGGTGTTTTAATTTACATCAAAGACAAATATAAATGTCAACTGGTTGATTTGAATACTTCACTTGAATGTTTAGCTGTTAATGTATGTCTCTCTCCGGTAATGAATTTCAACATTGCAGTAGTGTACAACCCACCATCACACAACTCTTCCTTTTATAATGAATTAAGTGATCTGGTTAAACAACTTGAGAAGAACAGAGAAACAATAATTCATGGTGACTTTAATATCAACTGGTCTGATAAAAAAGACAAACAAAAACTGAAAAGCCTCATGACTAAATTTAATTACCAGCAAATCATCAAAGGACCCACCAGGATAACCAAACAATCCAGAACACTTATTGACATGGTATTTACTAATAAACCAGAACGAATAACCAGAACCTATAATCTTGTAACTGGTCTCTCAGATCATAACATGGTTCTTGCTGTCAGGAAACTTACTAAAAAGCGACTACAGTATTTTGGGGGAGTCGATATTGACAAATCAAATTTTATTATCCCCAAATCAAAAAATGAGGAGTTTGAACATTACTTAGAGAATCAAAATTGGGAGCAGCTCATGGCAACATGTGAAGTAGATGATTGTTGTAATTTTATAACTGCAACAATCACAAAGTCTATAGAAAAATTTTCAAAGCAAATTAAAAGTAGACAACAGAAGATTAGCCTACCATGGTTAAATAATGAAATAAGAAAACTTATGAAGAGGCGAGACTATGCACTGAAAACATCACTAACCTCCAAACTACAAAATGATCACCTTGTGTACAAAAGTTTAAGAAATAAAGTGGTACATGAGCTGCGAAAATCAAAAATATCTTATTACAATAAACTGATAGATCATGCAAAGGGTAACAACAGTTCCCTATGGAGGCATTTAAATAACTTAACTAATAAAAAAAACGATCAGAAGGGGGTAAAGGAACTTAGAATCAATGGCAAGACCGTCAGTGACAAGGCTACTTTGGCAAATGAATTTAATTCACACTTTGTGGGCTCTGTGGAAGACTTAACAAAAATTTTTGTGCTGCCAAATGTGCTCAACAACACAAATTCCATACTTCCAACAGATACTTTTCACATCGATGAGGTAAATGAGAAGTTAATTGCTGGTATTGTTAAAACACTGTCAAACTCAAAAACTAATGATATCTACAATATGAGCACCTCCTTTCTCAAAATGCACAGCAAAATATTAATCAAACCACTGACTCATCTCATTAATCTCTCCATTAGGTCTAGTACATTTCCATCTGGCTGGAAAAAAGCTGTCGTCATACCAGTTCATAAATCAGGCAGTAAAGACGATATATGCAATTACCGCCCAATCTCTATCTTACCAGTCCTATCTAAGGTTCTTGAAAAAGTTGTAGCTACACAGCTGATAGACTACTTACAAGACAATCAACTTCTTCATCCACATCAATTTGGTTTTAGACCAGGATACTCAACAGAAACAGCAAATTGTTGCCTTATTGAAAACGTCAAACAGTCCTTGGACAGGGGTAATGTGGTAGGAGCTGTTTTTCTAGATCTCAAAAAGGCTTTCGATACTGTAAACCACAGTTTGCTTTTATCCAAAATGGTATCTTTTAACTTCTCCCCAAATACATTAGAATGGTTTGCATCTTATCTCCAGAATAGAGAACAGTGTGTAAAAGTTCACCAGGATAAATCCTCATTTTTAAACAACCGCATGGGTATCCCACAAGGGTCCATTCTTGGTCCTTTACTTTTCAGCATTTTTATTAATGACTTGCCGTTACACTGCTCAGCTGCAACATGCCAACTTTATGCAGATGATGCAGTTATTTACACAGCTGCCAAGACTCCAGCACAGGCTGCAGATGTACTGTCTACAAGTATGGTTGATGTCCAAGAGTGGCTCCTCAAGAACCATCTATTGCTGAACCTTCAGAAAACAGTCTCAATGTGCTTTTCAATCAAAAAATGTAACCTGCAACATTTTAAAGTTAATATACATGATCATGACATCAGTTTAGTTACAGAATTCAAATACCTTGGCATTGTACTAGATCCTCAACTCAAATTTAATCTTCATATAAAGAAAATTTCAAAAACAGTAAAAAAAAATCTGAACTGCTTTAAATTAATTAGATATTACATACCTTACGAAGCAGCTGCACTGTATATGCATTCTATGGTTTTTTCTCATATATCATACTGTTTGACAGTCTGGGCTCAAGCAGCCCCTTCCACAATAAGACATATAGGTTCATTATATAATCAAACCCTAAAAATCTTGGACAAAAAGCCCATTAGGTGGCATCACTGTAATGTTTTAAAAAAATACAACCTATTGAGTTTTGAGAGCTTCATTGACCTCTGTCTTCTGAAATTAACGTTCAAATGTTTTCATAAATCAGCACCCGAGCCACTTGCTGGTTTTGTCCAAAGACAGGACAGCAGCAGAGCCACCAGGAGTTCTGTTAACAATAACTGTAAAATATTCCACCGCAGAACCACATTTGGACAAACAGCTTTCTCTATAAAGGGCAGTCACATCTGGAACACAATGCCAAATGAAATTAAAATAATAACGGACTTTAAAACATTCACTAAAAATGTTAAAAACTGGCTGAAAAATAAACAAGAATGTACTCATGTATGAATTAATTGTCTGCAAAGTGAGAGTGAATGAAGGGAAGGAATAAATGTGTTTGTGTATAGTGAGTGACGAAGGGAGGAAGGCCTGAAATAGGCAAATGTGAGTTATGTTATATGTGTTAAATGTGAGTCAGGCTGTTATATTTGTGTATTTATAATATTTATAATATTTATGTTAAATGTGAGTCAGGCTGTTATATTTGTGTATTTATAATATTTATAATATTTATAATTGTGTATTTATAATTTTTCTGCATTGATGTATGTGGTTATTGTGTATATTTTTTATCTTGATTCTTTTTTCTAAAGCCCATCCAGGGACAAGAGTTGCAAATTAGCTAATAGCTATACACTCTATGTGCAACACATCAGATTGATTGTCTTTGATTAATTGTCTATGTTTATTGCACTGTCCCTGTCAAATAAACTAATCTACTACTAAATACACTTGGCTTCCAAGATTAAAAAAAAAAAAAAAAAAAAAATCACGGTGCTCACCTTCAGGTGCAAACTTAGACCATAACTCAAGACTGTCAGCACATCAGACCTCTCACTTGAGGCAAATGTGTACCACATGTCTGTCAGTGTGGGTCAGGAGGAGCAAATGGGCTTTATGCAGCACATTTGTAAAGCACATACAAATTTAATTCATGTTCTCCAGCTGTTATGGACTGTGTATGAAAACTACAAGTTAAAAAAAATTAAACAGACAAGGTGGAAATGTGTTTGTAAAACATTGCTGATTTACACTTTTGGTAACTGTAACCCTTGTTTATAAAACACCATTATGTTTCCATCCAAATGTTTCACAGTCCCAATGCTTAAAAGATAGGGTCAGACATCCATCATCAACCTTTTACCTGCCCAATTCCAATTGCTTTGAAGGCTTTAGTTAGAGGTTTTTCATTTTTTTTTTTTAACTGTGAAATAAGTTTGATTATACTACACATGTCTGTGCGTCTACAGCTTGATGCTATATTTTTCTTAATTAAAAAAAAAAACCAGTGCATAAAGGAGTTATACAGTTTTATGTACTTACCAAAACTAACCATCTGCATAGCATATTAACTAAATGTCATGATTAACTAGCTGTAGGCTCAAATGCAGAGCAACAAACACCAGGGGAACAAACAGACTCAGGTGAGAATGTGTAAAACAATTTATTGGAGAACCAACAAACAAAAGGTGATGCACGCTGGGGGCAGCACAGAGCCTGTAAACAAGAGAAATGATTAGTTAAGGATAATAGAAGAGGAGGATAGACTAAGAGAGGAGATGAGAGGCTTAGTACAGTGAGCAGAGGACTAGACAGTGAAAACCCAGCATGTGGTGGCATTGAAGTTGGCAGGGGTTGAACCAGCGGAGCAGACAGGTACGGGGAATGGTGATGGGATGGAGCAGGGCTGTAGATTGACTGGGTGGAGCAGGTGAAGTCCAGGCAGAATGATGAAAGGACAGGTGAGTATGCGCAGCCCCGGAGACACACACCGCTGCGATGGCAGCAACCTGAGGAGGAGAAGAGAAAGGGATTAACCACAGGTTAAATAAGACCTAAATTCTACTTGACCTAGTTTTAGGCAGCAATACCCAATGGTCCAGCGGAGAAGCGCTCGTAGACTGGCTCTTTTATAGCTGGCAGATGAGGAAGCAGCAAATGCGCACAATCACGCAGGTGAGCGTGATCAGCTCCAGAGCCGGAAAACAGGCAGAAGAAAAAGAACACAGGATTAGAGGGGAAGCACGCTCACCTGATCATCACAGTGTCCCCCTCCCAAGGGGCGGCTCCTGGCGCCCCTCCAGGCTTGTTCGGGTGCACCAGGTGGACAGCTTGAACCATCCCCCTGTCATGGAAGTATGAACCGGGAATCCACAACCTCTCCTCCAGTCCATAACCCTTCCAGTGAACCAGATATTGTAAACCCTGGCCCCGACGACGAACATTCAGAATCCTCTGGATGGTGTACGTGGTATGACCGTTGAGGACTTGGGGAAGAGGAGGAGGTTTCGGGGGAGGACAGAGGAGCCTGGTGGAGAGGGTTTTTATCTGTGAGACGTGAAATGTAGGATGGATGTGGAGTGCCGGAGGTAGCTTGAGCCGAACAGTCACATCATTAATGATCCTTGAGATGGGAAATGGACCCAGGAAACAGGGTGACAGTTTCCTCAACTCAGTCTTCAGTTGAACCTGATTGGCTGACAACCACATCATCTGGCCGACAGTGTATCTGGGCACCGGAGCGCATCTGTGGTTGGTGTAATGACAGTTCTGCTCGGATGAGTGCAGAAGGGCAGCCCGGGTTGACCTCCACAGACAGCGGCAGCGGCGAGTGTGGGCCTCCACGGATGGAACAGCTACCTCCCTCTCCACCATGGGCAAAAGGGAAGGGGGGGTGTAGTCCACAGAGGCCTCGAAGGGCATCAGTCCTGTGGCAGAGGAGGCGGCAGTGTTGTGCGCATATTCCACCCAGGTCAGATAGGAGCTCCAGGTGGTGGGATTGCAGGAAACTACACATCTCAGGGTGGCCTCCAGGGACTGGTTGGCATGCTCGGCCTGCCCGTTGCTCTGTGGATGATAACCGGAGGTGAGACTGGTGGTGGTGCCGAGGGAACGGCAGAAAGCCTTCCAAACTAGGGATGTAAATTGCGGGCCCCGGTCAAAAACAATGTCCATTGGAATCCCATGTAGGCGGATAACATGAAGGGTGAGGAGACTGGTGGTCTCAGCAGCTGAGGGCAACTTGGGCAAGGGTACTAAATGGATAGCTTTTGAGAAACGGTCAATAATAGTGAGAATTACACTATTGCCTTGAGATAGAGGGAGACCCGTAATAAAGTTCATTGCTGTGTGTGACCAGGGGTGACTTGGAACAGGCAGGGGATGAAGGAAACTGGCAAGAGGTGAGGAGTCTGATTTATTAGTGGCACAGACCTGGCATGCTTTAGCAAATTCCCAAACATCTGTTTGCAGCGTTGGCCACCAAAATGCTCACTGCACAAGTTGAATGGTCTGAGAGATTCCAAAATGACAATGAAGCTGGTGTTCCTCCACTGGATTACATTACTACGGAGGGCAGAGGGGACAAACAGACGGTTAGTTGGGCCTCCTTCAGGAATGGGTTCTGTGGACTGGGCCTGCTGGACCCTCTGCTCGATCTTCCAAGAAAGGGCACCTACAATGCAGAAAGAAGGCAGAATGGGTTCAGGAGAAGAGGAGGCAGTAAGAGGGAGAGAGGAAGGTGAAAAGTCTGAGGTGAACTGGCAAGAGAGAGCATCAGGTTTTATATTGCGGGAACCAGGGTGGTAAGTGATGGAGAGATTGAACCTTAGGAAAAACAGGGCCCAACAGGCCTGCCAGGAATTTAATCTTCTGGCAGATCTTAAATACTCTAAGTTTTTGTGATCTGTCCAGACGATGATGGGTTGAGTGACTCCCTCTAGCCAGTGTCTCCATTCCTCTAATGCCAGTTTTATGGCAAACAGCTAACGGTCCCCTACGTCGTAATTCCTCTTGGCCGGAGTCAACCACAGAGAGAAATACACACATGGATGTAACTTCTGATCAGAGCCGTAGTGCTGAGAGTGGACAGTGCCCACTCCCGAATCAGAAGCATCAACCTCAACCACAGACTGCAATTGTGGGTCGACCTGCGCCAAGATGGGTGTTGTCCAAGTTTGGTGAAGTCCTGCTCCGCTGCTTCAGACCATTTGAATGGAATTTTTGTCGAGGTCAGTTGGGTTAACAATAGAGCTACTTTGCTGTAGTCCCGAATGAACTGGTGGTAAAAATTTGCAAAGCCCAGGAAAACGCTGGAGATGTTTCCTGGACTGGGGGGTTGGCCAATCTAAGACCACCTTCACCTTGGCCGGATCAGCCCTCAACTCACCTTCAGCTACAATAAAACCCAGGAAGGAAGTGGAGCGGGAGGAGAACTCATACTTTTTGGCCTTCACATAGAGCTGATTCTCCAGTAGCCGTTGTAACACAACTCGGACGTGGATTGTGTGCCCCTCCAGCATGCGGGAAAAAATTAGTATGTCGTCCAGGTAGACGAAAACGAATTGATTCACCAGGTCACGGAGAACATCGTTGATCATACGTTGGAAGATGGCAGGGGCATTGGTCAGCCCAAAGGGCATCACTAGGTACTCATATTGCCCAAAGTGTGTCTTAAACGCCATCTTCCACTCGTCACCCTCATATATGCAAACCAGATGGTAAGCATTCTGGAGACTGAGCTTGGTGAAAATCCATGTGCGCTGAAGAGGCTCGAATGCAGAGTTGATGAATGGTAATAGATATTTATCCTTGATGGTAACAACATTCGGTTCCTGGTAATCGATGCAGGGCCACAAGGACCCGTCTTTTTTCCCCACAAAAAAGAACCCTGCGTCAAGAGGAGCGGAGGAGGGATGAATAAGGCCTGCATTAAGGGAGTCTCCATAGCTCTCCATTGCCTCCCTCTCTGGCCCAGACAAACACTAGAGCCGTCTGGATGGCAGTCGCGCACCCAAGAGGAGGTGGCAACGAGAGGGTCCTCAACTTGCTAAAGACCTCTCCAAGGCCATGATAAACCTCGGGCATGAAACTGAGGTCCGGTGGCTTGGCCGGAGGGGAAGAGATAGGGAGAGTGGCTGAACAAGCCGCTGAGAAGAGGCACGAAGAAAGGCAGAAAGGACTCCAAGAGGAGATGGAATTTTGCCCCCAGCTGATGATGGGGTTGTGTTTGCGGCGCCACGGATAACCTAAGACTACGGGGGAAGACAAGCTGGGCAGAACGAAAAATGAGAGGAATTCCTGATGGTTACCAGACAAAAGAACTGACTCTGGCTCGGTCTGATGTGTTACTGTGGCGAATCTGCAGCCGGAAAGGGCTGAGACATTTAATGGGGTCGGTAAACCCTTTGTGGGAATCCTTAGCTTCTGAACTAGCCCCTGAGAAATAAAATTTTGCTCAGCTCTGGAATCAATTAAAGCTGATACTTTAAGCTCAGCCCCCGTTAACTGAATGAGGGCCGGCAGCAAAAAATTACCGGGGGGATTTGCAGATGATCTGCTCCCCCAGACCCCCCACGGCTACTGACAGGCCAAATCTTTTGGCTTAATGGGGCAATTTGGAAGCATGTGTTCTATGGAGCCACAGTACATGCAGGCCCCTGCCTTTCTCCGGTGTTGGTAAATGGTAAATGGCACTCACTTATATAGCGCTTTTATTCTCATCTCGAGATGACCAAAGCGCTTTACAGATCCTGCTAGCCACCCATTCACACACACATTCACATACTGATGGCGGCATAGCTGCCCAACATGGCACTGTCCAGACCCACCAGGAGCAATTGGGGGAAAAGTGTCTTGCCCAGGGACACAATGGCAGGATATATGGGGAGAATGGGATTTAAACCACCAACCATCCGGTTATTGGACAACCTGCTCTACTTCCTGAGCCACTGCTGCCCCATCCGTTGGTGTTCCTCTGGAGTCAAATGAGCCCGGCCCAGGACCATTGGCTCCAGAGAGGAAGCCGGCTTATCGGAGCGGGAGGATGGAGGGGAAGACCGCGACATAGATGAAGAGGTGGAGGCCTTCTGCTCCTTCATGTGCTCGTGGTACTGGTTATCCAGGCCGATGGCCTGCTCAATTAACTCATCCAGAGAGGAGGGGTTGGCGCGGATTGCCAGGTTGTTGCGGAGGTTGGCATTGAGACTCTGGAGGAAGGCACTGCGTAGTGCAACGCCATTCCATCCACGACGACCCAGAACTCGACCGAGAAATTGGCAACGGACCGATTCCCCTACCAAAGCACCATAATTTGACTCGCAATATTCCCCTCACTCTCTGTATGATCAAACACCCGGGAGAACTCCTGAACAAACCACTCAAACATATACGTAGACTGGGCCCAACTAAGTGCCCGGTCTCTGAGCAACAGGGTCATAAAATGTATCTTAGACGTGTCGTCCGGGTACTCCCCCGCCACCTGCTGAAAATATAGTCGGCACTAAAGCAGAAACCCTTTAGGAGGAGGGGGAGTAGCCGAACGAGAGAGATGACACAGATGATGAGTAATGGTAGCTAATTGTTGGGTGATAGTTTGCAGCTATTCAGTGAGGACAGCGACTTGACGCTCCGTGGCGTCTGACCAGGAAAGAGCTGAATGTTTCCCTGATGAAGCGCCCGCTGAGCAGGACCTTTCTGTCATGATTAACTAGCCAGAGGCTGAAATGCAGATCAACAAACACCAGGGGAACAAACAGACTCAGGTGAGAATGTGTAAAACAGTTTATTGGTGAACCAACAAACAAAAGGTGATGTACGCTGGAGGCAGCACAGAGCCTGTAAACAAGAGAGACAAAAGAGAGACTAGTGAAGGATAATAGAAGAGGAGGATAGACTAAGAGAGGAGATGAGAGGCTTAGTACAGAGAGCAGAGGACCTGGCAGTGAAAACCACGCGTGTGGTGGCATTGAAGTTGGCAGGGGTTGAACCAGTGGAGCAGACAGGTACGGGGAATGGCGATGGGATGGAGCAGGGCTATAGCTTGACCGGGTGGAACAGGTGAAGTCCAGGCAGAATGATGAAAGGACAGGTGAGTGCGCAGCCCTGGAAACACACACCACTGTGATGGCAGCAACGTGAGGAGGAGAAGAGAAAGGGATTAACCACAGGTTAAATAAGACCTAAATTCTACTTCACCTAGTTTTAGGCAGCAACGCCAAACGGTCCAGCGGAGAAGCACTCGCAGACAGGCTCTTTTATTGCTGGCAGATGAGGAAGCACCAGATGCGCACAATCACAGGTGAGCGTGATCAGCTCTGGAGCCGGGAAACAGGCAGAGGAAAAAGAACACAGGAGGGGAGGGGAAGCACACTCACCTGATCATCACACTAAATGTTTGACTCCACATTAGACGTCCGGGGTGGGGGTGGGGGGGCTGAAAAGTTCATAGGCTGAGAAGTTCATAGTGGTCAAATTTGACCAAATGTGGTTCATTTTTCAACATACTACCCTATTCCACCCTATTGGAAGATAAGCTTTTTGTTTTTTGCCACACATCATTCTCATTGTTTCACACTTCACAGCTCATAAAAAGAAGTGTCTAAGAAAACAGGTTGTGAGCTACATTAATTCATTAGAGAAAGTCTACAGAGTTATCTCCAGAAAATTAAAACCACCAGTGGATTTGTCCCACTTCAGGACACTAATGTAAAAAATATATATAATTTTTAAAAAATGGTCAGACAAACTCTGTGTAGCGTATGTTAATCAATAAAATGCTGCCAATGGCCATTATTACTCATTTTTTTAAGATTTTTTTTTTTTTTTCTCTTTCGGCTGCTCCTTTTCGGGGTCACCATAGTGTATCATCACCTTATACTGCAATGATCCAAATGTTGATTTGGAAAGGATTTTTATGCCGGATGTCCTTCCTGATGCAACCATGCCCATTTATCCGGGTTTGGGACTGGCACAGTGGCTTGTGCTAGTGGGTGCACATACTGGCTTGTGCACCCTCTGTGGCTGGGTCAGTAACTTTCCTTCCTCCATTCTATTTTTGCTGTGCACCAAGCTAGAAGACAGGAAGTACCATTTTTATTTGGTCTTTGGTATGATCCGGCCAGGACTTGAACCCATGACCTCCCAGTTGTGGGGCGGATGCTTAACCTCTAGGTCACCACTCCAGTTGAATTATTAAAGTTCAGTAAATCTAAATAAAACAACCTGAATGCTCTAAAAAAACATGCCTGAAAAACGTTTTGCACCCCTCAAAAAGCATAAGTTTGTACGTAAAACAAAAATAAATTGTACCTGAATACATTTTACAAATGGAGTCCATGACTTCGCTCACTGCACATGTGCAAATGCATAGAAAAAAGACTATGCCATACTCACTGCACATGAGCAGAACAACACTTGTTTTAGGCAGCCTTCCAACACTCACTCAGTTGATGTGCAGGGGATGGAGGACAGTTAAGGTGCGTTCAGACCTAAAGCGAATGGTGTGATTACATTTTAACTCAATGTAAAGATGCGCATAGACATGAATTCACAGTCTGAGAGAGTAGCAGACAGGCAAAGTTGCCTTTAAAACTTCTGCAGCTCTGCTCAACATGCTGTGGAAAACCCAAAACACCATCATGCTTAGGTTTGCTTTATCCAATGGGGTCTCACCTGAAAAAATTGTCCCTGCTTCCAAAATTTCACCTGGATGGTGGTTGTTTACATTGCTTGCCTGCTAGCCTTGTTAGCACGTGTGGCAGGAGCCCATGGGTAAAAACTCGGCAACACTCTGATTCAGCTGGAGAGCTCCCAGTCCTTCTGTCTCCAGGTGAGTGTCAGTCTCATTTTTCAAACTAGTTTACTCTCCAATGTTGATATTGTAACGTCAGGGCTGTGATAAGGTGGCGGGGGTTCTCCCGGCACGCTTTGCGCCGCAGAAGATTCAAACACTGTTATTATCCGTGTGTTCTAAGTGTTATTGCTGTGCCATTATAACTGTGTTATAAGACCAGTTGTGATAACTTTATTTTCCCTGTATGTGATAGATCATGTGTCTGTGCCACCATGAGTGAGAGGAATGTCTGCGTGAATGACCTCCCCTCCATTCTGTGTTGTGGTTGAGTGAAGAATAAAGCCTGTTGCATCATAATCATCTCTTCTTATTGTGTGAATCCCATGAAACATCACACTGGTATCAGGAGTGGGATAATTGAGAGATGGAAGCGAGGATCAAGGCGGAGATTTGGTGGCTTGAGCGGCACATCGCCCAGAGATGGCGATGAACTACGGAGCAGACACACCAGCCCCCAGAGATGCTTGCTGTGACGAATGGGGAAGCGGACCAGAAGGAGAAACCGTACCACGCTTTCTGCCCTTGTTGGGGCAGAGCGGATCAGAAAGAGCAAGGTCCCCATCCTCTGCCTTTTTCAAGGCAGGGTGGGGGGCACCAACGTGGGAGCTACAACCTGATGATCCCTCTGCAACCGAGGGCAGCGATCGACAGGGAGATGACCGTCCCGCTGATCCGCCAACCCGTGAAACTTTCCCACTTTGGTGGGGAAACCCTGCTGGATGAGTGCCTGGTCCAGGTCGAACTGGCCGCTGCGCTGAATGGCTGGACACCGGAAGAGACAGCTGTGTAGGTCGTGCTGGCTCTGGAGGGCGCAGCTCTCTGCATGCTGTCTGATCTCTGGCCTGAGGAGTGGCACAGCTGGCCACCGCTACAAGGAGTGCTGTGGAGGCGATTTGGGAGAGCGGCCCATGCCGATCATGCCCAAGAACAGCTGGCCAGCCGCCGGCGGGACAACTGGGAGAGCCTGGGAGCCTATGCAGTGGACGTGCGTCTGCTAACACAATGTGGCTACCTGGATTTCGAGCCGGAGGCGGTGGAGAAGCTTGCTCTATAGAACTTCATCTGTGGGCTCCGCCCAACCCGGCTCCAGGAACACATTCAGACACATCCACGCAGCGAGCAGCTGGGAAACGGCCGTGGCAGAAGTGGAGCGGGTGGAGCTGATGATGGATTATGCAGCTAACGTGTCATCACTGAAGCAGAGAGCTTTTCAGGCCAGAGCAGACAGTGAGGACGTGGAGGAATGGGAATTACACCAGACCACAGCTGAGCGGATGGCGAGAGTACAGTAACTGTGGCATGAGGAAGGATGCTTCTGCTGCGGAGAGCCAGGACACATTGCGCGCTACTGCTCTGGGCCCACCCTGCAACAACCAGCCTCCTCATCGGCTTTAACCCTAGCGCGAGGTGGCAGAGACGGGGACCTGCCACCTCTCACAGACATTTTCCCCGATGGACAGCTGGGCCGACTTGGACAATCACCAGGGCCGTATCTACAGTGCAGCCTGGACAGCACACCAATCTGGGCCCTGATCAACACTAGTTCCACCATCTCCATGGTGTGACCCGGGGCACTGCCCAGTACAGATGGTTCGGACTGCAAGGGTGGGAACCTACCCAGTGCTGCGTCCTTACTGCCACCGGTAAGCGTGCCATGCTGGGGGTGTGACGGGTCCTCGGGGTGGGAATGGCCGGTCAGAACATGAACTGCCCATTGTGGCTGGCTGACGTCCAGGACCCGTGCATCATTGGAATAGATGTGCTCGTAGCATGGGGCCCGAAGATCGACACCGCCAACTCTTCTCTCCTGCTGGGGGCTCAGACCATCACGCTCTGTTTCAACAGTAAGACGAGGAACCAGGGGGCCCACGTGATTGGAGGGCCGGTGCTGTCAGTGCAGGCTGAAGATTGTGACCCAGCAGTCTCATGGGCTCTCCAGACCTCTACGGCCTGGTATAGCACAGTGCTTCACAGTGCTTCGTCAGCTCATCGGGCAGTTCTCCCCAGCGATGACATCAAGGAGGCCCTTGGTGTGCAGCAGCTTTGGAACGAGCAGGCTAGGCATCCTGTCATCTCCCGGGTCCGGCAGTGGCTGGACATGGACCAGCAACCCACCCGGAGGGCTGTGGCTGCGCTGGACCCAGAGACCAAGGCCCTGCATTCCCAGTGGTCCAACCTCTGCTGTCACGAGGGTGTTGTCTATCAGTGGTGCCAGTCTCCAGCTAGGCAGTGTCACGTCTGGCAGCTGTTGATCCCCCAACGGCTCCGTCCCGAGGTGCTCCAGTTGCTCCATGGGTCGGTGGGGGCGGGCCACTTCGGAGCGAGGAAGACTCTGCAGTGGCTTCGGGCTCGGTTCTACTGTCTGGGGTGTCGTTGGGACGTGAAGCGCCATGTCCACACCGCTGTGCTACCAGCACGGCTCAGAGAGGACAGACGCAGCAATCCCATACACTCCTGCAGCAGTATGAGATGGAAGGCAAACTGGGGTTGGATTATTCACTTCACTTGAGAGGACGGCTGCACACTGTGCCTGAACTGGTTCGGGAGACCCTGCTAGCGGCGGGGAGTTGACAGAAGCGAGCGTACAACTCCCGCTGCCAGGGGAAGGACTTTGCTGGACTTTTTCTGCCCAGAGCGGAAAGAGGGACTGTCACCAAAGTTGGCAAGCCACTGGTTGGGACCGTGCGTGCTGGTCACCGACAACAGTGGCCGCCCGACGCCTGGACAGATTTGTATTGGACTTTTTAGTTGGACTTCATTATTCTGGGGACAGAAACCAGTCCGGGGGGAAGGGGGGGGCGCAGTGTAACGTCAGGGCTGTGATAAGGGGGCAGAGGTTCTCCCGGCATGCTTTGCACCGCGGAGGATTCAATCACTGTTACTATCCGTGTGTTCTAAGTGTTATTGCGGTACCATTATAACTGTATCATAAGAGCAGTCGTGATAGCATCATTTTCCCTGTATGTGATAGATCACATACAGGGAAACTCTCGGCGCCACACCAGTCGGCTGCCTTTTGCAACAGCGGCTCGATTCCGAGTTTTTTTTTTCCCTTCCTCTCTCTTTTGATCACTTTTTTTTTTTCACCCCACTTATATCACGGACACACAGATCGTCCCAAATGTCTCCTGAGCCGGTGGACGGAGCCACTGTTTATAGCAGGATTCGATACAACAGGGAAGAGCTGCTAGCATTTAACCGCCACCCGGTCCCACTGGAAAAACTCGACATACCGAGAGAACTGAGGCGAAAACGCCGCGGCTGCCGGGCTGGAGTAAGGCGGAGGACAAAAAATATAAGGTACAGACCCTCCCTTCCATCTGTTGTCATGGGAAATGTACGGTCGATACTGGGAAAGTTAGATGAGCTAGCGGCTATCTCCCGTTATGATAGCACTTACCGGGAGTGCTCTCTCCTTTTGTTTACTGAGACGTGGCTAACTGAACTAGCAGCAGATGCTAACATTGAGCTGGAGGGTTTTCACATGATACGAGCTGACCGAACACCAGAGAGTGGCAAAACTAGGGGCGGTGGAGTGATAATGTATGTTAACAACAACTGGTGCAGACCGGGACATATCACTGTTAAACAACGACACTGCAGCAAAGACATTGAGTTGCTAGCTGTTAGCATGAGGCCTACATATCTCCCGAGAGAACACTCACACGTGATCTGCATTGTTGTTTATGCAAATCCGACGGCGAACGCTGGGACAGCGCGTGACGTCATCCATTCAGTAACCAGCAGGCTGCAGACAGAACACCCAGATGCTCTTCTCCTCATCTCAGGCGATTTCAACCACGTTTCACTGTCTCCCATTCTGCCCACTTTCACCCAGTATGTCACATGCCACACTAGAGACAATAAAACACTGGATTTGTTCTACGCAAACACTAAGGAGGCGTACACCTCATCACAACTCCCCCCACTTGGGAGATCGGATCACAACTTGGTTCATCTCCGACCGGTGTACAAACCCCTAGTGTACAGACAACCTCCGGCCATGCACACTGTGGAGTTATGGTCTGAGGAGACAATGGACACTCTAAAGGACTGTTTTGAAGCCACTGCCTGGAAGCAGCTCTGCGATCCACATGGTGAGGACATCGATGGCCTCATTCACACCTTCACGGGCTACCTCAGCTTCTGTGTGGACAAATCCGTTCCCACCAAGACCATACGGCGTCACTCAAACAACAAACCCTGGATCAACCCTGAGATAAAAACACTTCTGAAAGAGAAGAAGAGGATCTTCAGGTCGGGGAACAGGGAGATGCTGAAGTCCGTACAGAGGGAGCTGAGGAGAAAGATCAGAGAAGGCAAGGACAGCTTCAGGAAGAAGATGGAGGACAAGCTGCAACAGAGCGACATCAGCGGGGTCTGGAGAAACCTCAAAACCATCTCGGGGCTCCAGAATACCTCCCCCCAGGCCACGGGGGGCAGGGAGTGGGCGAACAACCTGAATCTGTTTTTCAATAGATTTGACCAACCGCCCTCCCCCCTGTCTGCACAACAACCACTGCTGCCTCTAAGAAATCAAGTCCTGCTACCCACTCCCCACTCCACCGACACCCCCCCCACTCCCAACACACAGCCCCCCATCCTGACCCTGACCAAGACCCAGGTGAGGACGGAGCTGAGGAAGATCAAGGTGAGGAAGGCGTCGGGACCGGACGGCATCAGCGCAAAGCTCCTCAAGTCCTGTGCAGACCAGCTGTGTGGGATTGTGACATATATCTTCAACATGAGCCTGAAACTGGGGAGGGTACCACAGCTGTGGAAAACATCTTGTGTGGTACCTGTACCAAAAACTTCCCACCCCAAAGACCTGAACAGCTTCAGACCGGTGGCCTTGACGTCCCACTTGATGAAGACCCTGGAGAGACTGCTCCTTGCTCATCTCCGCCCCCTGGTGGAACCAGCGATGGATCCACTCCAGTTCGCCTACCAGCATGGCATTGGGGTGGAGGATGCGGTGATCTTCCTCCTTCACCGTTCTCTGTCCCACCTGGAGAAGCCCGGGAATATGGTGAGGATCATGTTCTTTGACTTCTCCAGTGCTTTCAACACCATCCAACCGATGATCCTGAAGGACAAGCTGCTGCGCGCAGGGGTGGACCAGCACCTGTCATCATGGATCCTGGACTACCTCACGAACCGGCCTCAGTTTGTGAGAACCCGGGACTGTGTTTCCGACACGATCATCAGTAGCACGGGGGCCCCCCAGGGAACGGTGCTGGCTCCCTTCCTGTTCACTCTTTATACTGCGGACTTCTCACACAACACAACACATTGCCATCTACAGAAGTTCTCTGATGACTCTGCGATCGTTGGTCTCATCTCCAGCGGAGATGAAGCTGAGTACAGAGGGCTTATCCAGGACTTTGTGGACTGGTGCCATCGGAACTGCCTCCAGATCAAAGCGAGGAAAACTAAGGAGCTGGTGGTGGACTGCCGCAGGCATGGGCAGCCCCTCACAGCACCAGTAAATATACAGGGAACAGACATCGAGATGGTGACATCCTACAAGTACCTGGGTATTCATCTGAACAATAAACTAGACTGGTCACACAATACTGACGCACTCTACAACAAGGGACAGCGCAGGCTGTTCCTGCTGAGGAGACTCAGGTCTTTTGGTGTACAAGGGGCGCTGCTGAAGTCATTCTATGACACGGTGGTGGCATCAGCCATCACTTTTGGAGTGGTCTGCTGGGGCAGTGGCATTACTGCAGCCGATAGGAAGAGACTGAACAAACTGATTAAGAAAGCTAGCTCTGTCCTGGGGCAACGCCTTGATCCGATGGAGGAGATAGGAGAGAGAAGGACGGTGGCTAAACTGTCATCTCTGCTGGAGTCCGAGTTCCACCCTATGCAGGACATACTGGATGCACTGAGGAGCTCATTTAGCAGCAGACTACATCATCCCAGGTGCACAACCGAGAGGTTTCGTAGGTCCTTCCTACCAACGGCTGTCAGACTGTACAACCTAAGCAGGGCTGCTCGCAGAGATAGCAAAAAGACGTAACAAACTAATAGTTTTTTGAATGCAAAAGATGCAATAGACTTACACAATGGTCCTCTCCGGCATACAACTAGGAACATACCGGTCGCTATGGAGGGTGAGAATATGTATGGGCACATAATCATACCATGTAGGATAACTAAATAGACGGTTATGCTGTTTCATCCCACCTAGTAACAATGCTCTGCACTGTGTGTGTTTATATATTTACATATTTATTCCATCTAGCTACAATGCTCTGCACTGGGTGTGTTTATATTTATATATCTATATATTTATTCCATCTAGCTACAATGCTCAGCACTGGGTGTGTTTATATTTATATATCTATATATTTATTCCATCTAGCTACAATGCTCCGCACTGTGTTTTTATATATCTACATATTATTCCATCTAGCTACATTGCTCCGCACTGTGTGTGTTTATATACTTGCATATTTATTCCACCTAGCTGCAATGCTCCGTACTGTGGGTGTTTATATATTTACATATTTATTCCATCCAGCTACAATGCTCTGCACTGTGTGTCTGTGTGTGTGTGTGTGTGTGTGTGTATATATATTTTATAGTAATATGTACATATGTATATTAGCTGCTCTTGCTTGCTTGTTTTTTTTTTTTTGCCTTCTGATTGTTGCTCTGAGTGTTGCTATCCCTGTGCTGTTGCAATCCTGGAATTTCCCCGTTGTGGGACTAATAAAGGCTTATCTTATCTTATCTTATCTTATCATGTGTCTGTGCCACCATGAGTGAGAGGAGTGTCTGTGTGAATTGCCTCCCCTCCGTTCTGTGTTGTGAGTGAGTGAATAATAAAGCCTGTTGCATCACAATCATCTCTTCTTATTGTGTGAACCCCATGAAACATCACAATACTTTTGCTCCGGTGACGGCAGAATCTCAAAGCTAGCGCTATCTCTTGGATGTGAATGCACAAATGCATGAGATTCACATGTGCTCACCTCTTTCCATTGACTTTGTATGTACTGGGGCCACCCGTTCGCATTTCGTATGAAGGCACCATTAGTTTCTTGCCGTTTCAACCAACAAGACGCGAGTTGGGTCCCATGCTGATCTTTGAGTGACTTTTTTCATTTGTTTGTTTTTCACTCGTCTAATGGTTAAAGTTAGGAAAAGGTTGGATTTAGTCACCTCCGTTAATGGTTAGGATTAGGAAAAATGTTTTGGTTAGTTGTCACTTCTAATGGTGAAAGAGAATGAAAGTGAAAGGAAGAGAAACTGGCAAACATTAAGGTGCCGGTAGATATGTTTCTTATGGTGCTTTCACACCTAAATTCATTTACTTTGGTCCAAATCAGTTGATAAGTTTCTTTCTTTGTATCATTTTCTCCTTGGTTTGGTTCCCTTTCACACAAGCAAAAATTCAAGCTGACCAAATTCCGTCTCGTTAAATCCCGTGAAACTTACATCAGAATGTTTTCTGTTCTTATTGGTGAGATTTTTTTGGCCTGAGAGCAGGCAAGGTAAATACAGGAAGTAGAATGATTACTGTGTATTTTGGCATTTCTGGGGAGAAAATAATACAAATCGTAATGGTTTTCATCGTTATGGTGGATTTTCAAGTCCAGAAAGGCTATGGTGTCATTTTCTTCCTCTTCGTGTGTGAATTTTATATTCACAGTGCTGTCCGTGCTATTCAGATGGTCAGTGAGTTCTTGTGTGTGTCCTTTCCTTATTTTCTCCAAAATGTTGTCCACGTATCTGTTGTGTATGTAAATAGGCTGTATTACAAAGATGGTGGCCGAGTTGGTCATGGGCTAGACCGGGGTGGCTACTACCAGTTTCCGGTGGTGACACCGCCCGTGGTATAAAGGAAGTGGGCGGAAGAGGCTCTGCCTCTTTCGTCATGGAGCCACCTGGCATGCAGGCGAGTGCCCTAAGCCTTTTTATGTAAATGACTCTGATTATAATAAAGCTCCGTAAACTACAGTAACGGTGTGTTTACTTTTACCCAATTATGGACATAACATTTGGCGACGAAGTAAAAGTGGGAATGGAAAAGTGTGCTGCTGAGTTTCGTCCGTTTTTGGAGGCCCCAGGCAGGCCGCCTGTGTCGTGGCTTCTTTGGTTCATTGCTTTTACCACCTACCTCGTGGTTTTGAACCTCGGCAAGCGTGAGAGGTATCGTGCGAGGGATGTGTTAGTCCATTAGTTGGGTACTGTGGAGTATTGGAGAGCCTGGGGGGCGGGGGTGGCTGATAGCTTCGATGGTGTTGTGGAGTTGATGGCGCACCATTTACACGCTCAGGAGAGTGTCATGGTCCGGCGCATCCAGTTTCGACAGTGCCGCCAGCGTTTGGGAGAGCCAGTGACGACATTCATTGATGAGCTCCGAAGGCTGGCGAGTGGGTGTGATTTTGGACGCCTGGAAGAGGACATGGTTCGGGACCAACTAGCGGAGTATGTTTGCTGTACAGCGATCCGGTCCAGACTGTCGGACTATCCAGGAGACTTGACGTTGGCCATGGCTATCGAGCTCGCCCAGTGGTTCGAGGCGGCAGAGACCATCGTGAGAGGCCCTCCTGAAGGGGCTTTTCTGGGTGAGGATGAGTCTTGAGCTAAGGCACCGTTTTGGGACCCTTGTGATGGCGAATGCGGAGAGGAAGATTTTGCCTCTGTGCAAAAGAGTTTAACTGCCCCAGTTAAGCCAAAGTGTTATGTTCACTGCTGTAAGTCCAGGGTGTGCCCAGCGAAAGGAGAGCGTTGTGGCAAGTGCGGTGTTTTGAACCATTTTCCAGGGTGTGCGACAACTTTGTACGCAGGAACTGTAGGAGTGAACCAGGTGCTGCGCAGAAGACTCTGTCGGTGGTGCATGCGGTCTCCCCGGAGACAATAGGGAGGATCGGCTGCACCGTCACGCTAGATGGCGTTGAGGTTCCATTTTTGGCGGATACTGGAGCATTTTTTTCTGTCCTGAGCCTGACAACCATGGAGAGACTGTTTCCCCACTGGCAGATTAGGAGGCAATGTGGAGAGTATTATGGTTATGGACAGAACGGGTTGGCTATTTTGGGCTATGCGGAACGCCGGCCTGTTCCAGTCGTGGAGGGTGCTGAGGTGTGGGATTCAGACTGGTTGGACAAAGTGACAGAGGGAGAGCACACGCTGCGCCACGCGGAGCCGTCTCGGGCTGGACCCGATGTCGTCACGCAGGCTGCCCTGGGTGAGGGTGCTGGACGGCACGGCGGGACCCCCAATGAGGCTCGTGAAGATGAGGCGCCATCACCGGAAGAAAAAGGGGCTAGACCGCGGAGCGTGGTGATCGTAAAGCGCTCTCAGCGATGGCCTGCCAAGAGGAGACCGAAACGAGCCCGCAAGCTGGAGCGATCGGTAACGGAGGCCTGTCGCAGGATTGGTGATCTGGATAAAAGGAAGAGAGCTCCCTCGAAGACCAAGATTGATGCTCGAGTACGACGGGATCACAGTCCATACGAGCAGCAGGACGATCAGAGGCGGTCTGCCATGGATAACACGGACCGTGTCTACGAGTCAACCAGATTGTTGGTGGAGATTGGTGAGACCCAAAATCACTGAAAAAATGGACACAGGCTTCCCTGCGGGTCAGCGACATGGTGCGGCCCTGGGTTGAGGCCTGGATGAGAGGTGATCGTGGTTCGTGCGAGCAGCATGATGAGAGGAGACGGTTCTGGGTGGAGGCTACTCGAAGTGACAGATATCTGCGCTTTTCTGACCAGGCCCAGAGGCATCCGAATGAGTTGCGCCGAGTGGAGGAGAAGAAGTGGCGCAGCGGGAGTCCTGAGGTCAAAAGATGGAGGCAACTGGAGAAGGACCCATCTAAGGACTGAGAGTGCCGTGATGTCTTTACTTTCTGTTTGTGTGCCTTTGCCCCAGTCCTGATATGTTTATTTACTACTGATATGGTACCCCGATTTAAATAAATAAAAAAAAAAGAGAGAAAAGTGAAAAGTGAGAAGTAGGGTGTTTTGTGGCACATGGGAATTAAATTTTAGTTTAAGAGGGCCTGAATTATAAATGTGGGATTTTTATTGGCTCAAAGATAATAGTTTGATGGAATTGAATGTTATTAATGTGTTAACTGTAGATCCAAGTCTGGGGTGGTGGGGTGTGTTTCTCCCGTTTGAGGTGTTTGTTTATGCATATTTACATACCCAACGTCTAACATATTGTGATGCACCCGCTGTGGGGGTGAGTGTTGGGGGGGACGCCAGTAGTTGTTATGTGTTTTTGTAATTTTGTGTGTTTTATGTGGAGCTGTTCCGGGATTATTTTATTTTAGTTACACGGCTTTGTTTGTATGATTGGCGGCAGAATAATCCGCCCAGCCGTGTGGGGGTGCTGGTAGTCTACCTGGCCCCCCAGCCTAGTTGTGTGCATGGATAGGCTGTTTATTTGTTTCTGTAATTGTTTTGTTTTAGTGTGTGAGTTGGGAAGCAAATTGGGGAGGGCTATCTGTGCGCTTGGCATTTTTTTGAAGGGTGGCGAAATGTTGTGTATGTAAATAGGCTGTATTACAAAGATGGCGGCCCGGTTGGCCATGGGCTAGATCGGGGGGGCTACTACTGGTTTCCGGTAGTGACGCCACCCGTGGTATAAAGGAAGTGGGCGTGGAGCCACCTGGCATGCAGGTGAGTGCCATAAGCCTTTTTATGTAAATGACTCTGATTATAATAAAGCTCCGTAAACTACAGTAACGGTGTGTTTACTTTTACCCAATTATGGACATAACAGTGTCTCTTCCATAGGGTGGGTTTACATTGTGTGGGTGCTATGCTAATGGCTTTGTTTTCCAGATCCTCCATAAAAAAAACTGCTCATGATGACTGATAGTGGGTCACCCATTGCAAATCCTTCTTTTTGTCAGTAAATTTTTTCTCTGTATTGAAAACAGGTGGATTTTGCAACAAATTGTAATAGTTCAGATATGTTGTCAACTGTGAGATTGGTGCGTCTTCTTAGGGTTCTGTCATTTCTGAGGCGTTCTTGCACTATGTGTAGTGTGACATCAGCAGGGGTCTTTGTGAATAATGAAATGACATCATGTGAAATGAGGATCTCATCTGATTCCATTTTCATATTTTTGGGTTCTTGTGTCAGCTCTTTTGAGTTTTTGCGGTGGTATTCCGATAGTCCAAGGAGGGGTTTGATGATTTCAACCAGGGCTTTTGATAAGTTGTATGTGACTGATCAGATACTGTCTATTTTTGGCCACAGTGGGATATCTTTCTGATGTATTTTTGGGGTTCCCTATAGATCCGGGGGGGGTGATGCTGGCTGTGGGTATCAGGTGATCGTACGTGTCCTTTGTGATTTTTTTTTTTGCTTTCTAACTGGGGTTTAAGAAGGGCTTTTAGCATTTTTTTCTTTTCTTCTGTGGGGTTTGTTTTAATGATTTCATATGTGCTGTTATCTGGCAACATGGTTTCCACCTGTTTTTCATATATTTCTGTGTCCATTACTACCGTCATTCTGCCTTTATATGATGGGAGGATTGTGATTGTTTTATCTTTCTTCAGTGAGTTTAATGCTTTTTCTTCTTCTTTTGTAACGCTGCTTTGTGGTAATTTGGCCGTTTTGAGGATTCCTGCGACTGCGTTCCGGAGTGGTGCCTTTTCCCCTTGGTCCTGGATTTTTTCACATCAGAATCAGAATCAGAATCAGCTTTATTGGCCAAGTATGCACAACACATAGAAGGAATTTGACTTTGGCTAAAAACTTGCTCTCATTGTTCAGGTGGAGGATTTAAATAAGGATTCAATGACAACAGAGTATGTACAGTAAATTACAGTCTGTCCACGTTTCTATAAAAGGATGCAAATATATACAGGAATATATGCAGTTATTTACTCAGACTAACCACACTTTGCAGAAATATATGAAAAAATATACAGTCACACAGTATTTCAATGTGAACTCAGATTCAGTGATATAATGTGAATGAAGTAAAAAGCAGTGTGAGAGTTATGTGCAATGTAATAATGGATGAAAAGTCATGAGTACAGCAACAGGTAGGACTAGGTGAATGTTAGGAGTTCATCAGAGTGATGGCTTGAGGAAAGAAACTGTTCCTGTGACGGGTGGTTTTGACCTTCAGTGATCTGTAGCGACGACCAGAAGATAGAAGTTCAAACAGTTTGTGGCCGGGGTGTGATGGGTCAGCACAGATGTTTCCCGCCCGTTTCCTGGTTATGGACCGATATAAGTTCTCAATGGAGGGTAGGTCAGTACCAATGATCCTCTCCGCAGACTTAATGATCCGCTGCAGTCTGGTCTTGTCCTGTTTAGTGGCAGATCCAAACCAGACAGTGATGGAAAAGCAGAGGACAGATTGGATGATGGCAGTGTAGAAGACAACCAGCAGCTCCTGAGGCAAATCAAACTTCTTGAGCTGACGCAGAAAAAACAACCTCTGCTGGGCCTTTTTCCGGACAGTGTCTATATGGGAGGACCACTTCAGGTTCCGGGAGATTGTGGTACCCAGAAACTTGAAGGAGTCCACAGTGGACACTGTGCTGTTGAGGATGGTGAGTGGGGGGAATGAAGGGGGGTGTCGCCTGAAATCCACAGTCATCTCCACCGTTTTGGCTGGGTTAAGTTCAAGATGGTTCTGGCTGCACCAGAGGATCAGCTGCTCCACCTCCCGCCTGTATGCAGACTCATCATCATCCCGGATCAAACCGATGACTGTGGTGTCGTCCGCAAACTTCAGGAGCTTCACCGAAGGGTCCTCTGAGGTGCAGTCATTGGAGTAGAGGGAGAAGAGCAGTGGGGAAAGGACACATCCTTGGGGGGCGCCAGTACTAATTTTTCGGGAGCTGGATGTAAATCTCCCTAGCTTCACCTGTTGCCACCTGTCAGTCAGAAAGCTGTAGATCCACTGGCAGGTGGAGGGGGGCACCATGAGCTGGAGGAGTTTCTGATGAAGAATGCCTGGGATGATGGTGTTGAACGCTGAGCTGAAGTCGACAAACAGGATCCTGGCGTACGTCCCTGGGGAGTCGAGGTGTTGCAGGATGTAATGTAGTCCCATATTCACTGCATCATCCACTGACCTGTTTGACCGGTAGGCAAACTGCAGTGGGTCCATCAGGGGGCCTGTGATGACCTTCAGGTGGTTCAGCACCAATCTCTCCAAGGATTTCATGACCACAGAGGTCAGGGCAACAGGTCTGTAGTCGTTTAATCCTGTAACAGAGGGTTTCTTGGGAACTGGAATGATGATGGAGCGTTTGAAGCAGGAAGGCACTTCACGCAGCTCCAGTGATCTGTTAAAGATCCGGGTGAAGATGGGGGCCAACTCGTTGGAGCAGACTCTCAGGCAGGACGGAGACACACCATCAGGTCCTGCAGCCTTCTTGATCTTTTGTCTCTGAAAGACCCGGCGCACCTCCTCTTCACAGATCGTTAGTGCTGGTGGGAGGTCAGAGTGGAGGAGGGATGGAGTTCCTGGGGCTGCAGATAATCCTTTTGTGTGGGTGGGAGGTGAGAACTGTAGGTTCTTTTCAAACCTGCAGTAAAAGCTGTTTAGGTCGTTAGCCAGCTGGAGGTTTTCCACAGGGTGGGGGGATGGTCTCCTGTAGTTGGTGATATTCTGCAGGCCTCTCCAGACAGAAGCAGAGTTGTTGGCTGAGAAGTTTTTTTGTAACTTCACACTGTAGCTCCTCTTAGCAAGCCTGATCTCCTTCGTCAGCATGTTTCTGGCCTGCTTGTACAGAGTCCAGTCACCAGTCCTGTAGGCCTCCTCCTTGGTCTGACGTAGCTGCTTCAGTTTAGGAATGAACCAGGGTTTATTGTTGTTGTATGTGCAGAAGGTCTTGGTCTGCACACACATGTCCTCGAAGAAACAGGTGTATGACGTCACAGTGTTAGTGAGTTAATTTAAGTTAATGGCTGCAGCTTCAAAAACACTCCAATCTGTGCAGTCAAAGCAGGCTTGTAACTTCAGCTTTGATTCCTCAGTCCATTTCTTCACAGTCCTTACAACAGACTTGGAAGTTTTTAGTTTCTGACTGTATGTTGGAATAAGATGGAGCAGACAGTGGTCAGAAAAACCCAGAGCTGCACGGGGGACGGCATGATAGGCATTTCTTAAAACTGTGTAACAGTGGTCGAGTGTATTTGTGTCCCTGGTGGGACATTTAATATGCTGTCTGTATTTAGGAAGCTCATTTGTGAGATTAGCTCTATTGAAATCACCCAGAATGATAAGCAGAGAGTCTGGATGTTTTTCCTCCACGTCTGCTATCTGGTCAGCGAGGTGCTGCAGGGCCTCTGTTGTAGAAGCAGCAGGCGGGATATAAATTCCGACCAGAATAAATGAGGAGAACTCTCGCGGTGAATAAAAGGGTTTACAGTTTATGAACAGTGACTCTAGGTTAGGGCTACAAAACTTCTTTAACACTGTGACATCAGTACACCAACCTTCGTTTATGTAGAAGCAGATTCCACCACCTTTAGTCTTTCCAGAGAATTCTCGGCTGCGATCAGCGCGAAACAGCTGGAATCCGTCCAGGCGGACCGCGCTGTCCGGGATGTGTTCCCTCAGCCATGACTCCGTGAAACAAAGGGCGCCAGATCTGCTAAAATCCCGGTTTTTGTGAGTCAGGAGCAGCAGTTCATCCATTTTGTTCGCCAAACTGCGGATATTTGCCAGATGGATCGATGGGAGCGGCGTGCGAAATCCTCGTTTCTTCAGCCTGACTAGCGCACCGGCACGTTTACCACGCCGCCTTCGTTTCCGGCCAGTGCCAATAGCCGCTGCTCCCACAGCTATGATTGACTGAAAAAACTTCAGATCAGCAGCAGCAGCTGGCGGAGAAGTTGCATTGGGAGGTAGTCTGAGAGAAAGTAGTTCCTCCCTTGAATAGGTGATTCGGACAGAAGAGCAGAAGTCCAAAAAAACACACAAAATTATCAAAAACATCAGAGAGCAGAAGCCAGTGGCTGCCATCCGCGGCGCCATCTTGGATTTTTATATGAGTTTACATAGTGTAAGCTCATTTGTCATGAAATAAAAATTTGTGTATTTTTTTTGGTAAAAGCAAAAACTCGCCTGATTCTGTTAGAATATGATATAAACATAAGAAAAAAATAGGGTGCCATTTTTTTTTCGAGCTCTAATGCCCTGAAATCCAAGATGGCTGCCATGATACAAAAACGGCATAAATTAGACATTACGATTGATATAAATCTGGTTCCAATATTTTTTTCAGCATCTATTACTTATAAAACTAACTTTAAATAGAGATTTCCACATGGATAACAACTTCCCTGTGATTACTAATCTTTTTATTTTGTGTTTCAGACAGACTGCCATCTTGAATTAAACACGGCGGCCCCATAATTGATGTTTGAATGCAGTCGCTGGACGCAGTTTTTCCGCATTAGCTTAAGGTTTGAACATTTGGTGTATATGTGTATACAAAGATGTATTTTCTTTGTATTTGCAGGAAACAATTACCCACAGCAACCATAACGTAGCTTAGAGTCCATATATTAACCAACATGGCAGAGTCTTCATCTAACAAGAAGTCAAAAACTGTGGACTTTGAACTTTGCTTCATTTGTCAGCTGAGGAGCAAACAAACAGATTATACAAACTATGTGCTTCACCCTTCTTTGCTTTCAGTAGAGAAACTAATTGCATCAACTGATGTTCGATGTTCATACGGGGAAACAGAGTTCTCTGCATTAAAGGATCGCATAAGTGGTTCGTCTGCCGATGAACTGCTACAGAAAAGTGTTTCCTACCACAAGACATGTTACAAGGATCTCACAAACAAAACACACGTTGAACGAGCAAAAAGGAGATATGAGAAGGGACAAGCAACAGGCAGTGTCAGTGACGTAAAACAGAAGAAAAAAGGACGACCATCAAAATCCACTTCTACCTGTAACAAAGCCATCAACAAAGCCACAAAACAAAGCCACACCACAACACAGCACCCACATTGTGGGTGCTGTGTTGATTGTGGAGTCCCACAGGGTTTAGTTTTGGGGCCATTGTTATTCAATATGTATATAAATGATATATGTAAAGTTTTGGAAAAAATTGATTTAATTTTGTTTGCAAATGACACTAATTTATTATGCAGTGGAAGCAATTTGGAACAACTTTTGGATACACTCGGAAAGGAATTAGGAAAGCTTAAACTGTGGTTTGATTCAAACAAATTAATGCTCAATTTAAGTAAGACAAAATTTATAATTTTACCAACCATCACAACAACTTAGTATCTAAACTCAGTGTAAATGGTGTGGAGATTGAAAGGGTATCCTAAATTAAATTTCTTGGAGTAATAATTGATAATAAACTGTGTTGGAAGTCACATATTAATTATATTAAAGGTAAAATATCCAAATCAACTGCAATACTACACAGAGTGAAATATTTGCTGAATCAACCCACACTATATACTTTGTATCATTCATTAATACTTCCATACATGACATATTGTACTGAAGTATGGGGAAATACATATAAAACAAACATATATCCAATCTTTATGCTTCAGAAGAGAGCTATTAGAATAATAAACAAAGCTGCTTACAAGGAACCAACAAACCCACTTTTTCTTAAATTAAAAGCTCTCAAGTTGAAAGATCTGGTTGACTTTAAAACTGCAGTAATAATGTTTAAAGTGAAGAATCTATCACGGCCCGCAAATATCCAAAAGTTGTTCCAAATAAGGGAGAAACAATATCATTTCAGAGGAACATGTATATTTCAAAAACCTTCAGTGAGAACTACCACCAAGCAAGACTGTGTCTCAATGCAAGGAGTCAGATTGTGGAATGCTTTTGGACCTGAATTAAAATCATGTACAATGCTTGGACAATTTAAACAAAAACTAAAGGTAGAAATACTCCAAACATATAAACAAGATGACATGTAAAATCACATAAGAATTATCATATTCAGTCTGTGTTGTGTTGTTGCTTAGTTTTTCTTTGTCACGTTTTGTCTTAGCTTTGTTCTGAATTGTAATCGCTCTTGTTTTGTTTTTCTTTTGAATTCCTGGATGGAATATGGGTGGGCAATATAAGCTGTGGCTTCAGCCATCACCCATTTCAGATAACTTATGTTGAACTGTATAATCAGAGGAGTTATTGTTTAATTTGACCTAATAGATAGATCATGCAAAGGGTAACAACAGTTCCCTATGGAGGCATTTAAATAACTTAACTAATAAAAAAAAAACGATCAGAAGGGGGTAAAGGAACTTAGAATCAATGGCAAGACCGTCAGTGACAAGGCTACTCTGGCAAATGAATTTAATTCATACTTTGTGGGCTCTGTGGAAGACTTAACAAAAATTTTTGTGCTGCCAAATGTGCTCAACAACACAAATTCCATACTTCCAACAGATTCTTTCCACATCGATGAGGTAAATGAGAAGTTAATTGCTGGTATTGTTAAAACACTGTCAAACTCAAAAACTAATGATATCTACAATATGAGCACCTCCTTTCTCAAAATGCACAGCAAAATATTAATCAAACCACTGACTCATCTCATTAATCTCTCCATTAGGTCTAGTACATTTCCATCTGGCTGGAAAAAAGCTGTCGTCATACCAGTTCATAAATCAGGCAGTAAAGACGATATATGCAATTACCGCCCAATCTCTATTTTACCAGTCCTGTCTAAGGTTCTTGAAAAAGTTGTAGCTGCACAGCTGATAGACTATTTACAAGACAGTCAACTTCTTCATCCACATCAATTTGGTTTTAGACCAGGATACTCAACAGAAACAGCAAATTGTTGCCTTATTGAAAACGTCAAACAGTCCTTGGACAGGGGGTAATGTGGTAGGAGCTGTTTTTTCTAGATCTCAAAAAGGCTTTCGATACTGTAAACCACAGTTTGCTTTTATCCAAAATGGTATCTTTTAACTTCTCTCCAAATACATTAGAATGGTTTGCATCTTATCTCCAGAAGAGAGAACAGTGTGTAAAAGTTCACCAGGATAAATCCTCATTTTTAAACAACCGCATGGGTATCCCACAAGGGTCCATTCTTGGTCCTTTACTTTTCAGCATTTTTATGACTTGCCGTTACACTGCTCAGCTGCAACTTGCCAACTTTATGCAGATGATGCAGTTATTTACACAGCTGCCAAGACTCCAGCACAGGCTGCAGATGTACTGTCTACAAGCATGGTTGATGTCCAAGAGTGGCTCCTCAAGAACCATCTATTGCTGAACCTTCAGAAAACAGTCTCAATGTGCTTTTCAATCAAAAAATGTAACCTGCAACGTTTTAAAGTTAATATACATGATCATGACATCAGTTTAGCTACAGAATTCAAATACCTTGGCATTGTACTAGATCCTCAACTCAAATTTAATCTTCATATAAAGAAAATTTCAAAAACAGTAAAAAAAAATCTGAACTGCTTTAAATTAATTAGATATTACATACCTTACGAAGCAGCTGCACTGTATATGCATTCTATGGTTTTTTCTCATATATCATACTGTTTGACAGTCTGGGCTCAAGCAGCCCCTTCCACAATAAGACATATAGGTTCATTATATAATCAAACCCTAAAAATCTTGGACAAAAAGCCCATTAGGTGGCATCACTGTAATGTTTTAAAAAAATACAACCTATTGAGTTTTGAGAGCTTCATTGACCTCTGTTTTCTGAAGTTAACGTTCAAATGTTTCCATAAATCAGCACCCGAGCCACTTGCTGGTTTTGTCCAAAGACAGGACAGCAGCAGAGCCACCAGGAGTTCTGTTAACAATAACTGTAAAATATTCCACCGCAGAACCACATTTGGACAAACAGCTTTCTCTATAAAGGGCAGTCACATCTGGAACACAATGCCAAATGTAATTAAAATAATAACGGACTTTAAAACATTCACTAAAAAGGTTAAAAACTGGTTGAAAAATAAACAAGAATGTACTCATGTATGAATTAATTGTCTGCAAAGTGAGAGTGAATGAAGGGAAGGAATGAATGTGTTTGTTTATAGTGAGTGACGAAGGGAGGGAGGCCTGAAATAGGCAAACGTGAGTTATGTTATATGTGTTAAATGTGAGTCAGGCTGTTATATTTGTGTATTTATAATATTTATAATTGTGTATTTATAATCTTTCTGCATTGATGTATGTGGTTATTGTGTATTTTTTTTTTCTTCATCTTTACTTGATTCTCTTTTCTAAAGCCCATCCAGGGACAAGAGTTGCAAATTAGCTAATAGCTATACACTCTATGTGCAACACATCAGACTGATTGTCTTTGATTAATTGTCTATGTTTATTGCACTGTCCCTGTCAAATAAACTAATCTACTACTACTAATAAGATTTTTTTCCCCCCTGTGTTATATTATTCTGTTCCTTTCTTTTAATTTTTACTTTTAATCTATCCGAAATAAAGATTCATTCATTCATCTAAACTCACCCTATGGAAGAGATACATGGACAACATTTTTGAGAAAATAAGGAAAGGACACACACAAGAACTCACTGCCCATCTGAATAGCATGGACAGCACTGGGAATATAAAATTCACAACACGAAGAGGAAGAAAATGGCACCATAACCTTTCTGGACATGAAAATCCACCATAACAATGGCGGGAGTATAAAAATCACAGTCTACAGGAAACCAACCCACACGGATCAATACATACTGTGGATATCAGAACACCCCACAGCACACAAACTATCAGTTGTCAGGATGTTATATGAACGGGCCACCATCATCACAGACCAAGAAGACAGACAGGAAGAGGGAAACCACATAAAACATGCACTCATACACTGTCAATATCTAGTATGGACCATAAACAAAGGGAAACAGAAAGTCAAAAACAAAGAAAACAAACAGGAAACAAGACACAGAACAAAAGCCGAAATCAAAAACAAGGACACCATAACTATACCATACATCTGAGGGATAACAGAACCAATTCAAAGGATCATGAAAAAATACAAAATAAACACAGCAGTAAAACCATACAAAAAATTAAGACAGTTATTAGTACACCCCAAGGACAAAATAGAACAGGACAAAAAGTGCAATGTAATATATGAAATATCATGTAGATCAGGGGTGCTCATTACGTTGATCGCGATCTACTGGTCGATCGCGGAGGTAGTACTGGTTGATCGCAGCGTGACATTAAAAAAAATATTTGTCAGCCTATCAAACATCCCGTCACTTGATTGACATACAGGGCAACCATTCAGATGACAACTGAATTTTGACCTTTAGGTCACCGCTCATGCGTAAACAACGGCGCTAAGCGCAGCAAAACTTACAAGCTAGTCAGCGAATTACCTCAGATTAACTGATCTGACAAACTTGTTGAATGACCTTAATCTCGAGCTGCAAGGAAAAGACAAAACAGTGACCAATATGATTAGCTCAGTTAATGCTTTCAAACGAAAGATGCAACATTTAACCTCAAAGCTGCAGCGCCATGATTTGGCAACTTTCCAGAACCTGTCGTCAGAGCTGTCCGGACTATGCATCCCTGGCTGATTCAATTCAGTGCAAGTCATCAAAGTAAACTCAGGTAATTACAAAAAATGTTAATAGTTATTTATTATGCGTGTTGTGCAATATTGGCTTATTCAGTTATGCAAGGTACATCAACATACATTGTACATACAAAGAATCCTTAATACATTTGAAAATAATTATATGTTTTGCATTTTTGTAGTGGGTAGATCATTTTGACTTGGTTGTTTTATAAGTAGCTCGCATGCTGAAAAAGTGTGAGCACCCCTGATGTAGATCATGCAACAAAATCTACATTGGAGAAACCGGAAGATCATTCACCACAAGGAAAAAAGAACACGAGAAGGAATGTGAGAAGGAAACACAAGGACAACTCACAAGATCACAAAAAGAAAAGGCAAAACAAGAAACATTAAAATCAGGAATATCAGATCTGTCACAAACCCCCGTGTGCCATTACATGGTACACGAGGTGTCATGTGGTGATCCTCGCAGATCACCAAGAGACGCCACAGAGTTCACCAGGGAGTTTGGCAAGATGTTAATTTATTTCCTGACGTGACAAGACATAACTGTGAACCCATAAGGGCGAACAAACACACGACAGAGGCTTGGGCTCGTAGGGCTAACCCAGCCGCTACGAGCTAACTGTGACATAACAAGATAACAGACCTGACATGAAGGTCTGCGGCACTCACAGGAATGACGAGGCACAGACCCAGGGCTTGGCAGGATGAAGCCACTCAGACGTAACGTAGACCAGAATAGACTGATAATCCTGCGTCCTACCGTTGCCAGTGCCAGGCTTAAAAGCGCGAAGCACTAACGACGGTAATGACAAACAGCTGACCGGCCGTTGACAGGCGGAAGCCCCACCGAGCACTTTCACAATAAGAGCCCGGTGAGGCCAGAATACAGCCCGCAGCTGTCAAGGCCGGCAGCGAGACATAACTTTAGCCCGAGCGCGATCAGAACCGGCGCTCGGGTCATAACACGAGGGAGAGAATGAAAAACCCAATCGCGGGAGTAGAAAGTGCAATTTTATTAAATACAGCAACAATGAAACAAATCCAGTAACCACAAAATACAGGAAGATGCAATTGGTGAAGTAAAGGCCACCAGACATACAGGCCAACCACCGGATGCTCTACAGCCCGGTCAAAAAAGGGAGCCTAGTGCTGCAGGACCATTAAGCACAAAAGGAAAGGCAAACATGACACTTACGAGGCTGGAGCAAATCCGGGGCAAACTGTGCAGTCTGGAGGATGAGGAGGGTAGCAGGGTCAGCCGATCACACCAAGAGATTAACTGAACTTTAAGGGCTGTCTGAATAATTAGCAGGAGATGAAAACTCACACGTGGAGAGCTAGCTACCGCGTATGAAGGTGAATGCCCCGACAATCTCTCTCCACAACAGCAGTGAACAAATACTTCTGACCTAACGAGGACAGAGATTGCCGGTGTGAAAAAGCATGGATCTAGGACCGATGGGCTCGTAGGGGCACATAGAAAGGAGTCAGTGAGACCCGGCAGGAGAGCACTATATGCCGCTGGGGCGGAGCACTCAGGGGACTGCATACCCTGAGTCTCCTCGCCAGGAGGCAGGCAAAATTTATCATTGATCGTGAAAATTAAATGAGAAGAAACTTGCCTGTTCTCCTGGCACTGGAGGTTCCCAGCGGTCTCCGAGGCATCCTCTCTCCTCTCCTGGCATTCCTCATCTGGTTGCGGTTCCTCCTTCGTCAGGGAAAGTTCCTTTAGCCTGTTGGCCATCTCTGGGAGGAGCCACGGCTTCACCTCCAAGATGAGGTCGGTCTCGGCCAGAAGAGCCCGTCTGCGTTCCTCCATTTCCTTCTGTGACGGAGTGGAGCATGGCTCGGAGGGGAGGCGGGAGCTGCAGTAAGCGGAGCTGGACACTTCTTGTGGCAGGGATTCCTCCCTCTCCTCCTCCTGGGCGACTTGGGAATGAGGTAGTCCGGAGTGCGGAGCACCGTGCCGGGCAGCGGGTCACCCACCCAGAGAGGCCCTGCATCTTCAGGAAAGATGAACGAAGTGGCTGCGAGGAGCTCAAGCACTGTGAGATCCTCATCCAATTCCATGCATGGCATGGCAAAGATGTCCTGGAGGATCTCCATCGCCTCCGGATGATCCCAGAGGCTGTCTTGCTCTATCACCCTCCTCGCGGTGTCCCGAGCCTGATGAACGGCCAGGGAGGAACAGGGCTTCTGCGTCCATGAAAAAATCTCCTCCAAGAAGCACAATGAGCGCAGCTCCCGCTCCAACTCCCTCTCTGTCCGAACCACCTTGTTTTAAAGTCGGGGAGGAAGGAAAAAGGTGTGGAAAGGGAAAAAGAAAAAAAACCCCCACACTTCTACTCCGCTGTTTTTTTCTGTTGGGTTGGGGCATTCTGTCACAAACTCTCGTGCGCCATTACACGGCGCACAAGGGAGAGAATGAGAAACCCAATAGAGGGAGTAGAAAGTCCCATTTTGTTAAATACAACAACAACGAAACAAGTCCAGTAACCACAAAATACAGGAAGATGCAATTGGTGAAGTAAAGGCCACCAGACATACAGGGTGCCCACCGGATGCTCTACAGCCCGCTCAAAAAAGGGAGCCAAGTGCTGCAGGACCGCTAAGCACAAAAGGAATGGCGAACATGATGCTTACATTGCTGGAGCAAATCCGGGGCGAACCGTGCAGTCTGGAGGACGAGGAGGGTAGCAGGGTCAGCTGATCACACCAAGAGATTAACCGAACTTTAAGGGCTGGATGAATAATTAGCAAGAGATGAAAACTCACACTTGGAGAGCTAGCTACCACGTATGAAGGTGAATGCCCCGACAATCTCTCCACAACAGTAGCGAACAAATACTCCTGAAACTAATGAGGAAAGAGATTGCCGGTGTGAAAAAGCGTGGGCTGAACTTGATTAGACCTGGTGTGTGAGTGAGCGTGCATGAGTGTATGAATGGAGCGTGTGCATGTGTGTGTGTGTGTGTGAATGTGAATATGTGTGTGAACACCCATGACAGCACAGATGATGGCACTAGACAGGAGAAGGGGGCGTGCCCAAGCTATCAGGGAGCGGAGGCCCAGTAGCTTCCCTGAAGTGCCACGTGGAAACTAGAGCAAAACATAACAATAAGTCAGAACTGGGCTTGGAAGCCAAACTCAGGTTCATGACAAGATCACTGCAAAAGAAATAATCACATCATGGACTGGGACAATGCAAAAATTATTGGATTGGAGAGCAACAGACACAAACGCTGGATCAAGGAGGCCATAGAAATCAGGAAGCAGGGAAAAGATAGCATGAACCGGGATGAAGGGGCCTTTATGCTTTCCCACACCTGGGACCACATTCTCCAGAGACCATCGGACGGTGGAAAGCGGGGCCGGCTCGGTGGATCTGACAGGTCTGCTGGGCTGGCCCCACCTACGAAAGTCAGCTGATAAAATGACACCTCGCAGCAATCAGCTGACACTAATGACGAAAGCTGCAGTGAACAGTCGAAACATGTAAAGAAGGTAAAAACATCTTTTTTCTATTTTTGTCTTTAATAAGAACAAAAGGTAAAAAAAAAGGCTTTTGTTAGATCTATGAAAACTGTAAGCAGAGGCCTGTTTTGCTCCACGCACTTTTCCTGCAGTTGATGGAGGCAGAACACCATGTCAATAGTAGAGCATGTGGGACAAAACTCACACTGACTCTCAAGCAATATTCTGTTTGCAATCACTTGCAGGGGAGCTAACACAATACGGGCAAGCATTTTCCCAACTGTGCCAAGAAGAAAGATACCATGATAGTTATTGCAGTCTTGGTGACCTCCTTTATTTTTGTACAGGGTTATGATGGTAGCATCCTTCAGATCTTGTGGGATGCAGTGATTTTCCCAGCAGGAATTCATGAATTTCAGTAATGATGGTGACAGCACATCTTCTGCACATTTGAGAAGCTCGGGGGCAATGCTGTCAACCCCTGGAGATTTATTATTGTGAAGTGCTTTAATGGCCATGGATACCTCAAGCGATGTAATTGGGGCATCAAGCTCTTCCAGTACGGGTAGTGTAGGCACAGCTTCACAGATAGCAGTTTCATTGGCAACAACTTCTAAGGCGTAAAGGGAGCTGAAGTGCTCGACCCAGTGGTTAAGTTGGGCATTGATGTCAGTAAGGACGGTGTTGTCTGTGGCACGCAGAGGTGCAGTTTTTTTCACTGGTGGACCCAGGGTTTCTTTGACACCTTCATACATTGCACGGATGTTACTGGTGTCTGCACTAGTCTGTATTCGTGTTGACAGGTTGAGCCAGTATGACTCGAATGTGTTTCTGTGCGTTGTGTTTGGCAACTTGGAGAGCATTGGATGTTGTGTTGCACTTGTTGGAAAGAAAGTTTGACCATGCAGAGCGTTTTATGTTGAGGAGTGGGACAATGATTTCCACGTTTTCATTGAACCAGTCAGGTTGTTGGGACTTGCGTGAGCCGAAGGCCTCAAAAGCTGAGGTGGTGATACTGTCACGAAGGTTCTATTAACTGTTAATTACTAACCGTAATTTATTGTCAAGTCTGCAGACTTGAGAATTGCACTACTGTGTTGGATACCTTTATTTCCACAGTGAGGCGCTGTTTGAAAAGAATTATACATCTGTGACCTGGAAGTCCCACCCTTTTGAAAAAACTTTATTGTGTTTACAAAGTCTCCCTTGTATAAACATTCTTAAGCTATTTCACATCTGTTTAAAAAATAGGCAGTGCTAGAGTTTATTTTTTTTTAATTTTGTATACTTTATTGATCTCCAGAGGGGAAATTGAGGGCATCCACCTGGATGGATGAAGCAGCCACGGTACTGCGCTATCCCTTAACCATTCACACACACATTCACACCTAGGGCCACTTTAGAATCTCCAATTAACCTAATGGATTTGTTGTATCAATTAAGAAACCACAATACTTTTGTGGTGATGGATTCTTTATTTCATCTGAAAATGCCAAGAAAAGTGAACGAAGTGTGCTGAAGCCAAATCGCTGGGATACTAACGAGCCACCAGCATTGATCTTGGCCCTTCTGTGGTACCGATTCAACAGGTGACCGGTATGTATTTAGATGCTTAGCAACAGTTACTGGGTACATTTAAGAAGGGACTATTTTTCCTCAGCTGTGCAAAATAACTGGTTAAACAAGCAAATCATAATATGTTGTCCAGTATTGCTGTGATTTAAACCCTTGAACTCTGTGAATTCCGCGGGCGGTCACGTCTCTGCGTCTTAGTGCGTCTCAGTGCGCACTGAAAAAAAAAGCTGTATTTCCGGTCTTCCAGTACAGACACAGCCTTGTTACAACCTCAGAAAAAAGCTGTGTAATATATTCATTTTTTGTGGTATTTTTACAAAATTTTGACCTGAGCTTGAAAGCACTTGGTTCTACATTTCTGTTGTGTTTTCCAGCCAATATCTGACAGCTGTATGTTATTTGCAAGCATTTGTATCTAAAAACACCCAGGCGAACTTTCTTGTTACTCAGTGGCAGGAGCACTTCAGAATCAGAATCAGAATCAGAATAAAGTTTATTGCCAAGCACATTTACAAGTAAGTAAACAAGTAAACATACGAGGAATTTGACTTGACATTGGGTGCGCCTGATAGGCGCTTCCCAATGACTTGGCGAGCCATGGAGGCGCCTGTCAACAGGAGGGGAATAGAGGGCAAGGGGAGGGGAAGACACAATAGGAGAGAGAAAAAAGCATTGTTGATCAAAATAAAGCTCATTTTTATGACCAATATTGTGATTACAAGAAAAAAACTCTCAAATGCACAATTAGCAGACAATAGAATTCACACAATGACAAAGCAGTTGAGAGAGTCAGTGTATGTTTTTTATATATATCAGTGTATGTATCAGTCCTGTAATGAATGTTGTATGCAGTGTAATGTAGGTGTGTCAATCGCCAGTGAACAGCAGAGGGCGCCTCCCGGCAGTGGACGGATGTCAGTCATGTGATCTATGGCAAGTCCAGAGTCTCTCTCTCTTGCTTGCAGGTGGCAATTGAAGACACATGGTGTCCTTGGGAGTCCAGTCTGCTGAAACAACAGCGATTGTGTCGATTGTTTGGGTTAGCAGAGCCAATCCTTCCGCTTATCTCCATCGAGGAGGAATGTAAATATGAACAGGGCGCCAAAGACAAGGTCAAATCTGCACAGTGCACTCAGAGAAAAGAATTTCCCTCACCCGTGCAATTCTGTGCTTCAAAATTTCGATGTACAGGCTTAAACTTTAACATTTCTCTGGAGAGCACAGGCAACTTCAAGATGTATTCCACCATCTGAATCACCATTCAGTTCACCACGCCGCCTCGTGCACTCCCCAACTGGTCGAATTGGTGAAGAAGCTTGCCTGGATCTGCATTTTGAACAGCTCTCCACCTTCCTCAGTTTCTGAAACACCAGGAAAACTCCAGAGCCAAAAATAGAATCCTGTGTCATAGCCAATAGATGTCTTCTGCATCTCCAGTCAAATCATTCACCCAGCAGGTCCAATTCTTGGGCTCCCCCTTGGCCCGGTTCTTGTAGAAAGTGGTGACAATAGCACATTTAAGCCGCTTCCAAATCCATAATTTCCGTTTAGATTAAGATTCAGCAGAAGAAGAGCAACTAAACACAGACACGAACGCAACATTGCAAGCTGGGAATAGATCAGGAAGGCAGGAGGAAAGAGGAGGAGGAAATGCGACTGCTCTCTCTGAGGGCTGAAGAAGAAGCCCTCACTTCTTTTGCCATAATCACTTAGAGAGATTATGACTGTTTTGCCAAAAAATTCAGTGTTTTCTTTTAAATGAGACTAACCCCATGAAGATGCTGCAAAGGGTTGAAGAACAGCTTTTGATTTACTTTGGGCATGTTATTTTCAGGCGTTTTTAGGGAAGTTGAACAGAGTTCAACAGGTTAATAAACTGTGCTTGCGGAACTGTTGTATAAAAGCAATATTACACTCGAGGTTGTATGATAAATGTATCACACACCTGCAGTTACTAGTTTTAGGCATGTCCAAACAAAAGTTTGGGAATGTCTAAAATCTGTACATTGTGGGCCTCAGGTTATTTCACACCTTAGACAGAGACAATGAATGCACATGGGAGGACAATGCCTAAGTGGGTGAGAGGGGGTTGAATGAAGTGTAGTGTAGATGTCATGCTGTGATGAGGAAGTGCCTTGAACCTTGTGAAGTGTGACTTGATATAGAGAGAGGAATGCTTGATGTGACCAGTCAGTCTGTTCCTTGCTTGTGAGATGTGAGTGTGTAATAAATCGTCTGAAATGAATATGCCTCTTCATTTACACACTCCACACTGGTGACCCAAGACGTATTATGGAACATGAGGCAAGAACCCCGGAGTCAGCCCGGTCGGGAATCCCCAGAGACGCAGAAGCCAATCCGCAGACAGCCAGGACTGGAACCCCCAGCAATGCGTGTGCAGTTCCAGTCAAGCTACCAGATTTCTGGCAGCACAACCCACGCTCTTGGTTCCACCACACCGAGGCCCAGTTCGCCCTCCGGGGGGTAACAGCAGACGACACCAAGTTCTACCATGTGGTAGCAGCGCTGGACTCCCGCACAGCCCAGCAGGTAGCAAGCCTGCTCGATCAGCCACCAGCCAGCAGCAAATATGAGGCGCTCATGGCTGCGCTCATCCGGCGATACACGCTCTCGGAATGTGAGAGAGCGGAGAGACTCCTGGCGCGGACCGAGTTAGGAGATGGGTCGGCCGTAGACCTGATGGAGAAGATGCTGGCATTGATGGGCACGGGTGATGGGCACCTTCTGTTTACCCACCTTTTCCTCTGGAACCTGCCAACAGAAGCAAGAGCGGTTCTGGCCAATTCGCCATTGCTGGCCGCGCGAGACTACCGTGCGCTAGCCCAGGAGGCAGACCGGATCATCCTCACCACCAGGGCGATCACAGTCAACGCGGCGGCAGCAGAGCCCAGCAAGACGACCAGGGGAGGCGAGGAGCTGCCGACAGTGGCGGCAACGGAGGCCAAGGAGCGCCAAAAAGACACGCTCTGCTTCTACCACCGCCGCTTCGGAGGGAACGCGCGCAGATGCACGCCACCGTGCCACTTCAAGCGCTCAGGAAACGCCAAGGCCGGCAGTCGGTAGCAGCTGCGACCGCCGGTTTAGAGAACAAGCTGCTCTACGTGACGGACTCGCGCTCGGGGAGACGCTTCCTCGTCGACACCGGAGCCCAGAAGAGCGTCATCCTGCCGTCCTATGCTGACTGGCTGGCAGGACCTAGCAGCCCCGGAATGGTGGCAGTAAATGGCTCGGAGATTAAAACGTTCGGTGAGAGAACACTGACCTTATCTCTACATGGCCGCTCGTATGAGTGGACTTTTATCATAGCAGCACTGTGTTGCCCGCTCCTGGGCACTGATTTTCTGTGTGCACATGGTTTACTTGTGGATGTTGCTAACAGGCGCCTGATTAATGCACTGTCCTTTGAATCTCTCCCCTGTATAGCTTGAGGGACCCGGCCAACAGCACAAGCCAGCGTCACAACTCCAGGCGGTAAGTTCCACACACTGCTCACTCAGTTCCCAGCACTCACGGTCCCGACATTTTCGGCGGCCATTGCTAAACACGGGGTGGAACACTTTATCACCACCACCGGGCCGCCCGTTTTTGCAAGACCTCGCCACTTGGACGCAGCTAAACTGGCCATAGCGCGCGAGGAGTTCGCCAACCTGGAAAGGTTGGGCATCATCAGGCGATCAAACAGCCCATGGGCATCCCCGCTACACATGGTCCCTAAGGCTGAGGGAGCGTGGCGACCGTGCGGTGATTTCTGCAGGTTGAACAACGCCACAGCACACGACCGCTACCCAATTCCCCACATACAGGATTTTTCAGCTCGCCGGAGCGCGCGCTTTTTCTAAAATAGACCTGGTCCGCGGTTACCACCAGGTCCCAGTGCGCACGGAGGACGTACCCAAAACAGAGTAATAACTCCGTTCGGTTTATTCGAGTTCCTGCGCATGCCATTTGGGTTAAAAGGCGCAGCACAGACGTTCCAGCGCATGATGGATGCAGTGCTGCGCGATCTCCCGTTCGTGTTCGTCTACCTGGACGATATCCTGGTAGCCAGTACGTCCGAAGAAGAACACGAAACCCACCTCAGGACAGTTTTCCGGAGGTTGGAGGAGCACGGGCTGATAATCAACCCGGCGAAATGCCAGTTCGGCGTGACGGAGATTGATTTTTTTGGGGTACCGCGTCTCTCTGGAAGGAGCGATCCCGTTGCCCGACAAAGTGCACACCGTGGCAGATTTTCCCCGGCCTAAGACTGTCAAGGCGCTGCAGGAATTTTTGGGGATGGTGAATTTTTATAACCGTTTTCTTCCCCCCACAGCGCGGCTCATGCAACCATTGTACGCTGCGCTCAAGAGACAGAAACCCGCGGATGGGGTCGAATGGACCCCGGAGCGAGAGCGGGCGTTCTCGGAAGTTAAAGCAGCCCTGGCAAACGCCGCACTGCTGGCACATCCGGACCCGACGGCCAGGATAGCGCTCACCACCGACGCTTCAGACGTGGCCATAGGGGCGGTCGTAGAGCAGTGCGTCGCTGGGGCTTGGCAGCCGCTCGCATTATTCAGCAGAACTTTGCGCGACAGCGAACGTAAATACAACGCGTTCGACAGAGAGTTGCTGGCTCTCCATCTGGCCATACGCCACTTCCAGTTCTGGCTGGAATCAGAATCAGAATCAGGTTTATTGCCATTGTTCATGTAGTACACAAACTAGGAATTTGTCTCGGTACAATGCTGCAACATTAAACATGATAAGATAAGAGAAATAAACTATACATGTAATAAAGTGTAGGATAAGATTAAGTGATACTGGTCAACAGTTAAAATATATATTAGCCAGCAGCAGATACTGTGGAGAACTATATAGTGCAGTCGGTAATGCAGGAAGAAAACAGTGATGATTGACATGAGTCTGGTTGAGCTGCTGTACATGGTGCACGAGAGTCACTTAGTGTTTCAGCAGTCTAATGGCAGAGGGGAAGAAGCTGTTCATGTGACGGGAGGTTTTAGTCTGGATGGACCGAAGTCTTCTACCAGAGGGGAGGGGGGCAAACAGTACGTGACCAGGGTGTGAGGGATCGGCTATGATCCGGCCAGCACGCCTCCGGGTCCTGGAGATGTACAGATCCTGGAGAGATGGGAGCTTGCAGCCGATCACCTTCTCAGCAGTGCGCACGACGCGCTGCAGCCTTAGTCTGTCCCTGGCAGTGGCTCCTGCATACCACACGGTTATGGAGGTGGTGAGGATGGACTCGATGATGGCTGTGTAGAACTGCACTAACATCTTGGTGGGTAGCTTGAGCTTCCTCAGCTGCCGCAGGAAGAACATCCTCTGCTGGGCTTTTTTGATGAGTGAGCTGATGGTCAGCTCCCATTTGAGGTCCCTGGTGATGGTAGTGCCTAGGAAGCGGAAGGAATCAGCAGTGGTGATGGGAGAGCCTGAGAGGGTGAGGGGGGGCAGAGGAGTAGTGACTTTCCTGAAGTCTACAATCATCTCCACTGTCTTCAGAGCGTTCAGCTGCAGGTTGTTATTGCTGCACCAGGACGCCAGCTGGGCCACCTCTCTCCTGTAGGCGGACTCGTCGCCGTTGGAGATGAGCCCGATGAGGGTGGTGTCGTCCGCAAACTTGATCAACTTGACAGACTGGTGGCTGGAGGTGCAGGAGTTGGTGTAAAGGGAGAAGAGTAGGGGGGAAAGTACACAGCCCTGGGGTGATCCGGTGCTGATGCTAGTATAGTCTGAGACAGTCTTTCCCAGCCGCACATGCTGCCTCCGGTCCGTCAGGAAGTCGATGATCCACCTGCAGAGGGAGTCAGGCACGTTGAGCAGGGACAGCTTGTCCCGGAGCAGAGCGGGGCGGATGGTGTTGAATGCGGAGCTGAAGTCCACAAACAGGATCCTGGCGTAGGTTCCCGGGGAGTCCAGGTGCTGCAGGATGGAGTGGAGGGCCAGGTTGACTGCATCGTCTACAGACCTGTTGGCTCGGTAGGCAAACTGCAGCGGGTCCAGGAGAGGGGTGGTGATGGACTTGAGGTGGGACAGGACCAGGCGCTCAAAGGACTTCATGACTACAGAGGTGAGCGCTACAGGTCTGTAGTCATTAAGTCCAGTGATCCGTGGCTTCTTGGGGACAGGGATGATGGTGGAGGATTTGAGGCAGGATGGTACGTGGCATAACTTAAGGGAGGTGTTAAAAATGTCTGTGAATACAGGAGCCAGCTGTTTCGCACAGAGTCTCAGGGTGGAGGGAGACACGTCGTCTGGGCCGGGGGCCTTGCGCGGGTTCAGTCTGGAGAACTGTTTGAGCACATCCTGCTCACTGATGATAAGGGGAGGGGGGGGAGGAGGGGGGGGGGTGCCTTAAATGAAGTAGGGAATGTGGAGGCTGTGGAGCTGGAGGGAGGGGGGGGAGTTGGACACAGATGACGAGGTGTCAAAACGGGCATAGTGTTGGGACAGTCTCTGACAAAGGGCTTTGTCATCCTGACCTTTAGGAGCCTTAGGTCGATAGTTGGTGATTTGCCTCAGTCCTCTCCACACGGAAGCCGAATCATTAGCAGTGAACTGCTGCTGGAGTCTCTCAGAGTACACAGATTTAGCCCTCTTCAGCTCTCTGTTAAACCGGTATTTAACCTCCCTGTAGCAGTCCCTGTCTCCACTTTTCAGCGCTGCTTCCTTCTCCTTCCTGATCTGTCTGAGCTTAGCTGTGAACCAGGGTTTGTCATTAGAGTAACTCACCCTGGTGCGTGATGGAAGAATGTTCTCTTCACAAAAGTGGATATATGAGTTCACAGTGTCCGTGTACTCATCCAGATCATGCGTGGCTCCTTTAAGCATGCCCCAGTCAGATATTTCCATGCACGTTTCCAGCTTCTCCTCAGCATCACTGGTCCGTATCTTCGTAGTGCTCACAACAGGTTTAGTGAGCTTCAATCTCTGTCTGTATGTGGGAATGAGGTGAATCATCACGTGATCAGATAATCCCAGCGCAGCTCGAGGGACAGCGCGATATGCGTCTTTCACTGTGGTGTAACAGTGATCCAGTGTGTTTAATCCTCTGGTGGGGCATTTAATAAACTGTTTGTAGCGGGGGAGATCGTGGCTCAGATTGCACTGATTAAAGTCGCCAGCCACAATAATCAGCGAGTCTGGAAAACTCCGCTCTGTGTGTTGAATGTGATCCGCGAGCACGCGCTGAGCTTCGCGCGTGTCCGCGTCGGGAGGGGCGTACACAGCGATCATTATGAAAGAAGCAAACTCCCGCGGGGAATAGAAGGGCTTGCAATTGATAACAAGAAATTCCAAGGCAGGAGAACAGTGTTTGGAAATTACCGTTACATCAGAGCACCAGATGCAGTTGATGTAGAAGCAGACTCCGCCTCCTGTGGTCTTGCCGGAAAGCTCTGTGTCACGATCAGCACGGAAGAGCTGGAAGCCGTCGAGGCGCAGCGCGCTGTCCGGTATATTTTCCCGGAGCCAGGTCTCAGTAAAGCAGAGGACAGCTGAGGAGGCGAGGTCCTTAAAACGCATCAGCAGTCTCAGTTCATCCACCTTGTTAGAGAGAGAGTTGGTATTGGACAGAAATATGCCAGGCAGCGCCGTTCGCGAGCCTCTCCTGCGAAGTCGCACGAGAACGCCCGCTCGTCTTCCTCTCTTCCGCCGTCTCACTTTCCGAGCCAAACAATAAACCAGATCGGCGGCAGGGGCTAGAAAAACTGGGAGGAGGTCCGTGGGGGTGAAAGTCCTGATATTTAAAAGTTCTTCACGGGTATAAGTGCAAGCAGACACACAATTGACAAACAAACACAAACAAAGAGCGCAGCGAAGCACCATGTCGACCGCTGTGGGCGCCATCTTGGATCGAAGGAAGGGCGCAGCTTCACCGCGTTCGTAGATCAGAAGCCACTAACGTTCGCGATGGCCAAGGTTTCAGAACCGTAGTCGGGCCGGCAGCAGAGACAGCTGGCCGCGATCTCAGAGTTTACTACCGATATTCAGCATGTGTTGGGTAAACTGAATGTGGTGGCGGACTGCCTCTCGCGCGCCGTGGTGGCCCCAGTCTACATGGGGATAGATTACGCAGCCATGGCCGCGGAGCAGGTTAGCGATGCAGATGTGCGCGTGCTCCAGTCTGGACCAACAGGGTTAAGGCTGGAGAGCAGGGTGCTGCAAGATGGCGCCCCCCCCCCCCCCCCCAAATCTGCGACGTCTCCACGGGACGCCCGCGTCTGGTAGTCCCGGTCGCGTGGCGCCGCCGTGTGTTTGAGTCGGTTCACACTCTGGTGCACCCAGGAGTAGGCGCGTCTGTCAAAATGGTAGGAGAGAAGTTCGTGTGGCCGAGCCTACGCAAACAAGTAAAAGAGTGGGCTTCAGCCTGCGTGGCATGCCAACGAGCCAAGGTACACAGGCACACGAAGGCTCCCTTGGAGCCGTTTCCGGTACCGGCTAAGAGGTTTGACCACGTTCACGTGGATTTCATGGGCCCCCTCCTGCCATCACAGGGGTGCACGCACCTCCTGACAGTGGTGGACCGCGCCACGCGCTGGCCAGAAGCGGTCCTGCTGGCAGCAACCACGTCCGCGGACGTAGCACGCGCTTTTTTAACAACATGGGTGGTGCGTTTTGGAGTCCCCTCGGACATTATGTCCGACAGGGGCCCGCAATTTGTTTCCGGCCTCTGGTCCGCGATGGCCCGCAGCCTGGGTGCTGCAATTCATCGCACAACCGCGTACAACCCACAGGCCAATGGTTTATGCGAGCGTTTTCATAGATCACTGAAAGCAGCACTCAGGGCTTCACTGACGGATGCAAATTGGGTAGACAGGCTGCCGTGGGTTTTATTGGGGTTGCGCTCCACGCCAAAAAAGGATTTGGAAGCTTCCCCGGCAGAGCTCGTTTTTGTGCAGCCCCTACGGCTGCCAGGGGAATTTCTACCAGACAATCCCGCGCCGGGCAGCTCCCCGTCTCAGCTTTTGCAGTATAGCGCAAACACAGGCACGCTGCCGGGCCCTGCCCATCACAGTTTTCCGCGTGCCTTCGTGCCTAAAACTTTGAAGAACGCGGAGTTCGTGTTCGTCAGACACGACGCCCACCGCCCTCCATTGCGCCCACCCTATGATGGACCGTTCAGAGTGTTGGAAACTGGGGATAAGCATTTTGTGCTAGACTTGGGGGGTAGACAGGAGAGAATTGGCATAGACAAACTCAAACCAGCCTTTGTAGTGGCAGATGAGCAAGTGCTGTTGGCGAGGGCCCCTCGTTGTGGAAGACCCCCACGGAGACCTCCCCAGGGGAACGATTCATCAGAGCAGCCACATGGACAAAGTGAACCCCCCCCCCCCCCCCACGGCTCACCCACAGTCGGACACACTCCCAGCAGCCTCCCACCGGCACAGCAGCACCACGGAGGCAGTGAACCCCAGTTACAGCAGATATGGGAGGAGACTGAAGCCGAAACAGCATGTGGACTGATGTTCTATTGTTCTATCTAAGATGCTGGGGGGGGGGGGCGGTGTGGGCCTCAGGTTATTTCACACCTTAGACAGAGACAATGAATACACATGGGAGAACAATGCCCAAGTGGGTGAGAGGGGGTTGAATGAAGTGTAGTGTAGATGTCATGCTGTGATGAGGAAGTGCCTTGAACCTTGTGAAGTGTGACTTGATAGAGAGAGGAATGCTTGATGTGACCAGTCAGTCTGTTCCTTGCTTGTGAGATGTGAGTGTGTAATAAATAGTCTGAAATGAATATGCCTCTTCATTTACACACTCCACAACATCAGCTTTACTGTACTGAACATTCACTATACATCTGCTAAGAATGTATACTGAGATGATTTAAAATGCCACATCATCACGTCATCAATTGATCTGATCAGAGTCCAAATGTGTTTTTATTTAGTCCAACTCATAAAATAAATATTGAGGAGTATGAGGTGCCATGTCTCTACAGAGTATTTTTGAAACCCTGTTTCGTGATTCTGCCACGATTCAGAATAACTTACCAGCTTTGTTTCCGGAAAGTCCCCACACCTTTACACCCCCTTCTTCATATGACACACCACAACTATTTCTGTTTGTACTTCTCTGTAGCTTAAAAAGACACAAAATGCTTCTTCAAGTTTCCCCTCCATTTCTTCAGTGCTTCAACCATGTAGGCCTCATTCATCACCTGAACAGTTAATGCTGGCAAAACAGAGTAATAACTCCGTTCGGCTTATTCGAGTTCCTGCGCATGCCATTTGGGTTAAAAGGCGCAGCACAGACGTTCCAGCGCATGATGGATGCAGTGCTGCGCGATCTCCCGTTCGTGTTCGTCTACCTGGACGATATCCTGGTAGCCAGTATGTCCGAAGAAGAACACGAAACCCACCTCAGGACAGTTTTCCAGAGGTTGGAGGAGCACGGGCTGATAATCAACCCGGCGAAATGCCAGTTCGGCGTGACGGAGATTGATTTTTTTGGGGCACCGCGTCTCTCCGGAAGGAGCGATCCCGTTGCCCGACAAAGTGCACACCGTGGCAGATTTTCCCCGGCCTAAGACTGTCAAGGCGCTGCAGGAATTTTTTGGGGATGGTGAATTTTTATAACCGTTTTCTTCCCCGCGCAGCGCGGCTCATGCAACCATTGTACGCCGCGCTCAAGAGACAGAAACCCGCGGATGGGGTTGAATGGACCCCGGAGCGAGAGCGGGCATTCTCGGAAGTTAAAGCAGCCCTGGCAAACGCCGCACTGCTGGCACATCCGGACCCGACGGCCCGGATAGCGCTCACCACCGACGCTTCAGACATGGCCATAGGGGCGGTCGTAGAGCAGTGCATCGCTGGGGCTTGGCAGCCGCTCGCATTTTTCAGCAGAACTTTGCGCGACAGCGAACGTAAATACAACGCGTTCGACAGAGAGTTGCTGGCTCTCCATCTGGCCATACGCCACTTCCAGTTCTGGCTGGAAGGGCGCAGCTTCACCGCGTTCGTAGACCAGAAGCCACTAACGTTCGCGATGGCCAAGGTTTCAGAACCGTGGTTGGGCCGGCAGCAGAGACAGCTGGCCGCGATCTCAGAGTTTACTACCGATATTCAGCATGTGTTGGGTAAACTGAATGTGGTGGCGGACTGCCTCTCGCGCGCCGTGGTGGTCCCAGTCTACATGGGGATAGATTACGCAGCCATGGCCGCGGAGCGGATTAGCGATGCAGATGTGCGCGTGCTCCAGTCTGGACCAACAGGGTTAAGGCTGGAGAGCAGGGTGCTGCAAGATGGCGCCCCCCCCCCCCCCCAAATCTGCGACGTCTCCACGGGACGCCCGCGTCTGGTAGTCCCGGTCGCGTGGCGCCGCCGTGTGTTTGAGTCGGTTCACACTCTGGTGCACCCAGGAGTGTGTGCGTCTGTCAAAATGGTGGGAGAGAAGTTCGTGTGGCCGAGCCTACGCAAACAAGTAAAAGAGTGGGCTTCAGCCTGCGTGGCGTGCCAACGAGCCAAGGTACACAGGCACACGAAGGCTCCCTTGGAGCCGTTTCCGGTACCGGCTAAGAGGTTCGACCACGTTCACGTGGACCTCATGGGCCCCCTCCTGCCATCACAGGGGTGCACGCACCTCCTGACAGTGGTGGACCGCGCCACGCGCTGGCCAGAAGCGGTCCTGCTGGCAGCAACCACGTCCGCGGACGTAGCACGTGCTTTTTTAACAACATGGGTGGCGCGTTTTGGAGTCCCCTCGGACATTATGTCCGACAGGGGCCCGCAATTTGTTTCCGACCTCTGGTCCGCGATGGCCCGCAGCCTGGGTGCTGCAATTCATCGCACAACCGCGTACAACCCACAGACCAATGGTTTATGCGCGCGTTTTCATAGATCACTGAAAGCAGCACTCAGGGCTTCACTGACGGATGCAAATTGGGTAGACAGGCTGCCGTGGGTTTTATTGGGGTTGCGCTCCACGCCAAAAGAGGATTTGGAAGCTTCCCCGGCAGAGCTCGTTTTTGTGCAGCCCCTACGGCTGCCAGGGGAATTTCTACCAGACAATCCCGCGCCGGGCAGCTCCCCGTCTCAGCTTTTGCAGTATAGCGCAAACACAGGCACGCTGCCGGGCCCTGCCCATCACAGTTTTCTGCGTGCCTTCGTGCCTAAAACTTTGAAGAACGCGGAGTTCGTGTTCGTCAGACACAACGCCCACCGCCCTCCATTGCGCCCACCCTATGATGGACCGTTCAGAGTGTTGGAAACAGGGGATAAGCATTTTGTGCTAGACTTGGGGGGTAGACAGGAGAGAATTGGCATAGACAAACTCAAACCAGCCTTTGTAATGGCAGATGAGCAAGTGCTGTTGGCGAGGGCCCCTCGTCGTGGAAGACCCCCACGGAGACCTCCCCAGGGGAACGATTCATCAGAGCAGTCACATGGACAAAGTGAACCCCCCCCCCCCCACGGCTCACCCACAGTCGGACACACTCCCAGCAGCCTCCCACCGGCACAGCAGCGCCACGGAGGCAGTGAACCCCAGTTACAGCAGATATGGGAGGAGACTGAAGCCGAAACAGCATGTGGACTGATGTTCTATTGTTCCATCTAAGATGCTGGGGGGGGGCGGTGTGGGCCTCAGGTTATTTCACACCTTAGACAGAGACAATGAATACACATGGGAGAACAATGCCCAAGTGGGTGAGAGGGGGGTTGAATGAAGTGTAGTGTAGATGTCATGCTGTGATGAGGAAGTGCCTTGAACCTTGTGAAGTGTGACTTGATAGAGAGAGGAATGCTTGATGTGACCAGTCAGTCTGTTCCTTGCTTGTGAGATGTGAGTGTGTAATAAATAGTCTGAAATGAATATGCCTCTTCATTTACACACTCCACAACATCAGCTTTACTGTACTGAACATTCACTATACATCTGCTAAGAATGTATACTGAGATGATTTAAAATGCCACATCATCACGTCATCAATTGATCTGATCAGAGTCCAAATGTGTTTTTATTTAGTCCAACTCATAAAATAAATATTGAGGAGTATGAGGTGCCATGTCTCTACAGAGTATTTTTGAAACCATGTTTCGTGATTCTGCCACGATTCAGAATAACTTACCAGCTTTGTTTCCGGAAAGTCCCCACACCTTTACACCCCCTTCTTCATATGACACACCACAGCTATTTCTGTTTGTACTTCTCTGTAGCTTAAAAAGACACAAAATGCTTCTTCAAGTTTCCCCTCCATTTCTTCAGTGCTTCAACCATGTAGGCCTCATTCATCACCTGAACAGTTAATGCTGAGATGTGTCTACTGAACTATCCAACCAATTCTATTTGTTTTTATGCATACTGCCAGTTGAGCAAGTGTGTCCAAACTTTTGATAGCAATATGCATTCATGGAGCTGTTTATGAAATCTGGAGAAATACAGTCATGTGAAAAAATTAGGACACCCCATTAAATATTCAGTTCTTTATTAAGAAATGTTCACATATCTATGTCTAACCTTGTTTTTGTTTTATTTGCATTTTTAACATTTATTTTAGCCGTTTTAAGTGGCAATGATCGTGGGGGTGTCCTAAAAAAGATGGGGGGTGTCCTAATTTATTCCTCACTATTTGTTTAGAATTACATTTTACAGAAAATTTGAAAAAAGTCTTTAATTCATTTTTAATTGTTTAGTTGTATTACATGAATCTCCCAGTATTTTTAACATTGATATTAAATATCCATATGTCCAAATACATTAAAAACACACACACACAGGTTTATACAGGGTGTCCTAATTTTTTCACATGACTGTACGTCACCAAATGTACTAACTGAGCAATAAAAAATTGTAATACATTTTGCACTGATCTGTCATAAATACTTCATCAGTTAAGAATCACTGTGTTGTCTGTACCATGAATAATATCATCAACATGAATCCATTCACTATCTAGTACGTGCCATGTTTACTGCCCCTTCGGGGCAGAAGAGGCTAAGATACCCACACGCAGGATGGTGTTGTGCATTTTATTAACATAAAGGTGATAACAGTTGCTCCAACAAACGAAGTGGTGAGTTAGCAAGATGAAGAATAAATACAAAAACGCTCCCAAGCTTACTGGTGAGCTGGTTATGTAGAAAATAGATAAGATAAGATAAGATAAGATAAGCCTTTATTAGTCCCACAACGGGGAAATTCCAGGATTGCAACAGCACAGGGATAGCAACACTCAGAGCAACAATCAGAAGGCAAGAAAAAAAAAAAAAAAACAAGCAAGCAAGAGCAGCTAATATACATATGTACATATTACTATAAAATATATATATACACACACACACACACACAGACACACAGTGCAGAGCATTGTAGCTGGATGGAATAAATATATGAATATATGAACACACAGTGCAGAGCATTGTAGCTAGATGGAATAAATATGTAAATATATAAACACCCACAGTACGGAGCATTGCAGCTAGGTGGAATAAATATGCAAGTATATAAACACACACAGTGCGGAGCAATGTAGCTAGATGGAATAAATATATAGATATATAAATATAAACACACCCAGTGCTGAGCATTGTAGCTAGATGGAATAAATATATAGATATATAAATATAAACACACCCAGTGCTGAGCACTGTAGCTAGATGGAATAAATATATAGATATATAAATATAAACACACCCAGTGCAGAGCATTGTAGCTAGATGGAATAAATATGTAAATATATAAACACACACAGTGCAGAGCATTGTTGCTAGGTGGGATGAAACAGCATAACCGTCTATTTAGTTATCCTACATGGTATGATTATGTGCCCATACATATTCTCACCCTCCATAGCGACCGGTATGTTCCTAGTTGTATGCCGGAGAGGACCATTGTGTAAGTCTATTGCATCTTTTGCATTCAAAAAAAACTATTAGTTTGTTACGTCTTTTTGCTATCTCTGCGAGCAGCCCTGCTTAGGTTGTACAGTCTGACAGCCGTTGGTAGGAAGGACCTACGAAACCTCTCGGTTGTGCACCTGGGATGATGTAGTCTGCTGCTAAATGAGCTCCTCAGTGCATCCAGTATGTCCTGCATAGGGTGGAACTCGGACTCCAGCAGAGATGACAGTTTAGCCACCGTCCTTCTCTCTCCTATCTCCTCCATCGGATCAAGGCGTTGCCCCAGGACAGAGCTAGCTTTCTTAATCAGTTTGTTCAGTCTCTTCCTATCGGCTGCCAGTGATGCCACTGCCCCAGCAGACCACTCCAAAAGTGATGGCTGATGCCACCACCGTGTCATAGAATGACTTCAGCAGCGCCCCTTGTACACCAAAAGACCTGAGTCTCCTCAGCAGGAACAGCCTGCGCTGTCCCTTGTTGTAGAGTGCGTCAGTATTGTGTGACCAGTCTAGTTTATTGTTCAGATGAATACCCAGGTACTTGTAGGATGTCACCATCTCGATGTCTGTTCCCTGTATATTTACTGGTGCTGTGAGGGGCTGCCCATGCCTGCGGCAGTCCACCACCAGCTCCTTAGTTTTCCTCGCGTTGATCTGGAGGCAGTTCCGATGGCACCAGTCCACAAAGTCCTGGATAAGCCCTCTGTACTCAGCTTCATCTCCGCTGGAGATGAGACCAACGATCGCAGAGTCATCAGAGAACTTCTGTAGATGGCAATGTGTTGTGTTGTGTGAGAAGTCCGCAGTATAAAGAGTGAACAGGAAGGGAGCCAGCACCGTTCCCTGGGGGCCCACGTGCTACTGATGATCGTGTCGGAAACACAGTCCCGGGTTCTCACAAACTGAGGCCGGTTCGTGAGGTAGTCCAGGATCCATGATGACAGGTGCTGGTCCACCCCTGCGCGCAGCAGCTTGTCCTTCAGGATCATCGGTTGGATGGTGTTGAAAGCACTGGAGAAGTCAAAGAACATGATCCTCACCATATTCCCGGGCTTCTCCAGGTGGGACAGAGAACGGTGAAGGAGGAAGATCACCGCATCCTCCACCCCAATGCCATGCTGGTAGGCGAACTGGAGTGGATCCATCGCTGGTTCCACCAGGGGGCGGAGATGAGCAAGGAGCAGTCTCTCCAGGGTCTTCATCAAGTGGGACGTCAAGGCCACCGGTCTGAAGCTGTTCAGGTCTTTGGGGTGGGAAGTTTTTGGTACAGGTACCACACAAGATGTTTTCCACAGCTGTGGTACCCTCCCCAGTTTCAGGCTCATGTTGAAGATATACGTCACAATCCCACACAGCTGGTCTGCACAGGACTTGAGGAGCTTTGCACTGATGCCGCCCGGTCCCGACGCCTTCCTCGCCTTGATCTTCCTCAGCTCCGTCCTCACCTGGGTCTTGGTCAGGGTCAGGATGGGGGGCTGTGTGTTGGGAGTGGGGGGGGTGTCGGTGGAGTGGGGAGTAGGTAGCAGGACTTGATTTCTTAGAGGCAGCAGTGGTTGTTGTGCAGACAGGGGGGAGGGCGGTTGGTCAAATCTATTGAAAAACAGATTCAGGTTGTTCGCCCACTCCCTGCCCCCTGTGGCCTGGGGGGAGGTATTCTGGAGCCCCAAGATGGTTTTGAGGTTTCTCCAGACCCCGCTGATGTCGCTCTGTTGCAGCTTGTCCTCCATCTTCTTCCTGAAGCTGTCCTTGCCTTCTCTGATCTTTCTCCTCAGCTCCCTCTGTACGGACTTCAGCATCTCCCTGTTCCCCGACCTGAAGATCCTCTTCTTCTCTCTCAGAAGTGTTTTTATCTCAGGGTTGATCCAGGGTTTGTTGTTTGAGTGACGCCGTATGGTCTTGGTGGGAACGGATTTGTCCACACAGAAGCTGAGGTAGCCCGTGAAGGTGTGAATGAGGCCATCGATGTCCTCACCATGTGGATCGCAGAGCTGCTTCCAGGCAGTGGCTTCAAAACAGTCCTTTAGAGTGTCCATTGTCTCCTCAGACCATAACTCCACAGTGTGCATGGCCGGAGGTTGTCTGTGCACTAGGGGTTTGTACACCGGTCGGAGATGAACCAAGTTGTGATCCGATCTCCCAAGTGGAGGGAGTTGTGATGAGGTGTACGCCTCCTTAGTGTTTGCGTAGAACAAATCCAGTGTTTTATTGTCTCTAGTGTGGCATGTGACATACTGGGTGAAAGTGGGCAGAATGGGAGACAGTGAAACGTGGTTGAAATCGCCTGAGATGAGGAGAAGAGCATCTGGGTGTTCTGTCTGCAGCCTGCTGGTTACTGAATGGATGACGTCACGCGCTGTCCCAGCGTTCGCCGTCGGATTTGCATAAACAACAATGCAGATCACGTGTGAGTGTTCTCTCGGGAGATATGTAGGCCTCATGCTAACAGCTAGCAACTCAATGTCTTTGCTGCAGTGTCGTTGTTTAACAGTGATATGTCCCGGTCTACACCAGTTGTTGTTAACATACATTATCACTCCACCGCCCCTAGTTTTGCCACTCTCTGGTGTTCGGTCAGCTCGTATCATGTGAAAACCCTCCAGCTCAATGTTAGCATCTGCTGCTAGTTCAGTTAGCCACGTCTCAGTAAACAAAAGGAGAGAGCACTCCCGGTAAGTGCTATCATAACGGGAGATAGCCGCTAGCTCATCTAACTTTCCCAGTATCGACCGTACATTTCCCATGACAACAGATGGAAGGGAGGGTCTGTACCTTATATTTTTTGTCCTCCGCCTTACTCCAGCCCGGCAGCCGCGGCGTTTTCGCCTCAGTTCTCTCGGTATGTCGAGTTTTTCCAGTGGGACCGGGTGGCGGTTAAATGCTAGCAGCTCTTCCCTGTTGTATTGTATCCTGCTATAAACAGTGGCTCCGTCCACCGGCTCAGGAGACATTTGGGACGATCTGTGTGTCCGTGATATAAGTGGGGTGAAAAAAAAAGTGATCAAAAGAGAGAGGAAGGGAAAAAAAACTCGGAATCGAGCCGCTGTTGCAAAAGGCAGCCGACTGGTGTGGCGCCGAGAGTGTAGACGGCAGTGGGGACGGCAGTGGCTCAGGAGGTAGAGCAGGTTGTCCAATAACCACATGGTTGGCGGTTCAAATCCCGCTCTCCCCAGATATCCTGCCGTTGTGTCCCTGGGCAAGACACTTTACCCCAATTGCTCCTGGTGGGTCTGGAAGCGCCATGTTAGGCAGCATGCCACCATCAGTGTGTGAATGTGACCCAAGACCCAAGGTGCTCCTAAGTGAAATGGTGGTGGTGGTGGTGGGGGGACAATTACTTACAGGAAAACACCAAAGCAGCCCGTGCTCTAGTGGCGGAGAAGACAATGCAATAATTCGGCGAGGACAAGGTGAACAAACTGAGCTTAAATAATACGTGACATAACAAGTTAAGTGAACACAGGTGTGTGGGCTGACCTGAGCAGAGATGGAAGGAACAGTTAATGAGTGGAACCAGCTGTCAGCAATGACAGGAGAGGGAGGAGGGACTGCCAGCTGACAGGTGGCACAACAAGACCCGGAAAGGCCCCTGACTGCTGCCAGTCACAAAATAAATATAAAGAAAACCAAGAGTAGACTGAAAAGAAATTACAAATAACATAAGAGATAATCAAACAACCAAAACATAAACAGAGAAATGACAGGCACCAAAAAATACAACAAATGGAAATAAATACAGCAAAAAAACCATGACGCTGAGTTTGGAAAAAGTTCAAACTCAGTTCATGACAGTACCAGCATGTTTAAAAATTGCTTTACAATACTTTGTTGCCACATCACAATAAAAATAACCCAATAAAAAAAGGTGAATAGTTTGAAAGTAGGTTAATAATTAGTTTTTAAACAAGTTGTTCCCCCCCCCCCCGCTTTTGACTGTTCCCTTTTGGGGTCGCCACAGTGTATCATCACCTGATATTACACTAGATGCCCTTCCTCAAACAACCCTTTCTCATTTATCCAGGCTTGGGGTGGCACAGGGAGTGCACTGGTTGGGTATTCCCTGGTCCTCTGTTCATGTTTTGGTTTGCCTTTTGTCAATGCCCTCATGTTCCCGTGCCTGTAGCCACTCCCTGCTGTTCCTGATTCCCCTGATTGCTCCAATCTGTCTCATGCTGTGTTGATTGTTCCCCTGTCCCTATATATACCAATGTTCAGTCAATGTCAGTTGTGGCGTCCTTCCTTGCTGTTCGCATGTTCCCCATGCTTCTATCCAGTCTGTTTCTGTCATGTGTATATTATCCTGCCAGTCAGTTGTTTGCCTTTGTACAGTCCACATGCTGCTTTATTTTCTGTTTTGTTATTTAATAAATCATGGTCTCGCAAAGCTGCCTCGCATTTGGGTCCTCTTCCTCGCCCTGGAGGGGCTTTCCTGACAGGCAGGAGGAAAAGAGGAAGACCACAGGGAATATTCATGGATGTAGTGAAGGAGGACATGGAGAGGGTTGGTGTTACAGAGGAAGATGCAAGGGATAGGGTAAGATGGAGACAGATGATCTGCTGTGGTGACCCCTAAAGGGAGCAACTGAAAGAAGGAGAAGTCGTCTTCTGTCCAGACAACACATTTCACCATACATTTGCATTATACACACCAGATTCTGTATCAAAAGGTTGAAGATGATTGCTTGCAGTTATGGTGGCATATCTACAGTGGTGTGAAAAAGTGTTTGCCCCCTTCCTGATTTCTCACTTTTTTGTATGTTTGTCACACCTAAATGTTTCAGATCATCAAACAAATTTAAATATTAGACAAAGATAACACAAGTAAACACAAAATGCAGTTTGTAAATGAAGGTGTTTATTATTAAGGGAAAAAAAAATCCAAACCTACATGGCCCTGTGTGAAAAAGTGATTGCCCCCTAAACCTAATAACTGGTTTGGCCACCCTTAGCAGCAGCAACTGCAATCAAGCGTTTGCGATAACTGGCAATGAGTCTTTTACAGCGCTGTGGAGGAATTTTGGCCCACTCATCATTGCAGAATTGTTGTAAGTCAGCGACATTGGAGGGTTTTCGAGCATGAATTGCCTTTTTAAGGTCATGCCACAGCATCTCAATTGGATTCAGGTCAGGACTTTGACTAGACCACTCCAAAGTCTTCGTTTGATTTTTCTTAATCCATTCAGAGGTGGGCTTGCTGATGCGTTTTGGATCATTGTCCTGCTGCAGAACCCAAGTGTGCTTCAGCTTGAGGTCACAAACAGATGGCCGGACATTCTCCTTCAGGATTTTTTGGAAGACAGCAGAATTCATGGTTCCATTTACCACAGCAAGTCTTCCAGGTCTTGAAGCAGCAAAACAGCCCCAGACCATCACACTACCACCACCATATTTTACTGTTGGTATGATGTTCCTTTTCTGAAATACTGTGTTACTTTTATGCCAGATGTAATGGGACACACACCTTCCAAAAAGTTCAACTTTCGTCTCATCAGTCCACAGAGTATTTTCCAAAAAGTCTTGGGGATCATCAAGATGTTTTCTGGCAAAACTGAGACGATCCTTTATGTTCTTTTTGGTCAGCAGTGGTTTTGGTCTTGGAACTCTGCCATGCAGGCCATTTTTGCCCAGTCTCTTTCTTATGGTGGAGTCATGAACACTGACCTTAACTGAGGCACGTGAGGCCTGCAGTTCTTTGGATGTTGTTGTGAGGTCTTTTGTGACCTCTTGGATGAGTTGTCGCTGCGCTCTTGGGGAAATTTTGGTCAGCCGGCCACTCCTGGGAAGGTTCACCACTGTTCCATGTTTTTGCCATTTGTGGATAATGGCTCTCACTGTGGTTCGCTGGAGTCCCAAAGCTTTAAAAATGGCTTTACAACCTTTTCCAGACTGATACATCTCAATTACTTTGTTTCTCATTTGTTCCTGAATTTCTTTGGATCACAGCATGATATCTAGCTTTTGAGAATCTTTTGGTCTACTTCACTTTGTCAGGCAGGTCCTATTTAAGTGATTTCTTGATTGAGAACAGGTGTGGCAGTAATCAGGCCTGGGTGTGGCTACACAAATTGAACTCAGCTTTCCAAAGATGTGATAAACCACAGTTAATTTAATTTATGTTTTAACGGGGGGTGGGGGGGCACTTTTTCCACACAGGGCCATGTACATTTTGATTTTTTTTTTGCCCTTAATAATAAACACCTTCATTTAAAAACTGCATTTTATGTTTATTTGTGTTATCCTTGTCTAATATTTAAATTTGTTTGATGATCTGAAACATTTAAGCGTGACAAACATACAAAAAAATGAGAAATCAGGAAGGGGCAAACACTTTTTCACACCACTGTAATAGAGCGTGAGCTACAGCCAAAAATCTTACAGATATCAGGACTGTTGTTTCCGTTTCTTTAACAGAAAAAAAAATATATCTGTGTGACAAGTGTCTTCCTGTGTACCCTTTCACCATCCTAACTTCCTCTTAATTATGCTGTGTACACCAGAGGAGAACCACTGTCTCCAAGAAAAAAAAAGTGATTACAGTTGCAAGAAAAAGTATATGAACCCTTTGAAATTACCTTGTTTTCTGCATTAATTGGTCATATCTGATCTACATGTACAGTCATGCGAAAAAATTAGGACACCCCGCAAAAGCTTGTGTGTTTTGAAACATATTTGGACATATGGATATTTTTGAATGAATGAATGAATGAATTTATTTTATTTCGGATAGTACATTACAGGTTAAAAGAAACTGTATAATATAACAACAAGGTCAAATTAGACAAAGACTCCTTCTACTATACAATTCCACGTGAGTTATCCGAAATGGGTGATGGCTGAAGCCGCAGCTTATATTGCCCACCCATATTCCATCCAAGAATTCAAAGGAGAAAAAAGAGAAAACAAGACAAGAGCGATTACAATTTAAAGCAAGGCTAAGACAAAATATGACTGAGAGAAAAAGAAAACTGAGCTAGTCTAAGTTAAGCGGTTACTATTCAAAAACAAATCTAAGACATACTAGTGTCACAGAGAAAAAAGAAAAACTAAGCTATAACACAACACAGGCTGGGAATGTCAATCCTTATGTGAGTTTACATGTCGTCTTGTAAATATGTTTGGAGTATTTCTTCCTTTAGTTTTTGTTTAAATTGTCCAAGCTTTGAACATGATTTTAATTCAGGTCCAAAATCGTTCCATAATCTGACACCTTGCACTGAAATACAGTGTTGCTTGGTAGTTGTTCTCACTGTAGGCTTTTGAAATATACATGTTCCTCTGAAGTGATATCGTTTCTCCCTTGTTTGGAACAACTTTTGGATATTTGCGGGCAGTGATAGATTCTTCACTTTGAACATTATTATTGCGGTTTTAAAGTCGATCAGATCTTTCAACTTGAGAGTTTTTTGTTGAAGAAAAAGTGGGTTTGTTGGTTCCCTGTAAGCTGCTTTGTTGATTATTCTAATAGCTCTCTTTTGAAGCATAAAGAGTGGATATATGTTTGTTTTATATGTATTTCCCCATACTTCATTACAATATGTCATGTATGGGAGTATTAATGAATGATACAAGGTGTATAGTGTGGGTTGATTCAGCAAATTTTTCACTCTGTGTAATATTGCAATTGATTTGGATACTTTACCTTTTATATAATTAATATGTGGCTTCCAACACAGTTTGTTATCAATTATTACTCCAAGGAATTTAGTTTCGGATACCCTTTCAATCTCTACACCATTTACACTGAGTTTGGGTACTGGGTAGTTGTGATGGTTGTTAAAGACTATAAATTTTGTCTTGCTTAAATTGAGCGTTAATTTGTTTGAATCAAACCACAGTTTCAGCTTTCCTAATTCCTTTCCGAGTGTATCCAGAAGTTGTTCCAAATTGTTTCCACTGCATAGCAGGTTAGTGTCATCAGCAAACAATATTAAGTCCATTTTTTCTGAAACTTTACATATATCATTTATATACATATTGAATAATAATGGTCCCAAAACTGAACCCTGTGGGACTCCACAGGTGACCTTCAGTAGCTCTGAGTTTTTGTTGTTAACACATACAAACTGATATCTATTCTTTAAGTAACTTCTTAACCAGGACAGTGCTACCCCTCTAATACCACAATTTTGTAGTTTCTTTAATAATAGATTGTGATCTACTGTATCAAATGCTTTTTTAAGATCCAGGAATACTCCAACTGAATACTCTTTATTTTCAATGGCTGTTGATATTTTTTCTGTAAATTCCATTAAGGCATATGCTGTTGTCCTTTTGTGTCTGAACCCATATTGCTGCTCACACAATAAATCATTCTTCAGTATGAAGTTGTCAATTCTCTCATAGAATATTTTTTCAAGTATCTTGGAAAATTGCGGTAATAGTGAAATTGGTCTGTAGTTGGAGAGTTCCCCTCTGTCGCCTGTCTTGTAAATCGGAATTACTTTAGCTATTTTCATTGCATTGGGAAATATACCTGATTGGAGAGACAGGTTACAGATATACGTCAGTGGTTTCACTATGCATTCGATAACAGTTTTGACTAGTAGCATATCAATACCATCGCAGTCAGTAGATGTTTTACTTTTGAACGATTTAACAATTTCAATGACCTCTCTTTCATCTGTGTTCTTTATGAAGATGGTGTCTTTTACAGCAGTGTTATTGCATATTGAATCACCTGTTGGCACCGTAGTGGGTATTTCTCGGGCCAGTTTAGGTCCAATGTTAACAAAAAAATTATTAAATTCATCTGCAGGTGAAGCTATATTCACATTCGGAGTCGATTTATTATTTTTTGGAATGTTAGTTGGGTAGCTGGTATTTCTGCTTTTATTTCCAGGGATACTGTTGATTATTGTCCATGTATTTTTAATATTGTCTTTGTTTTTTTCCAGTTCTTTACTGTAATAGTCTCTTTTACTACATCTTATTATATATGTTAACTTATTTTTGTATGTTTTATACCGCTGCTCTGCTTCTTCTGTCCTTTTTTTTATGAAAGCTTTATATAATAAATTTTTCTTTTTACACGCCTTTTGTAGTCCTTTGGTTAGCCATGGTTTGTCAGTAAATTTGTGTTTAAGCTTTTTTTTAACTAATGGGCAGTTTTTTTCATAAAGAGTGGTTACAATGTTTATAAATGTGTCATAGGCTTCATTTACATCTGATACATAGACTTCTGTCCAGTCTTGCTTCAGCAAGTCCTCTTTAAAAGAACTGATTGCGTTTGGTGATTTGTGTCTGAACGATTTTGAGATTTTTTCTGGGTTGGGCCCCGTGTGGCCATGGATAAGTGCAAAGATTGGCAAGTGGTCGCTTATATCATTTATCAATAATCCACTTTCTATTTTCTTGTCGAGAACATTGACAAACAGGTTGTCAATAAGTGTAGCAGAGTGAGCTGTGATTCTACTGGGATGTGTTATTGTGGGATATAGACTCATGCTGTACATAGAGTTCATGAACTCTGTAACTACATTTTGTTGATGTGGATTAAGTAGGTCAATATTGAAATCTCCACAAATTGCTACCATTTTCTTACTAGTAATATTATTGTACAGCTCGACTAATTTATCTCTGAATGTCTCAATGCAAGTTCCCGGCGTTCTGTATATGCAGCTTATGATTAGATTTTTTTGTTTTGTCTAGGTCAATCTCAACAGTAACACATTCCAGAATCCCTGGTAGTGCTGAGGACATTTCATTTACAAGCTTACATCTATATAGGTCATCAATATACAGTGCAACACCACCACCCTTTTTTTGAGATCTGTTAATGTTAAACATCTGATATCCCTCTATTGCCATCAGGGGAGCCTGGTCTTCATTAAGCCAGGTTTCAGAGACTGCTATAGCTGTGAATTTTCTGTTTAGCTGTTTTAAATAGTCCTGAATCTGTGAGAAGTTTTTGTTAAGACTTCTGCTATTGAAGTGTATTATTGACAGTTTACCATCTAATTGCACTTGACTTTTGAATTGCTTTTCAGTGTAATATTCACAGTGGTTATGAATATTATTGAAAAAGTGGTTATCAGGATCAATATCATTCGCCATCTCTTGTGGTTTATGTTCAGCATAGTGGCATATTTTTAGAGTTTGGGTTTCCTCACTCTGTTTCATAGTCAGTGTTCATTTGTATTTATCTAAGTCAGTAGCATCTCTGATCATTATACTTTTTGCTTGCTCAGGTGTTCCATTTAGTTTAATCCAAATTCTACAATTTCTTGTCCAGGTTGACTGTATCTTATTATGTTTCTTTAGCATCCGTGCCTGCCGTGCTAATTCAGCGTTTTTTTTTGTCAGGTGTTCATTTAGGTAAACTTGAGTTTCCTTTAGTTTTTTGGCCTGCCTCAGTATGTCATTTTTCACCCTCCTGTTCACAAAGCGCATCACAATTGATTTCTTTGTTTTGTTATCTTTCTTCGGTAAAGCATAACAGGCTGAGATCGCATTGGCTTCTACCTTAATGTCTTTATCATTAAGGAACTGAAGCACTTGGTTTTCTAAGGACATTGATTCACTTATGGAAGCATGTTCACCACTCAGTCCTGTAGCGGCATGGGCGTACGACTGATATCTGATGTCTAGTCCACTTATAACTATGTCATCAATGCGAGAACCTTGTTCAAGATCCTCGACGCGTTGCTCCAAAAGACGCCCGTGTTGCTCCAGGTCCATAATTTTTTTGTCTTTTTCTTTTATTATTGAATGTAGGGCTTGTACCTCCTGTATTAGGTCTAATATTTTGTCCTGCTGGCTAGTCACTTTGGCCAATTCTTCTAACACAAAGTTCAGAGTTTTTTTTAATTTCTTCCATTTCCTCTTTTTTGGGTGGCATTTTACTGACCTGTGGATAGAAATAAGCAGAGAATCCGGCTAGGCCTCAACTAGCTCGGTCGCTACTGGACCCGCCGCTCCTGTGCAGCTTCTCCGCCGAGTGACGCTGCTCAGCTCCGCAGATCACCGCCGTCTATCGCCGGCGCCTGCCTCCGTCTACCTGGCCAGTTATGTCGTGCACCGCTTCCACGGTTCCACCGCTTCGGCCACCGAATCCACTGATCACAGCCACTCGTCGCCGTCTGGCTAGGCGGCTCCTCCGCTGGGCCCCGTCCCCGTCAGTTATGTCGCACTCCGCCAGCGCAGCTCTAATCCACCGATCACCTCCGCCGATCGGTGGCCGATCACCGTCGCTCGCTGTCGTCCGGCTGGGTGGCTTCTCCTCTAGGCCCCGTCACCGACCGCCGTCAGTCTGGTAGTTCCTCGGCTGGGCCTCGCAATTGGGCACCGATTCAGGCCACTGTCCTGCTGGATCCAGGTGGCCCCCGTCTCTCACCAACGCCGCGCCCGAGCTCCCAATGGCCGCCTCGGTTGGTTCGTCGTCACATTGATATTTAATATCAATGTGAAAAATACTGGGAGATTTATTTATTTATTTATTTTATTTTTTTTGTTACTTATTTGTACCCGTAGGTAGACTTGGTTTGCAGGCTGGTGACGAGCCACCGGCTGCTGGTTGCTGCGTGCGCGAGCGCCCTAAACCTACATGTTTTTGGTGTGCGGGAGGAAACCGGAGAAATCCCGGAGCAAACCCGCGCAACACGGGGAGAACATGCAAACTCCACACAGCTCACTGTTGGTCGGGGGCTGGGATCGAACCCACGATCTCATGATCCCCGCGATCCCCCGGCCGAGGGTAAAACTGTGCTGCCACAGTGCTAAACCACTGCGCCACCGTGCACCGTGCAGATTTATGTAATACAACTAAACAATTAAAAATGAATTAAAGACTTTTTCCAAATTTTCTGTAAAATGTAATTCTAAACAAATAGTGAGGAATAAATTAGGACACCCCCCATCTTTTTTAGGACACCCCTACATTCATTCCCACTTAAAATGGCTCAAATAAATATTAAAAAATGCAAATAAAAACAAAAACAAGGTTAGACATAAATATGTGAACATTTCTTAATAAAGAACTAAATATTTAATATTTAAATTATCCTAATTTTTTTTGGACAAATCAATTAAACATTCACAGTGTTGGTGGAAAATTAACTGGTCAGACCTCCTTTGGAAGCAATAACCTCCAACAAATGCTTCCCGTAGCTTCTGATCAGACCTGCACAATGTTCAACGGGAACCATTCTTCCTTAGTGAACTTTTAGAGTTTACCCTATTCACAAGAAGCATTTGTTGATGTGACCCATGCCTCACAAAAAAGACCTCCGAGACCTATGACCAAGAATTGTTGATTTGCATAAAACTGGAAAGGATTGCAAAGTAATCTTCAAGACTTTAGGCATTCTCCAGTCCACAGTTAGACAAATTATCTACAAATGGAGATGATTTATTTACTGTGACTACTCTCCCTAGTGTCACGACGGCCCTCACGGACCGTCACAAGACGCCTCAGTCACCAGAGAGTTTGCAGTGGTAATTTATTGAGGATAAGGCAGAACACTCACAGAACACATACAGTGGCTGGGTGACGTCTGAGCCGGGGAGCACCCGATGCGCCAGACGGACAACAGTGAGAGTAAAGTCTCAAAGGAACATACCTGAGAATAACAGGAGCACAATCGGAACGTAGATGAACACCACAGAAGAGCATAACAGGTGATCATAACAGGATACAACAGAGACTGCCGCGTTGGAGGACATTTAGCACCCGCTTATATCTCTGGCGGCTAATGACCCCAACGCGGCACAGCTGCTGCTAATGACAGCAGAGCAGCAGCTGACTTTGACAGCAGGGAGCTCCCCCGGGCGCCTTCACAATAAGAGCCCGAGGAGCTGGAAGGAACCCTCAGCTGCCAAAGCCAGGGAACAAAAAGATATGAGACCCGAGTGTGGCCAGAACCGACACTCGGGTTATGACAGTACCTCCCCCTCAAGGCCGAGCTCTGAGCGGCCTGAGTAACACCCAAGCCCCCCCCCCCCACCCCCCTAGGGTGGGTGGATGGGGCGCTGGCAGGAGGGAGAGAGAGACAAACAACCAACAAGGCTACAAAGGTAGGGAGAAAACCCCCCCCACAATAAGTACAAAATAGGCAACACACCCTTGGGCAAACAGAGCGACACAAAAACACAAAACAATCCCCCTCCCCCCCCCCACACACACCCCAACAGTCCCACAGACGAGATCAGGAACCCGGAAAGGGCGCAGTCCAGGCCCGGAGGGATGGGGGCAAAAGGTTCGGGGGGGGGGGGGGGTCGTCCGGCAACAAGAGGCCACAGAACAGCGAGGGGAAAAGAGGACAGTTTGGGCGGCCTACCCCAGTCCCATGCTCGGGGGAAGAGAGTTTCAGGCGGCCGGAGCAGGTCGCCGCACAGGAAGATAAACAGGTCGGGGGGCCGACCCAGAGAACCAAACCAACGAGACAGCCCTTCAGGCGGCCACCCCGCAACACCAGCCCACCAGAACCGTTGGGAAGAAGCAGCCGGTGGTCCCGCAGAAAAGGGGGGAGATGAGGGGAAACCGGGCGGAGCGTTCGGGACCCCAACGGCCCCAGGTGGAGATGGGTAGTGCTCCTCAGGGAGACGAGGAGGATGACGGTGGAGATGAGAGTGAAGAAGAAAACGAGCCTGTCCAGCATCCGGTGGCTGGGGATCTGCAGCTCCCTCACCGAACCTAGGACCTGCTGGTGCAGCACCCACGGTGGACCCCGATTGGGCCTCCGGAACAGCACTCCCGGTGGACCCCAACTGGACCGGAACCGAACTCCCGGTGGACCCGGTCGGCGTGGCACCAGACTCGACCTCCAACCCCGAAACCGGAACCTCTGGCGCAGCAGGCGAGAGCAGCCCCTCGCCGGCGACCCTGGGAGAAGACTCACACAAGAGAGAAAACCCGGGATCAGGATCACCGGCAGCGCCAGAACCCGGCGAGATAAGCTCGGACGCAGCGGGCGGCTGCACCCAGCTCATCTCCCCTTGAGACAGGCAAAAGTGCTCTAAAAGGTGAAGAAGAAAGATAAAACAGAGCACTTGCCTGAGCTCGGGTTCTGACGCCGTCCAGGACTGCGATGATCCGGGCTCAGAAGTCAGGAGGTCGTCCTCAGGCTCCCACTCAGCTGCGTCGGGCTCCGCAGCTGGCATGATGGTGCGTGCAGCTAGAGAGTCCTCCAGCACCGATGTCCACGCCGGTGGCCCGCACGGCGTGGTGGCAGGAGAATCTCGCCCTGCTGGACCGGACCGCTCCTCCGTGGAACCCCGGGGACGCTTCTTCATCGGCGATGGCTCCACGCTGCAGTCCGCTCTCCTCCTCTGCCCATGGCGTGGCTGCGGAACCGGAACCAGGCTCTCCAGAACCGCAGGCCCCCTCCTCATCCAGCGACGTTGGCCTGACGTCGAGGACCGCTCAGCGGGGGGAGACACAGAGGAAGCAGGGTTATTACTTTTGTCCACAGCGGGTGGAGGGAGCTCGGGGGGCTGCATACCCCGAACTCCACCCCTAGGAGTCAGACAAGGCACAACAATGTCAAGAGGAGAGAAATTATCATGCACTCGCCTTTCCCCTAAGGGTAAGATGGTCTCCGCTGTGGGGGACGTCATTCCTTCCTTTCCCCGCTGGATGGCGACAGAGGGCCCTCTGGGAAGACGAGATGAGGCCACTCGAGGCGGATCCGGGATGAAGCTCGCCGAAACGGAGCTCTCGTGACACACAGCAGCCAGGATAGGCGACGAGGAGGAGGGGGCGACAGCCGGGGTCAGTCGGGCATGGGGTGCTGACGGGACAGCGGGTGAGGGCCCGGGAGAAGACGAGGCTGCGGGGATTCCCCTCTGACGAGGCGCAGGAGTGACAGCTGTGTGGGGGGTTGAGCCCTTGCGGCGACCCGGAACAGCATCCAGACGGGGCTCTAGCCGAGGTTGGAAGCCGGAGTGACAACGGTTCATTGTAGGGGGTGAGGCGAAGGTGAGGTCCGGAAATCGCCGTTCCTGAGCAGAAACGGCGGCAAGCAAGTCAGCAAACTCAGGAAACTCACGCAGCGCTGGATTCCTCTCCACGAGTCTAACCGCCGCCACCACATGCTTCATACACGCTGGAGGATTCTCAGCGGAGCAAGCAGCTGCCACCCGGTCCCAGATCTTGTCTGCTGTCATCTGCAGCTTCTCTGGGGGAATCCCGAGTGACGACATGCCCGATGGGAAAAGACCTCCGGATGGTGCGAACTCCCGGGCCGGAACAGAGGCAGGAGCGGGATCCCGAAGCGAGGGGCGACGTCTCCTCCGCTTCAGCTTCCTGCCAGGATTTCCCTCCAGCCCTCGGAGTATCTCACGCTGGGCGGCGATGTCATCTCTCCTCACGCTTACCTCTGGATGATTAGTGAAGCGGGGGAGAGAATCCAGAATTTCCTCGGCTAGGTCCAGGTACCAGGGCACTTCGCTGTTGTATTCGAGGAGGGAGGCGGCGACAAGGACTCTGTCCACGCGCTCGAGGGTGTCAGCGAGAACAGCGTCCTGCCTCCGAGCACGAGACCTCCACGATGGCATGCTTCAACACGGCACCCAGACAGGTAGGAACAAACAGTCCACTACTGCAAACTACACGGTGAATGGCGTCTCGATACAACGCCTCCTCTCCGGGCGTTAGGCGGCAGTCTACTGTCACGACGGCCCTCACGGACCGTCACAAGACGCCTCAGTCACCACAGAGTTTGCAGTGGTAATTTATTGAGGATAAGGCAGAACACTCACAGAACACATACAGTGGCTGGGTGACGTCTGAGCCGGGGAGCACCCGATGCGCCAGACGGACAACAGTGAGAGTAAAGTCTCAAAGGAACATACCTGAGAATAACAGGAGCACAATCGGAACGTAGATGAACACCACAGAAGAGCATAGCAGGTGATCATAACAGGATACAACAGAGACTGCCGCGTTGGAGGACATTTAGCACCCGCTTATATCTCTGGCGGCTAATGACCCCAACGCGGCACAGCTGCTGCTAATGACAGCAGAGCAGCAGCTGACTTTGACAGCAGGGAGCTCCCCCGGGCGCCTTCACAATAAGAGCCCGAGGAGCTGGAAGGAACCCTCAGCTGCCAAAGCCAGGGAACAAAAAGATATGAGACCCGAGTGTGGCCAGAACCGACACTCGGGTTATGACACCTAGAAGTGGGTACCCATCCAAGATGACTCCAAAGGCGCAAAGCAAAATGTGCAATGACGTAAAAAGAACCCAAAGTAACAGCTAAAGACTTGAAGGAATCGTTGGAACTGTTCAAGAATCTACCATACTCAAATCAATGGGAAGGCATGGAAACCCAAAGTTGCTGGGATTGGCAACTACACCAACACCTACACCAACCTACACAACCTACAACCTACACCAACGTTAGACTGGAGTCCCTACGCCCGGCTCCAGTCCTGTTCCAGTTTCCTTCCTCACTCCTAAGTATCTGTAAGTGTTTGTTCCATAGCGTCAGGTTCCGCCCTCGCTACTTTCTTGTTTCAGTGTTAGTACTCTTTATTTGTGCCCAAGTTTAGTGTTTGTATTTTGCCCCACGTGGCTCTTTATTTTGTGTTTTCCATAATAAACAAGCATCTAGCACCTCATTTATGCCCTGAAAGGGGCAAACATGACACATTCATTCATCATTCATCTTCTTCCGCTTAATTCTTTTCGGGTCGTGGGGGGGCTGGAGCCTATCCCAGCATCTTTGGGCGAGAGGCAGGGTACATCCTGGACAGATCGCCAGTCCATCGCAGGGCTAACACAGACAGCCAGACAACATTTCACTCTCACAGTCATACCTAAGGACAATTTAGAATCCCCAGTTTTGATGCCAGTTAACCTAACTTGCATGTTTTTGGCATATGGGAGGAAACTGGAGAAATCCCGGAGTAAACCCACGTCCAAACAAAAGTTTCGGCATGCCTAAAATCTGTACATCAGCTTTAATGTACTGAACATTCACTATACATCTGCTAAGAATGTGTACTGAGATGATTTAAAATGTCACATCATCACATAATCAATTGATCTGATCAGAGTCCAGATGTGTTTTTATTTAGTCCAACTAATAAGTTAACATATATAATAAGATGTAGTAAAAGAGACTATTACAGTAAAGAACTGGAAAAAAACAAAGACAATATTAAAAATACATGGACAATAATCAACAGTATCCTTGGAAATAAAAGCAGAAATACCAGCTACCCAACTAACACTCCAAAAAATAATAAATCGACTCCGAATGTGAATATAGCTTCACCTGCAGATGAATTTAATAATTTTTTTGTTAACATTGGACCTAAACTGGCCCGAGAAATACCCACTACGGTGCCAACAGGTGATTCAATATGCAATAACACTGCTGTAAAAGACACCATCTTCATAAAGAACACAGACGAAAGAGAGGTCATTGAAATTGTTAAATCGTTCAAAAGTAAAACATCTACTGACTGCGATGGTATTGACATGCTACTAGTCAAAACTGTTATCGAATGCATAGTGAAACCACTGACGTATATCTGTAACCTGTCTCTCCAATCAGGTATATTTCCCAATGCAATGAAAATAGCTAAAGTAATTCCGATTTACAAGACAGGCGACAGAGGGGAACTCTCCAACTACAGACCAATTTCACTATTACCGCAATTTTCCAAGATACTTGAAAAAATATTCTATGAGAGAATTGACAACTTCATACTGAAGAATGATTTATTGTGTGAGCAGCAATATGGGTTCAGACACAAAAGGACAACAGCATATGCCTTAATGGAATTTACAGAAAAAATATCAACAGCCATTGAAAATAAAGAGTATTCAGTTGGAGTATTCCTGGATCTTAAAAAAGCATTTGATACAGTAGATCACAATCTATTATTAAAGAAACTACAAAATTGTGGTATCAGAGGGGTAGCACTGTCCTGGTTAAGAAGTTACTTAAAGAATAGATATCAGTTTGTATGTGTTAACAACAAAAACTCAGAGCTACTGAAGGTCACCTGTGGAGTCCCACAGGGTTCAGTTTTGGGACCATTATTATTCAATATGTATATAAATGATATATGTAAAGTTTCAGAAAAAATGGACTTAATATTGTTTGCTGATGACACTAACCTGCTATGCAGTGGAAACAACTTGGAACAACTTCTGGATACACTCGGAAAGGAATTAGGAAAGCTGAAACTGTGGTTTGACTCAAACAAATTAACGCTCAATTTAAGCAAGACAAAATTTATAGTCTTTAACAACCATCACAACTACCCAGTACCCAAACTCAGTGTAAATGGTGTAGAGATTGAAAGGGTATCCGAAACTAAATTCCTTGGAGTAATAATTGATAACAAACTGTGTTGGAAGCCACATATTAATTATATAAAAGGTAAAGTATCCAAATCAATTGCAATATTACACAGAGTGAAAAATTTGCTGAATCAACCCACACTATACACCTTGTATCATTCATTAATACTCCCATACATGACATATTGTAATGAAGTATGGGGAAATACATATAAAACAAACATATATCCACTCTTTATGCTTCAAAAGAGAGCTATTAGAATAATCAACAAAGCAGCTTACAGGGAACCAACAAACCCACTTTTTCTTAAACAAAAAACTCTCAAGTTGAAAGATCTGATCGACTTTAAAACCGCAATAATAATGTTCAAAGTGAAGAATCTATCACTGCCCGCAAATATCCAAAAGTTGTTCCAAACAAGGGAGAAACGATATCACTTCAGAGGAACATGTATATTTCAAAAGCCTACAGTGAGAACAACTACCAAGCAACACTATTTCAGTGCAAGGTGTCAGATTATGGAACGATTTTGGACCTGAATTAAAATCATGTACAAAGCTTGGACAATTTAAACAAAAACTAAAGGAAGAAATACTCCAAACATATTTACAAGACGACATGTAAACTCACATAAGGATTGACATTTCCAGCCTGTGTTGTGTTATAGCTTAGTTTTTCTTTTTTCTCTGTGACACTATGTCTTAGATTTGTTTTTGAATAGTAACCGCTTAACTTAGACTAGCTCAGTTTTCTTTTTCTCTCAGTCATATTTTGTCTTAGCCTTGTTTTAAATTGTAATCGCTCTTGTCTTGTTTTCTCTTTTTTCTCCTTTGAATTCTTGGATGGAATATGGGTGGGCAATATAAGCTGCGGCTTCAGCCATCACCCATTTCGGATAACTCACGTGGAATTGTATAGTAGAAGGAGTCTTTGTCTAATTTGACCTTGTTATATTATACAGTTTCTTTTAACCTGTAATGTACTATCCGAAATAAAAATAAATAAATAAAAAAAAATAAATAAAAAAAAAAACTCATAAAATAGATATTGAGGGGTATAGGGTGCCATGTCTCTACAGAGTATTTTTGAAACCATGTTTCGTGATTCTGCCTCGATTCAGAATAACTTAGCAGCTTTGTTTCCGGAAAGTCCCCACACCTTTACACCCCCTTCTTCATATTTCACGCCATAACTATATCTGTTTGTACTTCTCTGTAGCTTAAAATGACACAAAGTGCTTCAAGTTTCCCCTCCATTTCTTCAGTGCTTCAACCATGTAGGTCTCATTCATCACCTGAAAGGTTAATGCTGAGATGTGTCTACTGAACTGTCCAACCAATTTTATTTGTTTTTATGCACACTGCCAGTTGAGTAAGTGTGTCCAAACTTTTGAAAGCAATATGCATTCATGGATCTGTTTATGAAATCTGGAGAAATACAGTCATGTGAAAAAATTAGGACACCCCATTAAATATTCAGCTCTTTATTAAGAAATGTTCACATATCTATGTCTAACCTTGTTTTTGTTTTTATTTGCATTTTTTAAACATTTATTTTAGCCATTTTAAGTGGCAATGAATGTAGAGGTGTCCTAAAAAAGATGGGGGTGTCCTAATTTATTCCTCACTATTTGTTTAGAATTACATTTTACAGAAAATTTGAAAAAAGTCTTTAATTCATTTTTAATTGTTTTTTTTAATTGTTTAGTTGTATTACGTGAATCTCCCAGTATTTTTCCACATTGATATTAAATAGCCATATGTCCAAATATGTTTAAAAACACACAGGCTTTTATGGGGTGTCCTAATTTTTGTCACGCTTAAATGTTTCAGATCATCAAACAAATTTAAATATTAGAGAAAAATAGCACAAATAAACACAAAATGCAGTTTTTAAATGAAGGTGTTTATTATTAAAGGTAAAAAAAAATCCAAACCTACATGGCCCTATGTCAAAAAGTGCCCCCCCCCCCCCGATTAAAACATAAATTAACTGTGGTTTATCACATCTTTGGAAAGCTGAGTTCAATTTCTGTAGCCACACCCAGGCCTGATTACTGCCACACCTGCCTGACAAAGTGAAGTAGACCAAAAGATTCTCAAAAGCTAGATATGGTGTGATCCAAAGAAATTCAGGAACAAATGAGAAACAAAGTAATTGAGATGTATCAGTCTGGAAAAAGGTTGTAAAGCCATTTCTAAAGCTTTGGGACTCCAGCAAACCACAGTGAGAGCCATTATCTACAAATGGCGAAAACATGGAACAGTGGTGAACCTTCCCAGGAGTGGCCGGCCGACCAAAATTACCCCAAGAGCGCAATTACCCCACTTAAAATGGCTCAAATAAATGTTAGAAAATGCAAATAAAAACAAAAACAAGGTTAGACATAGATATGTGAACATTTCTTAATAAAGAACTGAATATTTAATGGGGCGTCCTAATTTTTTTGGACAAATCAATTAAACATTCACAGTGTTGGTGGAAAATTAACTGGTCAGACCTCCTTTGGGAGCAATAACCTCCAACAAATGCTTCCCATAGCTGCTGATCAGACCTGCACAATGTTCAACAGGAACCATTCTTCCTTAGAGAACTTTTAGAGTTTACTATTCACAAGAAGCGTTTGTTGATGTGAACCATGCCTCACAAAAAAGATCTCTGAGACCTATGATCAAGAATTGTTGATTTGCATAAAACTGGAAAGGATTGCAAAGTAATCTTCAAGACTTTAGGCATTCTCCAGCCCACAGTTAGACAAATTTTCTACAAATGGAGACAATTTATTTACTGTGACTACTCTCCCTAGAAGTGGGTGCCCAGCCAAGATGACTCCAAAGGCACAAAGCAAAATGTGCAATGACGTAAAAAGAACCCAGAGTAACAGCTAAAGACTTGAAGGAATCATTGGAACTGTTCAAGAATCTACCATACTCAAATCAATGGAAAGGCATGGAAGCCCAAAGTTGCCGGGATTGGCTCCAGCCCCCGCAACGTGTAAAGGATTAAGCGGAAGAAGATGGATGGATGGATGGATGGATGGATGGATGGCATGGAAGCCACTGCTTTCCAATATACACAGCAGGAAAAATAAGTATTGAACATGTCAACATTTTTCTCATTTAACTATTTCTGATGGAGCCACTGACATGAGATTTTCACCAGATATCAGGAACAACCCAAGTAATCCATACATACAAAGAAATCAAGGCAACTGTGTTGACAAAACAAGTTATATTTAATAAAGTGGAATGACACAGGGAATAAGTATTGAACACACTTGGTGAAATGCCTTTCATATTTAGTAGAAAAGCCTTTGTTGGTAATAACCGCTTCCAGACGCCTCCTGTATGGAGAAACTAGGTGCAAGCATTGCTCAGGAGTGATTTTAGTCCATTCTTCCACACAAACTGTCTTCAAAACTTGAAGGTTTCGTGGGTGTCTTCTATGAACTCTGATCTTCAGTTTGTTCCATAGATTTTCAATTGGATTCAGGTCAAATGACTGACTGGGCCATTCTAGCAGCTTTATTTTCCTTCTCTGGAGCCAGTTGAGAGTTTCCTTGGCTGTGTGTTTGGGATCATTTTCTTGCTGAAATGTCCACCCTCATTTCAGCTTAAGCATCTTGGCAGATGGCAACGGGTTCTTATCAAGGATGTCTCTGTACATTTGTCCATTCATCTTTCCTTCAATTATATGAAGCCTGCCTGTACCATGTGCTGAAAAACACCCCCACACCATGATGCTGCCACCTCCAAACTTCACTGTTGTTTCACTGGTGTTTTTGGGCTCATGTGCAGTGCCATTTCTCTTCCAAACATGCTGTGTGTTGTGGCATCCAAAAAGTTCAATTTTGGTCTCATCCGACAAGAGTGCATTCTCCCATTATTTTACCTACTTGCCCAAATGTTTTGCAGCAAATTATACACGAACTTCAGCATGCTTTTTCTTCAGCAGTGGAGTCTTGCGAGGTGAGCGGGCATAGAGCCCATGTCGGTTAAGTGCATTGCTAATTGTTTTCTTTGAAACAGCAGTACCTGCAAACTTCAGGTCTTTCTGGAGCTCTCCACAAGTGGTCTTTGGCTCTTGAGTAACTCTTCTGATAATTCTTTGGACTCCTCTGTCAGAAATCTTGCAAGGAGCTCCTGATCATGGCCGGTTTATGGTAAAATGGTGTTCTTTCCACTTCCAAATGATGGCACCAGTAGTGCTCACTGGAACATTCAGCAGTTTAGAAATGCACCTGTAACCAATGCCATCATTATATTTTGCAACAATAAGGTTGTGAAGGTCTAGAGAGAGCTCTTTGCTTCTACCCATCATGAGTTCTTTGTGGTGTGACAATCTGATATTCAGACCTCTTTAAATGCTATCAGTCAGGACTTAAGATAAGATAAGATAAGATAAGATAAGCCTTTATTAGTCCCACAACGGGGAAATTCCAGGATTGCAACAGCACAGGGATAGCAACACTCAGAGCAACAATCAGAAGGCAAGAAAAAAAACAAGCAAGCAAGAGCAGCTAATAAACATATGTACGTATTACTATAAAATATATATATATACACACACACACAGACACACAGTGCAGAGCATTGTAGCTGGATGGAATAAATATATGAATATATGAACACACAGTGCAGAGCATTGTAGCTAGATGGAATAAATATGTAAATATATAAACACCCACAGTACGGAGCATTGCAGCTAGGTGGAATAAATATGCAAGTATATAAACACACACAGTGCGGAGCAATGTAGCTAGATGGAATAATATGTAGATATATAAATATATAAACACCCACAGTACGGAGCATTGTAGCTAGATGGAATAAATATGCAAATATATAAACACACACAGTGCAGAGCATTGTTGCTAGATGGAATGAAACAGCATAACCGTCTACTTAGTTATCCTACATGGTATGATTATGTGCCCATACATATTCTCACCCTCCATAGCGACCGGTATGTTCCTAGTTGTATGCCGGAGAGGACCATTGTGTAAGTCTATTGCATCTTTTGCATTCAAAAAACTATTAGTTTGTTACGTCTTTTTGCTATCTCTGCGAGCAGCCCTGCTTAGGTTGTACAGTCTGACAGCCGTTGGTAGGAAGGACCTACGAAACCTCTCGGTTGTGCACCTGGGATGATGTAGTCTGCTGCTAAATGAGCTCCTCAGTGCATTCAGTATGTCCTGCATAGGGTGGAACTCGGACTCCAGCAGAGATGACAGTTTAGCCACCGTCCTTCTCTCTCCTATCTCCTCCATCGGATCAAGGCGCTGCCCCAGGACAGAGCTAGCTTTCTTAATCAGTTTGTTCAGTCTCTTCCTATCGGCTGCAGTAATGCCACTGCCCCAGCAGACCACTCCAAAAGTGATGGCTGATGCCACCACCGTGTCATAGAATGACTTCAGCAGCGCCCCTTGTACACCAAAAGACCTGAGTCTCCTCAGCAGGAACAGCCTGCGCTGTCCCTTCTTGTAGAGTGCATCAGTATTGTGTGACCAGTCTAGTTTATTGTTCAGATGAATACCCAGGTACTTATAGGATGTCACCATCTCGATGTCTGTTCCCTGTATATTTACTGGTACTGTGAGGGGCTGCCCATGCCTGCGGCAGTCCACCACCAGCTCCTTAGTTTTCCTCGCGTTGATCTGGAGGCAGTTCCGATGGCACCAGTCCACGAAGTCCTGGATAAGCCCTCTGTACTCAGCTTCATCTCCATTGGAGATGAGGCCAACGATCGCAGAGTCATCAGAGAACTTCTGTAGATGGCAGTGTGTTGTGTTGTGTGAGAAGTCCGCAGTATAAAGAGTGAACAGGAAGGGAGCCAGCACCGTTCCCTGGGGGGCCCCCGTGCTACTGATGATCGTGTCGGACACACAGTCCCGGGTTCTCACAAACTGAGGCCGGTTCGTGAGGTAGTCCAGGATCCATGATGACAGGTGCTGGTCCACCCCTGCGCGCAGCAGCTTGTCCTTCAGGATCATCGGTTGGATGGTGTTGAAAGCACTGGAGAAGTCAAAGAACATGATCCTCACCAAATTCCCGGGCTTCTCCAGGTGGGACAGAGAACGGTGAAGGAGGAAGATCACCGCATCCTCCACCCCAATGCCATGCTGGTAGGCGAACTGGAGTGGATCCATCGCTGGTTCCACCAGGGGGCGGAGGTGAGCAAGGAGCAGTCTCTCCAGGGTCTTCATCAAGTGGGACGTCAAGGCCACCGGTCTGTAGCTGTTCAGGTCTTTGGGGTGGGAAGTTTTTGGTACAGGTACCACACAAGATGTTTTCCACAGCTGTGGTACCCTCCCCAGTTTCAGGCTCATGTTGAAGATATACGTCACAATCCCACACAGCTGGTCTGCACAGGACTTGAGGAGCTTTGCGCTGATGCCGTTCGGTCCCGGCGCCTTCCTCGCCTTGATCTTCCTCAGCTCCGTCCTCACCTGGGTCCTGGTCAGGGTCAGGATGGGGGGCTGTGTGTTGGGAGTGGGGGGGTGTTGGTAGAGTGGGGAGTGGGCAGCAGGACTTGATTTCTTTAGAGGCAGCAGTGGTTGTTGTGCAGTCAGGGGGGCGGGCGGTTGGTCAAATCTATTGAAAAACAGATTCAGGTTGGTCGCCCACTCCCTGCCCCCTGTGGCCTGGGGGGAGGTATTCTGGAGCCCCGAGATGGTTTTGAGGTTTCTCCAGACCCCGCTGATGTCGCTCTGTTGCAGCTTGTCCTCCATCTTCTTCCTGAAGCTGTCCTTGCCTTCTCTGATCTTTCTCCTCAGCTCCCTCTGTACGGACTTCAGCATCTCCCTGTTCCCCGACCTGAAGATCCTCTTCTTCTCTCTCAGAAGTGTTTTTATCTCAGGGTTGATCCAGGGTTTGTTGTTTGAGTGACGCCGTATGGTCTTGGTGGGAACGGATTTGTCCACACAGAAGCTGAGGTAGCCCGTGAAGGTGTGAATGAGGCCATCGATGTCCTCACCATGTGGATCGCAGAGCTGCTTCCAGGCGGTGGCTTCAAAACAGCCCTTTAGGGTGTCCATTGTCTCCTCAGACCATAACTCCACAGTGTGCATGGCCGGAGGTTGTCTGTGCACTAGGGGTTTGTACACCGGCCGGAGATGAACCAAGTTGTGATCCGATCTCCCGAGTGGGGGTAGTTGTGATGAGGTGTACGCCTCCTTAGTGTTTGCGTAGAATAAATCCAGTGTTTTATTGTCTCTAGTGTGGCATGTGACATACTGGGTGAACGTGGGTAGAATGGGAGACAGTGAAACATGGTTGAAATCGCCTGAGATGAGGAGAAGAGCATCTGGGTGTTCTGTCTGCAGCCTGCTGGTTACTGAATGGATGACGTCACGTGCTGTCCCAGCGTTCGCCGTCGGATTTGCATAAACAACAATGCAGATCACGTGTGAGTGTTCTCTCGGGAGATATGTAGGCCTCATGCTAACAGCTAGCAACTCAATGTCTTTGCTGCAGTGTCGTTGTTTAACAGTGATATGTCCCGGTCTGCACCAGTTGTTGTTAACATACATGATCACTCCACCGCCCCTAGCCTTGCCACTGTCTGGTGTTCGGTCAGCTCGTATCATGTGAAAACCCTCCAGCTCAATGTTAGCATCTGCTGCTAGTTCAGTTAGCCACGTCTCAGTAAACAAAAGGAGAGAGCACTCCCGGTAAGTGCTATCATAACGGGAGATAGCCGCTAGCTCATCTAACTTTCCCAGTATCGACCGTACATTTCCCATGACAACAGATGGAAGGGAGGGTCTGTACCTTATATTTTTTGTCCTCCGCCTTACTCCAGCCCGGCAGCCGCGGCGTTTTCGCCTCAGTTCACTCGGTATGTCGAGTTTTTCCAATGGGACCGGGTGGCGGTTGAATGCTAGCAGCTGTTCTCTGCTGTATCGTATCCTGCTATAGACAGTGGCTCCGTCCGCCGGCTCAGGAGACATTTAGGACGATCTGTGTGTCCGTGATATAAGTGGGGTGAAAAAAAAAAAGACGGATCAAAAGAGAGAGGAAGGGAAAAAGACTCGGAATCGAGCCGCTGTTGCAAAAGGCAGCCGACTCGTGTGGCGCCGAGAGAAGAAAAAAAAGCTTAACCAGCTGAGATGAATTTGCACTGATGGGGGATGGGATGGCTTCCTAAAGCCCGATGCATTTCACCTGGTTTCTTGGCTTTCTATGCCTTTTTGCATCTCTTTTCCTTCGTGTTCAGTACTTATTCCCTATGTCATTCCACTTTATTAAATATAACTTGTTTTGTGAACACAGTTACCTTGATTTCTTTGTATGCATGACTTCCTTGGGTTGTTAATGATATCTGGTGAAAATCTGAGGTCAATGGTTCCATCAGAGATATGTTTAATGAGAAAAATGTTGATGTGTTCAATACTTATTTTCCCCGCTATAGCTATATATCTATAAATGCACCAAATCTCTCTGTGTGTGTGTGTGTGTGTGTGTGTGTGTCTCTCTCTCTCTCTCTCTGTTCCATGCATATCTCTTGAACCATTCGTCAGCTTGACTTAAGGTTTTATATGTGTTTTGCTGAGGCTATGAGAGTGTGCATCCCTGAGTATGGAGTCGCTCAGTCAAAATATGTAATTTTTATCAATAAAAGTTCAGCCACTGTTCTGTCACCACTCTGTGTCTCTTCATGTCCTGGCTTCAAGAAGTGTGGGCAGGGTTTTGGATTTACTCCATGCTCATTGGATAATACGTGGCATCACAGCCATGCTTATTGGATAACACGCAGCATCACGGCCATACTGATAGGATAATACGTGGCATCACGACTTGTTAGTCACCACAGTGTTCCCTGGACAAAACAAGGAAGTGAAAAATGACAATTTTGACTAGAAAAACATAATACTGAGGATTTAATGCTTAAAAAATTGTACCGATTGCGTAGGTCTAAAGGATAATTCGCATATGTGGAGAACATGAGGTACGGGCAGACTGGGCTGAGCGTCAGCGGGGACCTGGTCTGACAAATCAACACAGAATATGCCGGGAGAAGAAACGGCCAGACATGACCTGGCTCAAAGGTACGCTAACTGATGGCGATTAAAAAAAAAGCTATTTTCAATAAAGTGAAAAAAAAAAAGATAATGCATAGACTGTGCTTTTGTCCTGAGTCTGATTTATCATGGAAAACAGCTGAGCTCCGTGGTTTGAGTGATCAGCTGATTGGATCCACCTCCTCCGATGTGCTGACATTTTGGCATATCTATCAGAACAGCACTGGACAGCTGATGGTACTGACTGCAAAGGTAAAAAAAAAAAAAAAAAAAAAAAACATGGGGGGAAGGCCCCACATCCTTTGCTCCATGAATGCGGGATGTGTCAACCATATTTTTTTTAATTTTTATTTTGTATACTTTATTGATCCCCAGAGGGGAAATTGAGGGCATCCATCTGGATGGATGAAGCAGCCACGGTACGGCGCTATCCCTTAACCATTCACACACACATTCACACCTAAGGCCACTTTAGTCTCCAATTAACCTAACCTGCATGTTTTTGGCCTGTGGGAGGAAACCGGAGAAATCCCGGAGTAAAACCACGCAGATACGGGGAGAACATTCAAACTCCACACAGATCACTGTTGGTCAGAGGCTGGGATCGACCAGGGATCCCATGGCCAAGGGTGAGTTGCTGCGTCACCGCACCGCCATATGCTAGATACGTTGGAACATTTTCAGCATGGGGCACATATTTTTTCCATCCATCCATCCATCCATCCATCCATCCATCCATCCATCTTCTACCACTTTTCTGGAGGTCTGGGTCACAGAGGCAGCAGTTCAAACAGAGAAGCCCAGACTTCCCTCTCCCCAGCCACCTGCTCCAGTTCTTCAGAGAGGATACCAAGGCATTCCCAGACCAGCTAAGAGACATAGTCTCTCCAGTGAGTCCTGGGTCAGCCCCGGGGTCTCCTCCCAGAGGGACGTGCCCCAAACACCTCAAGTGGGAGGCGTCCAAGAGGCATCCTGATCAGATGTCCATACCACCTCAACTGGCTCCTTTCAATGTAGAGGAGCAATGGTTGTACTCTGAGCCTCTCCCAGATGACTGAGCTCCTCACCCTATCTCTGAGGGTGAGTCCAGCAATCCTACGAAGAAAGCTCATTTCAGCCGCTTGTATCGGTGATCTCATTCTTTCGGTCATTACCCAAAGCTCATGACCATAGGTGAGGGTAGGAACATAGATTGACTGGTAAATCGACAGCTTTGCCTTAGAGCTCAGCTCCCTCTTCATCACAACAGAACTCCTTCTTCAGCTTAATGGCCTCACCACTGCTGTCCACCACTTGGTTCGGGGGTTTCCACCATGAGATGCCCCGACGACCTTGCGGCCGCAGCTCTGGGCAGCTGCTTCAACAATGGAGGTGGAGAACATGGCCCATTCAGACTCCATGTTTCCAAACTCTCTCGGAATGTGGTTGAAGTTCATCCGGGGTGGGAGTTGAAGACCTCCTTGACTGGGGCCTCAGCCAGACGTTCCCAGCACACCCTCACTATACGTTTGGGTCTACCAGGTCTAAATGGCATCCTCCCCTGCCATCGGATCCAACTCACCACCAAGCGGTGATCAGTTCAGTTGACAGCTCTGCACCTCTCTTTACCTGAGTGTCCAAGACATATGGTCGCAGGTCTGATGACACGATAACAAAATTGATCATTGACCTGTGACCTTGGGTGTCCTGGTGCCAGGTGCACATATGGACACCCTATGCTTGAACATGGTGTTTGTTACAGATAAACTGAGGTTAGCACAGATGTCCAATAACTGAACACCACTCGGGTTCAGATCGGGCAGGCTGTTCCTCCCAATCATCCCCCTCTAGGTTTCACTGTTGTTGCCCACGTGCGTATTGAAGTCCTCCAGTAGGACAATGGAGTCTCCAAGAGGAGCACTCTCCAGCACCCCAGCCAGAGACTCCAAAAAGGGTGGGTACTCTGAACCATCATTTGGTGCATAGGCACAAATGATGGTCAGGACCCGTTTCCCAACCCGAAGGCACAGGGAAACAACCCTTTCGTCCACCGGGGAAAACTCCAATATTGAGGCAGTAAGGTGGGAGGAAACAAGAAAACCCACCCCTGCTCATCACCTCTCGCCCAGGGCAACTCCAGAGTAGGCCAAGCTCCAGCCCCTCTCCAGGAGACTGGTTCCGGAACCGAAGCTGTGTGTTGAGGTGAGGCCGACTATATCTAGCCGGTATCTCTCAACCTCATGCACCAGCTCAGGCTCCTTCCCCACCAGAGGGGTGACATTCCACATCCCAAAAGCCAGTTTAGTAAGCTTGGGATCAGAGCGCCAAGGTCTCCGCCTTTGACCGACACCTGATCCACATAGCACTAGACCCCCATGGTCCCTCCTGCAGGTGGTGAGCCCACTGGAGGGCGGACCCATGATACTCCTTCAGGCTGAGCCTGGCCGGGTGCCATGGGCGGAAACCCGGCCACCAGACGCTAGCCATCAAGCCCCTCCCCCAGGCCTGGCTCCAGGGTGGGGCCCCGGTAACCCCATACCAGGCGGGGTACACTGAATCCTTGTTCTAGCATTCATCGGGAGAGTCTGTTGGATCGTTCTTAGTCTGGCGCTTCACCCAGGACCAGTTTGTCTTGGGTGACCCTACCAGAGACAAATTGCCTCGGACAACACTGCTCTTGGGATCTCAAGGGCACGCAAACCCCCCACCACGATAAGGTGATGTGTTTATATTTTTTCCAGTTAATAAAATTTTTCACTGGGTCTGAAGTGTGTGTGAAAAATATTGCATTTTGGTTAATGTTTAGAGGGTCAAAAATGTGACTTTTTAGGTGGAATAATAATAATAATAATAATAATAATAATAATAATAATAATGGTCAATAATGGTTCCAAGGTTGTCATAGCCAGGAGCGGCACTGGGGTTAAGCTCCCAGTGCTTATAAAATGCTCCTTATGGCGTGCGTCTCGAAAAGCCTCTGACAACTAAGTCCAACTCCTAGCCTGCCCGTGTGGTTTAGTCTCTAAGCCCGGCGGAACTGCTTTTACTAATAGGAGAAGGGGCGAGGGCGGATCTCTGGCGCCTTAAAACCAGATGCTTCGGGTGGATGGTGGCTCGTCAACCTGGGAAGGTAGCCCATCTAGGGGAAGGTAAACCCTGATTGCAAACCTCTGCTGCCTTGTGGCACACCCAGTCATGGAAAAGGCTTCGGGAGTCAACCCTGAGGAAAAATCCGGAGTCGGAGTCCCTAAGGCAGTTCTCTGTTGTGCCCAACATCGTTCTGGCAGCTCCTGCAGCGGCACTGGTGCCAAACTGTAGCAGCCCTGCTGTTCCTTTGGATTCATCAGTGACGTGGAGAGGGGGGACATGCTGCATGGGCAACATCTTGTCCTCCATATCTTCCTGCCCAGGCTTGAATCCTACCAACTCCCAACGCTGGAAGGTAGAACACCGGATCACTGGAGAGGACACTCCAGCTTCGCCTTTGGCGTAGACAAAACACGGGGAATGACAGTTACCGGTTATAAGCCACCGCTCAATTGGCGTAGAGCGCGGCGCCAGGGGTTGTTCCCGACGGTGGGACGGATCATCAGATCTCACTGGACAGCTACCGCCCGCCTCAAGCTGGGCAGCCCCCAGCCAATAAGGTGTTGTCCCGCCACAGCCTGCTTTCCTCATTGGGTGCATGGGGATGAGGAGAAGTCCGAACGGCAGGCTGAGAACTTTCGCACCAGGCAAGACAAAAAAACAAAAGAGGCCAGCTCTAAAACTGGGAACTTGGAACGTCCGCACTATGATGACAGGACTCGCTGCTAACCTCAAGGACATCAACGACACCACGAAGACTGCCATCATCAATAATGAGCTGAAGAGACTGGAAGTGGATATCGCCACTCTCCAGGAAACACTGTTGGCTGACGCAGGCACACTGAGAGAGAAGGACTACACGTTCTACTGGCAGGGAAAGAGCAGTGACGAACACAGGGAACATGGAGTGGGCTTCGCAGTGAAGAACACCTTGCTGAAGATGGTGGAACCGGGCAGCAATGACTCTGCACGACTCCTCACCCTCCGCCTCAACACCACTCAAGGCCCAGTCACCCTCGTCAGTGTGTATGCCCCAACACTGACAGCCACACCAGAGGCAAAAGACGAGTTCTACGAGAATCTCGCGAAAACTGTCAGGATCATCCCCAACTCTGAACAACTCATTCTCCTTGGAGACTTCAATGCCAGAGTGGGTGCTGACCACGACTCCTGGCCCTCCTGTCTTGGACCATTTGGCGTGGGCAGAATGAACGACAACGGACAGTGGCTGCTCGAGTTCTGCACTAATCACGATCTGTGCATCACAAACTCGTTCTTCAAGACCAAGCCCCAACACAAGGTTTCCTGGCGACATCCGCGCTCAAAGCACTGGCACCAGCTGGACTTGATCCTGACCAGGCGCACCTCACTGAAGAATGTGCTAATCACCCGTTCGTTCCAGAGTGCAGATTGTGACACAGACCATTCAGTGGTGTGTTGCAAGGTCAAGCTGCAGCTGAAGAAATTCCATCGTGCTAGACAGCCTGGAAAGGCACGGATTGACACCAGCAAGATGGCCCAACCAGAACTTGTTGAGCGGTTTGCATCCACCTTTGAGAAGGAACTTGGTGTACCACAAGAAGGAGACTCTGCAAAGCAGAAGATAAGATAAGATAAGATAAGCCTTTATTAGTCCCACAACGGGGAAATTCCAGGATTGCAACAGCACAGGGATAGCAACACTCAGAGCAACAATCAGAAGGCAAGAAAAAAAAACAAGCAAGCAAGAGCAGCTAATAAACATATGTACGTATTACTATAAAATATATATATATACACACACACACAGACACACAGTGCAGAGCATTGTAGCTGGATGGAATAAATATATGAATATATGAACACACAGTGCAGAGCATTGTAGCTAGATGGAATAAATATGTAAATATATAAACACCCACAGTACGGAGCATTGCAGCTAGGTGGAATAAATATGCAAGTATATAAACACACACAGTGCGGAGCAATGTAGCTAGATGGAATAACATGTAGATATATAAATATATAAACACCCACAGTACGGAGCATTGCAGCTAGACGGAACAAATATGCAAATATATAAACACACACAGTGCAGTGTGAAGTGGGAAGAGCTGCGAAACACCATCCACCGCACAGCCCTGGCTACCTTTGGGAGGAAGACCTCGAAGTCACAGGACTGGTTTGATGCCAAGTTGACCGAGATGACCCCCGTCATTGAAGCCAAGCGCTCAGCTCTTGCCAAGTACAAGAAGTACCCAAACGAGAAGAATCTCCAGATTCTCAGGGCTGCGAGAAGCAAAGTTCAGCAGACTGCTCGGCGCTGTGCCAACGAGTACTGGACTCAGCTCAGCCAAGACATTCAAACCGCTGCCATAACAGGGAACATCCGTGGTATGTACGATGGCATCAAGAAAGCACTTGGTCCGGTTCAGAGCAAGACGGCCCCCCTCAAATCCTCCACTGGGGAGATGATCACAGAAAAGAACAAGCAGATGGAGAGATGGGTGGAGCACTACTCCGACCTCTACTCCAGACAGAACACCGTGACACTGTCAGCCCTTGATGCCATCAATTGCCTGCCATCCATGGACGAACTTGACGCCGAGCCAACCATCGACAAACTCAGCAAGACCATTGATAGCTTGACCGCTGGCAAGGCACCCGGCAACGATGGCATACCCCCCGACCTGATCAAGCACTGCAAGACCGCCCTACTGCTGCCATTGCATAACGTCCTCTGCCAGTGCTGGAAGGAAGGTGCCGTACCACAGGACATGAGGGACGCCAAGACCATCACCCTCTACAAAAACAAAGGGGAGAGAAGCGACTGCAACAACTACAGGGGCATCTCCCTCCTCAGCGTTGTTGGCAAAGTCTATGCACGAGTTGTTCTCGTTCGTCTACAGAAGCTTGCCAAACGTGTCTACCCCGAGTCTCAGTGTGGCTTCCGCGCTGAGCGATTGACGGTAGACATGATATTCTCCATCCGCCAACTCCAGGAGAAATGCAGAGAACAGAACATGCCCCTGTAGGTCGCCTTCATCGACCTCACCAAAGCGTTCGATCTGGTCCGCAGAGAGGGCCTTTTCAAGATCCTGCCAAAGATAGGATGCCCACCAAAGTTGCAAAGCCTCATTGAATCGTTTCACACCAACATGCAGGGGATAGTGCAGCACGACAGCAACGTCTCAGAGCCATTCAACATACGCAGCGGAGTGAAACAGGGTTGTGTACTTGCGCCAACCCTCTTTGGGATTTTCTTTGCTATGCTCCTGAGGCATGCCTTCAGCACAGCAACAGAGGGAATCTACCTGCACACAAGATCTGACGGCAGGCTTTTCAACCTCGCCCGCCTGAAAGCCAGAACCAAAGTACGCGAGGCTCTAATCAGAGACATGCTGTTCGCAGACGACGCTGCAGTCACGACCCACACACAGCAGGAGCTTCAGACCCTGATGGACTGCTTCTCTCAGGCATGCAAGGACTTTGGGCTTACCATCAGCCTGAAGAAGACTTAACGTCTTGGCGCAAGGCACGAAAGTGTCACGCCGCGCCGCTCATCAGCGGCGCCAGCTGCACGCACACCTGCACATCATCAGCGGCGAGGGATTTAAGCCGCCTCGCCCTGGGCTTCGGCCTGAAGCCGTCAGACTTCACTACGCATTGCTGTGAGTTCCGTCTCATTCTCTACAAACATTGCGGTAAGAAGATCTTACCTTTTTCTCCTCCAAGTCTGCTCCCCTGTGCACAGGTGGATTCTCCAGCAGCGGACTATTCCTCTCCATCGCCTGTTCCTCGCTGCTGCACCGGGCTTTCCAGGTGGCTGTCTACCGGACCTCGTTCCTTGCTGTGCCAGTCATCCGCCCTCTCCAAGTAAGCTCCTCTCTTACTTATATATCCCCTGTGTTGGTGTGTGCCCGTCACCCTTCTCCCTGTGCTTTTCCCATAGGGTTGTCCGGCTGTACGGTCTCCTGCCTCTGTGCCCGAAGCAGACGCCGCCACCAACACATTCACATCTCGCAGACACACATTCATACACTCCTGTTGTCAATAAAGCTATTTGAGCTACTCTGAGCCTGTGTGTGTGCGTCTCCTGAGCCGTGCATTATGTCAGTACGGCTTCAGCAGAGCGGCTCGGCAGACGGCGGGCTCGCACACCGGCTTACCACTCTCGAGGCTCGAGTGGATCAGATAGCTTATCAGCAACAGGTGATACTCAATCAATTGATTAATATAACTAACCGATTGGACCGCTTGGACCCCCAACAGCCGTTCCCCCCGGCTCGTCAGGGTGGCGCGGCTCCTGCTGCTCCAGTGGCCGTCCAGCAGGCTCCGGCAGCACCGACTCGGCTCACGCCTATTCCAACCCCCGCCCGCTTTAGCGGTAAGCTCGGCGGAGCGCGGGGGTTCATAATGCAATGTGAGTTCGTGTTCCACCGTGTGCCCGGAGACTTTCCTTCTGATCATAGCCGAATTGGTTATATCGGGAATCTCCTAGAGGGACGAGCATTAACCTGGACCTACGCCGTAATGGCGAGGCCCAGTTATGCCACCCTCACGTATGACCAATTCGTGAGACACTTCCTGGAGGTCTTTGACCACTCTCGTACCGAGACGGTCCAGGTCGATCGGCTTGTCAGCCTCCAGCAGGGAAGCCGGTTGGCAGCGGACTACGCGGTCAACTTCCGGGTAGCGGCGGAGGAATTGGGCTGGGAGGAACGCTCCCTCTGTGGCCTTTTCCTCCGCAGTCTCAACGATGATCTGAGGGATGAACTGGCTGGGCGGGATATCCCGGAGACCCTAGCGGAGCTAACATCCCTAGCGATCAGTTTGGATAACAGGCTGCGCGAGCGCTCCTCGGGGCGGAAGTCGTCTTCTTCTCGCCCTCGTGGAGCCTCGTCGCGCCCGTTCCAAGCTTGCCCCCTGGCGACGCCGCCACCATCGCGCCCCGAGGAGTCGGAGCCGATGGTGACGGGCTGGACAAAGCTGTCCCCGGCAGAGAGACAGCGCCGCCGTGAGTTAAATCTCTGCATGTATTGCGGAGATAGTCAACACACGGTAGAGCTTTGTCCACAGAAGCCAAACGGCGGGGTCCGCGAGTCACTGTAGGGGGCCTCGCGGACATCAATCGGTTAAGTCCCCTCACCCAACTGAAGCTGCCCGTCCGATTTTGTCACAACTCCACTGGGCATCTCACTCACGCACTGGTGAATTCGGGCGGGGAGGGCAGTTTTATTTCACAAAGCCTGGCAACCCGATTGGGCATCCGCTGCCAGGCATTAAAGACTCCTATCTCCCTGGTCAACCTCTCCCGTGTCTCCCTGGGGAGAGTAACACACCAGACCGTCCCCATTCCGGTTATCATCTCTGGAAACCACCGGGAGGAGATAACCTTCTACGTCCTGCCCAACTCTGTGTCGCCCGTCATCCTGGGGTATCCCTGGCTACACCTCCACAACCTTGTTTTGGATTGGAAGTCCGCCGGGGTGTCGGCATGGAGCACATTCTGCATGAGCACCTGTCTACAGTCTGCTGCCTGCTCTCCGTCCTCTCCTCCTACACCTACGGACGCAGCGCCCCCGGACCTGTCCCTGGTGCCATTGGAATTTCACGACCTGGGTATAGTATTCAGCAAGTCCAAGGCGATGTCTCTTCCTCCTCATAGGCCCTATGACTGTGCAATTAACCTCCGCCAGGGGGCACCCTTACCCTCTGGGCGACTCTACAGCCTGTCAGCGCCGGAGAAGGAGACCATGAACGCTTACCTCAAGGAGTCGCTGAGTGCTGGGATAATCCGCCCATCGTCGTCACCTGTGGGGGCAGGATTCTTCTTCGTGGGTAAGAAGGACGGGTCCCTCCGTCCTTGCATTGACTATCGCGCCCTAAACGACATTACGGAGAAGGATCGCTACACCCTGCCCCTCATGGACACCACCTTTCACTCCCTCCAGGGGGCGACTTGGTTCACCAAGCTGGATCTATGCAGCGCGTACCACCTCGTCCGGATCCGGGAGGGAGATGAGTGGAAGACAGCCTTCCGTACCCCGAACAGCCACTTAGAGTACCTGGTGATGCCGTTCGGGTTGACCAACGCTCCAGCCGTCTTTCAGCGCCTTATCAACGACGTCCTCCGGGATTTCATTGGCCTGTTTGTGTTCGTCTACCTGGATGACATTCTCATCTTCTCCAAATCCAGGGACGAGCACCGGGTCCACGTGAGGCGGGTCCTCCAAAGACTGCTGGAGAACCGGTTGTATGTGAAGGCCGAAAAATGTGAGTTCTACGCGAAGACAACATCCTTTCTCGGGTTCATCATCTCCCACGACCAGGTGCTTCGGGACCCAGAGAAGGTGAATGCGGTGGTGGAATGGCCCACACCTGCATCAAGAAAACAGGTGCAGCAGTTCGTCGGGTTTGCAAATTTCTACCGCCGCTTCGTCCCAAATTTTGGCACCATCGTCGGCCCGCTGACCCGCCTCACGTCCCCTAAGGTCCCGTTCCGGTGGACCAAAGAGGCCGCGGCTGCCTTTCAGGCGCTGAAGGCGGAGTTCTCCTCCTCCCGGGTCCTTAGCCAAGTCAACCCTGCGCTGCAGTGCATCGTGAAAGTGGACGCTTCGGACACAGGAGTGGGGGCGGTTCTATCCCAGCGGTCGCCAGATGACGGAACCAAGCGGCCCTGCGCCTTCTTCTCCCGGCGCTTGTCCCCGGCGGAACAGAATTACGACGCGGGGGACAGAGAGCTCCTCGCCATCAAGCTCGCGCTACAGGAGTGGCGTCACTGGCTAGAGGGGGCGAACCTGCCGTTCGTGGTCCTGACGGACCACAAGAACTTGGAGTACCTAAGATCTGCCAAGCGCCTGAACGCCCACCAGGCGCGCTGGTCCTTGTTCTTTGCCAGGTTCCAATTCACCATCACCTTCAGGCCTGGCTCCAAGAACGGCCTGCCCGACGCCCTCTCTAGGCAATTCGCCCCTGAGGAGTCGGAGGACGCGGTCCACACCATCCTACCCAGGTCGTGCGTCGTGGGAGCCGTCATCTGGGACATTGAGAGCAAGATCCGGAAGGCGCAGGAAGTGGAACCTGACCCTGGCGGCAGACCGGAGGGGAGGCTGTTCGTGCCATCCACGGTTCGGGGGGAGGTCATCCACTGGTTGCACACATCCAAGCTCACCTGCCACCCTGGCTCCTCCCGGATGATTGACCTCCTCCAGCGGTCCTTCTGGTGACCGGGCCTGCGGAGGGACACTGCCCGCTACGCCCGGGCCTGCCCAGTGTGTGCCACCAGCAAATCTGGTAATGCCCCTCCAGCGGGTTTGCTCCAGCCTCTGCCCGTCCCTGGCAGGCCCTAGTCGCATATCGCCCTGGATTTCGTCACCGGACTCCCAGTCTCTAACACCTTCGACACCGTCCTGACCATCGTGGACCGCTTCTCCAATGCGGCACACTTCGTCCCCCTACGAGGTCTCCCAACTGCCCTGGAGACGGCGGACCTCCTAATCCAACACGTGGTCAGGCTGCATGGGATTCCGGTGGACGTGGTCTCGGACCGGGGGCCCCAATTTTCTTCAGAGGTTTGGAGGTCGTTCTGCAACGCCCTGGGAGCCAAGGTGAGCCTCTCCTCCGGCCATCACCCCCAAACCAACGGGCAGTGTGAGCGGACCAACCAGGAGCTGGAGGCTGCGCTCCGCTGCGTCATGGCGTCCAAACCAACGTCCTGGAGTAACCACCTCGCCTGGGTTGAATACGCCCACAACACCGCTCGCTCTTCTGCTACAGGGATGTCCCCCTTTAAGGCGTCCCTGGGTTACGACCCCCCGCTGTTCCCGGCGCAGGAGAGTGAGGTAACTGTCCCCTCAGTACGGGCGCATCTCAGGCAGTTCCGCTCCATCTGGGCGTCAGCGCGCAATGCGCTTTTACGCACGGCAGAGCACAACAGAGCCATGGCGGACCGGCACAGAAGACCTGCCCCGGCGTACAGAGTTGGTCAGCAAGTCTACGTGTCGACCCAGGACGTGATTTTAAAGGGCGAGAGGAGGAAGCTGGCACAGCGTTTTATGGGCCCATACCCCATCACCAGGATCATCAACCCGGTGGCTGTGCGTGTAGCTATTCCCCCCTCCCTCCGCATCCACCCCACCTTCCACGTGTCCAAGGTGAAGCTGGCAGTCTCCGACCCCCTTTGCCCTCCTCCTGCTGCGCAACCCACGCCCCGGATGATTGATGGCCATCCGGCCTGGCCTGTCTCCTCCATCCTGGACTCCCGGCGCTGGGGTCGTGGGTTGCAGTACTTGGTGGACTGGGAGGGCTATGGGCCTGAACATCGGCAGTGGGTACCCTCGTCGTTTGTGTTAGACCCATCGCTCATCGCTGAATTCCACCGAGCGCACCCAGAGAAGCCATCGCCAGGAGGCGCTGCTAGAAGGGGGAGTACTGTCACGCCGCGCCGCTCATCAGTGGCGCCAGCTGCACGCACACCTGCACATCATCAGCGGCGAGGGATTTAAGCCGCCTCGCCCTGGGCTTTGGCCTGAAGCCGTCAGACTTCACTACGCATTGCTGTGAGTTCCGTCTCATTCTCTACAAACATTGCGGTAAGAAGATCTTACCTTTTGCTCCTCCAAGTCTGCTCCCCTGTGCACAGGTGGATTCTCCGGCGGCGGACTATTCCTCTCCATCGCCTGTTCCTCGCTGCTGCACCGGGCTTTCCAGGTGGCTGTCTACCGGACCTCGTTCCTTGCTGTGCCAGTCATCCGCCCTCTCCAAGTAAGCTCCTCTCTTACTTATATATCCCCTGTGTTGGTGTGTGCCCGTCACCCTTCTCCCTGTGCTTTTCCCATAGGGTTGTCCGGCTGTACGGTCTCCTGCCTCTGTGCCCGAAGCAGACGCCGCCACCAACACATTCACATCTCGCAGACACACATTCATACACTCCTGTTGTCAATAAAGCTATTTGAGCTACTCTGAGCCTGTGTGTGTGCGTCTCCTGAGCCGTGCATTATGTCAGAAAGCACCACCAACCATCACCATCAACGACTACGAGCTGGAGGTTGTGAATCAGTTCACGTACCTGGGGTCCACGATCAGCAGCAACCTCTCCCTTGATACAGAGATCAACAAGAGGATTGGAAAATCAGCCTCCACACTCGCTCGCCTCACCACACGAGTGTGGGAGAATCCCAAACTCTCTGTCAAGACGAAGATGGCAGTGTTCAACGCCTGCGTCATCAGCACACTGCTCTATGGGAGTGAGACGTGGACAACATACGCCCGGCAGGAAAAGAGACTGAAATCATTCCACTTGCGCTGCATTCGCAGTATCCTGGACATATCCTGGCAGGACAAAGTGCCCAACACAGAAGTTCTGTCCCGAGCCGGCCTTCTCTCCATGTTCACTCTACTCAGGCAGCGCAGGCTCCGCTGGCTAGGCCACGTTCACGGTATGGAGGATGGCAGAATCCCCAAAGACGTCCTCTACGGAGAACTGGCGACTGGCAGGAGAGACGTTGGCCGCCCACAGCTGCGCTTTAGAGACGTCTGCAAGAGAGACATGAAGGCCCTGGAGATCAACACAGAGCGCTGGGAGGACCTTGCAATGGACCGCTCCAAATGGAGAGGCACCCTGACCAGACAGCTCAAGGCGCGTGAAGAGAGACTGACTGCTGCAGCAGATGAAAAAAGGACCCGCAGGAAGAACTGCCACAGCTCCAGCAGCACAGAGATCACCCACAAGTGCGACCTGTGTGACAGGGACTGCCATTCGCGCATCAGCCTGTTCAGCCACAGGCGGTGCTGTCCCAGCAGAGTAGACGTTTAGGATTCTCTTCCATGGTCATCATAGACCCGACGGAGGCCGACAACACACAATAATAATAATAATAATCTCACATCAATAAAAAACAAATGACTTACAATAGAGCTGTGGCGTTCACATTGTTAGTCTTTGTATTCCACTTTCAAACACACCCTACATTTGGGCCTGTAAAGCCTGATTGGGATACCTGTTTCAGACAGGAATACTTGTGTTGTACGGGCAATGCGCTAGTATATATAAATTCAATGACTGAAAGATTCAAAGATTTTTATTTGTCAATACTTCTATATGTACAGGACATACAGGAAAATTGAAATGCCGTTTCTATCTCTCTTAGTGATGTGCACAATATATAAGAAAGGAAGGAATAAGGATGAAAAACAACTGGAGTCTATGTACAGTACTGTATTGCTACCCGTAAAGCAAATAAAAAGATAAAACCCAGCAATCCCATAGTGCAAATAAATATAAACGATAAAACCCAGCAATCTGGACGAATTGGGCGCATGCACAAGCAGCGACCGGCAGCGGGTGAAAAAAGTTTGACGTCTGTGCCTTTGTTTTTATGCACTTTAATGTGTTTCAACGTAATTCTTTGTGTCGTTTTTGTCCTTGAATGTTTGTGGACTATATAATGAAGAGCTCCCTGGTTCCATCAGTATGGATTTCCTTTTTTGTTTTTGCTCTGTCGTTTCTTTCCTACCGGCTCTTTGTTTTGGAGGTAAGCGCGATCGCGATCATGCCAGGAAGAATACAGTATTCCAGAGACATGTTACTGCATTTAAACATGGATAATGCAGCATCTGTGTTTGAGTCCGTGCTGCAACTGCCGGACTTTATTTGAAGAGATTTTCATGGACACAGCAATGAAAAGAGAGACAAGAGGAGGAAACTCTGAACGCGTGGAGGCGTAAGATTAAACCTGAGGAGGCGTCAGCTTAACCGCATTCCTCTTCCTTCCATTATTTTGGGAAACGTACAATCCCTGAGAAATAAAGTTGATGAAATTCAAGGGAATGTACGATATCAGAAGGATTTCAAGAACTGCTGTGTCATGGCTTACACGGAGACGTGGCTTACGGCACATGACCGGCATGCGGACCTGTGTATTGACGGCTTTGGAGCCCCACTTCGCTCGGATCGGCAGGAAGAGGTAATAGGGAAACGTCAGGGGGGTGGCGTATGTTTATATATTAATAAACAGTACTGTACATCTGTCACGGTCAGAGAGCGCATCTGTACACCAGATGTGGAGCTTCTGTCCATATCGCAACGCCCCTTTTATCTCTCCCGTGAGTTCCCCCAACTTTTCATAACGACTGTGTACATTGACCCGAGAGCGGATGCTGCCTCCGCCTCCAGCACCGTCTTTGATGTGGTACAGCGGTTGCAGTCGATTTCCCCAGAGGCTCCAAATTTTATCCTTGGGGATTTTAACCATGTTTCTTTAAAGAAGATACTTAAAAACTTTTATCAGTATGTCTTCTGCCCAACCAGGCGAAAAAAGACATTGGACCTGTGCTATGGTTCCATTGAGAGGGCCTATAAATCTATTCCCCTTCCTCCTTTAGGATCCTCAGATCACAACTGTGTACATTTGCTGCCCACATATAAAACTGCTCTCAGAAGAGACAAGGCGAAGACCAGAGACATAAACGTGTGGACAGAGGATTCAGTGCACTGCCTCCAGGAATGCTTTAACTGTACGGACTGGGAGTTGTTCACACTGCCCTGCCCTGTATTCGAGTATCCCACGACATGACCCCAATTACCGCAGAAGGGCTGAAAGTGGTCGGCCTTCCCAATCACCTGAAGAGTGTAATCAAACTGTATGATTGTATGTATCTTTTAACTGCACAAAAGAAGGTTTTATATGAAACAGATTGTGAAATGTTGGAAAGAACCCTGTTTACTGGAAATGTATAAGAAGTTGGAGGAAATCAGGCCCCCTACAACTGAGAACGAGTTGCAGAAGATTTTGGGGCTTTGTAATTACATTAGAGATCATGTTCCTGGCTATCAGAAATATGCTAGGCCTCTCTATGCAAAGCTGAGAAAGATTGACAAATCTCCAAATGCAAAGAAAAAATGGGAATGGTCGGCATCAGATCAACAGCATCTGGAAGGTTTGAAGAAAGCCATTCAAAATGCAGTTACCCTAGAGCCCCGAAGCCTCACCACCCGCTTAGTGGCCGAAGTAAGTTGTGATGAAGATGATGTGATTGTCACTGTGGCTAACGGAAATGCTGGGCTAGTGGCCCTTTGGAGCTACACCCTGTCATCAGTGGAGAAGAAATATCCACTAGAAGAGAAAGAGTTGGCTGTAGTAGCTAAATACTGGAGTCATCTTAAAGAGTTAGCTCAAGGGCAAGGTATCAAGGTAATCACACAAAGTCAGGTGCACAGGTATCTGACAAAAGCCACAGTGGAAAGCACAAAAGCCACAAATGCAAGATGGGGCCGATGGGAAGATCTGCTATAAGACCCTGACCTAGAAATAGGTCCTGCAAGACCAGTCCCTAAGAAGACAGCAAAACCTGACAAAGACAAAGAGCATCTACCAAAATGGACACTCTACACTGATGGGTCTAGAAAAGGGCCAGATGACAAAGCATACTGGGGCTTTATCCTAAAAGAGGGAGAGAAAGAGAGATGGAGGAAAAAGGGTAAAGTGCCCGGTACAGCACAAACCGGAGAAGTCACGGCAGTCCTGGAAGGACTCTTAGAGTTGGAGAAGAGAAAGGTAAAAAAGGCAACAATAATCACAGACAGTGACTACTGTGCACGAGCATTGCAAGAAGATTTAACCATTTGGCAAGAAAATGGTTTTGAAGGAGCAAAAGGAAAGCTGGTGGCACATCAAGACTTGTGGAAGAAGATTGCAGAAATCAGATTGAATATGGAGCTGGAGGTAGTGCACCAGAAAGCTCACAAGAAGACAGGTCCTCACTGGCAAGGTAATGATGAGGTTGATCGTTATGTGCAGATGAGGAGAATCATCCTGGTAGGTCAGGAAAACTGGGAAGATACACCCAAAGGAAGGGTAGTCCCAGAAGGTTCCGTGCAGGGAGTAGTGGCTGCAGTACATGAGTCACTGGGTCACGCAGGTACCGTCCCTACACGAAGAGAGTTGGTGAAATTGCAGCTCTGGGTCCCTACACATCGCATCCGTCAAGTCCTCAAGAACTGTGAAGTATGTGGGAAATACAACGCAGGTAGGAGAGGGCAGAGGGTGGATGGGTTGACAATAAAGAGCACTGTGCCATGGGGTTCAGTATGCATGGATGTAGCTGGACCAATGGGGGTAAACGGCAAGAAGGGTGAAAAGTCCATCCTAGTCCTAGTCGACTCCACGTCTGGTTACATGATTGCAAAGGCAGTGCGAAAAGCAAATGGCAACAGTGTGGTGACAATGTTGGAAGAAACCTGTAAATGCTTGGGGGTGCCAAAAGAACTGAGAACAGACAATGGCACTCACTTTCGCAATGCACAGGTTGATCAGTGGTGTCAGCGGTTCGGGGTAATAAGGGTTTATTCCCCCCCATACACTCCACAGGCAAATGGGGTGGTGGAAAGAACAATAGGGCTGGTGAAGAGTTGGATTGGAAAGAATGAAAACTCCAGAGAATGGAGCACAAAGCTGTTAGAAATGGCTCAACAACTGAATGACAGACACCGCACAGGTAGGCCCTCCCCCTCTCAAGAGCTAAACCAACGCCCCTTCATATCTCAAGAAGTGGGGCGGAGCCCTGAAGATAAAAAGGAGCCACATCAACCTAAGGTGCCTTTTCAGGTGGGTCAAAGAGTGTGGATCAGAGCACATCAGCCTACAACCGCTGCAGTCAAGCCAAAGTGCGACCGAGCTGACATAGTCAAACAAGTTTTGGACAATAATACTGCCCTTTTGGAAGAAAACGGGATCCAAGGAGTGGAGCAGTTGAAGCCAATCTCTATTTAAGAGAAAACCAGAAGCTGAAAATGGCTAACAACACCTCTACAATACCTCCCTTCATCGAACTGGCAGAGGTGAAGGGCTTGATCATCATGAGAAGAGCTTCATATAGCTTTTGGATGGCTAGAGCCTTAGATTTATTGAATTATGCTAAAAAAGGTTATTTGTCCCCAGCAAAAGAAACCCTAACCTGGACCCAAGGGAGAAATGTGTGTGTGATATGCCGACACCCTTCTCAGTCTGAAGTAATATGGGAAGGCCATGCTTACAGGAGACCAAAGAAGATTTCCGCCAGTAAAGCTGAGCTTTTTCAAATGGAGTGGAAGCCAGTTCAGATCCTGGGTGGCCACGTTTGTGGCCAATGTCGCGTGGGAACCTTACCCAGGGTGGTGGTCATGATGCAATGGGATTATCGAGACGGCGCCGGAGCATCACCTCATGGGTGCACTTGTCAGTGGGATGGACAATATCTCCATACTTGCCTCATTTATGAGAGTGCCTTAGGGCGAAGGTTATATAAACCAAGCCCTTTCCCCCCCAAATGTTCATTTTTTGGCGGATCTTCTAAGAGGCAACACCCCACCGAAGCAGCAGGCTGAAGTCGAGGAACGCCAGAAGAAAAGTGAACCAGTTTTCACCTCAATTCTTCAGCCTTTAACAACTTTTACATCTACTGCCTTTAAGTGCTAAAATAGCACTTTCAAGAGGAAGAAGTTTGGGAACTGAAGATTACAGCAGCTGGCCTCGCTCTCAGCCAGGAGGCTGTGAGTCATCATCGCCGCGGAGTAACAGCGAGGGAAAGCAGAAGCAGTGAAGTCTCCCCGGGCTGAAGACACCACTTTGGGGACTCGACTCATCGCTCTTCCCCAGCCAAGACGGCCACCGCCCAGCCTGAAGAGGAACATCGGGCCACAGCTGCTTGTCCCCTCCCTGCCTTCTCTCCTCTTCCCCCGAAGAGAAGCCTCAACAGGGAAGATCAGCGATCACGCATATCCTTTTTCCCCAAATCTCACCATTTAGGCTTCTTAGACATATATCTACAAATTAATTAGATGTTTTTTTAATCAGGTTTTATTCAAAGGGTTCGTTTTATTTTGAATTTATTCAAGTTTTATCATTTTGATTTTTGGACTGTTTGATGATTTTTGAACATCTTTGGGTCATTAGAAACTTTTGATTTTTCTTTATTTTTGATTTTTGAACTGTTTGATGATTTTTGAACATCATTGGGTTTTGAAACTTTTGATTTTTAACCTTTTTGATCAAAAGGACTGATTTCACAACTTTTGACTTTTGAATCAAGGTTTTACAATCAGGGTTCTGGGTTTGATTTTTAATTTTTATCCTTTTGATTTTATTGACTGTTCAATGCAAATTTATCCTGTTTTGGCTGAGCTTTGCTGATTTTAATAAATACCACAGCATATTAAAAGACAGTATGGGACTCTGTGGGCTCATTGATTCAGCGTCTATTTTTCTTGGGTGATTTTTGAAAGGTATTTTTCTACAAGAGGTGTTACAAATTTTTGAGCTTTTAAAAGGTCACTCTTATTCAGTGGTGTTTAAAACAGATCCCCTATAAACCAATTTTCCTGGTTTTAAACATTTACCCAGATTACCAAGAGCAACGTAAGACCATGAGAGGCTGTCATTAATACTGGAGGTGTATTCCAGGTGTCTGACTGGACAGGTCACTCAGTCGGAGGTCTGGTATACAGGAAGTAGGGATCCTCCAATATATGGAGACAGTGCAGCTGGGTTAACTCTCAAAGTCACCAAGCACACCTACACAGGTAACAGAATTTCCTATGAGGAAAATTCCTCTAGGAACTGCAAGCTGGTGAACCTAAACCTCAATCCTGAGGTACAAGGTCAAAGGGTCTTCGACACCAGAGACATAAACATGTGGACAGAGGATTCAGTGCACTGCCTCCAGGAATGCTTTAACTGTACGGACTGGGAGTTGTTCACACTGCCCTGCGGAGATGATTTGGACTCTTTAGTTTACATGACATGCTCATACATGGCTTTCTGTAGAGACATGATCGTTCCACGTAAACGTGTCAAAATATATCCCAACAACAAGCCATGGGTTACAAAATCAGTTAAATCCTGCTTACAGAGGAAAGCACTTGCCTTTAAACAGGGGGTTGTTTCTGAGTTGCAGGTTGCCACAAAAGAGCTGAAGGCTGAAATTTTAAGAGCAAAACAGAATTATAAATCAGAGTTGGAAAGCAAGATGGCAACAAAGAAACTCGGTTCAGCCTGGGCCAGTATGAAAACTATTGCAGGCCTTCAGAGCACAGAGCGCAGTAATCGTGTGTTTTTAGATGGTTTTAATTCAGACACAGAGCTGGCTAATGCTCTTAATTGTTTTCATGGTCATTTTGACTCCTTTGATTTTAGCACAGAAACCCAAGATTTGAAACAGAAACTCAAAGACAATCAGCACTTTAATATTGAGGTGCAGGATGTTAAAAGGGCGTTCTGTGCTGTAAAAGTGAACAAAAGTCAGGGCCCTGATAATATACACTACCGTTCAAAAGTTTGGGGTCACCCAGACAATTATTTTGTGTTTTCCATGAAAAGTCACACTTATTTACCACCATGAGTTGTAAAATGAATAGAAAACATAGTCAAGACATTGACAAGGTTAGAAATAATGATTTGTATTTGAAATAATAATTTTTTCCAGATACTCAACCTGCTCAAAGGAAGGTCAGTTGTATAGCTTCTCTAACCAGCTAAACTGTTTTCAGCTGTGCTAACATGATTTGCACAAGGGTTTTCTAATCATCCATTAGCCTTCTGACGCAATGAGCAAACACATTGTACCATTAGAACACTGGAGTGATAGTTGCTGGAAATGGGCCTCTATACACCTATGTAGATATTGCACCAAAAACCAGACATTTGCAGCTAGAAGAGTCATTTACCACATTAGCAATGTATATTAGATATTAGAGTGTATTTCTGATTAGTTTAAAGTTATCTTCATTGAAAAAAACAGTGCTTTTCTTTCAAAAATAAGGAAATTTCTAAGTGACCCCAAACTTTTGAACGGTAGTGTATGTGGGCGCTTGGTAAAGTCCTGTGCACATGAGCTGAGTCCTGTATTTCACTACATTTTCAATAAGTCCTTACAGACACAACATGTGGGATCGTCTGGGATCGTCACTTCCTTGTGGTAACGTATCGTCACTTCCTGTTTTGCTGTCTGCCTGTGTGGTTTGCTCTCCAGCTCTCTTGCCACTAGCTATGGCTACTACCTCTCTTTCCTCTCCTCTGGTGTGCTCTCTCTGTCAGATGTTTAGCTACACCTCTGCCTCTTTTAGTGATAACGGTAAATGTAATAAATGTTGTCTTTTTGAGGCGCTCGAGGCGAGGTTGTCTGATTTGGAATCCCGGCTCCGCTGCATTGAAACACCGTCTGCGCCAGTTAATCTCGACGGACGCCCATTACCTGCAGCGGAGCTAGCTAGCTTAGGCCCCCCTGTCAGCGGTTCCCCGGCTCTCCTCAGCAGCGAGGAGACTGGATGGGTGACGGTGAGAAGGAAGCCTAGTCGCAAAGCCCCGGTACACCACCAACCTGTTCACGTTTCTAATCGTTTTTCCCCGCTCAGCGACACACCCGCTGAGGAAAAAACTCTGATCATTGGCGACTCTGTAGTCAGAAACGTGAACCTAGAGACTCCAGCGGTCATAGTCCAATGTATTCCTGGGGCCAGAGCAGGCGACATCGAGTCAAATTTGCAAATGCTGGCTAAAAGTAACTGTAAATATTCCACAATTGTTATTCACGCCAGCATTAATGACATCTGTCTCCGGCAGTCGGAAGTCACGAAACTTAATATAGAATCGGTGTGTGACTTTGCCAAAACGATGTCTGCCACTGTAGTATTCTCTGGACCCCTCCCCAATCTGACCAGTGATGACATGTTTAGTCGCTCGTCATCCTTGAACCGCTGGCTGTCTGTGTGGTGTCCTAAAAATGACGTGGGCTACATTGACAATTGGAGCTCTTTTTGGGGAAAACCTGGTCTTATTAGACGAGACAGCATTCATCCCACTTTGGATGGTGCTTCTCATTTATCTAACAATCTGGCATCTTTTTTATCCAAATTTTCCAAAACCATGACTACTCAGAGTTGGGACCAGGAAGCAGAGTCGCAGTCTTACACGCCTCTCTGCAGCTCCTCTTCATCCGCCACCCCTCAGCTTAGCCCCTGTCTTCCCCATCAGAGAATCGTCTGCTCCCTCCAAAGTGAATAAAAATATAATGTATAAGCATCCCAAAGTGATAAAGCAAAATATTGGTAAAACTCAAATTAAACATAAAGCCTCTAAATTGAATGATTTGGCCTCTGTTCCTCCTCATAATTTAAAAATTAAATGTGGGTTTGTTAATATTAGGTCTCTAACTCCCAAGTCTCTGTTAGTCCATGATCTGTTAATTGATCATCAGATTGATTTAATTTCCCTTACAGAGACTTGGTTAGGGCAAGAGGATTATGTTGGTTTAAATGAATCAACCCCCTCTGGTTATTTAAACTGTCAAAATCCCAGAAGTTCTGGTCGTGGAGGAGGAGTAGCAACATTTACCATTCCAAATTACTAGTTAATGTAAAGCAAAAAACATGTTATAATTCCTTTGAGGGCCTGGTCCTCAGTATTGGGCACTTTAGCAATTTCAGGTTAAACCCAATTTTATTTGCCATTGTTTATCGTCCCCCATCAACCTATTCAGAATTTTTATCCGAATTTGCTGATTTCTTAGCTGATTTAGTGTTGAAATCTGATAGAATAATTATAGTAGGGGACTTTAATATACATGTGGATGTAGATAGTGACTGCCTTAATGTGGCTTTTAATTCAATATTAGACTCGATTGGGTTTTCTCAGAAAGTAGGAAATTCTACTCATTACCTCCACCATACATTGGACCTTGTTCTGACATATGGCATAGAAATAGAAAATCTTGTAGTGTCTCCTCATAACCCTGTACTGTCAGACCATTGTCTGTTAACCTTTGATTTTACTATTTCTGACTATTTGGCTCCTAAAGAAAAATATTATCACAGTAGATGCCTCTCAGATGATGCTGTTTCCAAATTTATGCAGATTGTTTCTTCTATGCCATGTGTCAACACAACGGAAATAAGCTATAGACAGCTTGCTCCTTCTGTAATTGATAACATGGTGGATAGTGTTTCAGCTTCTCTGCATCAGGCTCTAGACTTGGTGGCCCCCTTAAAAAAGAAAAAGTCTAATCAGAGATTTTTAACTCCTTGGTTCAACACAGAAACTCGTAGCTTAAAACAGAAGACTCGTCAATTAGAAAGAAAATGGCGCTCTACTAATTTAGATGAAATCTATTTAGCTTGGAGAAATCATCTTTTAATTTATAAAAAATCTCTTAGAAAAGCTAGAACGAGTTATTACTCTGCATTAATAGAAGAGAACAAGAATAATCCCAGGTTTCTTTTCAGTACTGTAGCCAGGTTGACAAAGAGTCAGGACTCTGTCAATCCTAGCATCCCCTTAGAGCTTACTAGTCAGGACTTTATGAACTTTTTCAGTAATAAAATTTCATCCATCAGAGATAAAATCAATCAGATTCTTCCCACAGTTAACTTAAATACTGTAACTACTACAACTCCTTCTATTGATGTCTGTCTTGATGAGTTTACTCCAATCGACCTTTGTGAGTTAGACAAAATAGTTTCCTCATCCAAACCTTCAACTTGTCTTTTAGATCCTATTCCTACCAGGTTATTTAAAGAAGTCTTCCCACTTATTGGTAGCTTTATTCTTCATATAATCAATTCTTCATTAACTTTAGGCCATGTACCGCAGGCTTTTAAAACGGCTGTAATTAAACCCTTACTCAAAAAGCCAACGCTAGATCCAGGAGCTTTAGCTAACTATAGACCAATCTCTAATCTCCCTTTCATTTCAAAAATCTTAGAAAGAGTTGTTGCTACGCAATTATTTGACCACCTGCAGGGAAATGGTTTACTTGAAGAGTTTCAATCTGGGTTTAGAATCCATCATAGTACTGAAACAGCCTTAGCGAAGGTCACTAACGACCTCCTCATTGCATCTGATAATGGACTAGTTTCTGTACTTGTCCTTTTAGATCTTAGTGCAGCTTTTGATACTATTGATCATAATATTCTACTTGATAGATTAGAACACTATGTTGGACTTAATGGAACTTCGTTGCAGTGGTTTAGATCTTATTTATCTGATAGGTTCCAGTTTGTTCATGTAAATGATGAGTTTTCTTTCAGCTCAAAGCTTAGTCATGGAGTTCCACAGGGATCTGTGCTAGGCCCTACTCTTTTTAGTTTATATATGCTTCCGTTAGGCAACATTATTAGAAAGCACTGTATACATTTTCATTGTTATGCAGATGACACACAATTATACCTGTCAATGAAGCCAGATGATACTAATCAATTAGCCAAGTTAGAAGCCTGTCTTAAGGAGATCAAAGCTTGGATGACTTGTAATTTCCTGCTATTAAATTCAGATAAGACTGAAGTCATTCTTGTTGGTCCAAAAAACCTTAGAAATTCCTTTCCAAATCAAACTTTCAGTTTGGACGCAGTTACTCTTTCTCTTAATAGCTCTGTGAGGAACCTTGGAGTTATTTTTGATCAGGATTTGTCCTTCAATTCACATATTAAATTTGTTTCTAAGACTGCCTTCTATCATTTGCGTAATATTGCCAAGATTAGGAGCATCTTGTCTCAGAGTGATGCTGAGAAGCTGATCCACGCTTTTGTTAGCTCGAGATTAGATTATTGTAATTCTTTATTATCAGGCTGTCCTAAAAAATCTTTAAAAAGTCTTCAGCTGATCCAAAATGCTGCAGCAAGAGTTTTAACAGGTACTAGAAAGAGAGATCATATCTCTCCGGTTCTGGCCTCCCTTCATTGGCTTCCCATAGAGTTTAGAATTAAGTTTAAAATCCTTCTTCTCACTTACAAAGCTCTAAACAATCAGGCTCCTTTTTATTTAAAAGATCTGATACTACCGTATTATCCTAACAGAGCACTACGCTCCCAAAATGCAGGATTACTTGTAATACCTAGAATCTCCAAAAGTACAATGGGAGGCAGAGCCTTCAGTTATCAAGCTCCTCTCCTGTGGAATCAGCTGCCAATCTGGATTCGGGAGTCAGACTCGATCTCTGTTTTTAAGAATAGGGCTAAAACCTACCTTTTTGATCTAGCCTACAATTAGGGAGGGATCATGTGTTTCTGAACCCTCCCTTAGTTATGCTGCTAATAGGTTAGTCAGCCGGGGGACCTCCAGTAATGCACTGGGCCTCACTCCTTTCCTCACTCTCTATGAAATATTTTTTTTTTTGCTGGTCATTAACATTTGTTTGTTCTCTCCCATAGATTGAGTCCCCATCGTGCTGTTTTGCTCTCTACATGTCCTGTTCTTTTCTTCTTCTCTATCCCCTCACCCCCCAGCCAGTCGCAGCAGATGACTGCCCCTCCCTGAGCCTGGTTCTGCTGGAGGTTTCTTCCTGTTAAAAGGGAGTTTTTCCTCTCCACCGTCGCCAAGTGCTTGCTCACAGGGGATCGCCTGATTGCTGGGGTCTTTCTGCAACTGTGGGGGGTCCCCCCTACAGTTGATAGTGCTATGAGATGACTGTTGTTGTGAAATGGCGCTATATAAATAAAGTTGAATTGAATTGAATTGAATTGAATGTGCCTAAGATCTGGAAAGATGCTGTGGTTGTCCCCGTTCCATAATCCAGCTGTCCTAAAATGGTAATGATTTTAGACTAGTTGCTTTGACTTCAATTTTAATGAAAATTTTGAAAAACTGGTCAGATTTGAGGTCCTAAAGCAGACTGAGCATGCATTGGATCCTTTGCAGTTTGCCTATAGGCCTCACAGAGGAGTGGAGGATGCCACTGTCACTCTGTTTAACATGCTTTTTAAACATCTGGATTTTAATGGGACACACGCCAGGCTTTATTTGTGGACTTTTCTTCCGCCTTTATACAATCCAACCTCATATCTTAGTGAAAGGCTCCTGCAACAATTTGATTGAGTAATAATCTGTGGGTTGGATTCTGGATATTTTTAACCAACAGGACACAGAGAGTAAGGGTCAATGGTACATTGTCTGATCAAAAGTATTCTTCTACTGGCTCTCCGCAGGGGTGTGTGTTGTCACCACTACTCTTCATCCTGTACACAAACATGTGTCGGAGCAGACATGACAACAGACACATTATAAAGTATGCTGATGATTCAGTTGTTGTCAGTCTCCTCCAGGATGGTGATAGTGGCCACGGCCCCAGCAGTTGATGATTTTGTTCACTGGTGTGAGGATTCCTACCTGCAGCTGATACGACAAAACTAAAGGATATGATTATTGACTTTAGGAGGAAAACTCCCAGGCACGAAGTCACTGTACTAAAAGGCCAGACCACTGAATGTGTACAATCCTACAAATATCTTGGGACGATTATTGATAGTAATTTAAACTTTGAAGAGAACTGTGAAAGGGTGTGCAAAAAGGGTCAGCAACATTTGCATTGTTTAAGGAAACTTGCATGCTTCCAAATTGGACCGAACCATAATGAAAATGTTTATCGGGCTTTTATTGAATCTGTTTTTATCCTTTTCTTTAGTGTCAAAAACTGAAACAGAGGAAATCCTTGGATCAGGTAGTTAGATGGTCCAGTCATTTGCTTGGTGAGTCACAGCTGAGCCTGATACCCCTGTACACCAGACAGGTTGCTACCTCCATCTTAAATGATGACTCCCACCCTTTGCACTGCCACTTTCAGCTTCTTCCCTCTCGACGGAGATTTGCTGTCCCAAAAAGTAAAACCCAGCGCTGCAAAAGCAGCTTTGTTCCTGCTGCTGTTAAAGAATTGAACAAGATGTAACAATATATTGCACATAATTTAGTTACCTATTTATTAATTTTATTTTATATTTACTTATTTTTGTACGTTTTTTATTGGGGTTCTAAATCTTTTATTGGGTTTTAGACTTTTGAGTTTTTAACCTCTTTGACTAGTCTTTAACTTTTTAATATGACCCTTCTCTCTTCTCTCTTTGTTTTTTCTCTTATCTCTTTGTCCTATGTCCTGATTGGTGGAGCCTTGAGCACTTTTATCATGTTTATAGAATGTTTATAGTGTGCCTGTGTTTGCGTTCATGTTGAATGTAATTGTGGTTTGTAAATATGGATGTCACCTGACTGCAAAACAAATCTACCTACGGATACAAATAAAGTAACCTGAACCTGAACCTGAACCTGATCTTATATACAGAAAAAGTGGAGCCGTAATACCCATAATTGCAAGTTCAATGCGGTAGTGTAGGTACAGACAGCATCAGACTGGACTGACCATTGATCAATATTGCAATACAGACAGACAGCAGCAGGTATGGCAGTTGTGCAAATAGTGGCAGTAAGGTGCAGAGACATACAGCAGCAGATGTATTACTGTTGGTGTACCAAGTCTTTCTGTGCAAACAGCTGAGGTAGTTATTGTGTGGGTGAGTGTGTTACAGTCCAGGGGTGCGGGGTGGGGGGAGAGTGGAAAGAGTTCAGGGTGCTGATGGCCTGGTGAACAAAGCTGTTTAACAGTCTTGTGGAGCACACCTGGAGGCTCCGGTACCTTTTTCCCGAGGGCAAAGGGCTGAAGAGGGAGTGTGAGGGGTGGGAGGTGTTGCCTGCAATGTTGATGGCTCTGCGGGTGAGGCGGGTGTGGTAGATGTCCGAGAGGGGGGGCAGAGGGGCACTGATAATATTGCTGGCTGCTTTCACTGTGTGTTGTAGTGTCTTCTGGCAAGAGGGGGTGCAGCTTCCGTACCACACCGTGATGTAGCTGGTGAGGATGCTCTCAATGATACCCCGGTAGAATGAGCACATGATGGAGGGTGAGACTCGTGCTCTCCTCAGTTTTTTGGAGGGAACAGAGGCGAGTTTGAGACTTCTTGGCCAGTGATGTGGTGTTGTTGGACCAGGAGAGGTCCTCAAAGATGTGCATCCCCAGGAACTTGGTGCTGCTCACCCTGTCCACAGCTGTTCCATCGATGATCATAGAGGAATGCTATGTGTATCCTCTCCTGAACTCAAGCACAATCTCCTTGGTTTTTCCCACGTTCAGGAAGAGAATATTGTCTTTACACCACTGGACCAGTTGGCTCACCTCATTTCTGTAGTTGGCCTCATCATTGTTTGTGATGAGGCCCACCACCATCCTGTCGTCCGCAATCTTGATGATGTGGTTGGTGCTGTTGGCTGGTACAGTCATGGGTCAGCAGGGTGACGAGCAGCAGGCTGAGCACGCACCCTCGTGGGGCCCCTGTGCTCAGTGTGATGGTCTTGGAGGTGTTGCTGCCAACCCACACGTTGTGTGGCCTCCCCGTGAGAAACTCCAGCATCCAGTTACAGAGAGAGGTTTTGAATCCCAAGTGTCTGAGTTTTTGTATTAGGTGCTGGGGGATGATTGTGCTGAATGCTGAACTGAAGTCCAAGAACAGCATTCACACATAGGAGTTCTTTGAGTCCAGGTGGGTGAGGCCTGGATGGAGAGCAGCAGCGATGGCATCTTCTATGGATCTGTTTGGCCTGTATGCAAACTGAGATGGATCGTGGGAGGAAGGGAGGGTGTACTTGATGTGTTGCATGAGCAGCCCCTCGAAGCACTTTATTATGATGGAGGTCAGTGCTACAGGCCAGTAATCATTGTAGCTGGATGGGGCGGGCTTCTTTGACACTGGTATTATGGTAGAAGTTTTGAAAAACGTGGGGACAACAGCTTGACTCAGGGAGATGTTGAAGATGTCGGCCAGGACATTCTTGAGCTCCTCCGCACAGTCCTTCAGAACGCAACCTGGTATGTTGTCTGGTTCAGCTGCCTTGCGTGGGTTGACTCTGGAGAGGGTCCTCTTCACGCTAGCCGGATCCAGATTTATAGCTTGCTCGTCTGGGGGAGGAGTGGTCTTCTGTGCTGATTAGCTGTTTTGTGCTCCAAAGCAACCAAAGAAATCATTTAAGTTGTTAAGCAGTGTGATGTCACTCGCACAGGTCTGAGGTGGAGGTTTGTAGTTGGTGATTTTTTTATTTTTTTTTTGTTACTTATTTGTACCGGTAGGTAGACTTGGTTTGCAGTCTGGTGACAAGCCACCGGCTGCTGGTTGCTGCGTGCGCGAGCGCCCTAAACCTACATGTTTTTGGTGTGCGGGAGGAAACCGGAGAAATCCCGGAGTAAACCCGCGCAACACGGGGAGAACATGCAAACTCCACACAGCTCACTGTTGGTCGGGGGCTGGGATCGAACCCACGATCTCATGATCCCCGCGGTCCCCCGGCCGAGGGTAAAACTGTGCTGCCACAGTGCTAAACCACTGCGCCACCGTGCAGCCGACGGTGCCACGGTGGCGCAGGTGATGGTCTGTATGCTACGCAAGAGAGATCATCTCTGGTGTTGCTGAAGTGGCCATATATTTTTCTTGCTGTACTGTTGTTTTGCCTCCTTGATACCATGGAACAGATTGGCCCTAGCTGTTGTTAGTCCTACAGTGTCACCGGCCATGAAGTCTGTGTCCCGAGCCCTCAGGAGCCTATGGACCTTTGCTGTCATCCATGGCTTCTGGTTGGCATGAACAGTGACTGTTTTGCATTGAGTGACATCATCAATGCATTTAGCTATGTACGCTACAACAACCTCAGTGTACTCCTCTATGTTTGTGTGTCCATTGTGAGTGGCTGGATGCTTGAAAGTGTCCCAGTCTGTAGGGCTGAAGGAGTCTTTCAGAGTATCAGAGACCCCCTCTGGCCACACACGTTCCTGCTTTTTTGTTGGTCTGATGGATTTCACTCTGGGTTTGTATGCAGGCCTTAGCAAGATTGTGATGTGATCAGAGAGTCCAAGGTGGGGGAGGGGTAGGCTCTGTATGCATTCTTGTGAGTTTTGTACACCAGGTCCAACAAGTTTTCTCCTCTTGTTGGAAAGTCCACATGTTCGTGTAGTTTTGGTAGGAGGATCTTTAAATCTGCATGGTTGAAGTCTCCTGCTGTGATGAGGAATCTGTCTGGATGTGCTGTTTGTATCTTGCTGATGGCCTGATAGAGTTCTTTTAGTTCTTTACTCCTCTTGCCAATGGCAGTGGGCAGGACATGCATGGCAACTAGCAGGATAGTGTCATGATTGCCCTTCGAGGCAGAGAGGGGAGACCCACGCGCTGGACTGTGAGTTTGTGAAATTTATTAAAAAAAAAACACCAACAAACATAAAATGCAATACACTGCTCAAAACACAAAATACAAATGACGCAAGAAACTTACTGATAGCGCACCAGAGCAGGGCAGGGCTCTGGTGGAGACGAGGAGAAAACAACCAAGACAGCAGCAAATGGAAATGAAAATAACTTCCCTTAAATAGGGATCAAAACCATTTACATAATTAATGACAGGTGTGGGCATCTGAACGGGCAGGAGAAAGCAATGACACATAATTAGGACCAGCTCGGGACAGTGAGAGAGGGGCGAATAAAGCTGACAGCTGACAGGGCAATGCTCACACAGAGCATCACGCCACTGACAGCTGTCAACCAGCAAAAGAACAATAATGAAGATATAAGATAAGATAAGATAAGACTTTATTAGTCCCACAACGGGGAAATTCCAGGATTGCAACAGCACAGGTCTAGGACATAATGTTTAGTCATATTCCTTTCCCCAGAAGGCTGTAGTGAGTGTAACTTGTGTGCAGCATCATATGCGGACATTAAACAGATGAATATACTCTTAGGCATACTTTAAACAACACTAAACGGCACAAAACACAAAGAGAAAAGGCAGGCCGTTGCGTGTTTTTGTGCCACTGCACATACTATATACTGTGTATATACAGTATATACTGTATATATATATGTATACACACACACACACACACACACACACACACACACACACACACATATGTGTGTATATGTATGTACAGTGGGGTAAAAAAGTATTTAGTCAGCCACCAATTGTGCAAGTTCTCCCACTTAAAAGATGAGAGAGGTCTCCAATTTTCATCATTGGTATACCTCAACTATGAGAGACAAAATAAGAAAAAAAAATCCAGAAAATCACATTTATTTATTTATTTAGCGAATGCAAAGTCCTTAAGCCAAGCAGTTGCCTCCTGGTTTGCTGTATGGAGGGTGTGTAATCCTCCTTCCAGTCTTTGGAGCGGGCAAGCCTCTATGATGTGTTCCATAGTTTGCTCCTCTCCACATGCGTACAGTGGGCTAGGGCTACTGCCCCATCTGTGAAGGCTGGCCAAGCAGGGGCCATGTCCAGTCCTGAAGCGATTGAGTGTAGACCACTGTCTCCTTGGGAGGTTGGTGCCCGGGACCTGTTGGTTGGGGTTTATCACCAGCTGTTTGTTTGGGACCTCCTTGGTTTCCCATTCCTCGTGCCAAGCTGTCTGGATGGTAAAGTCAGCTGGGGGAGGGTTTTTCCAAATCGGCCGTCTGGATGAAAGTCGGGCAGTGGGTGGGGTGTAGATATCTGCATGGATTGGTAAGTGAGGAAAATCTTTAACTTTTTGGAGCATCCTTTGAGTTAATGCTGCTCGCCGGATGTGTGGAGGGGCTATGTTTGACAGTACAGAGAGCCAGGGGAGTGGTGTTGAGCGGATTGTTCCAGTTATAGTTCTCATGGTTGAGTTGAGCTGGGTGTCTACATGGTGTGTGTAAGATGACCTGGACCAGACAGGGGCACAATATTCTGCTACAGAGTATGAAAGGGCCAGTGCTGAGGTGCGCAGGGTGGAGACTGCCGCCCCCCATTTTGCACCAGCGAGCTTGCAGAGCAGGTTGTTTCGTACTTTCACCTTAGCAGCCGTCCCCTTTAGATGTTCCTTGAAGGATAAGGTCCTATCAAGGGTCACTCCAAGATAAGTTGGATTTGGGGCATGCTTAAGCTTGAGTCCGCTCAGGTGGATGTTTAGTTCTCTGGCAGCTTTTGCATTGTGGAGATGAAATACACTGGAGACGGTTTTTGCTGGGCTTGGTTTTAGGCGCCAGATTTTGCAGAACTGGTCCAGTTTAGCAAGATCTTCCGTGAGCACCCGTTCCAGTGGTTCAAAGTCTGGTGCTTGGAATGCCAAACAGATGTCATCTGCATAGATGAATTTGTGGGATTTTGTAGTAGGCAGGTCGTTTATGTAGAGGTTGAACAGAGTTGGAGCTAGAACTGAGCCTTGTGGGAGTCCGTTTTTCTGCATTCTCCATGCACTTGTGTTCTGACGGAGGTGGACTCTGAACCTTCGGTTGGTCAGCAGGGTTTTTATAATTGCTGTTGCCCAAGCAGGGATCGCCTTTATAAGTTTCAGGAGGAGGCCTTTGTGCCAGACCGTATCATAGGTGGCTGTAAGATCGAGAAACACAGCCCCTGTCTTCAATCTGCTCTCGAAGCCATTTTCAATGAAGGTGGTTAGGGCCAGTACTTGTTCTCCTGTACTGCGGTCCTTGCGGAAACCTGCTTGATCCACACTTAGAATATCCTCTATTTCTGGGGAAATGCGTTGCAGTATTAGGCGCTCCATGATTTTGTAAGGAACGCTGAGTAGGGAGATTGGGCGGTAGCTTGCTGGTAGTTTGTGGTCTTTGCCAGGTTTTGGGATGGCAATGACCTTTGCTGTCCGCCATTTCTTTGGGATCGAGTTCGTTTGTGTGATCCTTGTGTAGAATTGTGTCAACCAGGTTAGGGCTCGGGGGCCAAGATTCTTCATGAATTCTGGGAAGATGTTATCGTATCCTGCTGCCTTTCCACATTTCAGGCCCTGTAGGACTTTCTCCAGTTCAGCAGCCTCGAAGGGTTCAGGGTTCGTTTCCTCTACAGGCATTTTTTGGTGTTTTTTTTAGCTCAGTTGTAACTGCTCTTCTGGTGTCTTTGTCTTGGGGTGCTTTGGCGATAGTCAGTAGGTGGGATGCAACTTGGTTGGGTGTGACGGATGCTCGGCTTTGGCTAGGGGGCTTCTGTGCAGCTCCTAGGCGACGGATGAGGCTCCAACATTTCCTGCTAGAGTGGGTAAAGCTCCGGTCAGCAACTGTCTCCTCCCATTTCTTTCGCCGGGCTGTATTTAGCGATTCAATGAGATGGTCTGCTATCTCTGGGTCCCCTGATGTTTGATAGGATTGTAGGAGGGCAGCACTTTCTCCGTCCAAACATGGGACATAGAGGGGTCGGTAGCCTCGTGGGATTGCAGTATGGGCAGCCTTGAAGATTGCGCTGCAGAAGCGGTTGTATGCTTCATCTACAGTGATGGTGTGGAGTGGGATGGTAACAATGCTCCGGTCCAGAGTTTCACTGAATTTCTTCCAGTTGGCTTTGCGGAAGTTCCAGCGCATCTTCCTTGGGCTGTATATGACTGGAAGTTGTAGGCCAATGTGTACAAGCAGGGGCCGGTGTTGGCTGTGTGGAAAATCATCAAGAATGAGGATCTGTGTAGGATATGGCTCCCCATTCAAAGAGCTGACCCAACACAGGTCAGGAGAATAGTCCTTCTTCCACCTAGCAGAGTGGAAGGTTCCTCTTTGTTTGGGGTCGTATATCAAAGCGAGGTCATTTCTGGATGCCCAGTCTGAAAGTGCCTCCCCATCACTGTCCACTGCTGGGTACCCCCAGTTAGGGTGATGGCTGTTAAAGTCCCCCACATAGATGGCAGGGTGGGGTAGGGTGGGTAAGACCTGCAGATCCCAGTTGGCATTAGGGGGCTTGTACATATTGACAATATGGAAGCCACCAATGATTATGGTGTCTGAGAAATGTGTTGTTATCAGGTGATTTGCTTCAACTATGTCAGAACGCACATAGGTGGCACGTCCATGTTTAGCATGTAGAAAATAGCACAGGAGGTCAAAGCCTTTGATGGTGAAGCGGCCAGCTTCCTCTGTGCCAATATGAGTCTCTTGGAGGCAGATTACATCAATCGAATGTTGGAAGGTGAGGACTTCGATAAGGCTTCGCTTGGCTGCAGATAGGCCTTCAACGTTTAGTTGTAATATGCGAAGGGCAGATCCTACCACAAAGTGCTCTTGGGGCTGTTTGCTTTCGGCTTTAGGACTGTGACTAGGATTCTTCTTTGACTTGGCACAGAGGCGTCGTCTCTTCGAATTTAGTCTGCTGGTAGGATCATTAGCTTCCCCAGGCAAGCCCGGGTACTGGCGGAGGGCGCGACGAGAACGCTGATCCATTGTCCATTGCACATTGAAGGATTGTTAATGAATTAATTGGTAAAATAAGTATTTGGTCAATAACAAAAGTTCATCTCAATACTTTTATACCCTTTGTTGGCAATGACAGAGGTCAAACGTTTTCTGTAAGTTTTCACAAGGTTTTCACACACTGTTGCTGGTATTTTGGCCCATTCCTCCATGCGGATCTCCTCTACAGCAGTGATGTTTTGGGGCTGTCGCTGGGCAACACGGACTTTCAACTCCCTCCAAAGATTTTCTATGGGGTTGAGATCTGGAGACTGGCTAGGCCACTCCAGGACCTTGAAATGCTTTTTACGAAGCCACTCCGTCGCCCGGGTGGTGTGTTTGGGATCATTGTCATGCTGAAAGACCCAGCCACGTTTCATCTCCAATGCCCTTGCTGGTGGAAGGAGGTTTTCACTCAAAATCTCACGATACATGGCCCCATTCATTCTTTCCTTTACACAGATCAGTCATCCTGGTCCCTTTGCAGAAAAACAGCCCCAAAGCATGATGTTTCCACCCCCATGCTTCACAGTAGGTATGGTGTTTTTTCTCCTCCAAACACGACAAGTTGAGTTTTTACCAAAAAGTTCTATTTTGGTTTCATCTGACCATATGACATTCTCCCAATCCTCTTCTGGATCATCCAAATGCTCTCTAGCAAACTTCAGACAGGCCTGGACATGTACTGGCTTAAGCAGGGGGACGTGTCTGGCACTGCAGGATTTGAGTCCCTGGCGGCGTAGTGTGTTTCTGATGTAGCCTTTGTTACTTTGGTCCCAGCTCTCTGCATGTCATTCACTAGGTCCCCCCCATGTGGTTCTGGGATTTTTGCTCACCGTTCTCGTGATAATTTTGACCCCACAGGGTGAGATCTTGCGTGGAGCCCCAGATCGAGGGAGATTATCAGTGGTCTTGTATGTCTTCCATTTTCTAATAATTGCTCCCACAGTTGATTTCTTCACACCAAGCTGCTTACCTATTGCAGAGTCAGTCTTCCCAGCCTGGTGCAGGTCTACAATTTTGTTTCTGGTGTCCTTTGACAGCTCTTTGGTCTTGGCCATAGTGGAGTTTGGAGTCTGACTGTTTGAGGTTGTGGACAGGTGTCTTTTATACTGATAACGAGTTCAAACAGGTGCCATTAATACAGGTAACGAGTGGAGGACAGAGGAGCCTCTTAACGAAGAAGTTACAGATCTGTGAGAGCCAGAAATCTTGCTTGTTTGTAGGTGACCAAATACTTATTTTACTGGGGAATTTACCAATTAATTCATTAAAAATCCTTCAATGTGATTTTTCTGGATTTTTTTTTCTCATTTTGTCTCTCATAGTTGAGGTATACCTATGATGAAAATTGGAGACCTCTCTCATCTTTTAAGTGGAAGAACTTGCACAGTTGGTGGCTGACTAAATACTTTTTTGCCCCACTGTATGTATATGTGTATATATATATATATATATATATATATATATATATAATCACTGCACACATCATTATTACAGATTCCCCTCCCTAAGGAATTAGTCAGGTGGTGCAGTTCCTGACACCTTAGGGTACACCTCCTCTACTAGCTCAATGCTAATAGAGGAATTCCTCTTTGGATCAGTGGTAAGAGTGGGAGGATTTGGATCACGATGTCATGGGTTCAAATCCCAGCCTGGAATGTAGTTGTATGTCTACCTTGCTTGAGTACAGAAAAGACTTTGTAGGTGTTAGTCTACCTTGCCTGTGGGTGAAAATGACTATAGGTCTGTCCACCTTGGTGTAAGGGTTGACTTGGCAATTCTGGCCTTGGCCCAGAAAATGGATTGTAACAGAACGTGGGGGCTCGTCTGGAATCCCACCACTGCCACCAGGAGGTTTTCAGATCACAGTGCCAAGGGTTCAAATCCCAGTCTGGGATATAGGTGTAGGTCTGCCTTGCCTGTGTGCAGAAGAAACTTAGGAGGTGTATGTCTACCTTGCCTGAGGGTGAAAACAACTAGGTTGGTCCACCTTGGCGTAAGGGTCGACACGGATTTGGTGATCCCAGGCTGAAATAGGCAATTCTGGCCTTGGCCCAGAAAGTGGGTTGTAACGAGCATTTTGACACTCCACAACATAGATGATAGAGAAATCGTATTTCTAGTCTAATTTAATTATGTTATTCTGATATTGGTATGACATGACATTTAATAATTATTCTGAGATTCCATCCATATGTGCCTTAATTCTTTGTATTGAGTGTGTATTCTCCTGTATAATAGCTACATTTTCCTGATTACTGTCGGTCAAAATGGCCGTGCCACTTGTGTTTCTGGCTGCTGGTCATCTCCGCTTGTTGCCGTGTTTGCTTGTCCTGCTTTTGGTTGTGTTATTGTGTTTGTATCATGTGCAATCAGCCATTATTTATGATCGCCAAGTTCTGTTGGATATTCGATCTTCCATGGAGGGTTTTGGCTGTCACAATCAGGAGAGAAGACCCTTCCATCGGTCTCTGCGTTTGCAACTTCCCGTTGGTACCTGGGATCCCCGCTGTGGTTACACTGGCAAAAAGCGATCCAAACCTCGGAGAAGACGTGCAGGTACTGCGATGAAATCCAGAAGGCTTGCTCAGCTTCGCCGTCTTGCTCGCTCCACTTTGTCTTCTCCTAATTCTGCAGCTGGCCTCTTTCCTGGATCCTGGCCCTCAGGTGTGCTCGGAGTGAGGCCATCATTTCTCCGGCCTGTTTTTCCTGCTCTACCGTGCCAACCAGCCTTCTCCCTGCTTCGAGCCAGGAAATCCCCTGCAGGCAGCGTGTGCCTACGTCAACTTTCACCGGCCCCCATTCCTGGCGAGACTGCTGCTCTTACAGAGCTCATTCAACTGGCGTTGCTAAACGCACGTTCCATCTCAAATAAATCGTTCTTTTTGAATGATTTATTCATCACTGCAGGGCTGGACTTTTTACTTCTTGTTGAGACTTGGCAGAGAAGTGAGGAATTTACCTCCTTAATTGAACTTTGTCCACCGGATTGCACCTTCTCCTGTGCTCCGAGATTGACAGACTGTGGCGGTGGTCTGGCCATCGTGAACCGGACTCGTTTCATTACACGGACGGTGAGCCATGGAACTTTTTCATCATTTGAACTGATTATTTTAAAAATCGACTCTTCAGACCAATTTTATTGTGTTTTAATTTACCACCCTCAAGGAGTTAATGCCTCTTTTTTATTTGATTTTAGTGATTTTTTAACTTCTATTGTTACATTTGAGTGTATTTTATTAATTGGAGATTTTAATATTATTGTTAACGATCCCGATGATAGTTTTGCAGTTAGTTTCTTGAGTATCATTGAATCATTTAATTTTGTTTTGTGTCTATCTGGCCCTACACATATCAAAGGAAATACACTTGATCTTGTTTTTACACTTGGTCTTAATGTGAATAATGTTCAGACTAAGGAGCTTCTTGTGTCAGACCATTTTTGTGTTCTTTTTAATTTATCAGTTAAATCAGTCTGCTACACTGGCAAGTGCAGCATTTGAAAGCTGTGAAATTTTGTGCTGCCTTTGACAGCAGTATGGTTTTATCCTCTGATGACGACACTGAGAGCCTGGTCTGCTCTTTTAACTCACACTGTTCAAGCATCTTAGATGTAGTTGCTCCCTTCAAAATCAGGACCGTTCGTGCTGTTAATTCATCCCCCTGGTTAAATAAAGATCTCTGTTGTTTTAGACGTAAATGTCGGAGGGTGGAAAGACTGTGGAGGTCCTCTAAACTTGAGGTGCATCGGTTGTACCTTAAGGAATTGTTAATTGAATTTAACAATATGATTAAAATGGCAAGGACTTCTTATTTTTCCAAAATCATCTGTCTCCAATAGTAACAATCCAAAGATCCTCTTCAGCACAACTGACAGTATAGTTAATCCTGTCTGTTCTGCGCCTTCTGTTTATTCAAATAATGACTGTAACAAGCTTCTTTCCTTCTTTGTTGACAAGGTTACTGCTGTTAGGGCTGGTTTTATTCATTCCTCTCCCCTAATCTTTGATTGTCCCAATAGACAGGCCTTTTTAAGTCATTTTACCCCAATTTCTTTTGAGGATTTGTTAGTGTTGGTAAGCTCCATGAAATCCTCCTCCTGCCCTTCAGATATTTTGCCTATCTCAATGTTAAAAGAGGTAATTGGCTCAGTGGGTACATCTTTGGTTAATATTATTAACAGTTCACTTGAATCTGGTTGTGTCCCCTCATATTTTAAACATACAGTTGTGCAGCCACTTTTAAAAAAACCTAACCTTGATCCATCTGTTTTTTTAAAAAACTTCAGACCAATTTCTAAGCTTCCTTTTGTTTCTAAGCTTTTAGAAAAAGTTGTTGCCAAGCAGCTTACTGACTTTCTGGTTGAACACAATATTTTTGACAAATTTCAGTCAGGATTTCGTCAGAAACACTCAACAGAGACCGCTCTTCTCATGGTGTCAAATGATACTTTAATGTCATCAGACTCGGGTAATTGCGCCGTTTTGGTGTTGTTGGATCTTACTGCAGCATTTGATACTGTTAATCATTGTATCTTGTTACAAAGGCTTAGAGATTGGGTAGGGGTTTCTGGAAAAGCCCTGGATTGGTTTTCCTCCTACCTTTCTGGTAGGGGTTTTTCTGTGGCTGTTGGCTCTTATTCATCCGACTCTGTTCCTTTAACTTGTGGGGTGCCTCAGGGTTCTATTCTGGGTCCACTTTTATTTGCCCTGTATATGCTGCCTCTTGGTTCTATCATCAGCAAATTTAAAGGTGTGTCCTATCACTGCTACACTGACGATTTACAATTGTTTTTCTCTTTTAAACCTAACCATGTTGGCAATTTAAAAATTATTCATGATTGTCTGTCTGCAATTAAGGACTGGATGTCTAATAACTTTTTGCAACTTAATGCCGACAAAACTGAAGTCCTTATTGTACCACCTGATAATCTAATTCCAAAGATGGTTAATAGCATTGGTTCATTAAGCTGCAATGTACAGTCTATTCTAAAAAAAATCTCAGTGTAATTAGTAGTAGATTAGTTTATTTGACAGGGACAGTGCAATAAACATAGACAATTAATCAAAGACAATCAATCTGATGTGTTGCACATAGAGTGTATAGCTATTAGCTAATTTGCAACTCTTGTCCCTGGATGGGCTTTAGAAAAAAGAATCAAGATAAAAAATATACACAATAACCACATACATCAATGCAGAAAAATTATAAATACACAATTATAAATATTATAAATACTTTTTTATAAATATAATACTTTTTATACTATATTATACTATATATTTTATACTATATTTTATACTATATTTTATATAATACTTTTATAATACTTTTTTTTAAAAATTTTTGACCAATCAATGAATTTTGATCAGCATGTCAAATCTCTGACCCAGAGTTGTTTTTTTCCATCTTAGGAATATCTCCAAAATTAGGTCATTGGTTTCTTACAGTCAGTTAGAAACTATTATTCACGCCTCTGTTTTTTCACGTTTGGACTACTGTAATGCTCTTTTTACATGCCTTAGTAAATCCTCTTTACATTGCCTACAGCTGGTCCAGAATTCTGCTGCTAGATTACTGACTAAGTCCAGTAGAGTCTGCCATATCACTCCTGTTTTGGCCTCCTTGCATTGGCTTCCTATAAATTATAGAGTTGATTTTAAAGTTCTTGTTCTTACTTACAAAGCCATTCATGATGAGGCGCCTTCTTATATTAGTGACTTGCTCCATCTACACCATCCTGGCAGGTCTCTCAGGTCTTCTAATCAGAACCTACTGGTAGTTTCGAGAACTAGGCTCAGAACCAAAGGTGATAGAGCCTTTGCTGCTGTTGCTCCCAGACTTTGGAATTCTTTACCTTTTGAACTTAGATCTGCACCTTCTACTGATGTTTTTAAGAAGCAACTAAAGACCCATCTTTTTAGCCTGGCTTTTTAATGAACTGTGTACTGATTGCATTTTTATGTGCTTTTGCTGTCTTCTTTGTTTTTTATTGTCTTACAGTTGCGGACAAAATTGTTGGTACCCCTCTGTTAATGAAAGAAAAACCCACAATGGTCACAGAAATAACTTGAATCTGACAAAAGTGGTAAGAAATAAAAATTCTATGAAAATTAACCAATGAAAATCAGACAATGCTTTTGAATTGTGGTTCAACAGAATATACTTTAAAAAACAAACTCATGAAACAGGCCTGGACAAAAATGATGGTACCCCTAGAAAAGATTGAAAATAATGTGACCATAGGGACATGTTTAACCAAGATGTGTCCTCTAATTAACATCACAGGTGTCTACAAACTTGTAATCAGTCAGTCGGCCTATTTAAAGGGTGACAAGTAGTCACTGTGCTGTTTGGTGTCATGGTGTGTACCACACTAAACATGGACCAGAGGAAGCAAAGGAGAGAGTTGTCTCAGGACATTAGAAAGAAAATTATAGACAAGCATGTTAAAGGTAAAGGCTATAAGACCATCTCCAAGCAGCTTGATATTCCTGTGACTACAGTTGCACATATTATTCAGAAATTTAAGATCCACGGGACTGTAGCCAACCTCCCTGGAGGTGGCCGCAGGAGGAGACGGATAATACGAATGGTAACAAAAGAGCCCAGAACAACCTCTAAACACGTTCATGGTGAACTCCAAGGTCAAGATACATCAGTGTCAGATTGCACCATCCGTCGCTGTTTGAGCCAAAGTGGACTTCATGGGAGACGACCAAGGAGGACACCACTGTTGAAAACAAATCATAAAAAAGCCAGACTGGAATTTGCCAAACTGCATGTTGACAAGCCACAAAGCTTGTGGGAGAAGGTCCTTTGGACAGATGAGACAAAACTGGAACTTTTTGGCAAGGCACATCAGCTCTATGTTCACAGACGCAAAAATGAAGCATACCAAGAAAAGAACATTGTCCCTGCTGTGAAACATGGAGGAGGTTCTGTTATGTTCTGGGGCTGCTTTGCTGCATCTGGCACAGGGTGTCTTGAATCTGTGCAGGGTACAATGAAAACTCAAGACTATCAAGGTATTCTAGAGAGAAATGTGCTGCCCAGTGTCAGACAGCTTGGTCTCAGTTGCAGGTCATGGGTCTTGCAACAGGATAATGATCCAAAACACACAGCTAAAAACACCCAAGAATGGCTAAGAGCGAAACACTGGACTATTCTAAAGTGGCCTTCTGTGAGCCCTGATCTAAATGCTATTGAACATCTGTGGAAGGAGCTGAAACATGCCGTCTGGAGAAGGCACCCTTCAAACCTGAGACAACTGGAGCAGTTTGCTCATGAGGAGTGGGCCAAAATACCTGCCGAGAGGTGCAGAAGTTTCATTGACAGTTACAGAAATCATTTGATTGCAGTGATTGCTTCAAAAGGTTGTGCAACAAAATATTACATTAAGGGTACCATCATTTTTGTCCAGGCCTGTTTCATGAGTTTGTTTTTTAAAATAATTCTGTTTGTACTGTTATCCCTACGTGTTATACTGTATATGTAGTAGTCTTAAGAATAATATGTTCCTGCAGTAATGAACTTCCCAAAATGTCCGTGTTGTAAATATGTCAAGTGTTTCTGATGGGGCGATAATTAGTGTGACACATCTGGGAACTTCCTCACACGCTGGAAGCCTGGGAAGGGGTAAGTTGTGTGTAATTCCTCAGGGAACGAAATTGATTAATGTGATTGATTTACTGTAGTTTTCTTTAAGTTATTGTACTAATTTTGATTGTAAGATTTTCTGTTACATTTTCGTTTGCAATACCAATGTAAAATATTCAAAGTAGCATCATAAATACCGATGATTGATGGCTAGTTAAGTAGGCGCTAACGAGTCCATTGTTCTGTTGGAATGCCAGCACTTGTCCCCATTCCCGTGTCATGTGTAAATTGTCTGCCCCAATCTGTTTCAGAAATAAACAGACTACTGACTGATCGAGATCCTGCCTGACGTCTACTTCTCTGCATCGGCCAAGATTTATTTTATTTTGTTATTTTAATGTAGCTGACTAGTTCGAGTCCGTTACATAAACTGGTGCCATGACCTTTCAAGGATTCTTCTGATCAGCCACAGCTGATCTCCGGGGTCCAGCTGCCTGCTGAGTGGAGGTTCGCAAGGAGAGTCCAGTCTTCATCAACACAACGCATCCTTCAGTTACTTAAGGTTTTTGACAGAAGCTCATTCAGTATTATTTGGCTTTGAATTTTATTTTATGTGTGTTATATCAGAGTAGCCTGTTTTGAAATTTCTATTTTGTGTTTATTACCATTTAATTGAGCTAGTTTTTAGTAATGGATGGTGATATGTCTCATAGCCTTTATTCTCACACCCCTGTAGCTGGGGCAGGTAGAGGCAGGGGTCTTTTTTTGTTGAGGGGTGGGGGAGTTAAACAGTTAACTTTCACTGACATGGTGGGAGAGGGTGGTACTATGCATACACACCCAGTGGGGGCTACTTATGTTGTACAGACACCACAGCCACATATCAGTGATGGGGAGGGGGATTTACCAGCACAGGCATGTGAGGTAGGGCCCGCATCCTCCACGCCCATGTTTCCTCCTGGTAGCAATGACCCCTCAGCTGAGCTGCGTGATCTAATTACTGAATTAGGGAATCGAATTGGAGATTCCATAGCCAGTCGGCTGTTACCTTCTACTCAGCCTGTCACACAGTCATGTGACCCAGTCTCTCCAATGGCGCCAGACAGGCATGAACAATCTAGTAACATCAGTGGCACTCTTGATCTCACCAATGTCAATGTGGTGGTCAAGTCAGATGTTCGTGAGCCTGCTGTGTTCAGAGGGGAGGGGTCTGATAAATGCTCAGTACAGGAATGGATAGAGCTGATGGAAATGTATTTACGCAAAAAGAAATTCCACACTTCGGATCAAGTTGATGAGATCCTGAGTCATCTGATGGCAAAGGCCAAGAAAATAGTTAAAGTGGGAATAAGGAGTAGCTTAACCCCAGACCATGCAGTCCAGCCAGACATGATCTATGATATCCTGCGGAAGTATTTCAGTGAGTCCCCTGCATCATGCTTACCGTTGGCTGATTTTTATGCCACTCAGCCCAGTGGGGGTGAGAATCCAGTGGATTATTGGGTGCGCTTGAATACAGCAGCAGAGCAGGCAGATCGTCTCCTGAAAAAGCAAGGCAGGAAATTGGAGAACATGAATGCTGAAATATCCATGATGTTTATTAGGAACTGCAATGATCCTGAGCTGTCCAGTGTATTTAAGAGTAAACCTATGAGCAAGTGGTCTTTGACAGAGGTGCAGGAAGCGATCGATGAGTATCAGAGGGAGTTCCTGTCCAAGAGGAAGCCAGCGGAAGTTAAACCATCTAAGGTGACTGCGGCTGTTGCTTACTCCATGCCAGACGTTAAGGAGGAAGTGAGTGTTCGTGAACCTAGTGCGTCTAGCCCGTCCAGATTCAGCGAGTCCTCCAGTGCGGAGGGGGGTGCGTTTGAGCGTGTCCTGTGTATGCTGGAGAGGGTGCTGGAGAAGACAAACCAGGCCACAGCACCGGGTGTTGCGCAACCAGCCCAGTGGGTTCGAGTCACTCCCTGCCGCGTCTGTGGCGACAGCACCCACTCTACAAGATCGCACTGCATGAGAGAAAAGCGATGCCTTGCTTGCTTTGAAACTGGACATCAAAAAAAGGACTGCTCCAAGTGCAGGACAGCAATGCCCAATACCACTGCGCCTGCTCAGGGAAACTAGGCCACCCACATGTGGGAGGGGACGATGTGGGTGCATTTAGTCAGTCTCTCAGTTTTGAAGATGATGTGCAATCTACTTATGAAGAAAAATGCAAGTGTGCTCCTGCTGGAAATAAGATTGTTTATCAAAATGTGCACAAATTAGCAAATTCCGATAGTCTCTTTTATACTGATGTCTCAGTGAAGAACCAAGTTTTGTTGCATGCATTAATTGACAGTGGGTCCATGGCCTGCACAATGAATGAAGAGGCCGAACAGAAACTACGTAGTGTGGGCTTATGTGCTGAGAGCATTACTGCAGACACAGGCATGGTACTGGTGGGGTGTGGTGGGGTTCAAGTGAAGCCGAAGTGCATTTATCAGCTGGAGATGACTGTGTATGGACAGGATGTGAGTGTTCCCACACTGGTCGTGCCAGGTCAGTGTGACGAAATGATCCTGGGCTCCAACGTGATAAAGCACTTGATTCATCACCTCAAACAAAACTCCAGTTACTGGAAAGTGATTGAGAAGCCTGAATCAACGAATGACCCAGGGGTTGAACATTTTCTTAACATGTTATCTGGAATTAACAGATGGAGGGGGAATGTGATTCCTGACATGATAGGTACAGCCAAGCTGACACAAGCCGTAACACTGCTGCCACATCATGAACACCTTGTGTGGGGTAGGCTCCCAGCCAACTCACCTGTTTCAGCAGGGAGCGCTATTCTCGTTGGCGCTCCAAGTTCCAACACACACAAGAAGGGTATCATGGTGGGGAGGGCTGTCGCTACAATGTCAGGGGACAGATGGGTACCTATTAAAGTGATCAATCCAAGTGACAAACAAATTACATTGAAGCGAAACACTAAGTTAGCTGATGTGTTCCCGTGTGTTGCGTTGGAAGACCTGGATGTACCCACTTCCAAAACCCCCCCAAATGACCTTCTGGTGAATAGCCAGAGCCTACATGATGCTGACTCATCCTCCTCTACCCCTGATTTCAGTGGTGCTCTGAATCGACTCGGATTGAGTGACCTCGACATTGATTCATGTGATGTTACAGATTATTGGAAAGGCCAGTTGTTCGACTTGATACGGAAATATGAGAGCCTATTTTCTAGGAACAAGTTGGACTGCGGTGAGGCCACCGGTTTTGTTCATCGGATCCACCTGACTGATCCTCGGCCATTCAGACTCCCGTATCGACGTGTCCCACCTGGTCATTACTAAAAGCTGAGACAGGTGCTGTCTGAGATGGAGGAAAAAGAAATCATCCGTAAGTCTTCCAGTGAGTGGGCGTCACCCCTGGTACTCGTATGGAAAAAGAACGGTGATCTGAGGGTTTGTGTGGATTACAGATGGCTGAATTCCAGGACTATCAAAGATGCCCACCCATTGCCTCATCAGGCGGATTGCCTGGCTGCTCTTGGGGGGAGTGCATTCTTCAGCACCATGGACTTAACATCAGGATATTACAATATCCCCATGTGTGAAGAGGATAAGAAACTGACTGCCTTTACCATGCCCATGGGGCTGCATGAGTTCAATCGCATGCCTCAGGGGCTATGTAATGGGCCAGCCAGCTTTATGCGCCTCATGACAAACATCTTTGGCGACCAGAATTTTTTGACTCTGTTGTGTTATTTAGATGACCTCTTGGTTTTCGCGCCGAACGAAGGTGAGGCACTGAAGCGGCTCGATGTAGTGTTCAGCAGGCTGAGTGCGCACGGATTAAAGCTTGCGCCCAAAAAGTGCCATTTTCTTCAGCGCAGTGTGAAGTTTCTGGGCCATGTCGTTAACGAGAGTGGAGTAGCGACTGATCCGGAGAAAGTACAAGCAATTGCTGCCATGACTGAACAAGCACTAATGCATGAAGATGGCGTGACCCCATCCCCAAGAAAAATAAAGTCCTTTTTGGGCATGGTCATGTATTATCAGTGCTTCATTCAGAATTGCTCTAGCATTGCTAAGCCTCTCTTTGCCCTCACTGCAACGCCAAAGAAGAGTAAAGGCCAGACAAGGCATGTGGCCTTTAAGAAACTCAAGCCGAGTGACTGGACAAGTGACCAACAGAAATCTTTTGAACAACTGAAGTTGGCCCTACTCGAGTCAGTCGTCTTAGCTCATCCAGATTTCAGCCGTCCCTTTATCCTGTCCACTGATGCGTCATTAGATGGGTTAGGGGCAGTCATCTCTCAAGTCCCGGAAGGGGAGAACAAGGCCCGTCCGATTGCTTTCGCAAGCAAGTCTCTGACGCAATCCCAGACCAAGTACCCAGCGCATCCTCTGGAGTTCTTGGCCCTTAAGTGGGCAGTCTGTGACAAATTTAGTCATTGGTTAAAAGGGCATGAGTTCACTGTCTGGACGGATAATAATCCATTGACATATATACTGACTAAGCCGAAGTTGGACGCATGCGAACAGAGATGGGTTGCGAAGTTAGCCCCGTACAACTTCAGTATCAAGTATATTCCTGGCAAGAAAAACATTGTGGCGGACGCCCTCAGCAGGCAGCCTTTCATTCAGGGCTGTGTCAGCAAGAGGCTTGTGTCTGAGCCATACGGAGCGCTGCTGGAAGAAGCACAGCTGATTAAGGACAATATGATACAGGAAGTCTTTAGACTGAGTGCCAACCACCAGGAGGTCAGTTGTCTCTCACAAGTCTCCAGGCTGGAGCGTTCCTCACTCGACAGCGAAAAAGTGAAGGCCGTGTTCGAGGGTCATGCTGAGTGGGAGATGGGATCAGCTGAGAGAGCCTCGTGTTGGCTTGTCCAGGACGTGCAGCAGCTGGCTGCCTGTGGTCAGAACCCCTTACCTGTGTTTTCCATTCAGGAGTTGCGAGGCCAGCAGCAGCAAGATGCCTGCCTCTCCAGAGTCATCTCTTTTGTGACACGCGGGAGACGACCGTCGCGAAGAGAAAGGCCTCACGAGACAGATGACGTCTTGAGAATGTTGAAGCAGTGGGACAAACTCAAGATGTTAGATGGGCTACTGTACAGGGTGAGCAAAGATCCACTGACTGGCAAGAAAAGACACCAGTATGTTGTTCCAGCTTCATTGGTTCAGCGAGTGCTGCAAGGCATCCATGATGACGCAGGCCACCAGGGCCAGCAGAGAACTTTATACTTGGCAAGGCAGAGGTTCTTCTGGACTGACATGGAACGGGATGTCCGTGAATATGTGAAAACATGCAAGCGTTGTGTGGTCAGTAAGACTCCTGAACCGGAAGCCAGAGCGCCCCTCGAAAGCATTAAGACCACGAGCCCATTAAAACTTGTGTGCATTGATTTTTGGTCCGCGGAGGACAGCAGTGGGAAAAGTGTGGATGTGCTAGTGGTCACTGACCATTTTACTAAAATGGCCCATGCCTACCCCTGCCGTGACCAATCTGCAAAACAAGTTGCCCGCCAGCTCTGGGACAAATACTTTTGTGTGTATGGGTTCCCTGACAGAATTCACTCAGACCAGGGTGCCAATTTTGAAAGTGAGCTGATCAGGGAATTGTTGCAAGTTGCTGGGGTCAAAAAGTCCCGAACTACTGTCTATCACCCCATGGGGAATGGGAACGTTGAACGGTTCAATAGAACTTTGGGCAGCATGATAAGAACCCTTCCCCCTAGAGCAAAGCAGAAATGGCCGCAGATGCTACAGACTCTAGCGTTTGCTTACAACTGCACTGCACACGAATCCACCGGTTACGCGCCATTCTTTTTAATGTATGGCAGAGTGCCACGTCTACCGGTGGATGTCATGTTTCAGAATGCTGTAAGGGACTGCGACACTGTGGACTATGACCAGTATGTTGCTAGGATGAGACAAGATCTGAAGGAGGCTCTGTCAGCTGCTCAGGCCAACGCTCTTTCAAGCCAGGAACGTCAAGCAGACTTGTACAATAGGAGAACTAAAGGACGTGACATTGTGGAAGGTGATCGAGTCTTGTTGGCAAACAAGGGTGAACGGGGGCGCAGGAAATTAGCAGACAAGTGGGGGTCCACCCCGTATGTCGTCGTCTCTGCCGACCCTAGGTGCCATACTTACCGTGTCAGGAACACAACCAATGGGCAAGAAAGGGTTGTTCACCGCAATCTGCTTCTCTTGGTCAACTTTCTGCCAATTGAAATGGACAGTGCTGCTCATGAAGTGACCCTGAGTGAGTCGTATGAGTCAGGTGATGATCTTGATTCACATGTTGCTGCATCAGAGATCGACAGGACTGCTTGGACAGCCAGTTGGGTGGCAGGGGCCTCTGCCTCCAATCAGCTACAAGAGGCTTCATGCACACAAGATTTTGACCTGCCCGTGCAGTTGAACACAGCGGAGACTGTTCAGTTGACCAATGATCTTTCAGAAATGCCCTGTCTATCTGCCAGTTTTTGTGGTGACCAAAGATCTGAAGTGTCCATGCCGCCTTCCAGCATTGGGAGTTCCCCTAGTAGTACAGTGGGCGCAGTGAGAACCAGGTTAGGGAGGGTAGTTAAACCAGTGAATCGGCTGATTCAGAACATGGCCCAACAGTATACTCATCGCTCAAACAGTTCAGTTCTTAGTTTGGCTAGGGCACTGATGCCGTAGGGGAAGACACACACACACACACACACACACCACATAGGCCTTCTGTCCAGTTGAAGAATGACAGATTTGTTCTTTTTCTTTGTTTTTTCTTCTCTTTATTTCCTTTTCTCCAATTCATGTGAAGTCAACTGGTGGCATTTAGTCTGGTATGATATGGGTAGTGCATACGGCACTCCTGTAGCAAGTACACTATGGGGGGGTCTGCGCAGCCCTCCGTAGTTGCTTTCCCTTTGAATTGGGTGACATACATGTTGCAGTATACTGTGGGATATACTTATCCAGTGGTTTTTTGGTGGTTGACTTGTAGTGGTATTTTGGTGAAGTTCAGAGGGGAGTATGTAGTAGTCTTAAGAATAAATATGTTCCTGCAGTAATGAACTTCCCAAAATGTCCGTGTTGTAAATATGTCAAGTGTTTCTGATGGGGCGATAATTAGTGTGACACATCTGGGAACTTCCTCACACGCTGGAAGCCTGGGAAGGGGTAAGTTGTGTGTAATTCCTCAGGGAACGAAATTGATTAATGTGATTGATTTACTGTAGTTTTCTTTAAGTTATTGTACTAATTTTGATTGTAAGATTTTCTGTTACATTTTCGTTTGCAATACCGATGTAAAATATTCAAAGTAGCGTCATAAATACCGATGATTGATGGCTAGTTAAGTAGGCACTAACGAGTCCATTGTTCTGTAGGAATGCCAGCACTTGTCCCCATTCCCGTGTCATGTGTAAATTGTCTGCCCCAATCTGTTTCAGGTATGTTAAAATGTTAAATGTACTGTTGTAAAAAAATAGAAAAAACGATCAGTCATGTAACTCTGTCATGTAATGCTGTCATGTATTTGGTGCTAAACTTTTTCTTTGCTTGTGGTATACTGTAACTATACGATCTAAAGTTATGTAGTCCAAGTAGCTGTAAGCTATGTCTCACACGCTGGAAGCCTGGGAAGGGGAATGCCAGCACTTGTCCCCATTCCCGTGTCATGTGTAAATTGTCTGCCCCAATCTGTTTCAGAAATAAACAGACTACTGACTGATCGAGATCCTGCCTGACGTCTACTTCTCTGCATCGGCCAAGATTTATTTTATTTTGTTATTTTAATGTAGCTGACTAGTTCGAGTCCGTTACATATACACGGGGTATGTTAACGCAGATCAACAGCAAGCCAAACTCGTTTTTCACGAGCCAGGAAACCGAGCGTCCTGCTCCTTTATTCAAGTCTTCCAGACAGCTTACAGTTGTTTATAACTGTGGCTTGAAGCTCAATGAAGGTCGAGTGAAACTGAAAAGAAAATAAAAACAGAAAATAAATACATACAACAAGCTAGCGGGCCCCTGGGGTAAGACTAATTCCTTGAAACACAATACATTAAACAAGCTAGCGGGGCCCTGGGATAAGACTAATTCCTGAAACATTCATACTCTAAAAAACGATACTAAATTCTCATCTAACGAAACTTAAAAAGATAACATAACACTAATTGGACTTACAGCCATTGCTTTCGAAGGTGTAGGGAAAGGGTTTAACACACAGGAGGAACGTTTCAGAAGTTCGCGGGCAGGTTAATGCTCGTCTGCCTTTTTTTCTTTTCTCTCAACAATGTCCGCTTCTCCTACCCATAAACCATAGCGGCAACTGGCTGCGCTTTCAATATAAAATACAAGCAAATTGCTATTAACTACACAGAAATTATTTTTAGCACACAGTGACTATTTCTAACATGACTTATTATAAATGAACTATGATATTTAATATAAACTTATGAACTAATTTAACCTCTATAAAACACATACTACTGAGGGCAGAACACTCCCCGCCTGGCATTACTAATGCCACTACTTCTTTCTATCTAAACATCATTCTCTAAGAGCACAACAACATTTGAGACAGGACGCAGATAAGTCTTGGAAACACCCTGGGATAATGTCCTCACTTCGACCTTTCTGACCTTCCCGTCGCTGCTTGGAAAGGTGGATGTGATGATGGCCATTGTCCATTCGTTTCTGGGTGCTTGGTCCTGTTTCAACAGCACTATGTCACCTGTCCGAAGGTTGCGGTGTGTTGTATGCCACTTGCGCCTTGATTGGAGGGTGTTAAGATATTCATTTCTCCAGCGGCTCCAGAATTCGTTGGCGAGTGCTTGCACTTGTTTCCACTGGTTTTTAAGCAGGTCCTTTCCACAAAAGTCTCCTGGTGGAGGGGGAACATGCTGCTTTTGGGTCAAGATCATTGCGGGACAGAGTGGGAATGGTGAGGAAGGGTCTGTTGAGATGGGGACTAAGGGCCTTGCGTTGATTACAGACGTTACCTCAGCCATTAAAGTACAAAGCACCTCATGCGTCAAACGAGTGTGTTTGTTTTGCAAAAGCATGGAGTCCAGTATTCTGCGAGTGACCCCAATCAGTCTTTCCCAGACGCCTCCCATGTGAGAGGCATGCGGAGGGTTGAACTCCCATGTGCAACCGTTGGCATGAAGATAGTTGACGATGTTGGGAGGGCTCTTGTTTGGTTGTGCCATGCCTAACTCCACACTCGCTGCAATGAAGTTAGTGCCTCTGTCAGATCGCATTTGCTTTGCTGGGCCTCGTATTGCGAAGAATCTGCGTATTGCGTTTATGCAGCTGCAAGCGTCCATAGACTCAATAACTTCAATATGCATGCCTCTTGTGGTCATACACGTGAAGAGTATTGCCCACCTTTTCCCTTGTGCAGCTCCACCTCGTGTGTGTCGAGTGACTACTGACCATGGGCCGAATACATCCAACCTGACATATGAAAATGGAGGGCATGTTTTGAGTCTCTCAGGTGGGAGATCTGCCATTTTCTGAGTCTCTAGTTTTCCCCCGAGTTTCCTGCATGTTACACAATGGTGGATAATGGACGAGACCAGTCTTTTGCAACCTACAATCCACAGTCCGGCTTGCCTAATTGCGCTTTCCATGAACTGCCTTCCTTGATGCACAACTTTGGCATGATAGTGACGGACAAGCAGTTGAGTTATGTGATGCTTGTTTGGGAGAATGGTTGGATTCTCAGATGCTGTGTTCAATGAAGCATGTTTGAGGCGACCTCCAACCTTGATGAGGCTTTCATTCATATAGGGATCAAGAGCCGCGATGGGACTTGAACTGTGGACGGTTTGGTTGGCATGGAGAGCAGCATACTCGTCGGGAAAAGCGTCTTTTTGAACAGACTGGAGGATGAGGTTATTGGCAGCATCCAACTCCTCTGGAGTGCGTGGCTTGCTACATCGATGCCAGCCCCTGCATGAATGACCTGACAGGTTGCTTGATGAGTAAGAATGAGCTTGGTGAATTAGGAATGCAATGGCACGTACTAATGAGTTCCAACTTGAAAAGCACTGGAAGCACGCTGGTAAGGGCCCGTTCTTCTGAATGTGAGTAGAAAAGGTAGCGACTTTTCTGATTTCAGAGTCTACTTCGGGCTCGATCAACTCAAAGGATTCAGGTGTCCCGGATTCAGGTGGTCTGTATAGGAAGTCTGGTCCCTTAAACCACATAGTGTCCATGAGCTGTGATGCAGGTATTGACCTGGTGGCTAGATCAGCTGGGTTTTGCTCTGATGTGACGTAGTGCCACTGTTCAGGGGATGTGGACTTAGAGAGGGAAGCTGGTACATAGCAGCGTGGCACCTTAAGGCTGCTAAGATCTTGGAGGGACATTTTCCATGTTTCCCATGTGTCCATTTTGTCCTGAGGGAGAGGAGCATCCCAACCTTGGACACCATTCGACAGTTCACGTAACAAGAGTCTGCCTTTGATTGTCACTGGTGACGCTAGTCCGAGTCTAGACAATGCTTGGTCCCTGTTATTTGGGAGCGGCAAGCGAGGAAACTTGAATGGCAGAGGAGCGATCCAGTTGTTGTTTCCATCCTGGTGGACTTCTTCCTCCATTATCTTTATGAAGGTCTCATCCTCGAAGGACACTTGTTATCGTTCTCTGTGCACTCAAAAACTTTGTCCCCAAGCTTTTCTTCCACTGCATTGGGTTTTGAGCTGCATTTAGAGAGGCCGTCCTTGTGCTCCCCGCCGTAGCATGGTTTCTCTTTGATGTTGATGCTGTTAGGACAAGGAGTGAAGAGAGATGGGCGTCCGTTGGAGAGCATGTACGTTTTATAAACGTTGACGATTGGCTTATGAGCGTTAAGGCACACCTCTCCCACAATTACCCAGCCTAGGTCCAGGCGTTGAGCAAAGGGAGCATTGTGGGGTCCGTTGACATGTTGCCTTACTTTGTGGACTCGTAGGATGTCTCTGCCCAGTAAAATCGCCATCTGAGCATCTGGGTCGTACTTGGGGATGAGAGGAGCGAGGTGTTTTAAGTGGGCGTGAGCAAGAGCGACTTCGGGCGTAGGTATTTCATCCCTACTGAACGTTATCTCGTCGCATTCAAGGACAGGAGGGAGGTCTAAGCGTGGGCCTCCACCTTTTGGCTCAATCTGGAACCTCACTGCTTCCCTGCCAAGCATTTCAGTTAAACCAGCACATGTTCTCATGTGGTATGTCAGAGGGCTACCCTTGATCCCAAACAGCTCGAAGAATTCAGGACGGGCCAGCGATTTATTACTCTGATCGTCAAGGATTGCATACATCTTAACGGAGCGTTCTGGTTGGCCTTTAGGGAAAACTCGAACTAGACATACCTTTGAGCAAGAACGTGGAGGACTACCTTCGCCGCAGATCTCAGTGCACCGTGATGTTACCTCGGGTGGTGTGTTGTCTCGGGGCTGAGGCTTTGGTTCAGGTGTGTTTTCTGGCTGGGGTTGCTGACTTGAATCGGGATGCATGGCAAAGCAATGCCTTTCACTTTGGCACTCCTCGCACTTGAGTTTCATGTCACAGTCCTTTATTGCGTGCATGGGAGAGCAGCAGCGAAAACATCGTTTGTGTTCTTTGAGTATGTTTCGCCTCTCCTGTAGCGGTTTATTCTGAAAAGCTCTACATTTGGCTAGAGGATGCATTTTCTTATGGACTGGACAGTAGCGTGTTAAATCGTCCTCTTTAGTACTAGCGGGAGCAGTTGTGTCGACCTCTGTTTTGTTTACAGTTAGAGGTGTTCTGTAGCTAGTTTGTTTGAATGGTGGTCTCTCACCTTTGCTGAAGGGTTGGCTGCTGCATGTCACAAAACTTGGGTCATTTCTTGCTTTAGCCTCGTCTTGGACAAACTTTACAAAATATGAGAAGGGAGGGAAGGTTACATCATATTTTTGTTTGTATTTTGAGCCCGTGTGCAGCCATTTATCTTGTAAACTTGGAGGCAACTTTTCAACTATAGGCTTAACCCCACGGGGTGTGTCGAGGTAGGCGAGATCTGGGAGATAAGCTTCATCTTTAGCGACCCGCAGCTCTAAGAATAAATCTCCAAGTTCCCTGAGTTTTACATTGTCTCTGTTTGTAAGGCGAGGGAAGTTATCTAGTTTTTTAAACAAGGCGTTTTCTACTACTTCTGACGTAGCATAACATTCTTCTAACCTGTCCCATGACAATTGGAGAGCAGCTTTGGGGTTAGTGGCATAGACAGCTCTGATTCTTTTGACGTGCTCTGAGGACTCTTTACCAAGCCACTTGACTAGGAGATCTAACTCCTGGCTATATGTGAGACCAACGTCTTCAGTTGCATTTATAAATGACGACTGCCATGCTCTAAAGTTTTCGGGGGTGTCGTCAAACTTAAAGAGTCCGGTCGTGATTAGCTCTCTGCGCACGAGGAACCTAGCAAAGTCTGCCATAGGTGGGTCACCATTGTGGGAAGCATGGTAGCTGTTTGGCCTGACATAGTCTCTCGGTATGTCGATGGATTCATTTTTCACGTACATTTTCTTGAATGCTGGTGGAGAGAGAGTTTGTTCGGGTCTCCTCGGAGTGAATAATTGCGCCCTTTGAGCAGGTTCGACTTGAGGTGTTTCTTCTTCAGCTGGTCGCGCCTGTGACTTTAGCTGGATTTGGTGGTGCACATACTCCATAGTTCTCTGTCTGACAACTTGTAATGGAATTGCGCTCCTTACACTCTCTCCTTCGTCCAGCTCGGCAGCTGCAGCAGCTTCTAGAACTTCTGCTTTTGCTGTGGCAGCCGCTGCTTCCTTTTCTATCTCCAGCATCCCCAGATCCAGTTCTAGCTTTGCTTGTTGCTTGGCTTGTTCTTGTTCTAGCTTCGCTTGTTGCTCTGCTTGTTCTAGCTTTGCTTGTTGTTTAATTTCTAATTGTCTCTTACTGTACAAGGCTCTAGCATTTGCAGCTTCAGCAGAGGCTCGTGTCATGATGGCTGCTTCCAGCACGTTGGACTTTGAGGATAACTTGGAGCTAGAACGTTTGGAGCTGGAGCTAGCGTTGTGTGATGATTTGGCTTCGGAGTTCGCCTTTTCTTCTGCCCTCTTCTCTTGAGTGTCGTCCATCGCTGTGTCGTGAGTCTTATCTTCACCAACTGCTGACCTGGCTTTTCACTGTACTGTTATCCCTATGTGTTATATACACGGGGTATGTTAACGCAGATCAACAGCAAGCCAAACTCGTTTTTCACGAGCCAGGAAACCGAACGTCCTGCTCCTTTATTCAAGTCTTCCAGACAGCTTACAGTTGTTTATAACTGTGGCTTGAAGCTCAATGAAGGTCGAGTGAAACTGAAAATAAAATAAAAACAGAAAATAAATACATACAACAAGCTAGCGGGCCCCTGTTAGTTAGTTAGTTAATCCCTTCACACCTGAAGGTGTATATGGGCGGCGCCTATCTCCGTTTCTCTGACCCTAGGCCACACAGCTACTGTAAGTAGTGAAAGCTACAGTGGGGGTTCAGTCCTCTGGTAGCTCTGTGTGTAACTTTACTTTCCCCATTCCATTATGCGGAGCACCACGCTAGAAGGCAGAAAGCACCATTTTTATATGGTCTTTGGTATGACCCGGCCGGGATTTGAACCCCTGCCTCCCGGGTGTGGGGCGGATGCTCTACCAACTGAGCCACCACTCCGGTTGGTCTTACCCCAGCGGGCCCCTGGGGTAAGACTAATTCCTGGAAACACAATACATTAAACAAGCTAGCGGGGCCCTGGGATAAGACTAATTCCTGAAACATTCATACTCTAAAAAACGATACTAAATTCTCATCTAACGAAACTTAAAAAGATAACATAACACTAATTGGACTTACAGCCATTGCTTTCGAAGGTGTAGGGAAAGGGTTTAACACACAGGAGGAACGTTTCAGAAGTTCGCGGGCAGGTTAATGCTCGTCTGCCTTTTTTTCTTTTCTCTCAACAATGTCCGCTTCTCCTACCCATAAACCATAGCGGCAACTGGCTGCGCTTTCAATATAAAATACAAGCAAATTGCTATTAACTACACAGAAATTATTTTTAGCACACAATGACTATTTCTAACATGACTTATTATAAATGAACTATGATATTTAATATAAACTTATGAACTAATTTAACCTCTATAAAACACATACTACTGAGGGCAGAACACTGTTGAACCACAATTCAAAAGCATTGTCTGATTTTCATTGGTTAATTTTCATAGAATTTTTATTTATTACCACTTTTGTCAGATTCAAGTTATTTCTGTGACCATTGTGGGTTTTTCTTTCATTAACAGAGGGGTACCAACAATTTTGTCCATGTGTGATGTGCTTGTATTTTAGGAATCTGAAAACGTACACACAAACACTGTATGGGGGGAACTGTGGCCGCCATTACGGAAAATGCCATTTTCCTGAATAACTACTGAACCACTAATCTTATCATTGTCAATCCAATTGCTAGTCATATGTTCTCATGGTCAAGGAATCTGAAAACGTACACACAAACACTGTATGGGGGGAACTGTGGCCGCCATTACGGAAAATGCCATTTTCCTGAATAACTACTGAACCACTAATCCTATCATTGTCAATCCAATTGCTAGTCATATGTTCTCATGGTCAAGGAATCTGAAAACGTACACACAAACACTATGGGGGGGAACTGTGGCCGCCATTACGGAAAATGTCATTTTCGTGAATAACTACTGAACCACTAATCATATCATTGTCAATCAAATTGCTAGTCATATGTTTTCGTGGTCAAGGAATCTGAAAACGTAAACACAAACACTGTATGGGGGGAACTGTGGCGCTTGGCGGAGGTCTGCGCTCTCCGAGTGCTTTTCTAGTTTGCTTTGTTTTTTTTTTTATCATGTTAAGCACTTTGTGACTCTGTCAGTGAAAAGTGCTCTATAAATAAACTTATTATAAGTGAACTTGTGACCAGCATGTGCTTCTGAGGTCAACACATGACCCAGTATCTCCTTAGTTAAGAATCTGGTGCCAGTCATTCTACGGGATGACCTTCTATATGTCAGAGTACTACTGTGTTCTTGAATTATCCATGCACTTGTTATGACTTGTGATTCTGCTGACAATGCAGGCTGGCACTTTGTGCGTCTGTGATAGCCATTTGTCATAGATTAGATATGTAAACAGTGGCATATAAGTCCAATGTCTCTGTCAGAATGTTAACGCACTTTCCACTTGGTACTTCAGGTTGTGAAACTGTGTCGCTGCATAGGAATAAACCCTTTTTTCTCTTCTGACCGCAAACGCTGTTGCTTCAGTTCTTTGTCTAAGCTCCAGCAAACTGGTCCTTCAAAGCCGGATCCAAAATCTCTACGCTGACGCCAGGAAAGAAGCCTCTGGACAATGTGCACACACCACAAGCCTGTGGTTTTGGCAGAAGGCCCAGGGGTCTTCACCCTGACGCCAGCGGGAGTATCGGACTGGCCCACGAGGACAGCGTGGGTGAGCAGGATAAGGACAAAGTGTAAGAAACAAATTAACTTTTATCCTTAATATAAAGACAATTTTTAAAGTAAAAATAATAAAATATACTGTATATTTAAACTTTAAGGGGAGTGATACAGAAAATTGGGTTAAAGGCCCCTGATACAGAAAATAGGGTAGAGGCCCCTGACACAGAGAAAAAAAAGGAGTGTGGTTGAGGCCCCCTGGTAAAAGGAGTTTGAGGCTCTTTAAAGGGATTGACAAAACCTAAAACTATTTGGATTGGTCAGTAGGTATGACTGTGAGAGTGAATCGTTGTCTGTCTCTCTGTGTTGGCCCTGCTATGGACTGGCGATCTGTCTAGGGTGTACCCTGCCTCTCGCCCAAAGATGCTGGGATAGGCTCCAGCCCCCCTGCGACCCGAAAAGGATTAAGTGGAGAAGATGAATGAATGAATGAATGAAAAACATTTTCCAGCACAGCAACTCACCCTTGGCCAGGGGATCCTCGATTCGATCCCAGCCCCTGACCAGCAGTGATCTAGTGGAGTTTGCATGTTCTCCCCGTGTCTGTGTGGGTTTACTCCGGGATTTCTCTGGTTTCCTCCCACATGCCAAAAAAACATGCAAGTTAGGTTAACTGGCATCAAACTGGGGATTCCAAATCATCCTTAGGTATGACTGTAAGAGTGAATGGTTTTCTGTCTCTCTGTGTTGGCCCTGCGATGGACTGGTGATCTGTCCAGGGTGTACCCTGCTTTTCGCCCAAAGATGCTGGGATAGGCTCCAGCCCCTGTGACCCAAAAAGGATTAAGCAGAAAAAGATGGATGGAAACCATTTTCCGTGTTTTTTTTCATGTATGAAAAATGAAAAGAAAAGGAGGTTCGAGGCCTTCTGTGGTGTAGCTGCTTTTTTAACCCCTTGCACTCTGGTCAATTTCCCTAAAAACGCCTAAAAATAACGTACCCAAAGTAAATCAAAAGCTGTTCTTCAACCCTTTGCAGCATCTTCATGGGGTTGGTCTCATTTAAAAGAAAACACTTTGAATTTTTTGGCAAAACAGTCATAATCTCTCTAAGTGCTCCTGCCGCTGAGTAACAGTCATCTAAACATACTGAACTTGAAGAAAATAAATTTCGCCTGGGTGTTTTTTTGGATACAAATGCTTGCAAATAACACACAGCTGTCAGATCCGGGCTGGAAAATGGAACAGAAATGTAGAACCAAGTGTTATCCAGCTGAGGTCAAAATTTTGTAACAATACCACAAAAAATGAATATATTACTGACATGGTTAGGGACCCAGGAGACAGACGCTGACACGAGTAGATATAAGACAATTATTCTTTATTAATATAAAGTGTGTTGGGTGGGTGAGTGAGTGAGTGAGTGAGTGCGTGGCTGTCTGGTCACTGGAGCTGAGCGTGTGCTGCGGTGACCTGGCAACTCTGGAACACACAAGCACAAACAATTACTACTGTTCGCTGGGATGAGAAACTTGAAGCTTGTGATGCTTACTTGCAGGCGCCACAGGGAGAATCCTGCTGGCTCCGAGTGCCCGTGTGGCATGGTACTCGTGGTGCTCGACGTAGAGGAGGTGAGGAGGAACTCCGAGGTGGAGGAGATGGCGTCCCGTCAGCTGGGGAGGTTAGTCCGCCGCCAGGGAGGTCCACCTGTGCACAGGGGAAAAGGCTAGGAAAGGATGAGTGCTGAGGTTGCTTACTTGACGTGGCTTGATGCGATGACTTGGCTTTGGCTCTGGCTTGAGGTTGTATCCTCGACGCATTGCTGGGCAAAGGCGACAGACGACTCCGTGCAGAGCAGTCTGAGGTTCTGGCTTTTAAAGCCCATGGATTAACACCTGCCGGTGTGTGCGCTGCTGAGGATGATGATGACGGCCCAGCAGCCGCCATGACAGTCCTCCCCCCTCTAGAGGTGCCTCCAGGCACCTGCCCAATCCTACCTGGATGCGCCCGATGGAAATCGTGGATCAGCTGCTTGTCGAGGATCAACGCTGGGCGAATCCAGGAGCGATGCTCAGGACCAAACCCCTCCCAATCCACCAAATACTGAAGGCCCCAACCCCGCCGGCGGACATCCAAGATGGCAGTCACCCCCCAAGCCGGATGGCCATCGATCATCCTCGGGGGGGCAGGAGCCGCGGGGGGCGGGCACAGAGGGTCAGCGATGTACGGCTTGACCTGGGAGACGTGAAAGGTAGGGCAGATGCGCATGGAAGAGGGGAGAGCAAGGCGCACAGACACAGGGTTGATAACATGGGAAATGACAAAAGGACCGATGAAGCGCTTGGTCAGCTTGCACTTCTCGGCCGGCACACTAATGTTCCTAGTGGACAACAAAACTTTCTGACCCACCTTATAGTCTGGGGCGGGCCTCCTGTGGCGGTTGGCCACCTGGATGTTACGTTCCGTAGTCCTTAGGAGGGCTCTGCGGGTGATGGACCAGATCCGCTGACAACGCCTGGCGTGGACCTGCACTGAAGGAACCGCTACCTCCTTCTCCTCCTCAGGGAACAGTGGTGGATCAAACCCCAGGGACGCCTTGAAAGGGGACATCCCCATAGCAGAGGACACCGTGGTGTTATGGGCGTACTCGATCCAAGGTAGAAACGTGCTCCAAGAAGAGGAGCAGGAGGAGATGACACAGCGCAGCGCAACCTCCAGCTCCTGATTGGCTCGCTCGCACTGACTGTTGCTCTGCGGGTGGTACCCTGAGGAGAGACTAGCCGTGGCCCCCAGCACCGTGCAGAACGCCTTCCAGACTTGGGATACAAACTGTGGTCCTCGATCCAATCCGATGTCAGCGGGGATTCCGTGAAGACGGACCACATGTTGAACGAGAAGGTCCGCCGTCTCCCGCGCCGAAGGCAGCCCTCGGAGAGGCACAAAGTGAGCTGCCATGGAAAAGCGGTCCACTATCGTCAGAACTGTCGTGAAATGACCAGAGGGGGGCAGGCCAGTTACAAAGTCCATGGCCACGTGGGACCAGGGGCGAGAAGGGACAGGCAAAGGGTGCAGAAGACCCGCCGGGGGGGATGATGATGATTTCCCAGTGGCGCACTGGGCGCAGGCCCGGACATAATTGTTGACATCCTTCCTCAACCCTCGCCACCAAAAGGCCCTCTGGAGAAGGTCGGTGGTTCGGCCCACTCCCGGATGGCACGCTAGCTTGGACGCGTGGCCCCATTCAATCACCTGACTCCTGACAAAAAGAGGGATGAACAGACGGCCCGGGAGACCCCCACCCGGATCAGGCTCCGTCTCCTGCGCTCTTCTGACCTTATCGCAGATCTCCCAAGACAATGCACCCACCACACAAGATGACGGCAGGATGGTCTCCTCCTGCTCTTCGGTGGACGGTGCGTCGAACTGCCTCGAGAGGGCATCAGGCTTGCCATTCTTGCTCCCCGGCCGGTAGGTGATGGTGAAATTAAACCGGCCGAAGAAAAGAGACCAGCGGGCCTGGTATGCATTCAATCGCTTGGCCGTCCTGAGGTACTCAAGGTTACGATGGTCAGTCCAAACGACGAACGGCTGGGCAGCCCCCTCAAGCCAGTGTCTCCACTCCTCCAGGGCGAGTTTCACGGCCAGCAGCTCCCTGTCTCCAATGCAGTAGTTTCTCTCAGCGGGAGTCAGACGGTGGGAGAAGTATGCACATGGTCGGATCCTGCCATCCACCGGAGAACGCTGGAAGAGAACGGCCCCAACGCCCGAATCCGAGGCGTCCACCTCCACAAGGCACTGCAGCTCCGGGTCCACCTGGGTCAGTACAAGGGCCGAAGCGAACTCCTCCTTCAGTCTCCCGAAGGCCATGGCAGCCTCCTCACTCCAACAAAAAGGCACCTTAGGGGACGTGAGAGTGGTCAGGGGGCGGGCGATGTTCCCAAAATTCGGCACGAACCGACGGTAGAAATTGACGAAGCCCAGGAACCCCTGTAGCTGTTTCCTGGATGTGGGCATGGGCCAATCCACCACCGCCTTGACCTTGGCCGGGTCGGGGCGCACCTGATTGCCGGCGATGATAAACCCAAGAAAGGAGGTCTTATCAGTGTGAAATTCACACTTTTCAGCCTTGACGAACAGCTGGTTCTCCAGGAGGCGCTGCAGGACCCGTCGCACATGCACCTGGTGCTCCTCCAACGTGCGGGAGAAGATGAGGATGTCATCGAGGTAGACGAACACGAAGGAGTTGAGGAAAACCCGGAGGACGTCATTTATCAGGCGCTGGAACACGGCCAGAGCGTTGGTTAACCCATACGGCATCACCAGATACTCGAAGTGGCCGCTTGGGGTCCGGAAAGCCGTCTTCCATTCATCGCTCTCCCTGATGCGCACCAGGTGGTAGGCGTTCCGCAGGTCCAACTTCGTAAACCAGGACGCCCCCTGGAGAGAATCAAAGGCTGTGTTCATTAATGGCAATGTATATTTGTCCTTAACTGTGATCTCGTTGAGCCCTCGGAAGTCGATGCAGGGACGCAGCGAACCGTCCTTCTTTCCCACGAAGAAGAAACCTGCACCCACGGCCGAGGACGAAGGACGAATAATTCCGGAAGCCAGAGACTCCTTGATATATGTGTCCATAGCCTCGCGCTCCGGGGTGGACAGGCTGTATAGGCGGCTCGCCATGAAGGACCCCTGCCTTGAGGTTGATCGCACAGTCATAAGGACGGTGAGGGGGAAGGGACAGCGCCTGTGACTTGCTGAACACCGCCCCCAGGTTGTGGTAGACTTCCGGTACCTTGGACAGGTCCGGGGGTGGCGTCGAAGGAGGAGGCACCGAGACCGAGGGAGCACACGTCGCAGATTGGAGGCAGGCACTCAAACAGAAAGAACTCCAAGAAGTAATACTCCCAGCTTGCCAGTCAAAGGTGGGGTTGTGAAGCCGAAGCCAAGGGTACCCCAGGATGATGGGGGAGGAGGAGATGGGTAAAACCAAGAACCGAATTTCCTCCCGGTGATTCCCAGAGACTATTATTGACACAGGGGCTGTCTGATGGGAAACAGATGTCAGTGACGTCTTGGACAATGTGACGAGATTGACAGGAGGGCATAGAGGTTGACAGCTGAGGCCCATCTGGGTTGCCAGGTCTCTGGAGATGAAGTTTTGCTCAGCTCCAGAGTCAACTAAGGCATGTGTGGAATGTTCTTTATGTTTGTGGAGTAGCCTAATGGGGATGCGGCAGCTAGTGAGGGGCTTTTTCTGATTCTCGTCCGTGAATCCCCCTACTGTGATCCACGGACCTCCCCTTTTAACCGGTTCGGGCATTCAGCAACCCCATGAGACCCATTGCCACAATAAAAACATAGGCCCAGATCCCTGCGGTGCTGTCTTTCAGCCGCTGAAACTCCCGATTGCCCAATAACCATATCTTCCTTCTCCGGAAGTCCCTCTGACGAGAGCAGAGCGAGGAGAGGTGGCCTAGCGGAGCAAGGGTAGGGTTTACTCGTACGGGAAGCTGTTCGCTGTTCGGCCGCTCGCTCCCTTAGCCTACTATCCAAGCTGATGGTGAGGGAAATTAACTCCCCTAACCTGTCTGGTTTGTCCCGTGCCGCTAGCTCATCTTTCAACTCAGAGCTAAGACTACGGAGGAAGATACCACAGAGCGCTGGCTCCCCCCACCCAATCTCAGCGGCTAATACCCAGAAGTCAATGGCCTAATCGGCGGCAGATCTACTGCCCTGCCGAAGGCTTAGCAGCCGTTCGGTTAGCACCGCGCCCCGGTCTGTATGATCAAATACCTCCATGAACTCTGCCACAAACTGCTGGTAAGTCAATAAAGGATAATTAGGTTTAGCCATAACTGTATAAGCCCAGTCTAAGGCCCTACCCCCCAGCAGGTTGGAGATATACCCTATTTTGCTTTGGTCAGTGGCAAAGTCCCCCAGGACGCGGAGAAACACTGACTCACATTGGAGTAAAAACCCTCGCGCTTCCCTGAGTTTTCCGCTAAAGCGGGCGGGGGTTGGCATGGGAGTAAGACGATGCAAAGATGGTGGATTAGCTTGGCTAGTAGGAGCGGCTACGGGGGCTGAAGATGCCCCAGTTGCCAGGGGGAACACCTGGTGTCCTTCCAGGCGGTCCAGCCGGCTGTTAACCTGAGTTAACTGATTAAGAATTACTGTCTGCTGATGTGAAATCATATCTACTTGGGCGCTAAGAGTGTTTAGACGGCGCGCCAGCGCGCTGTCAGCTGGGTCATCTTGACAGAGTCGTACTGACATGGTTAGGGACCCAGGAGACAGACGCTGACACGAGTAGATATAAGACAATTATTCTTTATTAATATAAAGTGTGTTGGGTGAGTGAGTGAGTGAGTGCATGGCTGTCTAGTCACTGGAGCTGAGCGTGTCCTGCGGCGGCCTGGCAACCCTGGAACACACAAGCACAAACAATTACTACTGTTCGCTGGGATGAGAAACTTGAAGCTTGTGATGCTTACTTGCAGGCGCCACAGAGAGAATCCTGCTGGCTCTGAGTGCCCGTGGTGCTCGACGTAGAGGAGGTGAGGAGGAACTCCGAGGTGGAGGAGATGGCGTCCCGTCAGCTGGGGAGGTTAGTCCGCCGCCAGGGAGGTCCACCTGCGCACAGGGGAAAAGGCTAGGAAAGGATGAGTGCTGAGGTTGCTTACTTGACATGGCTTGACGCGATGACTTGGCTTTGGCTCTGACTTGAGGTTGTATCCTCGACGCATTGCTGGGTAAAGGCGACAGACGACTCCGTGCAGAACAGTCTGAGGTTCTGGCTTTTAAAGCCCGTTGATTAACATCTGCCGGTGTGTGTGCAGCTGAGGATGATGATGACGGCACAGCGGCCGCCATGACAATTACACAGCTTTTTTGTCAGGTTGTTCCCAGGCGTTTTTGAACTGTGCCAAATTGTGCCAAATGGCACAGTTTGGAAAAACGTCTATAACTTTTGAATGATTCAATATAGAAGCTTCATCTTGGGCTCTAATGAAAGGTGACACTCAGGGCTGTGTGTGTGTGTGTGTGTGTGGGGGGGGGTGTTGTTTATTCATTCATGATTAATGAATTAATGATTAATGAATGAATGAACAAACAAGCCCCCACACACAAAGAAGCATGCCACGTAAAAAATGTGTGGCTTTTTTTTAAAAGAAAAAATAACCTACAGTGCAATAAAAATTATACTAAAATATCTGTAATGTACAGGATAACAACTCCCACCCCCCACCCCCCGCTATAGAGGACGGACATCGTCCATCGCTACATGATGGACAGCGGGGACGGTGCGCCGCGGTCAACTACGCACAGTTGTACTAAAATATCTGCAATATATCTGCAATCCGCTACAGAAGAGTAGTGGGGGGTGGGGCGTTCACGGTCTGGACGCGGCGCACGGACCGGTCCATCATGTGGCGATGACGCACATTTGTAATTTACTGATCGGTCAAAAGTCTTTTTTTTTTTTTTCCACAATATCTTTATTGAACCTTTTTTTTTTTTAACAAACATGATACAAACAATCAAACACTAACGCTAAAGTACTACAAAAAAAAAAAAAAAATGCACTAAAAACACCAACAACCACCAACAAAATCAAGTCTTCAACAATGCTCCTCTGTTTAGTCTAGACAATCCAATACATAAGTATACATATTATGTTCACCAGTTTGGAATTTACAAGGTCCACACACATCATTCACCTTCTTCTTCAAGAGTTATGTTTAAATTTTTTACATAATCAATATCAATAAAAGGTCTCCATATATTCTCAAACACAAATTTCCTTTGATTTCAGTATATATGTTATTCTTTCTAATGGAAGGTTTGTTAACATCTGTCTTAACCACTGAGTCACATCTGGTCTATGAGTCTTTTTCCATAATAGTGCAATACATTTTTTGGCATTAAGCAAACTGAGGTCTATGAATGTTCTTTCACTTTTATTAAAATTATGCTTTTCTGGGTACAGACCCAACAAAAACAGTTTAGGATTCAGTATGATTTGTTTTGAGATTATTTTTTCAATTGTTACCCTCACCTCTTCCCAAAACATTCTTATTAATCTACATTCCCATAAACAATGAAATAGGGTTCCTTTACTTTCCATGCATTTTGTGCATGTATCTGGTATATTTTTGTTATATCTATTTAACTCCTCCGGTGTAACATACATCCGCATTAACCATTTGAAATGTATCAATTTAAGGCGTGCATTTATTGATTTGGTTTGAGCTTCTGTACAAGCCAATTCCCATTGTTCCTCCGAAATTTCAATTTGCAGATCTTCTTTCCAGTAGTTTAATCTTTTCAGTGAATTTTCACTTGAAGATAGTGTCAATGAGTTATAAAACTCTGAAATAATACCCTTTCTTTTACTATCTTTCATCATCATTTTTTCCAAGGATGAATAAATAGGTCGAGTGAGAGCTTTATTTTGATTTGATCGAATAAAGTTTCTAAGTTGAAGATATTTAAAAAAATGTGTTCTATTGAGATTAAATTTGATCCTCAGCTCTTCAAAAGACATTATGTTGTCTGCACATGGCAAATATAAATCCTGAATCTTTTGTATCCCTTTTAAATTCCATACTTTAAATACAGCGTCCGCTCTCCCTGGTTTAAAATATTGATTACCCCATATTGGACTAAATTGTGACAATAACTGTGGTTCTTTTAAATAGTTTTTAGCTTCACACCATATTTTGATCATATGCTTTACAAATGGATTTTTAACTTGTTTTTGTAATTTTTTTGCCGAATCTGAGTATATGAATATGGGAAGAGGTAAAGGTAAATTGTATGATTCCATTTCAGTCCAGTGAGGGAGATCATTTGATGAAAAATAATATGTCATAGACCTCAGTTGTGCCGACCAATAATACAACATAAAATTTGGACATTTCAGACCTCCACGATCAAATGGTAAATATAATAAAGACAGACGTAATCTAGCCCTCCTGTTGTTCCATATAAATTCCACTAACTTTTTTTTTATTCTTGAGAATAGATCTAAAGGTGGTGATAAGGGAATGTATTGAAATAAATAAAGTATTTTAGGTAAAATATTACTTTTAAGTATATTGATTCTCCCGATCATCGACATTGGTAGTGACATCCATCTCTGAGTTAACTCATTGATATCTGACATTAAGGCTTCATAGTTGACGCTGGCAACTGATTCTAGCTTAGGCATAATTTGGATTCCTAAATATTTAAACTGATTTACAACATTGAATTGATTTGCCTCAGGGGCTGGGTAATTTCTCTGGGTCTCATTTAGCATTAATATTGAAGATTTAGTTTTATTTATTTTATATCCTGATATTTCCCCAAAATTCTTTATTAAATTCAACAAGGTTGGAATTGATTTTTTTAGATTCGACATAAACAAAATTATATCATCGGCGTACAGGGAGATTTTATGTTCTGTTGGTCCAACTTTAATTCCATATATTTGTGAATGTAAACGTATCGCTATCGCTAAAGGTTCAATTGCCATAGTAAACAGTAAAGGTGAAAGTGGACAGCCTTGTCGACATCCTCTATTGATTTTTATTGGTTTTGAAATATTGTTATTTGTTAGGATTTCTGCTGTAGCATTATTGTATATTATTTGAACCCATTTTATGAAATTATTTCCAAGTCCAAACCTTTGTAGGACTTCAAAAAGAAAGGGCCATTCAACTCTATCAAAGGCCTTTTCGGCGTCCAATGATAGGAGAGCTGTATCCGGTGCTTCTTTATTAAAATAAATAATATTAAATAGTCTTCTTACATTATGGAAGCCTTGTCTACCCTTTATAAAGCCATTCTGATCTCGATTAATAATATTTGGTAAAATTTCTTGTATTCGTCTTGCTAAAATTTTACAGATTATCTTAAGGTCGGCGTTTAATAGGCTTATTGGTCTCATATTTTCACATTTATTAGAGGGCTTACCTGGTTTTGGCAGCAGTATAATTAAGGCATTATTTATGTATGATGGTAAATTATTATTTTGAAATGCTTCTAAAACCATTTCCAAAAAAGGTTTTATTAATTTATTCTTAAATTTTTTATAAAGGTCAACTGGAAGACCATCTGGTCCTGCACTTTTTCCTGATTTCATATTATCAATGGCTAGCCCAACTTCTTCTTGACTAATTTTAGACTCCAATATCTCCCTGTTTTCATTTGGTATACACGGTATAGATAGTTCGTTCAAAAACCCATTTAGTTTTGTTAAATCAGGTTCATTTTTGGTATCATCTCATTTTTCATAGTAATCTCTAAAGGCTCTATTAATTTCTAAAGGATCTATAACTACCTGTCCGTTACTTATAATACTGGTAATTGGTGTTTTAATTTCCAATTGTTTAATCTGCCATGCTAATAATTTTCCTGATTTTTCACCTTGTTCATAAAAAGATTGTTTCAATCTTAGAAGACTCGAGGCAGCTCTATTCGCTGATTTTTTGTCGTATTCAGCTCTCAAAATCAGTAATTCATTCTCCAACCTTGGGTCACTTCCTGCATACACTTTTTCCTGAAGACTTTTTATTTTATGTTCCAATTTAGCTCTCTCCTCTCGAGTCTTCTTAGATTTTGATCCTGTATAACTAATAATATGTCCCCTAATAAAAGCTTTGAAAGCCTCCCACTTTACACATGCTGATGTTTGTGTAGTATTGATGTCAAAGAACTCGTCTGTTTTTCTATATACTTGACAAATTCCTCATCCTGAAGCCATTTATGCTGAAATTGCCATCTACCTGATTCCTTTGTCAATTTTTTATCTACATATATTAGACAACAGGGTGCATGATCAGAGATCACGATGTTATCATAAAAGCAGTTTTGAATCTTGGACCTTAATTCTGTGGAAATCAAAAAATAATCAATACGTGAGAATGTCTTGTAGGTACTGGAATAACAAGAATAGGCTTTAACTTGTGGTTTCATTTCTCTCCATATATCTAACAATCTCAATTCTTTCATAAAATGATTAATAGTCATCCTACATCCAATGTGCGTACAATCCAGTCCTGTTGATCTATCCACACCTGGATTCAATGTACAATTAAAATCCCCTGCTATTATATGTTGCCCTGTAAGTGATGATAAGATGAGAAATAAATTAGCAAAGAACTTCTGATCATCTATATTGGGACCATATAAGTTCACAAGATTTATATTTTCTAATAGCAAAGAACCTTGAATGATTACATATCTTCCAAATTTGTCTCCAATTACATTTTTCACTTGAAAAGGAACTGATTTATGTATGAGAGTCATAACTCCCCTGGCTCGGGATGAAAATGAAGAGGTGAATACACTTCCCTGCCATCTACTCCTAATTCTTTTAACATCCTCCTCTATCAGATGAGTTTCTTGTAAAAACACAATTCTTGAACCCATGTCCTTTATTTTATTCATAACTTGTTTAAGTTTTTTTAAATTTTGTAGACCTCTGCAATTCCATGAAGTTAAATTAAGATTAACACTTTGGTCCATGATCAATAGAGAGTTTGGGATTACCTTGCAGTGTAAACATGCTCATACAGAGAAGCAAAAACATGAGTGGTTGAACATTCATCCTACAAACTACACACAAACAAATTTCCCCTTCCCACACTTGTGGCAAACCCCCCAAAATCAAAAGAAAAATTCTGTCTCCCGATATAGCCATCGACCGTTCCACACCCACGGGGAACAGCCTAAGCCACTCCTTCTTCATCCTCCCAATCACCCTAACTCTACTGCTTTTAATGACGTAACATTAACTCTCCTCTGTAGTTTTCCAACTTAACTCCAAAATTTTTAACAACTTTGTACATCATAGTTTTTTTTGTTTGTTTGTTTGTTTTGTTTTTGTTTTGTTTTTTTAATATATAATACAATCTATATTTTGTAAACTTACTATTTACTTCAAGTCAGTCAGATGCCTGTGCAAATGCTTAATTATTCTACCTTATATTTTGTTCATGCTTAGCTCCCACCAGTCTCTTCTTCTTCTTTGATCTTCTTGATGAACTCCTGCGCCTCCTCTGGGGTCTTGAAGATGTGGGTTCTGCCCTCATACGTGGTCAGCAGTCTCGCAGGATAGATTACACCATGACGAATCCCAAGATTGCGCAGCTCCTTACGTACGGGATCAAACTGCTTCCTCAATTGCTGGATTCCTGTGGCCAAATCTGGGTAGAACAGCACCTGCTGGTCCTGGTGTTTAATCTCTCCTTTTTTAGCTCGTGCAGCGTTGAAGATCTTCATCCTGTCTCTGTTGCTAAGAAACTTCATAATTAAGGTCCTCGGCGGTCCCTTATCTCTCCGTGGGCCAATACGATGTGCTTTTTCCAGAACCACTGCTGATTGCAACTCCTCGCTGCCCAGCACCTCCGGAATCCACTTTTCCAGAAAGGAACATACGTCCCGACCTTCTGATTCCTCTGGAAGACCCACCAGCCTCAAATTATTCTGTCTCGACCGAGATTCCAAATCCAAAATATTATCTTCCAGAGATTTATTTTTTTTTTCCAAAGTGCGCACCTTTAATTGAAGACGGGTGACGTCATCTTCAGCACTAGCGAGACGGAGCTCCATCTGCGCCGTTCGTTCTACACAGTCACCCAATTCCTTTCTTATTCCTTCCAACGCTGTCATAATCCCATCAAATCTAGAGGAAAAGTCCGCTCTCATTGAACTCATGGCAGCCATCAGCGCATCTGCGCCATTCCCCGCAGATATCGCAGCGTTGCCAGCCTCCTCCGCCATATATGGAGTTTTGTTTACTGCGTCACAGACCTGAAAGTCCGTTAATTTGGACTGTTTCGGCGGCTCGCTTTTTCCTTTTCCTGGTTTTCCAGCCTTAGGCTTCGCCGACATATCTTCGCCCAAATGCTGGGATACGTTCTGTCCCAAATGAGAGAGTTATTTGCCGATTTTTTTTTTCCAGGAGCAGAGCAGAGCGAGACACGTCCGTCCTACGTGGCAGCCATAACCGGAAGTCTGTCAAAAGTCATTTTGATTACAATTTTCAGGGATAAAGAATAATTTAGCTTATAACACTTACCTGTCTACAACAGCAGTGTCACTGGTGAACTTCTCTTCCTCATTGTCAGACGAACATGACGCTGGTCCGCTTGTTACGACTCGTTGTTCTGGTTACGCGACCCGGTCAAACCATGATTCCATTATTGCGGTTTTACGCTTCCATGATTGCGGTTTTGGCGAACGATTTTTCAAAACAAATAAGAACAGTAGTAACAAAAAAAGACTGGCGAACGCATGTGTCACCCAGCAGCTTACACAAAACAGATTTTACGCACGGGACGCACGCTTTCGAACTTCTCTGCTTCAATTGGCTCGCTGTATTCGCAGCTGTTGGTAGGCGGGTCCTTCTTGCTAGGTTTTCAGTCATTGGTTCTTCAAGGTTTCAGAAACCCAATTCAAGGCTCTTATTAGTCGAATGAGAGGTCAATCAAATCTAAACCAATCAAAGCACTCCTTTGGCTTTCTGTTCGCGGCTGTGTCTGTAGTGGAAGAACGGAAATGCAGCTTTTTTTTTTTTCAGTGCGCCCTAGGACGCACAGTGTCCGTCCTAGGGCGCACGAGGGCGCGCTAGGACGCAGAGACGTGACCGCCCGCGGTATCCCGGAGTGCAAGAGGTTAATAAAACAGTAAAGACCAAAAACATCAGCATAAATATAAAATATAAAAATAAGTAAAATCATAAAAATAAAATAAAATAAAAAAGAGAAAACGGGTAAATCCCAAAGTAAAAGTTTAGATAAAACTAATGTAGCTGTTTTTTAATAAAACAATAAAGACCAAAAACATCAGCATAAATATAAAATATAAAAATAAGTAAAATCATAAAAATAAAATAAAATAAAATAAAAAAGAGAAAACGGGTAAACCCCAAAGTAAAAGTTTAGATAAAACTAAACTTCCTGAGTGCAGTAGAACAAATAAAAGCTGTGTAAAATGTTGTACACCTTCCAACACTGAAGAGCTGGAAATGTACTACCATGTTTGGAAGGGAGATCAAAAATGAATGTTTCAAAAAGATCCTGCCAATGTTAAAAAGTTGAAAGTGTGGCAAAGAAAGTTTGGGTAATTGTGATCAGCTGGTTACAGCTGTTCAGAGAAAAAGTAATGGATCAAAGAGAGAGAGAAAAAAAGCTGAAAAGTACGGTTTAGAACAAGCACAAAACTGACAAAAAGAAACACAAAATAGAAAAAAAAGAGTTTACAAAAAGAAAAGCAAAAAACAAGCAACCCCCCCCCCCCCCCCAGAACATTAACCCATCTAATATATCTTCTGTTTGTCTCCCAATGAGGAAAATTTCATGTGGGACGGGACAAGGCGAGCTCCTCCAGTCTACCCTCCACCCTGCATCGTCCTGCACCCCAGCGAAACCACCCCAGCACCGCCTCTTCCTCCTCCTCCATCCAACCAGCAGTGTCTCCCTCCTCTGGCTCTGCTGAAGAAGCTTCGCCTACCACAATACGCACAACTGACGTCAAACCAATCCAGTGTCTGACTCCTGCCGCGTCGGCAAAGGCAACAAAGTCAGCCATATTGACCAGTCTAACTCCAGCTGTGGTCAAATGATAAAAAAAGAAGAAATGAAGAAAATGGCTTTAAAGGACGAAAAAGACATAAGTGCATTTCCTCTAATTGAAATTCACACATCGCACGTGCCCACTGCAAGAGACACGCTTGCATGACACCACGAAAACATACTCAAAGAAAAGTAGATACAAAATAGAAAGACAAGCCTACTCCTGTGTATTTGGGCTAATGTGACGGGGGGGCCTGATGGGTCCCCCGCACTGTTTTTACTTCCAACAGATGGGCGCCGGTGGACTCCGGTGGAGGTCGTGGATGCACTGCTTGTGGTGGACGTGGAGGCATGGGAAGGTGCTGATGGCAACAGGCATGGCTTCAGCAACATGAATTTCTGCTTCAACTGTGTGCAGGGAGGGGGAGTGGGTGGAGAGGCTGACCCTAAAGCCTTATTCATGCTGCATTTCCTCTCTAGCCCGCTTTGGTCCGCGTGCGCTTTGGACGGGCCCGGTGCGCACGCGGCACTGTTCATGCTCACTTTTTTCATCTACCCAGGCCAAGCGGTTGAAGTGTGGTACACCCAAATAGGGCACCACATTTGGAAATAATTCAGAGAGACTGTCATTTTATTTTTATTTTAAGAGTATCTAAATATATTTTGAGATTGTGGACGATCAATAATATTAACATTTGATATGTAGCCCTGTATAAATATTTAAGAGTAAGCAGCGGAACCTTTGGCACTGCGGTCGTCCCGCCCCAGGTAAACAATGAGGGTGCACTTCCGGCCCCCTTTAGTATTATCTGGAGAAAGACACGAGTGGTCCTGTGTTCTGTCTTTCAAAGACTCTTTCTGTATTTTACAGGTCAGTATTTGGTTAAAAATGCCATAAATAAGAGCCTTAAGCTCCGTGTTATTTCTGTGTGTCGCGACGAATAATACTGTGATGTTGGTGTGTCGTTGTGATACGTTTTATACAAGTTTAAGCTGCGGCCAGCGCCGGAGATCAAAGGCGAGCCGCATCGCGGTAGCGGTTTCGCGCCAGTCAAATTTAGCTTTGGGAAAGACGGTTAGCTCACATAAAATGTTTTACTTAATACAAGTACATTTTGCCCCGTGTGAATGTAAAAGTCTCCTGGTGTTAATAGAGTTTGTCCTGTATATATATATACTGTATGTGTCTATTGCCAAGTTTGTGGAGTAATTTGTTATCTTTGTCTATTGCCAAGTTTGTGAAATAATTTGTTAAAGAAAATAAGAGTACTATCTGGAGAAAGACACGAGTGGTCCTGTGTTCTGTCTTTCAAAGACTCTTTCTGTATTTTACAGACCCAAGAGCAGACACGGAGGATCACGTCTTTTTTTAAAAAAAACGTATTTCTTTTTTGTTATTGTGGTCACCTCCCCGGGACCCGTAACAAACTGTGGGGGCTCGTCCGGGATCTCTCCTCTACAGTCATCGAGGGAAGATCCAGTGATACCAGAACTACGAGACAACGGTTGCCAAGCTGCTACATCAGACACGTCAGTCAGTGGGTGTCCAAGGAGAAAGATCAAAGAGAAAGAAAGGATCTTCAACCAAAAGTGGAACTGCACTGCTGTCAAGAAGGTAAAATGCAGCCTAGTCACTGTACAAATAATACAACACTCGAACTACAGATAGCTAAAGTACCATGTCGACAGCACGAAAAGAACTGATATGGAGCATCAGAGGACGCTTGTTTGCCCTCTCAAGTAAGGATCTTTTCGAGCTAACAAAGAGCCTAGCAGCTGGAGACAAAGACACACAGTTCAGTGAAGACGATAATGAGAGCTGTATGGACTATGTCAATGCATATCTACGGTCCCCAACTCTGCTGAAACTTGAAGATGAGGGAATGAGTCAGTTGCTGATGTTGGATGATCTGCTAACTAAAGTGATACAAACGAGTGGCTCCACCACGCATTCAGCTGATCAGGCTGCAATACCAACCAAGTCAAGTCCTCATCCATCCAAGATGTTGCCAGATCCACCATCACCATCTGCTGTTCCACCAGGCACCCAAGTTAGTGTGAACGCAAACGCAGAGTCTGTAGAGGAACTGAGGAAAGCATATGAGACACTGGGAGAAAGACTAAGACTGTGTGAAGTTGTGACACTCCAACCACCTGTAGCACCCAGTCGTCAGAGCCACTCACAACCGCAGCCAAGGGAACAAGGTAGTCCAGAAAGATATGTCACTCTCAAAGACCTTTCCTACCTGCCTCGGAGAGAATTCAAGGTTTTTGGAGGACAAATTGGAGACAACAGCTCTGAAATCAGTTATAACAGTCTCATGAGACAGATCAATGAAGGATTAAAAGAAGGATTTTCTGAAGCAGAGATCTTGAGGGGGGTACTGAGAATTGTAAAGCCTGGCACGTTCAGGGACATGCTCATGCTCAAAGATGAACTGGCTCTTTCTGAACTTCAGGGCTTTCTCCGATCCCTCCTTGGAGAAAAGGCAACAACAGAGATGTTCCAGGAGTTAATGTGCACCCGACAAACTGAGCAGGAGTCCCCTCAGCAATTCCTGTATCGCATGATTGGACTCAAACAGAAACTTATCTTTCAGTCAAAACAAGCCAATGCAGACATCTCGTATGACCCAAGGACAATCCAGGAAGTGTTTCTGCACACAGTCTATCAAGGCCTGGGAGTGAAGTATGCAGACCTACGGCAACGACTAAGACCTCTTATATCAAACAACAATGTAACAGATGTAGAGATTCTTAGTGAGGTCACAAAAATAATCAGTGATGAGAATGAGCACCAGCGAAGGTTAGGACAAACCCCTCGTCTGAAGTCAGCACAAAGCGCTGTGATTGCAACAAAGGACACGACAGCCAAAGACCAACAAGTCTCACAGACAATCAAACAACTTGCTGCACAAGTAGAGACTCTAACCAAGATGGTGGCAACTTTCATGGAACAGAAAGCTGTAAACTCCTCCCGTCAGCGTTCTCAGCCTCCAGCCAACCAAAAGAAAACCTATCTCTGTCCGAAATGTACTGAACAAAGCTTACAGGAGTGTAGTCATTGCTTTGTATGCGGTGAGTCGGGACACAGAGCAGTTGGATGTCTGAAGCGACCCCAAGAATCAGGGAAGCGGGAAACGGTCTCTGTCAAGGGACAGCCAGAGATCGGTACAGAGTCAAAGTCCCAGCCAGTAAACTCCTCCTCTACCGAAGCTTCAGCTCCGCGCCCCAAGCACCAGAGCAAGCAGCTGAGAAAGCAGGTCAAACGCAACGGAAGGAAAGGTCAGATTCCCTCCTGTCAGAGTGCTACCGAATGCCAAGTTCCCCTTGTCGGTAAGAAAAGTCTGCTGAAATGTCTAATTGGTGGGTATCCTGTAACAGTGCTGTTTGACTCTGGCTCACAAGTGAGTATAGTTGACAGGCAATGGGTCAAAAGGTACATACCCAACACTGTGGTAAGACCACTCCAAGATCTGCTGAACGACGAGCTTGAGGTTTATGCAGTTAATGGCCAAGCAGTTCCATATGACGGGTGGGTTGAGCTTACAGTCACTTTAGCGGGTCACGAAGATCCCAATCTCACTGTACGAGCGCCATTCCTAGTCAGTAAGCTGTCACTGAACCAACCACTAGTTGGAGCTAATGTGCTGGGAGCGATTATACAAGGCCAAGAGACAGATGAAAAAGCCAGTACAGTACTGAGTAGTCTACTGCGCAGAGCTTTTGGAATGGACGAAGACACAGAAACGGCACATGGATACGCTCAGAAATGGAAAGGGAGAATGACAGAGGCGTACAGGATTGCAAGTGCAAGCAGTCAACAGTCAAGCTCCAAAGGAAAGACAAACTATGACAAACGATGCAAAGGTGTAGCCCTGCAAGTAGGAGACAGAGTGCTTGTACGGAACCTGGGCGAAAGAGGTGGTCCTGGCAAGCTAAGGCCCTACCGGGAACAAACAGTCTACATCGTGAGGGAGCAGGTTGGAGACAACCCCGTCTACAAAGTAAGTCCAGAGACAGGAGGTCGTCCCATCCGTACCCTGCACAGAAACTTGCTTCTCCAAGTCAACGACTTACCAGTCGACATCGTTCAAAGTCCAGTTGCCAAGTCACAAAAGAGAAACAACAGACCTACCGATATAAGACAAAACACACTGGAAAAGTCAAACAGTCCTGAAGTGAGCGATTCAGAAGAAGACGAACCCCTCTATTGGTTTCGTGTTCCCAGACACCCGCAAGAAAGTCAACGTCCAGTCGACCAAGTTCAATGTGAGTCACAAAGAAGACAGGGAACAACACAGCAAAGACAAGTACAAGTTCCTATTCAATCTGAACAAGACAGAGACAATATTACGGAAGAAGGACAAGAAATACAAAGGGAAAGCGAACAAAACGGGGACCAACTTCAACCAGACGACGACAGGGAAGTGCTTCGTCTTCACCAAGATGTTCCTGCTCCTAGTCCCGGACCTGCAGCTGATCCTAAGCCGGTGCCCAATCCAGAGCCAGACCGCCGTCCTGAGTCGCCGCCACGTCTGAGGCAGTCCACCAGGCAGAGACGACCCAACCTGGTGTTCACCTATCCGTCCCTGGGCCAGCCAGCCTTCCAGACTCGTCCGTCGGTGAACACTGTCAGAGTTCAGCAGTCAACACCATATCCTTTTATGTGCTACCCTTCTTTCTATCCTCAACCTTTTTATCTTCCTCCTTTCACCTCTAACTACTTGCCATGTCAGTATGCTATTCCTTGCTATTAAACTGACCAGATCTTGGATAATACCTGAAGATTAAGGACACTTGAAAAGAAAGACGTTCCAGAAACTTTTGAATAGAGACTTTATTAGTGTTGAGATTTTGATTTGTTACTGTTAAGTGTCAGGAGCCACTTTTGTTGTTGGGGAGCGTGTGGTACACCCAAATAGGGCACCACATTTGGAAATAATTCAGAGAGACTGTCATTTTATTTTTATTTTAAGAGTATCTAAATATATTTTGAGATTGTGGACGATCAATAATATTAACATTTGATATGTAGCCCTGTATAAATATTTAAGAGTAAGCAGCGGAACCTTTGGCACTGCGGTCGTCCCGCCCCAGGTAAACAATGAGGGTGCACTTCCGGCCCCCTTTAGTACTATCTGGAGAAAGACACGAGTGGTCCTGTGTTCTGTCTTTCAAAGACTCTCTGTATTTTACAGGTCAGTATTTGGTTAAAAATGCCATAAATAAGAGCCTTAAGCTCCGTGTTATTTCTGTGTGTCGTGACGAATAATACTGTGATGTTGGTGTGTTGTTGTGATACGTTTTATACAAGTTTAAGCTGCGGCCAGCGCCGGAGATCAAAGGCGAGCCGCATCGTGGTAGCGGTTTCGCGCCAGTCAAATTTAGCTTTGGGAAAGACGGTTAGCTCACATAAAATGTTTTACTTAATACAAGTACATTTTGCCCCGTGTGAATGTAAAAGTCTCCTGGTGTTAATTAATAGAGTTTGTCCTGTATAGAGTTTGTCCTGTATATATATATATATATATGTCTATTGCCAAGTTTGTGGAGTAATTTGTTATCTTTGTCTATTGCCAAGTTTGTGAAATAATTTGTTAAAGAAAATAAGAGTACTATCTGGAGAAAGACACGAGTGGTCCTGTGTTCTGTCTTTCAAAGACTCTTTCTGTATTTTACAGACCCAAGAGCAGACACGGAGGATCACGTTTAAAATCTATTTCTTTTTGTTATTGTGGCCACCTCCCCGGGGCCCGTAACAGAAGCATGCGCACAACCACCATTTGTAGTTTCACTCCCGCCCGATAGGTAGCGCCAATGTGCTGACGTGCCAGGATTTTCACCAATGAAGAAACGCCACTTGCTTTCTGCTGCTTGACTTCCTGGTTTTCACTCCTTTTCCATGAAGATGCTGCTGCTGCTGCTGAAGTATTTATGTATGATTCATGTATGTTTATTCTCGTCTTCCGCTTCCTCAATGTCTTCTTCGTCTACTTTGTCTTGGTATGCTGTGCCGATATTGCCACCTTGTGAATGGGACATTCAGTCTTGCGCATGCGCTTTGCAACGCGTTCAGGTCATAGGCAGGTGGCGCGGTCACAAAATTTTGGCTGCACGCGGTCGTCCGCAGTCAAGCACTGCGGACACTAGCAAAGTGGTGACGATGACGTAAATTTCATCACACGAGGTTTCCGGTTACACGTATGTGGACAGCAGAGGTACAGCATGAATCCAGCTTAAGGGGCAAAGTTGACTATCTAAGATACGTGAAAACACAGAACACACACAGACACCGGAGTCACATGTAGATGATGCAGAATACAGAGTGTTGAACAGTTGTTGGCCCTTAATGTCAAACCAGAACTTACTCTCATGATTAACAATGATGAGGTTAGATTTTTGTGTGATACTGGTGCATGTAGGTCTGTGCTCTCTAGTCCATTAGCAGACAAAATTCCAAAATCAAACATGTCTGTAAATGTACTTGCTGCAAACAGTAAAATGAAAACAAATCCATTATCTCGTTTGGTAACAATTGCTGACCCAGCTACTGGAAAACAGATAGAACATAGCTTTGTTTTATTCCCAAGTTCTCCAGTAAACCTCCTTGGGAGGGATTTGATGACACTTTTAGGCATAGCAGTAGAGCGTATAAATGGAGGATTGGAAGCAAAAGTAACTACTGAGTGTTTTACACTACAAAATCCATCAGCTCCACATCATTGGTATTCTTTAGATTTAATAAATCTAAATGACTCCACTGCTATCCTTGAGACTTTGAAAAAGAAAAAATTTTGTGCCAACAGCAGATGTAACTATGAAACCTGATAATGATTTACACTGCATAATGTACATCAGAGGACCCAATGGTCCTGATGAGTGGTACAAAAAAACTTCTTCAAAATATAGTCCACTACAGTTCTGTTAGCACGCTTATTTTGGAGCAATAGCAGTTTTGCAGGTGCTCTAGTCACACTATCACCACAAGACTCCAAATTTTTCATGCATCTACACACTCCTCATGTGTCACTTTGTAAGCCAAAGTATTCACATTGGGAGGATGCAGTTTTTGTCACCACTGCTAATGAATATGGTGGTGACTGGACAGATGCACCTGTTCCTGTTGTCCAGTTATCACCCTCCATTGACACTTATTGCATGACATTTGACTGCCACTCAAGCAGTAAAAACAGCTCATGCCAATGACCCCTATGACATTTGACAGGCTTTTGCTCTGACTGATGAACAGGAGCAACTGCTGTACCCCATTTGATTCTCCCTTGTCATCAAAAAGGCCCTCTGACACGTGGACGGTGAAAAAGGGGGTTCAGCCTGTTATGATTACACCTAAATCTAACTTTAGACCTCACAAAAGACAATACCCACTTAAAAAGGAAGCTGAGGAGGATATTCGTCCTGTCATTCAGTCACTGTTAAAAGCTGGAATCATCAGAGTGTGTAACGACTCTCCATGCAATTGTCCATTATTTCCTGTCAGGAAAGCCACGCCCTCTAAAGGATGGCAGATGGTTCTAGACCTACAGGAAGTAAACAAAACAATTATTCCACGTTCTCTTGTAGTTCCTCATCCACGTTTTATTAAATGATCTGTCACCTGATAGTAAATATTTTACTGTCATAGACATCTCATATGCTTTTTTTCTCAATTCCAATCCATAAAGATCATCAGTTTTGGTTTGCCTTTACCTACTGTAAACACGGATTCGCCTTCAATAAGTTACCACAAGAGTTCAATGAAAGTCCCACGATTTTTTTCACAAGCTATGTCTGCAAATTTAGCCCAATTTACACCACCAGGTGGAAGCCAATTACTTTTGTATGTAGATGAAATTTTTCTTGCCTCAAAAACTGTGCAAACAGTGCAAACAGGACGAAGTGGTATTGCTTGATTTTCTAGCATCTCAAGGTCACAAAGTCAACAAAGACAAACTGCAATTTTGGAAGAAAAAACTAAAATACTTTGGCCATATTTTATGAACAGCAGACTGCCATATTGACCTGATCAGGAAGCAAGCTATTCTTGGTGCTCCAAAACCAATCACTATAAGACAAATTCAAGATTCAAAGGCTTTATTATCATGTGCATAGTTAAGAAATGCAACATTTCCTGAGCAATGAAATTCTTACTCTGCTCCCCGAACGAATGCCAAGGTAATAGGTACACAACATACTAATAAGGTAATAACTCACTTAATGCTAATGGATACTAATAGCACACACTATACACACAGTTGGGTAATTAGGACACCTTAAGCACACACGGTACTAAGTACTAATACTAATGAATACTAATAACACACATTAGGCAATTTGGACAGCTAAATCAGTTAAAGCAGTCAAACTAGAGGAAACAAGAAGAATGAAATTTGAAAGTTCACTGGATGACTATAGTGGACAGTGGTATATTGATATCAGAGATGATATGAACCTGAGATGGCATAAGCCTATGTACAGTGTGCAAATGAGCAGTATACAAATTACAAATTAGCACCCAGTGTGAGAATTTCTCTGTAATGATAATACCAGTAGACTGTACATGATAATTGGCAGCAGAGATGATATGGACATCAGACGAGGTGAGACTATGTACACTGTGCAAGTGAGCAATGTGCAAATTTAGCAACCGGTGTGTGGGTTCCTATTTGCAAAGCTGTGTTGCGGAGTTTGTTATTTGTTCAGGAGTCTGATGGCAGTGGGAAAGAAGGAGTTTTTCAGTCTGGCTGTCCTGCATTTCACACTTCTGTACCTCCGGTCTGAGGGTAGAGGTGTGAACATTCTGTGCTGGGGGTGGGTGAGGTCCCGGAGGATAGCATCAGCTCTCCTTTGGATTATGCAGTGGTAGATGCTCTGCAGAGAGGGGAGTGGAGTCCTGATGATCTTCTCCGCTGTCTTCACTACTCTCTGCAGGCGTTTGCAGTCCAGGGCAGTAGTGCTGCCGTACCACGCATGTGATACAGTTGGTCAGGATGCTCTCGATGATGCAGCTGTAGAAATTGTTGAGGATCCTGGGGGACATGCCAAACTTCTCCAGCCTCCTCAGAAAGTACAGCCGCTGTTGAGCTCTCTTAACCAGCTCTGTGGTGTTGTGTGTCCACGTAAGGTCCTCGCTGATGTGGATGCCCAGGTATTTAAAGCTGCACACCCTCTCCACCTCAAACTCTCGGATGATGCACATGACGTCATTCCTTGGCACACTGAATTATTGTAGATCATGGATACCATCTTATTCACAAGAAATGTTACTTTTGTCTTCCTTGATCTATGATAATCCAATATTATGCCCTACCATACATCATTTTGCACAATAGTGGAAAAATCGAAGCATGGTAACTTCCACAGGAAAACCTATAGATCATAAAGAGTTGATTTTAGACCTTCTGGAAGCTGTACAGTTACCATCCCAATTAGCAATCTGTAAATGTACTGCCCACACCACGGAAACAGACCCCATCTCCTGTGGAATCACAAGGCTGATGACAGCCAAAGCTGTAGCCTCGCAAAATGCTTCTATTTTTCTATCTGTACCAACACTTGCCATAGGCTCCACATTGTTTATTTCATTTTATATAACTTGTACAAATGACATGACAACAAACCTGTGTTACCGAGACAGCTTTTCCCTTATGTTACTCAGTTGACACGTTCAAAACTTGTCAATGGGGGGGAATCATTTACCTTGGTAAATAGAGTTTTTAAAACATTTGGCTATTCTGTTTTTGTGAAGAAATTTTGTGCAAATTGCCTAATCTGTGCAAAAAAAAAAAAAAAAAAAAAAAAAAACCGCGCACAGGGTAAAGACATAAAAAAGGAAATTTTCCAACTCCTATATATCCATTTCAACACATTTGTATGGATTTGTTGAATTTAATAAATGTAAAGGAAACTGGGGATTCTAAATTGTCCTTAGGTATGAATGTGAGACTGAAGGGTTGTCTGTTTCTCTGTGTTGGCCCTGCGATGGACTGGCGATCTGTCCAGGGTGTACCCTGCCTCTCGCCCAAAGATGCTGGGATAGGCTCCAGCCCCCCCGCGACCCGAAAAGGATTAAGCAGAAGAAGATGGATGGATGGATGGATAAAGGAAAGAAATGGTGTCTTGTCATTGTAGATAGTTTCACTAAGTGGACTGAAGCTTTCCCTTGTACAAATCCTGATGCTTTAACTGTTGCAAAAAAAGCTGTTAACTGAAATAATCCCACGTTATGGAGTACCAGAAATGATCTACAGTGATTACGACACACACTTTGAGAACCAAGTAATTTCACATTTGGGAAAAGCTCTCCAAATACAGTAAAACATCATTGTGCTTATCATCCACAATCAGCTGGCTTGGTGGAACAACATAATTGCATCATAAAAGAAAAGTTAAGAAAAACAATGGCAGAAACAGGGCAAAGTTGGATTTATTGTTTGCCTCTTGTACTGTTTTATATGAAAATCATGCCTAGAGCTATCACCTTTTGAAATGATGTTTGAAAGACGCTGTTTGTTACTTGAGTTAAGACCTTTCTGTAAAGATGATGTTGAAATGTGTCTTGCTGATTTGTCTCACTCAAACGCTTGACTAAAAGAAATACTTACTGCTGCTGTTCCCAGAAAGGACCACACTGAAAGCTGGGAACTTGGTTCTGACAAAAACGATCCAAAAGAAGACTTGGGCAGATACACCTTGGCATGGACCTTTCAAAATCGTGTTGGCAAACTGCTCCCCAACAACACACAGCCCCAGTGTGATACAGCTGCCTCATCCACCTTGCCCTTGAAAAAACCACAATGAACAGACACTATGAGCAATCCAGCCTGCTGCTGTTTTTGCTTCTCTTTTTGCGTTTGCGTCCATCACAATAGGACAGTTGCTTGCATGTCCACTCTGCTGGACAGACCGGACGTGGACCTGTGAGATGATTGTGGACTCAAAGCAACTCACTGGGAAAAAGTAATGCTGAATATCATGTTCTACGGAGGTAAAACTGATACAATTGAGATTGATTTGTGTTGTTTACTGTATTGCCCCACTATTGATTATGCAAAGAAAACTGCTAAATCTGGTGTGTACCTGTGCTATTTGTATGACAACTTTCATAAGTATGAATCTATGCTAATGGTGCTTATGTTCCCAGTTTAGACCCTGTTAGACAATTTTTAAAAAAAAAAATTGAAATAAAAGACAGTTTCTTAACACCAGTTAACCTTTCCAATACTGAGGAAAGTTATGATACAAGGATAGCTGACAAACAAACTCTAAACAAAACAACACACAGCTAAACATCTCAATATCCACTCATTAGCTGACACTTTTTCTGCAGAACTAGGACTACCTCGTGATAATTTATGGCTACAATGGATTTTATACACCACCAAAGATTTTGACTCCACAAACTGTTTAATTTGTGCTTCTGCCAGGCCAGTATGGCTACCTTTCCACCTCATGAAAAGCACAAGAAAACAGCATTACAGTGTATGGTTAAATTATTTTTGACTAATAAAAGATCTTTAGAGCCAAATTGTGAAGAAATTCATATTCATTATCCTCCAGTTAAAGGAAGACCAATTCCACCTAGTCATGCAGTCTATCCAGGTGATTATATTTGTTTTTCTAGATATAATGGCCCCTCTGATGCCCCAGATCTTGGACACCTTCCCTGCTGTGACTCTGTGATAAGTATCACACAAACTTCTGGTGTTTTCAAGGCTTTTTGATTTACCTCTCACCGCACAGCATAAGCAGGTTGTGGTGGCTCTGTGGACATGTGGGGATGCTTTCTGAGCTACCTCTTGGCTGGATCTGCACATGTGCCGCGTCCCAATTCATCATGCCATTTCATGTCCTACCTCTCAGCCCACGGGCTTTGATGAGGCGGAGCAGCCAGAGGCCCAAGAGAGCTTAAACACCCATTGGGGATGAATCTGACGTCTATAGAGATGCCATTGGTGTCCCAAGGGGAGTCCCTAGTCAATTTAAAGGTCAATATGAAATTGCTGCAGGTTTTTCTTCAATAATCCGTCAAGTTCAAATAAATAAAAACATAACGTGGATCAACCAAGTGTACTATAACCTTAAAAAAAATTTCCAACTACAGCAAAGATGCTCTGAAAGGTGTAGCCGAACAATTGGATGCAGCTAGCCTTATGGCATGGCAGAACCCTATCAACACAACACCAGATGGTAGTATTACACATGCTTTATATAAACTCACACAACTGTCTGAAGACATATGAGGAAAAAAAATCCTCAGGTCCTGATGAATGGTTCCCAGATTAAAAAGAAAATATTCTTGGAGATTGGTTCAATGTAGTTTTGCCCATCAGGAGCATGTTTAGTTATCATAGTGCAACTAGGTATTTTTCTTTGTTGTTGTATTCCATGTTTCAAGATTTTCCTCTCTAGATTTGTTTCTGCTACTGAAGCTGAATATGCCTTATTGTTCCACCAAGACAGTGTCAGAGACAATACTAATGACCATGACGCTGACTTAGATAACTCTGAGAATTAGAGTTCCTTATGATACCCATATTGAAAACTGAAGAGTGACATGTGGATGATATGTGAAAATATTTTGTTGACTGATGAAACAAAGGTTGAATATTTTGGGAACAACATACAGTGCTACGCGTGGTGAAAAAAAGAGCACAGTTAAAAACAGAAGACATTATTACTATTAAAGTATTACTAACATGAAAACAACCCAATGGTGAAATATGGTGGAGGGAGCATCATGACTTGGGGCTGCTTTGTTGCCACGGGGCCTAGATCACCTGCCATTATTGAGGAGAAAATTAAGTTTATCAAGGTATCCTGCAGAATAATGTCAGGGTGCTGTCCGTCAGCTGATGCTGTTATGAATGCCCCTTTCAGGACATAAATGAGGCACCAAATGCCAGCAGTGAGTTTGCTTATTTATTAACAAAAAGGAACAAAAGAACGTGCCATGAGGGGCAAAACACAACAACTATGCAAACGACCTCAAAGGGTGAAATAACTGAATAAACAAAGAGTCAATACAGTTACTTACATATAAATAGTGAGTGTGGAACCTTACGCTGAAGAGAGGGCTGTAATCAGGGTTGGGGATTCTAGCCTGAATAGGGCAAGGTTGCAGCGAGGAATAACCCTCGCTAGCGATCTTAAATAGCACACAGAAAACTAATCAATAATCAGGTGTGGAGAAACAGTGATCATTAAACACAACCAGCTGTGACAGGCCGTGAGCAGACTTGACAGGCGGAAGTCCTGCCACGGTGCTGTCAATATAAAAGCACAAATAATCACCACCATAAACAAGACTAAGTCTAAAGACAGAAATTCAGGAAAATAATAAGTGACTCGAGCACGGGACAAACCCTCGCTCTGGATCACTACAGATGCTGAGTAGAAGTTGGGTGATCCAGCAGGACAATGACCCTAAACATAGAGGTAAATCTACTACAGAATGGCTTCAAAAAAAGAAAATCCACCTTTTGGAGTCATCTAGTCGCAGTCTAGATCTGAATCCAGGCATTATACTTGGGACTTAAGATGTAGATCAGATCACATTTTATGGTCAATTAATATAGAAAACCAGCAAATTCCAAAAGGTTCACATACTTTTTCTTGCAACTGTATGTGCTGCTGTGTGGGTATGCATGCATTGATGTGTGTATGTGTTGTACCCTTTGCCATTATTCTTCGTGGTTCTGTTATTTATCGATCATTCATTATTCTGGCTGTACTGTTTGCTGCTGTCCTTGTTTCATAACTCAGTCACAAATATTGCCTTCATGTCATTTGATGATATAAAAAATGGGGTGACAAGATATGTGTGATGTGTAAATATATACATATGTTGCCCCTACAATCACCACTCTTGGAAAATGTTGATTTAACTGTTTTATTTAAAGAGAAAGAAAGCACAGATGACACAAAAGATTTTTACAGCACTTTAATTTTTTTCTACAAAACCCAAAGATCAACTGTTAAATAAAAACAAGTTTTGTGTAATATATATGCTTTTCAAAACAATAAAACAGCTAAATTAACATCCTCCAAGAGTTGTGATTCCATAGATTTTCTCAGGGATTGTACATGTGTTACTTTTTGACCTTCAATGAAGATGGACTTAATTGGTCAATAGAGGGGAGCAGATGTCAAGTGGTGGAAGAATTTGGTTTTGGGGAATGAGAAACCTTTGCTGGGAAATGAGATCCTTTTATTTCTTTTTTCCCCTCCAATGTTTGATATTGTGGTGACACAAAGGAGATGACACTCCACCCAGTACTTCGGGGTGTTGGGGGTGCTAGGCAGGGGTGCCAGAGCACCAGGGGGTACAGTATGTAGTATCTAAAGATGTGCCTTTCGCTCCTGCTGTACCAGGCTCACACCTGAGGATGCAAATGTGTTAATGTGTATGTTGATGTGTGTTCACACTTGGTAACTGGTATGTAAATGCGTTTACCCTGAGTGCCAGAGGCGGGAAGAAAATGTATAAAGCAGTTTGCTTTGGCACTGAGAGTTAGTCTGTTTCTGTGTTGGAAGAGAAATAAACCTCTGTGTCATCAGCTCGTGTCTTGTCTGCTTTCATCCTTCACAATATTACCAAAAATCGATAGAGCTTTCTTAATCAATTGCACAAAGCAAATAGGACAGAATTGAGAAAGATGCCACATTTTTACTTTAATATGCAATATTTCAGTCATTGCAGTCATTTTTACCCAGTATGTAAAATAAATAGAGGTATTTCTCATCACAGTTGGGCCTGGCCCACACCAAAAGATTTTTTTAAAATCTTTATTGATTTTTATAATCAGAGACCCCACAGATGATGATTTTTTTAAATTTTTTTTTTAATCGTAGCTTTAACAGTTTTTAAACCCAGCCACAGGGGCTGCACAAGCCAGTGTACACCTAGTGCTGGTCCCAAGCCCAGGTAAATGGGAAGGGTTGTGTCAGCAAGGGTATCGGGCATAAAACCTTTCCCAAATCAAAGATGCGGATCATGATGAATGATGAATGAGACACTCGAGGCCCAAGTTAACAACAATGACCTCCACCAGTGCTGTTAACCTACAGGGTGCCGGTGGAAATTGGGCTTTGGCATGTTTGGGCTAAGGCAAGAGAGGACAAAGGCATGTTTGGAAGCAGAAAGAGAAAAGGAAAACCAGAAGTGTGGAGGTGAGAGTTGAGACCTTACATGTAGGTACTATGATTGGCAAAGGCAGAGAGTTGGCTGATATGCAAATGGATTCAAGGTGGGAGATGGAGTACATCAGGGCTGTTCTTGTTTGCCATGGTGGTGGACAGGCTGACAGGTGAGGTCAGGCAGGATTCTTAATGGACCATGATGTTTGCAGATGACATTGTGATCTGTAGTGAGAGTAGGGAGCAGGTGGAAGAGAACCTGGAGAGGTGGAGGTATGCTCTAGAGAGAAGAGGAATGAAAGTCAGTAGAAGCAAGACAGATGTTTGTGAATAAGAGGGAAGCAAGTGTAATTAGGGATGGGAATTGAGAACTGGTTCTAAATTTTTCCGCCCCTGGAATCATATGTCGCTGATGTTATCAATTCCTCTTATCGATGTTGCGGGTTTAAACACTTCTGTGTTTTTTTAAAAAGCAACGTGTCATGACATCACATGCTGCAGTTGTAGAGACTGGGTTAATCATCTCAGACAGGATGCAGAGGGTAAACAGAGGAGAACAATAGCTAGGGAGATCATGGGGAGATAGCAGGAAGAAGGAGCCGGGGGTTAAAGGATGGATGTATTGTGATAAATGTCATGCAAGGTGATGTGAAATGTCATGCAAATGTGAGATGAGCGGTTGGGATAAAAGGAGAAACCATGCTTGATTGTAACATGCTTTTTCTGTGTATGACTGATGAGAGAGTGTAATAAAAGTTATCTGTTCATAAACCTTCCTCCTTATTCACACTCTCCACACAGTTACCAAGCAACGCCATGACGGCGTCGCTACAGTGGGACAATGGAAACATATGTAAACACTAGCAGCATGGCACATGACAAACATGAGTTGAAACATCTCCTAATGTGGCAGTATGGGATAAAATAAAAGACTGCAATGTGTTTGACAGTCTACAAAGTGTGTCTGCACCTGATTTCCAAACAGCAGCACCTCTGTTAGTCACGGTAATATTAACTTGTTATTATTAGAAGAATATTACCGTGATGCTAGAAGCCTTTCAGGCTAAGTTTAATCTGTTTTTTCACTCACAAAACCCAATTAAAAACGTCTGATTGTGGTGATCCGAGCACTGAGCTCATCCGCGCTCGGGTTACTCAGTATTTTCCGTTTTTCTCCCATATTATTTCTGCTTGATTATTATTGGTGCTCCCTGGGCTTTTACTGTGACAGTGCCGCGGCCGAACTTCCAGCTGTCAAAGTCTAGCCGGCAGTGTCACAGCTGATCATGATTTTGGTCATTACATTTCCTCCTCTCCTATTTGGTTCATTGCTTTTGTTATCAGTATTTAAGGGAGCAGCTGAGACTCACTCCTTGCTTCGACCTACGTCTACCAGGACTGGAGTCCCTATCCCCGGCTCCAGTCTTCCTTCCGTATTTGGTTTGTCCTCGCTTCATCATTTGTAAGTGTTTATTCTATAGAGTCAGGTTCCGCCCTTGCTACGCTCTTGCATTGATGTTAATGTCCTTTATTTTGTGTTCTAGCTTAGTGTATGTGTTTTGCCCCACGTGGCTCTTTATTTTGTTCTTTCTGTAAATAAACAAGCAAACTTTCTGTTGGCATCTGGCGCCTCATTTATGCCCTGAAAGGGGCAAACACGACAGTAGGTTGCAGCCAAGCGAGGTGCCAGCCACAGTAAGTTTGTTTTTTTTTGGGCTTGATTTTTTCCTTCTTTCCGGGTGCCAGTTTTGTTCGGAGGTATGGCATCATCACGGACTTGCTATCCTATGAACCTGGGCTTTGAGTTTGTCCAGGCTCTGATGGAGATTGATGACCTTCTGTCCAATGCTCATTTGTTCGCCCCCTCCGAAACTGCACAGTGGTACCTGGACCTCACAGAGGCGGCAGTTAAGCGCCATCCTTGCCTGGCCGAGCATGCAGAAGGCAGGGAGAGGATATCGGTGCTAACAGCTTTACAACAGAAGAACCGGGAGCCGGTGAAGAGACCGGCCAGGAAGCCTAGATCAGACTTTACAGCAAAGATCCCTCGCCCCTTAGCCCGTCTTCAGGCTCCTGTTCAGGCTCTAGCTCCAGTGTCTGCTCCTTCGACGGATTGTCTTCCCAGGCAGCGGAGAAGGAGGGCAGCCAGGGGCCCCAGTGAAGAGGAACAGTGGATCGCTGAACTCATCAGGGGGCCGTGTGGCTGAGGCCCACTCTTCTGTCCATCCCAGTCGGATTCTGAAGAATGTGGTGGCGGCTGTTAGACCGATGGAGGCTAATCCTGGGTTGAACAAGTGCGCAGCAGCGGCACTTCCCTAATCTGAATTTAACCTTGCCTCCAGCCAGAAGACGTCGCCGTCCACGACGTCATGGCGGATGGTGAAAATAGCAGCCTCAGCCTCTGGGTCATCTTTTCCCGCTGTTCCGTCAGCTCCACGTCCCTGGACTGCCTCGGCTGCTCCTCCCTCCTCCTTGGCGCTCCTTTCAGCTGCTGTGAGCTCTGTGATTCCTTGTCTGGCTCTGCCTGTCACCAATCCTGTTGGGGCGACTCCTCCTTGTCTTCCGGGGGGGGGGGGTTTCCTCCATCACCATCCCTACGGGAAGAGGAAGAATCAAGCCCGCTGCAGCAGTCACCATCGTTCCCCTGGAAAGCAGGCAAGTGTTTTTTCATTCTAAATCTCTGTCTGATGAATTACCTTGTCTGATTCCTGGAGGTGGAGCTCAGGGTTCGCAGTCCTCTGAGCTCCCACCACCTGCTGCAGCCATTCTGTTTCCTCCCCTTCTCTCCAAGCATTCCCCGACACCAGGAGTAGACTGCCGGATGGAGGAGAAGCCTGCAGCTCTGGAGAGCCTGGTTCCAGTCCTGCAGCTGTGTCATGGACAGAGGAGGAGGGCTAACTCTCATTTGGAGCCTGCGCCGACGATAAAGCATCCCTGGGTCTCCGTGGAGCAGCAGTCAGCCCTAGCAGGCAATCGATCCCCTGCCACCACACTGAGTGGGCCATCGGCGTGGGTTTCAGTGCTAGGGGGTTATCAGACTGTGGAGACCATCATGCCGGCTGCAGAGGCCACCGCAGTCGAGTGGGAACTGGAGATGGACCTCAAGATTGTCGAGCCTGGTTCGTCAGAGTCCTGGACGGTGGTAGAGCTCGAGATCAGACAAGTGCTCTATTTTGTCTTCTTACTTTCTGCCTTGGAGCATTCTTGCCTGTCTCTTGGGGAGAAGAGCCGGGTGCAGCCGGCCGCTGCATCTGAGCTCGTCTCGCCGGGCTCTGCCATTGCAACTGCCGGTGACCCTGACCCCTGTTCTCCCTCTTTGTGTGAGCCTTCTCCCAGGGTCACTGGAGATGAGTCAGCTCCGGTCATGTTCGTCGAGGCTCCGAGTTCGTGTTTGGAGGTCATCCCAGGTGCTGCACTGGTCCAGTCGAGGTCCACTGAGGGTGCTGCGCTGGCCTGGTCGAGGTCCACCGAGGGTGCTGCGTTGGCCCGGTTCGAGGTTGGTGAGGGAGCTGCAGATCCCCTTCTGCCTGACACTGGACTGGTTCCCTGTTTCCCCCTCCCCCCCCATTCTCCACCACCGGATGCCGCTGGGATCCCTTTCATTCGGTTTAGCTTCCCCTCGTTGTACCTCTCGGTAGGGAAGCCACCTCCAAGCTCCCCCCTCCAGTCCTGGTGGTCTAAGGGTGCGGGTCGGCCGCCTGAAGGACTGTTCTGCCGGTTCTGCGTCCTGAGTCGGCCGCCTGACGGACTGCTTCGCTGGTTGGGCGACCTGGGTCAGCCGCCTGAGGTACTGTTTCCCCGGTTCTGCGACTTGGGCAGGCCACCCGAACTGTTTTTTTTTTCTTTTTTTCCTGATGTGGAGTTGGGATGCCGGTAGGCCACCTGAACTGCCTTTTTTTCCCCTCACTACCTGCCAGTACCCCCATATTTGTGTTTTTGTGGTGTTTTTTTTTTCTCTCTCTCTCTTGTATATTGCTAAAGAGTTTTTTTTTTCTCCTGCCTTGTGATCGAGTTGCAGTGTACTTATATATTTTTGTGTTTGCCTATTCTGCTGCACTTGAATATTTTCTAAGTTGAAGTGTACATGTATTTTTGTTTTCACTTGTTTATCTGGTTTTGGACATTCTGTTTCATTATTTGTGTTGTAAGGCGAGTATTAGCCGTGATATTTCGCGCTTGAGACTTTGTTATCATTTGATCTTTGTGGGGAGGTTTTTCTGTATTTTGCTGTTAGACATTCTGTGCTTGTTTCCTTTCGGGTTTCTCTCCCTCCTAGCCTGTTTCCCCCTCCGCCCACCCGAGGTCGGTCTTGTTAGCTTTCTGGTTGTGGGGGGGGGGGCTTCCTGGGTGTCACTATGGACGCCTGGATTGCGCCCTTTGAACGGGGGGTACTGTGGTGATCCGAGCGCTGAGCTCATCTGTGCTCGGGTTAGTCAGTACTTTCCCTTTTTCTCCCGTATTATTTCTGCTTGATTATTATTGGTGCTCCCTGGGCTTTTACTGTGACAACGTCGCAGCCGAACTTCCGGCTGTCAAAGTCTAGCCGGCACTATCACAGCTGATCATGATTTTGGTCATTACCTTTCCTCCTCTCCTGTTTGGTTCATTGCTTTTGTTATCAGTATTTAAGGGAGCAGCTGAGACTCACTCCTCGCTGTGACCTACGTCTACCAGGACTAGAGTCCCTATCCCTGGCTCCAGTCTTCCTTCCATGTTTGGTTCGTCCTCGCTTCATCATTCGTAAGTGTTTATTCTATAGCGTCAGGTTCAGCCCTCGCTACACTCTTGCATTGATGTTAGTGTTCTTTATTTTGTGTTCTAGCTTAGTGTATGTGTTTTGCCCCACATGGCTCTTTATTTTGTTCTTTCTGTAAATAAACAAGCAAACTTTCTGTTGGCATTTGGTGCCTCATTTACACACGACAGTGATATTTAAACACTGTACGATCTTATTCTTTTTAGACGATGGCAGCAGCAGGTAGCTCTGAGGTTTTACCAACCTGCTTGTCCTCCGCTCCTTGCCAGAATAACCCACTGATGCTAGGGGCACATGGAGCTGTGACAGTGTTGTCAGATATATGATAATTATTGCATTTATACGATAGTTTTGGGGCCTATACGATCAATAGTTCTAAAAAAGGCCAAATATGATAGTTTTGGCATTTCTGTGCACCCCCCAAAAAACGTCCTTTTTGTTTAAGTGAACACCCACACACCTCGTCGTTGTAACATCACATATGATGTTATAACGACAAAACAGCAAAGGTAGGACAAAATTTATTGTGGTTGTTTATTCTTGCTCATCTTGTGTGTGTTTGTGTGTGCACACAGTTGTCTGTTGGAGCTTTGAAATTTAAAGTATAATCTGCCAGACTAATGACAGACGATGTTTCAGTTTAGCTGGCGACGGATTAACTGGGAGGGTAAACAGATGTGCATGTGTTTCGCTATTAAAATATCTTTTTCACGTATTCTCGAAAGAAACATTGTGTATTTTTCAACTGTGAAGTGGCTCATATGTCAGTTTTTCACCCAGAACATCAAAACAGTAAAGTATTTTACAGTTTCACGGGTTTGTGTTTCTCTGTCGCTGCTGTTAGATTAATTTGTGACAACAGCTGCTACAGGCTGTAAGGCTTTGGACACGGGCTGTGCTCATGTCCTCGTCTTGTGTTTAAAATTGAGTGTTTTGTGATTATCAGGACATGAGCTCAGCCCATGACTTCACCTTGAATTTATTCATTGTCTTTCTCTGTGTTGTTTTTCCATTTGTGCTTAGTATTGTCATTATCCCTGCTTGGTTCGTGGTTTTTGGCATCATTATTATTTGTCATTGTTAAGATGGTCTACAGTGCATCTGGAAAGTATTCACAATATTTCACTTTTTCCACATTTTGTTAGGTTACAGCCTTATTCCAAAAGGGATTAAATTCAATTTTTCCCTCAAAATTCTTCTCACAATACCCCATAATGACAATGTGATTTTTTTTTTTTTTTAGATTTTTGCAAATTTATTAAAAATAAAAAATTAAGAAATAACATGTACATAAGTATTCACAGCCTTTGCCATGAAGCTCAAAATTGAGCTCAGGTACACCCTGTTTCCACTGATCATCCTTGAGATGTTTCTACAGCTTAATTGGAGTCCACCTGTGCTACATTCAGTTGATTGGACATGATTTGGAAAGGCACACACCTGTCTATATAAGGTCCCGCAGTTGACTGTGCATGTCAGAGCACAATCCAAGCATGAAGTCAAAGGAATTGTCTGTAGACCTCCAAGACAGGATTGTCTTGAGGCACAAATCTGGGGAAGGGAAAAGAAAAATTTCTGCTGCTTTGAAGGTCCCAGTGAGCACAGTGGCCTCTATCATCTGTAAATGGAAGAAGTTCAGAACCACCAGGACTCTTCCTAGACCTGGCCGATCATCTAAACTGAGCGATTGGGGGAGAAGGGCCTTAGTCAGGGAGGTGACCAAGAACCCGATGGTCACTCTAGGCCCTTTTCCACTAGCACGCTTTAGCGCGACACGGGACGGCTCAGCACGCTTCTGTCAGGGCTCCAGCGTTCATCTGTGGAGAGAGGAGAACCTTCCAGAAGGACAACCATCTCTGCAGCAATCCAGCAAACAGGCCTGTATGGTAGAGTGGCCAGACGGAAGCCACTCCTTAGTAAAAGGCACATGGCAGCCTGCCTGGTGTTTGCCAAAAGGCACTTGAAGGACTCTCAGACCGTGAGGAACAAAATTCTCTGGTCTGATGAGACAAAGATTGAACTCTTTGGCGTGAATGTCAGGCGTCATGTTTGGAGTAAACCAGGTACCACTCATAACCATGCCAATGGTGGTGGAAGCATCATGCTGTGGGGATGTTTTTCAGCAGCAGGAACTGGGAGACTGGTCAGGATAGAGGGAAAGATGAATGCAGCAATGTACAGAGACATCCTGGATGAAAACTTGCCTCCAGAGTACTCTTGACCTCAGACTGGGGCGATGGCTCATCACTCAGCAGGACAACGACCCTAAGCACACAGCCAAGATATCAAAGGAGTGGCTTCAGGACAACTCTGTGAATCTTCTTGAGAGGCCCAGCCAGAGCCCAGATTTGAATCCAATTGAAAATATCTGGAGAGATCTGAAAATGGCTGTGCTGGTGTTGGATGCTTCTCTTCCAACCTGATGGAGCTTGAGAGGTGCTGCAAAGAGGAATGGGCCAGACTGCCCAAAGATAGGTGTGCCAAGCTTGTGGCATCATATTAAAAAAAAAAACTTGAGGCTGTAATTGCTGCCAAAGGTGCATCAACAAAGTATTGAGCAAAGGCTGTGAATACTTATGTACATGTGATTTCTTAGTGTTTTATTTTTAATAAATTTGCAAAAATCTAAAAAAAAAACCAATAACTTTTTTTCATGTTGTCATTATGGGGTATTGTGTGTAGAATTTTGAGGGAAAAAATGAATTTAATCCATTTTGGAATAAGGCTGTAACATAACAAAATGTGGAAAAAGTGAAGTACTGTGAAGACTTTCCGGACGCACTATGCAGTATATGGTGGTGTTGTCATAGTCATTGTCATGGTCACGTCTCCCCTGGTCCTGCGTCCGTGTCTCATGTGTATCTTCTGTTTTGTCGCCTTTTGTTCCCAGTCCCCTGTGTGTTCTGTACCTGTAGCCATTCCCTGCTGTCTGCGATTGCCCCTGATTACCTGTCCTGTGCTTGCTGATCACCCGGTGTGCTATATATGTCTGTGTCAGTCTTTGTCTGGTGTTGCGTCCTGTGTCATTGTATTGCGCCTCATATGCACTTCTTGCTAGCGATGGCCAGATGAGGCTTTCTAGAGGACTTCAGGCCTTTCATAAAAATGGCTCATATAGACGAGGCCTCATGTGAAACTTCATTTTCTCTACTAGGTCATCTAGTGGATAAAATGTATACAACAGGCAGATTTTTTGCAAGGGCATTATTGGTTTAATGTGTATTTTTTCCATTTCAATAAATGCAGTCTTTTAAGAAATATCAATAATCATGAGGGAAAAAAGAAATAAAACTCGGGTGACTACAGTAAATGTGCTTGTGGTACTTATCCATTTTTATTAAGAAAAAACTTTTCAACAGTCTTTGGACTAAGGCAATTTCTTTTTTTTTTAGATGATTTCTCCAGCTTTGGAGAATACTCTCTCAGAGCACAGAGGATGCAGGTGTGCAAAGAAAGACTACTTCAAGTTTGTACAGTGTCTGATAGACAAGTTTTTGTCTCTCCCAGTACATTCACATCAGTCCTTATTGTCATGCACGGCACAATAGTGCCTCAGCATAATGATGTGTTATTGTTGTATCCAAGGTCTTTGAAACACAACAGACACTTCATCGTAAATAAAATAAAATTATATGAATGGCCCAGCTGGACTTGAACCCCAGCATCCCAGTTGCAAAACCAATGCTTTACCTCTAAGCTATTAGTCATAGCTAGTTGAAACTTTCTTGAAGACTTGAGGCCTTTCGTCAAAATTGTTCATCTAGACGAAGCCTCATGTGAAACTTCATTTGCTCTACAAGGCCATGTAGTCGACAAAACGTATACAACATGCAGATTTTTGCAAGGGCATGATTGGTTTAATGTGTATTTTTTCCATTTCAATAAATGTGCTCTCTTTTAAGAAATATCAATAATCATAAGGGAAAAAATTAATAATAAAACTGGGGTGACTCCAGTGAATGTGTCTCTATTATTTCGTGTGCTTGTACTACTTATCCATTTTTATTAAGAAATAATAACTTTTCAACAGTCTTATACTGTCTTTCCCAGTATATTCACCTCTACCCTTATTCACATTCAGGGCACAATAGCAATAGTGCCTCAGCTGCCTTGCCAAGCCTGTGTGTTTTACCTGCCCTACCTTACTTTAGGCTTTAGTTTCCAGCTTCCGAGTTGAGTGTTATTCTTGTGTTTGAAAATAAATCAAATGAAATCAAATCAAACTTTATTGTCACATTGCTGTACATACAACTGTAGTGCAGGCAAGATGAAATTGCGTTTCTCTTGGCATCCATATAAATAGAAGCAGCATGATTTAAGACACACTCCCACATAGCTTCACCCCCCACCCCCCATCCATTCACACATCCCTGAGACACACTTGGGAAAAAAAACTAACAAACTATAATATACAAATAATATACAAAATGTCCGTAGGTGCAGTAGTGTGTATGAGAGATTCCGGGTCAACTGTTCAGCATCCTGACAGCTTGTGGAAGGAAGCTGTTGATCAGTCTGGTGGTTCTGCCTCTGATGCTCCGGAATCGTTTACCAGATGGAAGAAGTTCAAAGTGTTTATGCAGAAGGTGAGAACGGTCCTTGACAATGTTCAGTGCCCTGCTCCTACAATGGTTCTGAAAAAGTTCTTGGACAGAGGGGAGGGAGACTCCAATTACCCTCTCAGCCCCCTTGACTATCCTCTGCAGGGCTTTTTTGTCTGACATACTGCAGCTGGAGTACCATGTAGCAATGCAGTACGTCAGAACACTCTCCACCACACCTCTGTAGAAGGTCCTGAGGATGCAGATGGGGAGAGAGGCCTGTTTGAGTTTCCTCAAGAAGTGCAGTCTCTGCTGAGCCCGCTTCCTGATCCCCAAGGAATTCTTGCTCCAGGTCAGGTCCTGCAAGATCTGCACTCCGAGGAACTTGATGTTCTCCACTCTCTCCACTAAACGGCCGCCGATGCTGAGGGGGATGTGCTCAGGCTGTGACCGCCGGAAGTCGATAATCATCTCCTTCGTTTTGTCCACGTTGAGCACCAGATTGTTCTCCCTGCACCAGCCCTCCAGGTCTCTCACTTCTTCCCTGTACATTGATTCCTCATCCCTCTGAATAAGTCCCACCACCGTGGTGTCGTCTGCAAACTTAATAATCTGGTTCCCCTCGTGTCTGGATACACAGTCATGTGTTAGAAGTGTAAACAACAGTGGACTGAGTACACAGCCTTGAGGGGATCCGATGCTCAGCGTGACAGAGTTGGAGATGTTGTTTCCAACCCGGACAGACTGAGGTCTCTCAGTCAGGAAATCCAGGATCCAGAGACATGTGGCGGTGTTCAGACCGAGAAGGAGTAATTTCTCCATCAGTCTCTGGGGAATAATGGTGTTGAATGCTGATCTTTGCAATCTTTGCAAACCAAGTTCTTCGTGTTTGGGTCCTGTTTCCTGCCCCATTGAGGCTCCCTTGTAATACAGGTGGGAAATACAGGTGGGTGCGCCGACGCTTGTGTTGTCTTGCAATGAAACTGGTGTCACGCCGTGCCGCTCATCAGCGGCGCCACCTGCTCGCACACCTGTTCATCATCAGCGGCGAGGGATATAAGCCGCCTCGCCCTGAGCTTCGGCCTGAAGCCGTCAGACTTCATCCCCCCTTCAACGAGAAGCAACCTATTCTTCAGCACGACGCTGTGTGGTAAGAAATCCTTACCTCATATTTTCCAGTCTGCTCCCCTGTGCACAGGTGGATTCCTCGGTGGCGGACAACCCCGTTCCCTCGTCGTTCCTCGCTGCTGCACCGAGCCCTGCAGGTGGCTGTCTCCCGGGTTCCGTCCTTGTTGTGCCAGTCATCTGTCCCTAGCAAGGTTGCCGGCTGTACGGTCTCCTGCCTCTGTGCCTGAAGCAGACGCCGCCACCAACACATTAACATTCCGCAGACACACATTCATTCACCCCTGTTGCCAATAAACTATCTGAACTACTCTGAGCCTGTGTGTGTGCGTCTCCTGAGCCGAACGTTATGTCAACTGGTATCAATATAATTTACTGTTTTGATGTTCTGGGTGAAAAATTGACAGACAAGTAACTTCACAGTTTAAGAATGCGGTGTGGGAATCCACCTCAGTATATTTACACTCAGACTTAAAGTCAAAAAGGAATCGTCATGGGGGGTTTGTGTGTGGATGCGGGGGTGGTGTGTTGATGTGAACAGTGACAAAGAGAATGGGAATTACAAAGGCTTTGATATTAATGCAACACACAGAGAAGGCTGACCGAGTGGTATTATTTAAGAGCAGAGGTGCCTGAGATCTGTTACTCTTTTGTTGCTTGTGTTTCTAGAGAAATGTGAGAGAGAGTTGAATAAAGTCGGATATGATCTGGACCTCTCTGCTTGGTTATTCCTCTCTCCACACTGGTGACCCTTGACGCACAATGGAACGCGAGGCGAACACCCCGGGGATGACCTGGACGGGAAGTGCCAGCAACGTCTGCGCCAACTCCCAGACTTTTGGCTACACGACCCAAAGTCTTGGTTCCTCCACACCGAGGCCCAGTTCTCGCTCCGGTGAGTAACGGCAGATGACACCAGATACTACTATGTGGCCGCAGTGCTGGATGCATGCACAACTCTGCAGGTGGCGAGCCTGCTCCAACAGCCCCCAGCCCATGACAAATATGGTGCTCTCAAAACCGCACTGACCTGGTGCTACACGCTCTCGGACTGTGAGAGAGCGGAGAGGCTCCTGATGCGCTCCAAGTTAGGAGACGGGTCGGTGGTCGAATTGATGGAGAAAATGTTGACGTTGATGGGCACAGATGATGGACATTTCCTCTTTGCTCACCTTTTCCTCTGGAACCTCCCGACGGCGGCCAGAGTGATCCTTGCCAATTCGCTGCTGCTGGCTGCGCTCAACTACTGGGCGCTAGCCCAGGAGGTAGATTGGATTATCCTCTCTACCAGAGCCCTCACAGTGAATGCAGCAGCGTCGGAACCCAGCGAGACGGCCAGCGGAGGCAAGGAGTCAGCAATGGTAACTGCAGTGGGGGCCAAGAAGCACCGGAGAGACACGCTTTGTTTCTACCACAGCCGTTTTGGAGAGGACGCATGCCGATGCGTGCCACCGTGCAAATTCAAGCGTTCGGGAAACGCCAGGACCTGCAGTCGGTAGCAGCTGCGACCGCCGGTGAAGCAAGCAAGCTGCTCTATGTGACAGACTCATGCTCGGGGAGACGGTTCCTCGTGGACTCCGGCTCCCAAAAGACCCTCATGCTGCCGTCTTACGCCGACCAGCTGGCGGGAACTAGCGGCCCCGAGCTGACGGCCGCAAACGGCTCAGACATTACGACTTTTGGTGAGAGGATGCTGACTGTATCCTTGCACGGCCGTTCATACCAATGGACATTCGTCATAGTGGCATGTGGCTTCCCCATCTTAGGAGCTGATTTTTTGTGTGCACACGGACTACTAGTCGATGTTGCTAACAGATGCCTGATTAACGCAATGTCTTTTGATTCTCTCCCCTGTACAGCTCGAGAAATCGGGCCAACAACACTAGCCAACGTCACAGCTCCAGGGAGTAAGTTCCACACACTACTCACCCAGTTCCCAGCACTCATGGTCCCAACGTTTTCAGCAACCGTCACTAAACATGGGGTGGAGCACTTCATTACCACCACGGGGCCACCCGTTTTCGCATGACCTAGGCGCCCGGATGCAGCTAAACTGGCCATAGCGCGCGAGGAGTTTGCCAACTTGGACATCATCAGGCACTCAAACAGCACATGGGCATCCCCGCTACATATGGTTCCTAAGGCCAAGGGATCGTGGCGACCATGCGGAGATTTCTGCAGATTAAACAACGCTACAGCGCACGACCGCTACCCCATCCCTCATATTCAGAATTTTTCCTTTCACCTCACTGGGGCATGCATTTTTCCCAAGATAGACCTGGTCCGCGGTTACCACCAGGTCCCGGTGCGCGCTGAGGACATACCTAAAATGGCAGTAATAACCCCGTTTGGCCTGTTTGAGTTTTTACGCATGCCTTTTGGGTTAAAAGGCACAGCGCAGACATTCCAACGCATGATGGATGCGGTGTTGCGCGATCTGCCATTTGTGTTCATGTACCTGGACGACATCCTTGTGGCCAGCGCGTCTGAGGACGAACACGTAACCCACCTCAGGACAGTTTTCCAGAGGTTGGAGGAGCACAGGTTAATAATCAACCCGGTGAAGTGCCAGTTCGGGGTGGTGGGGATTGATTTTTTGGGCCACCGCATCTCGCCAGAGGACGCGATACCCTTGCTGGACAAGGTGCGCGCCGTGGCGAATTTTCCCCGGCCTCAGACAGTCAGGACGCTGCAGGAGTTTTTTGGGATGGTTAACTTCTACAATCATTTCCTCCCCCGTGCAGCCCAGCTCATGCAGCCATTGTATGCCGCGCTTAAGAAACGGAAGCCGGAGGACAGAGTCGACTGGACTCCTGAACGGGAGCAGGCGTTTTCCGAGGTTAAAACAGCTCTGGTGAACGCCGCACTGCTGGTGCACTCGGACCCGGTGGCTCGGATAGCGCTCACTACCAACGCCTCGGACGTGGCCATAGGGGCTGTCATGGAGCAGCACATCACTGGTTCTTGGCAGCCGCTCGCCTTTTTTAACAGGTCTCTGCGCGACAGTGAGCGTAAATACAGCGCGTTCGACAGAGAGTTACTGGCTCTACACCTGGCCATATGCCACTTCCAGTTCTGGCTGGAAGGGCGCACCCTCACTGTGTTCGTAGACCACAAGCTGCTAATGTATGCGATGGCCAAGGTTTCAGAACAATGGTCGGGCTGGCAGCAGAGACAGCTGGCCGCGATCTCGGAGTTTACAACCGACATTCAGCATGTGGCCGGTAAACTCAACATGGTGGCGGACTGCCTCTCACTTGCATTAGTGGCCCCAGTCTATGTGTGGATAGATTACACAGCCATGGCCAGTGAGCAGATCGGCGATGTGGACGTTTGCGTGCTCCAGTCTGGAACAACAGGGTTAAGGCTGGAGAGCAGAGTACTGCAAGACGGGGCCCCTCCCAATCTGTGACGTCCCCATGGGCCGCCCGCACCCAGTGGTCCCACGCGCTAGGTGCAGCCACGTTTTTGAGTCGGTTCACTCCCTGGCGCACCCAGGAGTGCGCGCGTCAGTCAAAATGATGGGAGCAAAGTTCGTCTGGCCGAGCCTGCACAAACAGGTGAAAGAGTGGGCTGCAGCCTGCGTAGCGTGCCAGTGAGCCAAAGTGCACAGGCACACAAAGGCCCCCTTGGAGCAGTTCCATATCCCGGATAAGCGGTTCAACCATGTTCACGTCGACCTTGTTGGCCCCCTCCCGCCATCGCAGGGGTTCACACACCTCCTGACAATGGTGGACTGCACCACGCGCTGGCCCGAAGCAGTCCCGCTAGCTTCCACCGTGTCCGCAGAAGTTGCATGCGCTTTTTTGACGAGATGAATGGCACGTTTCGGCACCCCTTTGAATATCACGTCCGATCGGGGCCCGCAATTTGTTTCCAACCTCTGGTCCACCATGGCCAGGAGCCTGGGCTTCTCTCTTCATCGCACGACTGCATACAACCCACAGGCCAATAGGTTATGCGAGCGTTTGCATAGATTGCTTAAAGCAGCACTCAGGGCTTCGCTATTAGGGTTGCGTTCAGCACCGAAGGAGGATTTGGCAGCCTCCCCAGCAGAGCTGGTTTTTTCCCAGCCGCTGTGGCTCCCAGGGGAATTTTTGCCGGACAGCCCCACGCCGAACACCGATCCATCCCCGCTTTCACCGCGTAGCGCAGTGGCAGGGACGGTACCCGGTCTGATCCATCACTGTTTTCCACATGCTTTTGTGCCAAAGGCCTTGAAGGACGCGGCGTTCGTATTTGTCAGGCACAATGCCCACCGGACCCCCTTGCGCCCGCCCTACGATGACCCGTTCAGAGTGCTGGAACCCAGGGAGAAACATTTTGTGTTAGACTTGGGGGGACGCAGAGAAACAGTCTGTATAGACAGGCTTAAGCCGGCTTATCAGACGAGCAAGTGGTCGGCGCGGACGACCCCCACTGAGAACTCCCCAGGTAAATGACTCGTCAGATCAGTCACAAGGGCATGCTAATGATGTTTTCCCCCCACCCAATGTCCCCCCACAGACGGACGCAGCCCCAACCTTGAAGCCACAGACCCCACGTTACAGCTGCTACAGAAGTAAGCTGAAGCCCAAAGGACATGAGGGTCAAGGCTCAGTCTGAGTCTGGGGTGGGGTGGGGGAATCCACCTCAGTATATTTACACTCAGACTTAAACTAACTAACTAACTTGCACTTATATAGCGCTTTTCTAGTCACAAAGACCACTCAGCACTTTCACTAATACTAACCCTCTATTCTAAGGGCCTATAGGAAACAGATATCTAGGGACAATTTAGAACAGCCAATTAACCTAACATGCATAGTCAAAAAGGAATCGTCATGGGGGATTTGTGTGTGGGTGCGGGGGTGGTGTGATGATGTGAACAGTGACAAAGAGAATGGGAATTACAAAGGCTTTGATTTTAATGCAGCACACAGAGAAGGCTGACCGAGTGGTATTATTTAAGAGAAGAGGTGCCTGAGATCTGTTACTCTTTTGTTGCTTGTGTTTCTAGAGCAGGGGTCACCAACGCGGTGCCTGCGGGCACCATGTCGCCCGCAGGGACCACATGAGTCACCCGCAGGCCTGTTCTAAAAATAGCACAACTCGCAAGTGAGCTGCGTCTAAGATGTAATTTTTTCTGCCGCTATTTTTTATTTTATATTTTTTTAAAATCACACTTGCATTTATATAGATTTTAAAATGACAATGTCTTAAAAATAAAAAAAATGAAAATATGTTTATTATACGTAAAGTTAAGGTGAACTCTGACCTAGTTCAAAGGTCAGTATTGTGCTCATGACAAAACCTTCGCGCTTGTGGAGCGTAAGCTAGCGGCCAGTGAAGATGGTGAGCAGAGTGCAGTTTCCTAGCCCAAAAACATGGCAAAAAAAGACAGAAAATTTATCATTTTCAAAGTGAGTGGGAGGAAGAGTTCTTTTTTACTACTGTGAAAGGAAGCTGTGTGTGTTTCATTTGCGGGGCGACGGCGAAGCGCCACTATATGGAGCGACACTTCACTACCCACTCTTTTTTTTTTTTGGACTTATCTTGTACCCGTAGGTAGATTTGTTCTGCAGTCCGGTGACAAGCCACCAGCTGCTGCGTGCGCAAGCGCCCCTTAACTCCCTAACCTGCATGTTTTTGCATGAAAAACGAGAACATGCAAACTCCACACAGATCACTGTTGGCTGGGGGCAGGGATCAAACCCACGATCCCCGCGATCCCCCGGCCGAGGGTAAACTGTGCTGCCGCGGTGCTAACCATTCTGCCACCGTGCATATAAGCACTCTCAGTGCTGTTTAGCTTCTTCTCATGAAAGAACAGTGCTGGTTATTACTCAAGCATGATTCTTGGCAAGAACTGTATGGATATAATTCCAGTGAAGAAGAACACACAAAAGTGTGTTCATTAAATGTAACAGATTTTGAGCAGAATTGCAGCAGATTTGTTCAGTTAAAAATATGATAAGATTTATTTAATATGAAAGTTGATTTTTCTTAAATGTTGCATAACTTTTTCAAACATGGTTCAACATCGTTGGCCTCCGTCGGTCTATGATGACCATGGAAGAGAATCCTAAACGTCTACTCTGCTGGAACAGCACCGCCTGTGGCTGAACAGGCCGATGCGCGAATGGCAGTCCCTGTCACACAGGTCGCACTTGTGGGTGGTCTCTGTGCTGCTGGGTCTGTGGCGGTTCTTCCTGCGGGTCCTTTTTTCATCTGCTGCAGCAGTCAGTCTCTCTTCACCCGCCTTGAGCTGTCTGGTCAGGGTGCCTCTCCATTTGGAGCGGTCCATTGCAAGGTCCTCCCAGCGCTCTGTATTGATCTCCAGGGCCTTCATGTCTCTCTTGCAGACGTCTCTAAAGCGCAGCTGTGGGCGGCCAACGTCTCTCCTGCCAGTTGCCAGTTCTCCGTAGAGGACGTCTTTTGGGATTCTGCCATCCTCCATACGGTGAACGTGGCCTAGCCAGCGGAGCCTGCGCTGCCTGAGTAGAGTGAACATGGAGGGAAGGCCGGCGCGGGACAGAACTTCTGTGTTGGGCACTTTGTCCTGCCAGGATATGTCCAGGATGTGGCGAATGCAGCGCAAGTGGAAGGAGTTCAGTCTCTTTTCCTGCCGGGCGTATGTTGTCCATGTCTCACTCCCATAGAGCAGTGTGCTGATGACGCAGGCGTTGTACACTGCCATCTTCATCTTGACAGAGAGTTTGGGATTCTCCCACACTCGTGTGGTGAGGCGAGCGAGTGTGAAGGCTGATTTTCCAATCCTCTTGTTGATCTCTGTATCAAGGGAGAGGTTGTTGCTGATCGTGGACCCCAGGTACGTGAACTGATTCACGACCTCCAGCTCGTAGTCGTAGATGGTGATGGTTGGTGGTGCTTCTGTGCCTTGCGCCAAGACGTTAGTCGTCTTCAGGCTGATGGTAAGCCCGAAGTCCTTGCATGCCTGGGAGAAGCGGTCCATCAGGGTCTGAAGCTCTTGCTGTGTGTGGGTTGTGACTGCAGCGTCGTCTGCGAACAGCATGTCTCTGATTAGAGCCTCGCGTACTTTGGTTCTGGCTTTCAGGCGGGCGAGGTTGAAAAGCCTGCCGTCAGATCTTGTGTGCAGGTAGATTCCCTCTGTTGCTGTGCTGAAGGCATGCCTCAGGAGCATAGCAAAGAAAATCCCAAAGAGGGTTGGCACAAGTACACAGCCCTGTTTCACTCCGCTGCGTATGTTGAATGGCTCTGAGACGTTGCCATCATGCTGCACTATCTCCTGCATGTTGGTGTGAAACGATTCGATGAGGCTTTGCAACTTTGGTGGGCATCCTATCTTTGGCAGGATCTTGAAAAGGCCCTCTCTGCTGACCAAATCGAATGCTTTGGTGAGGTCGATGAAGGCGACGTACAGGGGCATGTTCTGTTCTCTGCATTTCTCCTGGAGTTGGCGGATGGAGAATATCATGTCTACCGTCGATCGCTCAGCGCGGAAGCCACACTGAGACTCGGGGTAGACACGTTCGGCAAGCTTCTGTAGACGAACGAGAACAACTCGTGCGTAGACTTTGCCAACAACGCTGAGGAGAGAGATGCCCCTGTAGTTGTTGCAGTCGCTTCTCTCCCCTTTGTTTTTGTAGAGGGTGATGATCTTGGCGTCCCTCATGTCCTGTGGTACGGCACCTTCCTTCCAACACTGGTAGAGGACGTCATGCAATGGCAGCAGTAGGGCGGTCTTGCAGTGCTTGATCAGGTCAGGGGGTATGCCGTCGTTGCCGGGTGCCTTGCCAGCGGCCAAGCTATCAATGGCCTTGCTGAGTTCGTCGATGGTTGGCTTGGCGTCAAGTTCATCCATGGATGGCAGGCAGTCGATGGCATCAAGGGCTAACGGTGTCACGGTGTTCCCTCTGGAGTAGAGGTCGGAGTAGTGTTCCACCCATCTCTCCATCTGCTTGTTCTTTTCTGTGATCATCACCCCAGTGGAGGATTTGAGGGGTGCCGTCTTGCTCTGAGCCGGACCAAGTGCTTTCTTGATGCCATCGTACATACCACGGATGTTCCCTGTTATGGCAGCGGTTTGAATGTCTTGGCTGAGCTGAGTCCAGTACTCGTTGGCACAGCGCCGAGCAGTCTGCTGAACTTTGCTTCTCGCAGCCCTGAGAATCTGGAGATTCTTCTCGTTTGGGTACTTCTTGTACTCAGCAAGTGCTGAGCGCTTGGCTTCAATGACGGGGGTCATCTCGGTCAACTTGGCATCAAACCAGTCCTGTGACTTCGAGGTCTTCCTCCCAAAGGTAGCCAAGGCTGTGCGGTGGATGGTGTTTTACAGCACTTCCCACTTCTGCTTTGCAGATTCTCCTTCTTGTGGTACACCAAGTTCCTTCTCAAAGGTGGAGGCAAACTGCTCAACAAGTTCTGGTTGAACCTTCTTGCTGGTGTCAATCCGTGCCTTTCCAGGCTGTCTAGCACAATGGAATTTCTTCAGCTGCAGCTTGACCTTGCAACACACCAATGAATGGTCTGTGTCGCAATCTGCACTCTGGAACGAACAGGTGATTAGCACGTTCTTCAGTGAGGTGCGCCTGGTCAGGATCAAGTCCAGCTGGTGCCAGTGCTTTGAGCGTGGATGTTGCCAGGAAACCTTGTGTTGGGGCTTGGTCTTGAAGAATGAGTTTGTGATGCACAGATCGTGATATGTGCAGAACTCGAGCAGCTGCTGTCCGTTGTCGTTCATTCTGCCCACGCCAAAAGGTCCAAGACAGGAGGGCCAGGAGTCGTGGTCAGCACCCACTCTGGCATTGAAGTCTCCAAGGAGAATGAGTTGTTCAGAGTTGGGGATGGTCCTGACAGTTGTTGCGAGATTCTCGTAAAACTCGTCTTTTGCCTCTGGTGTGGCTGTCAGTGTTGGGGCATACACACTGACGAGGGTGACTGGGCCTTGAGTGGTGTTCAGGCGGAGGGTGAGGAGTCGTGCAGAGCCAGTGCTGCCCAGTTCCACCATCTTCAGCAAGGTGTTCTTCACTGCGAAGCCCACTCCGTGTTCCCTGTGTTCATCGCTGCCCTTTCCCTGCCAGTAGAACGTGTAGTCCTTCTCTCTCAGTGTGCCTGCGTCAGCCAACCGTGTTTCCTGGAGAGTGACGATATCCACTCCCAGTCTCTTCAGCTCATTATTGATGATGGCAGTCTTCCTGGTGTCGTTGATGTCCTTGAGGTTAGCAGCGAGTCCTGTCATCATAGTGCGGACGTTCCAAGTTCCCAGTTTTAGAGTTGGTCTCTTTTGTTTTATTGTCTTGCCTGGTGCGAAGGTTCTCAGCCTGCTGTTCGGACTTCTCCTCATCCCCATGCACCCAATGAGGAAAGCAAGCTGTGGCGGGACAACACCTTATTGGCTGGGGGCTGCCCAGCTTGAGGCGGGCGGTAGCTGTCCAGTGAGATCCGATGATCCCTCCCACCGACGGGAACAACCCCTGGCGCCGTGCTCTACGCCAATTGAGCGGTGGCTTATAACCGGTAACTGTCATTCCCCGTGTTTTTTCTACGCCAAAGGCGAAGCTGGAGTGTCCTCTCCAGTGATCCGGTGTTCTACCTTCCAGCGTTGGCATTGGTAGAATTCAAGCCTGGGCAGGAAGATATGGAGGACAAGATGTTGCCCATGCAGCATGTCCCCCCTCTCCACGTCACTGATGAATCCAAAGGAACAGCAGGGCTGCTACAGTTTGGCACCAGCGCCGTTGCAGGAGCTGCCAGAACGATGTTGAGCACAACATAGAACTGCCTTAGGGGCTCCGACTCCGGATTTTTCCTCAGGGTTGACTCCCGAAGCCTTTCCTGTGACCGGGTATGCCGCAAGGCAGCAGAGGTTTGAAATCAGGGTTTAGCTTCCCCTAGATGGGCTACCTTCCCAGGTTGACGAGCCACCATCTACCCGAAGCATCTGGTTTTAAGGCGCCAGAGATCGGCCCTCGCCCCTTCTCCTATTAGTAAAAAGCAGTTCCGCCGGGCTTAGAGACTAAACCACATGGGCAGGCTAGGAGTTGGACTTAGTTGTCAGAGGCTTTTCGAGACGCACGCCATAAGGAGCATTTTATGAGCACTGGGAGCTTAACCCCAGTGCCGCTCCTGGCTATGACAACCTTGGAACCGGTTCAACATAGTTCATGAATTAAAAGGGTTTAGTTTTTTATGGTTAAAAGGGACTGGTGAAAACTGGACATTTTTTTAATGAAATGTAGAAGTGATCATCTGAACAATTGCTGAGATTAATAAAAATAAAGTGTTGAATATTGATCTTGTCTGTTACCCACTCTAAGTTATTGATAATTATTTATTTATGTATGTATATATATATATATATATATATATATATATATATATATATATATATATATATATATATATATATATATACAGTATATATATACAATATATATACAATTTGTTATTTTAGAGGAGTGTGTCAAGCTGGTGCCCTTCACATGACTCGATACCCATGAAGTAGCTCTTGGTTTTAAAAAGGTTGGTGACCCCTGTTCTAGAGAAATGTGAGAGAGAGTTCAATAAAGCCAGATTCGGTCTTTTTTGCTCTGAGAGCGGACGAGAGAGGCTGTGGACGATCCGTGTGGAGGCCTGTGGGTCGTCTTGGTGAGTTTAGTGTAGAGAAGTGCTATAACTAAATCTAAACACTGTCCAAATGCTCATTTGAAACCTTTATTGTCCGAAGTTGACGGGAGCATGAGCTTGAGAGGCATGGTGGATGTGTCCTTTGCTGTGTTCACGCTGATACCTCATCTTGGTGAGTGGGAACCAAGTGTGTGATAAAGAAAGCATGCTAGCGCCATGCTAATGTTAGCATTATGCTAATGCTAATCGCGAGTGGATCTTTTCTGTTTAAAAGCAATGGAAAAGGCTATTTTTGTTTCTGTATGGTTTTTCTAAATGTGATTTCAGTTCACAACAGTATGCTGAAGTACTTTTAGTTCTTTTGCACTATTTCTGTCGAATGTAATGTGTAGTTTGATGCTAAAAGCACATTTTGTTGGTTTCCTATGTAAATTCATAGGTTATGCTAAACCCAGTAGCTCAGACAGGGTTTTACTGATTTTAAAAGGGGATATTGGAAGTAATGGGACAGTATATTCCCTGGTCATGTGATAAATTAATTGTAATTCATTTCATGATTTACAAAGACAAGGTTGAAAATATTAATCATAATTTCATGGTTAAATGATGTAGAGATAAAAAGAGAAATTCATTTATTTGGTTACATGAGAGAAAAAAAGTATTTCATGTACTACCAGAGAGATTTTGAGAAAAAAAAACCCATGCATGTAAGATGTAAGATGTGAAATGTGAAATGTAAGATATTACTATATTACTGGATTGTAACAATAGTAATATGAGAGAAGAATTTAAACACTAAGCTATAGTGTTATATGAGAAGAGATTGAAAAATGAATTACTTTAGCTGTATACAATAATATCATTATTGTTGTGCAGGCTAGGTTTTTTTTGGTTGCTGATTAAGACTCTTCTGGATCCTGGATTCTCTCCGAATGGAGATAGCGAGCCTGACCCGAGATCTGAACCAAGACCTGAACCGAGACTGGACTGAGATCTGAACCAAGATCTCGATTGAAGAACATCCTTCCTCTCTCCAGTGCACAAAATTCAAAGTGGTAACAACTCAAGCCGCTGCTTTAAAAGAGGAAAAGAAACCTGAACTTGGAAACACAAGATATCTTGACTGGTCAAACGACTAAAACAAAAAGACAAACAAACACTGAGCTCAGTAAGACATTTTTTGGGGGTTTATTTCATGCCGGCCGTTGTTATATTTGTATATTTGTAAATTGTTTGTATATTTTGTTCTCTTTATCTTTAAAAATAACAGCCATGAATTGCTCATTTCTTGCCTCCAGCTATTTCATTCCACACTCATTTTCAGAATCAGAATCAGAAAAGCTTTATTGCCAAGCATGTTGAAACATACAAGGAATTTGACTTGACATTGGCACGCTGATGTAAGCGCATCACAATGACACGGCAGCCATAACAAGGCGCCTCATCAAAACAGTGGGGGATAAGAGGGGAGGAGGGAGGGAATGACATATTGGGCAGAGAGAAAAAAACATTGTTATCAAAATACAGCTAGTTGTATAAGCGGGATTGTGATTACATAGAAAAAAAACTCTCTATTGCACAGAGCAGACAAAACAAATCCACATAAAAACAAAGCGATGAGAGAGACAGTGTATGTGTGTGAGGGTCAGTATATGTGTATCAGTCATGTAAAGTTGTATGCAGTGTGTGTATCAGTTACTGGAGAACAGCAAAAATCCTCCCTCAGCAACGTTTAGATGTTATGTCTTTAGTGTCCTAAACATAGATATTCCATGCCAGTCACATGACGCTGTCCTTGAGAGTTCAGATTACTGCACACCAGTTGTTTATGTTAGAAGCCAAACTCTACTTCTGTTTTGTCTTCATCCAGGAGGAGAGGGCGCCGAATCAAGGTCAAGGCACAGTTCACTCAGAGCATAGAATTTCCATCTCTCTTGCAATTCTGTGATTTTAATTCCCTATTGTAATCCTTACGAACCTAGCAACTGGTCTACACTTAATAATTTCTTTTACCTAATTAACGTAAAGCAAGGGTTACAATAAGCAGTGGCGAGCCCAGCCAGGGGCCTTTTTCTTCTCTCCCTTACGTTATTTCAAGCCTATAACGTACCCAAAATGGATATTGTTGAGCGTGAATCTGTGAAAGTTCCAAATGCAGTGATAATGAGTGAAATCGCTGGAGATGAGCAATTTGGTGAAGTTACTGAGTTTTTGAAACAGTATGGATCGATTACAAGAGTCATAAAAGTAGCAGATAGTAAGTCTGAGTTTTCCCAGAGTGCTATTTTTGAGTATAACTCGTGTATTGCTGTTGAAGCTCTTGACCCATTGCCATGTACCCATGTATCTGATAGTGGAGCTAGCTATATGATACAATCTCTTGCCAGTGTTTACACGCACCGTGTAGGGAACGATACGACTAAGTCATATCTCACTGACATTAAAAACCTAGCAAAGATGAGTGGCAGAGATTTTGCAGATGTCCTGAAAGACATGATGTCACAGATTTCTGAGTCAATCAAAGAATCAGAAAATGATCAATCAGATCAAGTTAAGTTACCTGATAACTTACCTGAAGCTTTCTTGGATGAACCTCGACCTCAGCCTTCTGCAGCTGAGCCCAGTATTCAAGGTGCACAACCAACTAACCAGTCAAATCACACTGTGGGCACCCCAGCTCAAAGTATGCTCACCATTTCTGCACATGATTTAAATCCCCCAGAAGTGCAACGTGTGGTAGTTGAGCACATTGTAAAAACGGAAGATTTTTCCATGCAGCCATTTTTACAAAAGCTCAGAGCTTTTTCTGGCAAAGACCTCCGACCAACTTATGAGCTAGATTATGATACTTGGCGCTCCAGTGTAGAATTAATCTTGACTGATCCTGCTATGTCCAAACTGCAACAATTCCGAAAGATCATTGAGTCTCTTTTACCCCCAGCAGCTGATGTAGTCAAGCACTTGAACCCCAACAGCTCACCATCAGAATACCTTCAGCTGTTAGATTCTGCTTATGGTACAGTTCAAGATGGCGGAGAGCTTTACGCCAAGTTTCCTGACACCTTCCAAAACATAGGTGAGAAACCCTCGTCATATCTACAATGTCTTCAAGTAGCTTTGACTCACACTGTGAAGCGTGGTGGTGCTTCAAGCCAGGATTTTGACAGGCTGCTTGTCACACAGTTTTGTCGAGGTTGTTGGGATGATTCCCTTTTAACTGCACTCCAGTTAAAACAAAAATGAACAAATCCCCCAACTTTTCCTGATTTGCTTCTCTTGCTACGTACTGAAGAAGACCAAATTGCTGCCAAAAACTTGCGAATGAGACAACATTTGAGCAGTTCAAAACAAAAAGTGACATCCCACGTGCACACTGTGCAATGTAGTTCAGATCAAAATGAGGACAATATCACGTTAAACTCAATTCAAGAACTCTCAAAACAAGTTGCAGTAATTCAAACTCAACTAGTAAAACTAAGTGCAAAACCAAAAGCTCAAAGCTCAAAAAGTACACCCGGTACAAAGCCAAAAGAGAAACAAAAGTTGAATAAAGTGACAAAGGAACCCACAGAACAAATGGTCAAAACTCAAAGTACCCCACCCAAACCGTGGTACTGTTTCCAATGTGGACAGCATGGCCACATCAAGCCGAACTGCAAAAACGAACCAAACCCAGCTTTAGTTACCGAAACGCATAAGCTGTTTAAAGAGAAACAAAAGAGATGGGAGTCTGAAAATCCTGCAGCTAATAAAGACCGGTTAAACTAAAACAGTCTCTATTACAGGGCAAATGGAGACTGTAGCCAGACACTCATGTCCCACTAAGTACAAGCAACGCGCTAACCTTAAGCAATCTGTTACTAACCCACCTAAGTATAGTCTACCAAAAGGGTTAGTTGGCTCCAAATGCACAGCTGTAGTTAGCATTTCTGATGTTAATGTGCATTGTCTTCTTGACTCAGGGTCACAAGTGATTACAGTCACCGAGTCATTTTACAAACAGAACTTCCCCGATCAAAACCTTAAACCACTCTATGACCTTTTAGAAGTAGAGGGCGCTGCAGGTCAGCCCATCCCCTATTTAAGTTATATAGAGATGTGTATTACCTTTCCAAAAGGCTTCTTACACACAGAGATTGACATACCAACCTTAGCTCTTGTTGTTCCAGATGCCAATCCTAATAGTCAGACACCAGTGTTAGTGGGAACAAACACACTTGATGTTCTTTTTGAAAAGTATTTAGACATCAAGACTCCTGATTACTTACCTAGTCCTTACGGTTTTAGGACACTGTTGAAAACTCTCGAACTAAGGCATACAAAGAACAAAGATGGGAACACTGGATTAGTTACCTTGTCAGGCAAAGCTCCAGCTGTAGTTCCAGCAGGTAAAACTGCAGTTTTGGAGGGGTCTGCCAACGTTCACTGTACTTCTGACACCTGTGCTATAGTTGAACACCCCTCTCAGTCTTCCTTGCCTGGTGGCCTTTGTGTTAAAACTTGCCTGATAACATTTCCTTCCCGAGCTCCACACAAAGTGCCTGTAATGATTACAAACGAAACAGAGCAAGATGTCACAATTCCGTCCACTTGTGTCATCGCAGAACTTGGAGCTTTCCATTGTATCCTGTCCCAGCACAATGTCGTCAGTGCAAATGAGTCGGCCACAAACAAGACACAACTGAGTTTCAACTTTGGTGACTCGCCGATTCCACAGGAGTGGAAAGAGCGAATAACCAAACGACTAAATGACATCCCAGAAGTATTCGCTTTCCATGATTTGGACTTTGGGTGTACGAGCAAAGTGAAACACTCCATCAATCTTCACGATCCGACTCCCTTTAAGCACCGTGCACGCCCTATACACCCTCAAGACCTTGAGGCAGTGCGTAAACACCTTCAAGAGCTGCTAGCTGCAGGTGTGATAAGAGAGTCCCAGTCTCCCTACTCGTCCCCCATTGTCGTGGTGAGGAACCGAAACAATGATGTGCGTGTATGTATAGACTTTCGCAAACTCAATTTGCAAACAGAAAAAGACTCTTACGCTCTTCCAAATCTAGAGGAGATGTTCTCGGCGCTCACAGGATCCAAGTGGTTTACAGTCCTCGATCTTAAGTCTGGATATTACCAGATTGAGGTAGAAGAAGCAGACAAAGAAAAGACCACTTTTGTAACACCCCTTGGATTCTGGGAGTTCAACTGCATGCCGCAGGGCATAACCAACGCCCCAAGCACTTTTCAGCGGCTCATGGAGCGCTGCGTCGGTGACATGAACTTAAATGAGGTGCTAGTCTTTCTAGATGATCTCATCATCTTTTCAAATAGTTTGGAAGAACATGAACGGCGACTTGTGCAGGTACTCCATCGTCTTAAAGAGTACGGGCTAAAGTTATCGCCGGAAAAATGTAAATTTTTCCAAACAATAGTCCGGTACCTAGGTCATGTAGTCTCCGAAAGTGGTGTCGAGACAGATTCAGGCCCTTAAGACCTGGCCACGGCCTAAGAATCTCAAGGAACTGAGATCCTTTTTAGGGTTCTCAGGGTACTACAGACGCTTCATTGAAGGGTACTCGTCCATAGTACGCCCTCTTAACGACCTCACACGCTGTTACCCGCCACTCAACAAAAGGTCAAAATCCGAAGTCACTGACCAAACCTACTTTGATCCCAAACTGCCATTTGAGAGTCGATGGACCACAGACTGTCAAAAAGCTTTTGACTCCATCATCGAAAAGTTAACATCAGCTCCTATCTTAGGCTTTGCAGACCCGAAGCTGCCTTATGTACTCCATACCGATGCTAGTACCACCGGCTTAGGTGCAGCACTCTATCAGGAGCAGGACGGTCAGCTTAGGGCCATAGCTTTTGCCAGTCGTGGGTTATCAAGGAGTGAAGCACGTTATCCAGCTCACAACTTAGAGTTTTTAGCTCTAAAATGGTCAGTAACTGAAAAGTTTCACGATTATTTGTATGGTGGTCAGTTCACAGTTGTTACAGATAGTAACCCACTCACCTACATATTGACCTCTGCTAAATTAGACGCCATAAGCTACAGGTGGCTTGCAGCTTTGTCTAACTATAACTTTAAGTTACAGTATAGAGCAGGCAAGCAAAACCTAGACGCAGATGGGTTGTCTAGACGTCCTCATGGTGAACATCGTTAACGATGTCCAGTCCAGGAAAGAGCAGGAGCGTGTAAGCCGCTTTGTAGAGCGTCACCTAGCTGACAGTGACACCACAGAGTTTGTAAATGGTGAAGCTGTCCAAGCCGTCTGTCAAAACCACCTTGTTAAAATCCGTGATGACAGTCAGGATAGTGGTGTTACACTTGTAGAGTCACTTACCATCTCAGCTGACGTGATCCCAGACCTGTATGTTTTGGAGCAACACAATGGCTTACCAACTATCCCTGCCTTGTCTCAAACAGAAATCAAAGACGAACAAAGAGCGGACCCGACAATCAGACAAGTTATTGAACAAATCGAACATGGCCAAACACCCCCACCGACTGCTAGAAAAGAACTCCCAGATCTCCCTCTTTTACTCAAAGAACTCAATAAATTGGAGATGTACAATGAAGTGTTGTACAGAAAAAGACAAAATGGAGACCAAGTGACCCACCAGCTCGTTCTTCCTGAGGAGCTCAGGGCTCCCGTACTCCAAAGTTTGCACAATGATATGGGCCACTTAGGTATTGACAGAACCCTTGATCTGGTCAGAACACGATTCTATTGGCCTCGTATGGCAACAGATGTCGAGCAAAAGGTAAAAACGTGTGATCGGTGCATACGAAGGAAGAGTCCTCCTGAAAAAGCAGCTAGCCTGGTCAACATAACCACCACACGACCTTTAGAGCTAGTCTGCATGGACTTTCTCAGTCTGGAACCAGACAGTAGCAATATCAGCAATATTCTTGTAATGACTGATCATTTTACTAAATTTGCCCTTGCGTTGCCTACTCCAAATCAAAGGTCCAAAACGGTTGCCAGGTGCTTGTGGGATCAATTCATCGTTCACTACGGTATACCTGAGCGCCTGCACAGTGATCAGGGTCCTGATTTTGAGGCAAAACTAATAAAAGACCTTTGTGAGATCTCAGGCATAAAGAAAGTAAGAACAACCCCATACCACCCCAGGGGTAACCCCACTGAAAGATTCAACCGACCGCTACTGAGTATGTTAGGAACGCTTGAGCCCAAACAAAAGTCCCACTGGAAAGACTATGTTATGCCGTTAGTACATGCATACAACTGCACACGCAGTGATGTAACCGGGTTTTCTCCCTACGAGTTAATGTTCGGTAGAAAACCCAGATTGGCAGTTGATCTAGCGTTCGGACTTCCTCTCAACAAAGATCAGAAAGTTACTCATTTGCAATACGTTGAAAATCTCAAGAAAAGGCTCGAAGAAAGCTATAAGTTAGCTTCACAAAATGCACAAAAGATTGCAGACAAGAACAAGGCCAGGTTTGACCGCAAAATTACTGTTTCTGAACTTGAACCTGGGGATAGGGTTTTAGTTAGAAATGTGAGACTGCGTGGAAAAAATAAGCTTGCTGATAAATGGGAGGCTGACATTCATGTGGTAGTCAAACGTGCAGGTAATTTACCCGTTTACACGGTTAAACCCGAGTCAAAGCAAGGTCCCTCAAGAACTTTACACAGAGACCTTTTGCTTCCCTGCAGTTTCCTCCCTGTTGCCACAGCAGAAACACCTGAGCCAGAGCCTATTCACCATCCTAAGACACGCCAAACAACTGTTACAGAGAACAATGATAACGAAGAGTTAACTGAAATTGAAAATGAATTTTTGATTCCGTGGGTTGAGGATTCCCCATGTGAGGAGATAACCAGATTTACTACTGTACATGAGTATCCAAAACCTTTGCAAACACCGGAAATGACAAACCCACCTGATTGCGACTTACCTGAAACCACTGCCAATGCAGAACCGGATGTGGAGCATAATGCAAATGAGGTTGAACTTTCCTATGATTCACCTGTGGAAATGATACCGGAAGGAGACAATACTGAAAATGGCAAACCTGTGGAAAATGAAACAGTAACAATGCTAGAAGAACCGTCTGACAATTCAGTTGAGGAACAAGAACACCAATCAAATGATTTACCTGATGAAATGGACAAAAATGATCACATTACAACTCAACCAATACGGCGATCTGAAAGAATCAGACAACTCCCAAAAAGACTCGAGTATCCTGAATTAGGAAATCCTCTAGTAACTGTTGTTAAGTCCCTTTTTCAAGGTTTGAATACAGCCTTCTCAGAGTTTCTAAATACTGACGATGGACAGTCTTGGTTACACATGCAACGAGACGTGCATGATATTTAGTGCGGGAGGGTGTAACCCAGCTGAGAAAATGACCCTTTTTCTCACATTTCATTTGTATTAATGCAATTGTGTGATTTTATTTTGAAAAACGGTTATTTTGAACAGAGGAAGTGTGACCCTCATTATCCAACTTTTAAATTCCTGTTTCATGGTTACGTTGGGCGATCTTGGTCTTTTCATTCGTTGGGAGCGATATTGGTCCCGCCTTCCGAGCAGAGTGCTGGGGCGCGCACCAGTTTTTCGGTCTTTTGCGCTCTGAGAGCGGACGACAGAGGCTGTGGACGATCTGTGTGGAGGCCTGTGGGTCGTCTTGGTGAGTTTAGTGTAGAGAAGTGCTATAACTAAATCTAAACACTGTCCAAATGCTCATTTGAAACCTTTATTGTCCTAAGTTGATGGGAGCATGAGCTTGAGAGGCATGGTGGATGTGTCCTTTGCTGTGTTCACGCTGATACCTCATCTTGGTGAGTGGGAACCAAGTGTGTGATAAAGAAAGCATGCTAGCGCCATGCTAATGTTAGCATTATGCTAATGCTAATCGCGAGTGGATCTTTTCTGTTTAAAAGCAATGGAAAAGGCTATTTTTTGTTTCTGTATGGTTTTTCTAAATGTGATTTCAGTTCACAACAGTATGCTGAAGTACTTTTAGTTCTTTTGCACTATTTCTGTCGAATGTAATGTGTAGTTTGATGCTAAAAGCACATTTTGTTGGTTTCCTATGTAAATTCATAGGTTATGCTAAACCCAGTAGCTCAGACAGGGTTTTACTGATTTTAAAAGGGGATATTGGAAGTAATGGGACAGTATATTCCCTGGTCATGTGATAAATTAATTGTAATTCATTTCATGATTTACAAAGACAAGGTTAAAAATATTAATCATAATTTCATGGTTAAATGATGTAGAGATAAAAAGAGAAATTCATTTATTTTGTTACATGAGAGAAAAAAGTATTTCATGTACTACCAGAGAGATTTTGAGAAAAAAAAAACCCATGCATGTAAGATGTAAGATGTGAAATGTGAAATGTAAGATATTACTATATTACTGAATTGTAACAATAGTAATATGAGAGAAGAATTTAAACACTAAGCTATAGTGTTATATGAGAAGAGATTGAAAAATGAATTACTTTAGCTGTATACAATAATATCATTATTGTTGTGCAGGTTAGGCTTTTTTGGTTGCCGATTAAGACTCTTCTGGATCCTGGATTCTCTCCGAATGGAGATGGCGAGCCTGACCCGAGATCTGAACCAAGACCTGAACCAAGACTGAACTGAGATCTGAACCAAGATCTCGATTGAAGAACATCCTTCCTCTCTCCAGTGCACAAAATTCAAAGTGGTAACAACTCAAGCCACCACTTTAAAAGAAGAAAAGAAACCTGAACTTGGAAACACAAGATATCTTGACTGGTCAAACGACTAAAACAAAAAGACAAACAAACACTGAGTTCAGTAAGACATTTTTTGGGGGTTTATTTTATGCCAGCCGTTGTTATATTTGTATATTTGTAAATTGTTTGTATATTTTGTTCTCTTTATCTTTAAAAATAACAGCCATGAATTGCTCATTTCTTGCCTCCAGCTATTTCATTCCACACTCATTTTAATTCCCTATTGTAATCCTTACGAACCTAGCAACTGGTCTACACTTAATAATTTTTTTTACCTAATTAACGCAAGGCAAGGGTTACATTCGGGTTAGCCACTAGCTATGGCTACTAGCTCTGTTTCCCCTTTTCCTTTGGTGTGCTCTGTGTGTCGAATGTTTAGCTACACCTCTGCCTCTTTTAGTGTTAATGGTAAATGTAATAAATGTTGTCTTTTTGAGGTGCTCGAGGCAAGGTTGTGTGATTTGGAATCCTGGCTCCACTGCATTGAAACACCGTCAGGGCCAGTTAATAATGACAGACTCCCCTTACTTGCAGCGGAGCACCCTAGCATAGGGCCTGCTACCAGTCCCCCTGCTTCCACCTCTCCTGAGCAGCCAGGAAAGAATGGGTGGGTTATGGTGAGAAGGAAGCATAGTCGTAAGCCCTTGTTCACCACCAACCTGTTCATGTTTCTAATCGCTTTCCCCGCTCAGCGACACACCCACTGTGGAAAAAACTGATCATTGGTGACTCTACAGTCAGAAACGTTGACCCTAGAGACTCCAGCGGCCATAGTCAAATGAATTCCCGGGGCCAGAGCAGGTGACATCGAGTCAAATTTGAAAGTGCTGGCTAAAAGTAACTGTAAATACTCCACAGTTGTTTTCCACGCTGGCATTAACAACATCCGACTCCAGCAGTTAGAAGTCAACAAAACTTAGTGTGGAATCAGTGTGTAGCTTTGCCAAAACAATGTCAGTGTACTTTCCCCCCTACTCTTCTCCCTTTATACCAACTCCTGCACCTCCACCCACCAGTCTGTTAAGCTGATCAAGTTTGCGGACGACACCACCCTCATCGGGCTCATCTCCAACGGCGATGAGTCCGTCTACAGGAGAGAGGTGGCCCAGCTGGTGTCCTGGTGCAGCCCCAACAACCTGCAGCTGAACGCTCTGAAGACAGCGGAGATGATTGTGGACTTCAGGAAAGTCACAACCCCCCTGCCCCCCCTCACCATCACAGGCTCTCCCATCACCATTGCAGATTCCTTCCGCTTCTTGGGCACCACCATCACCCGGGACCTCAAGTGGGAGCCAACCATCAGCTCCCTCATCAAAAAGGCCCAGCAGAGGATGTTCTTTCTGCGGCAGCTGAGGAAGCTCAAGCTACCCACCAAGATGTTAGTGCAGTTTTACACGGCCATCATCGAGTCCATCCTCACCTCCTCCATAATCGTGTGGTACGCAGGAGCTACTGCCAGGGACAGACTAAGGCTGCAGCGCGTCGTGCGCACTGCTGAGAAGGTGATCGGCTGCAAGCTCCCATCTCTCCAGGATCTGTACATCTCCAGGACCCGGAGGCGTGCAGGCCGGATCATGGCCGATCCTTCACACCCTGGTCACGTACTGTTTGCCACCCTCCCCTCAGGTAGAAGACTTCGGTCCATTCAGACTAAAACCTCCCGGCACATGAACAGCTTTTTCCCCTCTGCCATCAGACTGCTGAACATTAAGTGACTTATTGACTCTCGTGCACTATATACAGCAGCTCAACCAGACTCATGTCATTCATCACTGTTTTTCTGTTGCATTATCGACTGCACATCATCTGCTACTTGCTAATTTATTTAAAACTGCTGTGACTAGTATTACTCATTATTATTATTATTATTATTATTATTATTATTTATTATTCTACACTTATTGCATGGTTTTAGTCTTTAATTTTTAATTTTTAATTTTTTTTAATTTAATTTTTTTTTAGTTTATCTCTTTATCTTATCATGTTTTAATAAGATAAGATAAGATAAGATAAGATAAGCCTTTATTAGTCCCACAACGGGGAAATTCCAGAATTGCAACAGCACAGGGATAGCAACACTCAGAGCAACAATCAGAAGGCAAGAAAAAAAACAAGCAAGCAAGAGCGGCTAATATGCATATGTACATATTACTATAAAATAAATATATACACACACACACACAGACACACAGTGCAGAGCATTGTAGCTGGATGGAATAAATATATGAGTATATGAACACACAGTGCAGAGCATTGTAGCTAGATGGAATAAATATGTAAATATATAAACACCCACAGTACGGAGCATTGCAGCTAGGTGGAATAAATATGCAAGTATATAAACACACACAGTGCGGAGCAATGTAGCTAGATGGAATAATATGTAGATATATAAAAACACAGTGCGGAGCATTGTAGCTAGATGGAATAAATATGTAAATATATAAACACACACAGTGCAGAGCATTGTTGCTAGATGGGATGAAACAGCATAACCGTCTACTTAGTTATCCTACATGGTATGATTATGTGCCCATACATATTCTCACCCTCCATAGCGACCGGTATGTTCCTAGTTGTATGCCGGAGGGGACCATTGTGTAAGTCTATTGCATCTTTTGCATTCAAAAAACTATTAGTTTGTTACGTCTTTTTGCTATCTCTGCGAGCAGCCCTGCTTAGGTTGTACAGTCTGACAGCCATTGGTAGGAAGGACCTACGAAACCTCTCGGTTGTGCACCTGGGATGATGTAGTCTGCTGCTAAATGAGCTCCTCAGTGCATCCAGTATGTCCTGCATAGGGTGGAACTCGGACTCCAGCAGAGATGACAGTTTAGCCACCGTCCTTCTCTCTCCTATCTCCTCCATCGGATCAAGGCGCTGCCCCAGGACAGAGCTAGCTTTCTTAATCAGTTTGTTCAGTCTCTTCCTATCGGCTGCAGTAATGCCACTGCCCCAGCAGACCACTCCAAAAGTGATGGCTGATGCCACCACCGTGTCATAGAATGACTTCAGCAGCGCCCCTTGTACACCAAAAGACCTGAGTCTCCTCAGCAGGAACAGCCTGCGCTGTCCCTTCTTGTAGAGTGCGTCAGTATTGTGTGACCAGTCTAGTTTATTGTTCAGATGAACACCCAGGTACTTATAGGATGTCACCATCTCGATGTCTGTTCCCTGTATATTTACTGGTGCTGTGAGGGGCTGCCCATGCCTGCGGCAGTCCACCACCAGCTCCTTAGTTTTCCTCGCGTTGATCTGGAGGCAGTTCCGATGGCACCAGTCCACGAAGTCCTGGATAAGCCCTCTGTACTCAGCTTCATCTCCAATGGAGATGAGGCCAACGATCGCAGAGTCATCAGAGAACTTCTGTAGATGGCAGTGTGTTGTGTTGTGTGAGAAGTCTGCAGTATAAAGAGTGAACAGGAAGGGAGCCAGCACCGTTCCCTAGGGGGCCCCCGTGCTACTGATGATCGTGTCGGACACACAGTCCCGGGTTCTCACAAACTGAGGCCGGTTCGTGAGGTAGTCCAGGATCCATGATGACAGGTGCTGGTCCACCCCTGCTCGCAGCAGCTTGTCCTTCAGGATCATCGGTTGGATGGTGTTGAAAGCACTGGAGAAGTCAAAGAACATGATCCTCACCATATTCCCGGGCTTCTCCAGGTGGGACAGAGAACGGTGAAGGAGGAAGATCACCGCATCCTCCACCCCAATGCCATGCTGGTAGGCGAACTGGAGTGGATCCATCGCTGGTTCCACCAGGGGGCGGAGGTGAGCAAGGAGCAGTCTCTCCAGGGTCTTCATCAAGTGGGACGTCAAGGCCACCGGTCTGTAGCTGTTCAGGTCTTTGGGGTGGGAAGTTTTTGGTACAGGTACCACACAAGATGTTTTCCACAGCTGTGGTACCCTCTCCAGTTTCAGGCTCATGTTGAAGATATACGTCACAATCCCACACAGCTGGTCTGCACAGGACTTGAGGAGCTTTGCGCTGATGCCGTCCGGTCCCGGCGCCTTCCTCGCTTTGATCTTCCTCAGCTCCGTCCTCACCTGGGTCTCGGTCAGGGTCAGGATGGGGGGCTGTGTGTTGGGAGTGGGGGGGTGTTGGTGGAGTGGGGAGTGGGCAGCAGGACTTGATTTCTTTAGAGGCAGCAGTGGTTGTTGTGCAGACAGGGGGAGGGCGGTTGGTCAAATCTATTGAAAAACAGATTCAGGTTGTTCGCCCACTCCCTGCCCCCCGTGGCCTGGGGGGAGGTATTCTGGAGCCCCGAGATGGTTTTGAGGTTTCTCCAGACCCCGCTGATGTCGCTCTGTTGCAGCTTGTCCTCCATCTTCTTCCTGAAGCTGTCCTTGCCTTCTCTGATCTTTCTCCTCAGCTCCCTCTGTACGGACTTCAGCATCTCCCTGTTCCCCGACTTGAAGATCCTCTTCTTCTCTCTCAGAAGTGCTTTTATCTCAGGGTTGATCCAGGGTTTGTTGTTTGAGTGACGCCGTATGGTCTTGGTGGGAACGGATTTGTCCACACAGAAGCTGAGGTAGCCCGTGAAGGTGTGAATGAGGCCATCGATGTCCTCACCATGTGGATCGCAGAGCTGCTTCCAGGCGGTGGCTTCAAAACAGTCCTTTAGAGTGTCCATTGTCTCCTCAGACCATAACTCCACAGTGTGCATGGCCGGAGGTTGTCTGTGCACTAGGGGTTTGTACACCGGCCGGAGATGAACCAAGTTGTGATGTGTGTAATGTTGTAGCATTGCACCGAGACAAATTCCTAGTTTGTGTACTACATGAACAATGGCAATAAATCTGATTCTGATTCTGAAAACAATGTCTGCCTCTGTAGTATTCTCTGGGCCCCTCTCCAATCTGACCAGTGATGACATGTTTAGTCACATGTCATCCTTCAACCGCTGGCTGTCTGTGTGGTGTCCTGCAAACAATGTGGGCTACATAGACAATTGGAACTCATTTTGGGGAAAACCTGGTCTTATTAGACGAGATGGCGTCTATCCCCTTTTGAATGGTGCATCTCTTTTATCTAACAATCTGGCATCATTTTTATCCAAATTTCCAAAACCTTGACAACTCAGAGATGGGACCAGGAAGCAGAGTCGCAGTCTTATACGCCTCTCTGCAGCTCCTCTTCATCCGCCACCCCTCAACTTAGCCCCTGTCTTCCCCTTCAGAGAATCATTGCCTGCTCCCTCTAAAGTAAATAAAAATATAGTGTATAAGAATCCCAAAGTGATTAAACAAAAAGTTGGTAACACTCAAATTAAACATGAAGCCTCTAACTTTGATGACTTGGCTTCTGTTCCTCCTCATAATTTAAAAATTAAATGCAGTTTGTTAAATATTAGGTCTCTAACTCTAACTCCCAAGTCTCTGCTAGTCCATGATCTGTTAATTGATCATCAGATTGATTTAATACCCCTCACAGAGACTTGGTTAGGGCAGGAGGATTATGTTGGTTTAAATGAATCAACTTCCTCTGGTTATTTAAACTGTCAAAATCCCAGCAGTTCTGGTTGTGGAGGAGGAGTAGCAACAATTTACCATTCCAAATTACTAGTTAATGTAAAACAAAAAACCATGCTATAATTCCTTTGAGGGCCTGGTCCTAAGTATTGGGCATTTTAGCAATTTTAGGTTAAACCCAATTTTATTTGCCATAGTTTATCATCCTCCCTCAGCCTACTCAGTTTTTTATCTGAGTTCTTCTCAGTATTTTATATTATTTTATTTAATTTGCCGAATTCTTAGCAGATTTAATGCTAAAATCAGATAGAATAATTATAGTAGGGGACTTTATTATACATGTAGATGTAGATAGTGATTGCCTTAATATGGCATTTAATTCAATATTAGACTCGATGGGGTTTTCTCAGAAAGTAGGAAATTCTACCCATTATCTTCACCACACGTTGGACCTTGTTCTGACATATAGCATAGAAATAGAAAATCTGGTAGTGTCTCCTCATAACCCTGTACTGCCAGACCAATGTCTGTTAACCTTTGATTTTACTATTTCTGACTACTTGGCTCCTTAAGAAAATTATTACTACAGTTGATGCCTCTCAGATGATGCTGTTGCCAAATCTATGCAGATTGTTTCCTCTATGCCATGAGTCAACACAACGGAGATAAGCTATGGAGAGCTTGCTCCTGCTGTAATTGATTGCATGGTAGATGGTGTTACAGCTTCTCTGCATCAGACTCTAGACATGGTGGCCCTTTTAAAAAAGAACAAGTCTAATCAGAGATTTCGAACGCCTTGGTTCAACACAGAAACTCGTAGTTTAAAACAGAAGACTCGTCAATTAGAAAGAAAATGGAACTCCACTTAATTAGATGAAATCTATTTAGCTTGGAGAAATAATCTTCTAATTTATAAAAAATCTCTTAGGAAAGCTAGAACAAGTTACGATTCTGCATTAATAGAAGAGAACAAGAATAATCCCAGGGTTTTTTTCAGCACTGTAGTCAAGCTGACAAAGAGTCAGGACTCCGTCAATCCTAGCATTCCCTTAGAGCTTGCTAGTCAGGACTTTATGAACTTTGTCAACAATAAAATTTCATCTATCAGAGATAAAATCAGTCAGATTCTCCCCACTGTTAACTTAAATACATTAACTACTACAACTCCTTCAATTGGTATCTGTTTGGATGAGTTTACTCCAAATGACCTTTTAGAGTTAGATAAAATAATTTCCTCATCAAAGTCTTCAACTTGTCTTTTAGACCCTATTCCTTCCAGGTTAGTTAACCCTTTGCACTCTGGTCAATTTCCCTAAAAACGCCAACAAATAACATACCCAAAGTAAATCAAAAGCTGCTCTTCAACCCTTTGCAGCATCTTCATGGGGTTGGTCTCATTTAAAAAAAAAAACACTTTGAATTTTTTGGCAAAACAGTCATAATCTCTCTAAGTGCTCCGGCCACTGAGTAACAGTCATCTAAACATACTGAACTTGAAAAAAATAAATTTCGCCTGGGTGTTTTTTTGGATAAAAATGCTTGCAAATAACACACAGCTGTCAGATCCGGCTGGAAAATGCAACAGAATTGTAGAACCAAGTGTTATCAAGCTGAGGTCCAAATTTGGTTACAATACCACAAAAAATGAATATATTACACAGCATTTTTCTCAGGTTGTTCCCAGGCGTTTTTGAATTGTGCCAAACTATACCATTTTGGCACAGTTTGGCACAGTTTGGAAAAACGTCTAGAACTTTTGAATGCTTCAACATAGAAGCTTCATCTTGGGCTCTAATGAAAGGTGACACTCAGGGCTATCTTGTTAGATAGCCCAAACTGTGCATTTGGAAAAACATCTAGAACTTTTGAATGCTTCAACATAGAAGCTTCATCTTGGGCTCTAATGAAAGGTGACACTCAGGGCTATCTTGTTAAGATAAGATAAGATAAGATAAGCCTTTATTAGTCCCACAACGGGGAAATTCCAGGATTGCAACAGCACAGGGATAGCAACACTCAGAGCAACAATCAGAAGGCAAGAAAAAAAACAAGCAAGCAAGAGCAGCTAATAAACATATGTACGTATTACTATAAAATATATATATATACACACACACACAGACACACAGTGCAGAGCATTGTAGCTGGATGGAATAAATATATGAATATGTGAACACACAGTGCAGAGCATTGTAGCTAGATGGAATAAATATGTAAATATATAAACACCCACAGTACGGAGCATTGCAGCTAGGTGGAATAAATATGCAAGTATATAAACACACACAGTGCGGAGCAATGTAGCTAGATGGAATAATATGTAGATATATAAATATATAAACACCCACAGTACGGAGCATTGTAGCTAGATGGATGCTATGCTATGTTAGCTATCCAGAAACACTGTCAGTAGTAATGATGCAGAGAAAATGAAGTTTCAATTCTAAACACGCTTTACTGAACAAAAATGTCAATATACAAAACATACTATTTACAAACAACAAATTCAATTCAATTCAATTCAACTTTATTTATATAGCGCCATTTCACAACAACAGTCATCTCATAGCACTATCAACTGTAGGGGGAACCCCCACAGTTGTAGAAAGACTCCAGCAATCAGGCGATCCCCTGTGAGCAAGCACTTGGTGACGGTGGAGAGGAAAAACTCCCTTTTAACAGGAACAAACCTCCAGCAGAACCAGGCTCAGGGAGGGGCAGTCATCTGCTGCGACTGGCTGGAGGGTGAGGGGACAGAGAAGATGAAAAGAATAGACATGTAGAGAGCAAACAGCACAATGGGGACTCAATCTATGGAAGAGAGCAAACAGATGTTAGTGACCAGCAAATGGGAACAAATGTGAAATTGAAGTCCTTTATAGGTTATTGGCAATATGCCAGTTATTGTAACAGTCCTGGTTTGGGATCAAACAGAGAGGCACATCACAGGTGGAGCACTTGAGTGGTGTCTTTTTACCGCAGTGCCTACATCGTGCCCGTCCATTTGTGCGGTGCCCTGAGATAAAGACAATCCTGTGATGTGCAGTGGGTGTAGGATGAGGTGGCGTGGGTGTGGCTGATGGAGAGCGCACCTGTGCCAGCTGCGTAGCATGGGTCTCCCGAAATGCCTTCTGTCTCAGTGGATTCTCTCCTCTTCCAGAGGTGAGTGCCTTGTGGAGGATGTAGGCATTGACGATTGCAGTGTCCATGAAGTGGTAAAAAAAGCTCTTATACCACTTCATGGTCTTATGGAGCACACTGTAGTAGCCTATCAGGGCATCTGATAGGTCGACTCCACCCATGCACCTGAATGGACAAAAAAACATAATTTTTAGAACATTTCAATATATTACGCAAGCCAATTGTTAGATTTTCAAATCATTACATACCTGTTGTAGTCCTTTACGCAAGGTGACACGGAGATGTCCTTTCTTGACCACTGCCCCTGTGCATCTTTCACCCTCCGGGACACAGTCTCTCCTGAGTGGGCAGTGTGCACTGTGGAACACATGAACACATCCCTTGTGTCTCGCCACTGGAGGAAAAGAAGGGAGTCTTTCCTAATCCAGCGGATGCTTCCCCGTGGAGAGCTGGAAACCAGGCTGTTGTCCTTGGTCTGGGGAAAGCCAACCCTGTTGGTGCGGATGGTTCCACAGGCATAGATCCTCTTTTTCAGGAGATCCTGAAAAAGAGCAGGGCTTGTGTAGAAATTGTCCACAAAGAGTTTGTACACAGTGCCCAGCAACCGTGTGTCAAGTAGCTGCATCACTGACTCATAACTGAGTCCCATGCCACTACTTGACTTTGCTTTGCTCTTATACACAAAAAAGTCCCAGGTGTAGCCAGTACTGGAGTTGGCCAACACAAACAGCTTGTAGCCCCACTTCACTGGCTTGTTTTTCATATACTGTTTGAAGCCAAAGCGGGCTTTTGATGCAACCATCCTCTCATCAATGGAGATGTCCTGACCAGGGTGAAAGTTTCTCCTGCATGCTTCTCTCATCTCTTCATAGAGAGGCTTGATTTTGCTGAGGCGGTCATGCATATCCGTGCCTCTCTTCTGCTCATTGGCCTCTTCTGCTGCTGGGCTGCTGAGGTAAAGGGCCCAGCTGATCAGGAGAAACTTTGTCCTGGTCATTACACTCTTGGGGAAAGGAAGGCTATACAGGTGTCCCCCTCGCCAGTAATCACTGAAGGATTTGCACTTGACTATACCCATGTAAATAATCAGGCCAAAAAATGAGAGCAGGTCGGAGCGTGTGAGTCAATCCAGGGGCTGGTGGGTGTGTTGTAGTGTGCAGAGCCATGTAGGTTGGTGTTCTCAACAATGTGGTCTAGCACAGATGGAGTGAAAAATAACTCAAACAACTGAACGGGGGTGTATGAAGCTGTTGTAATTAGCTGAGATCCAGGTGGATTTTTGGGATGAAAAATGGGCTGTGGTGGAATGATGTCAGGGGTGTCGGAATCATGCCACCTCTCCTCAGCTGATGAAGGGCCGGCCGATGTCCCAGGCTGAGGGCTGTCATCACCACTCTCGCCTCCTCTTCCTCTCCTGCTACCTCCTCTTCCTCTTCCTCTTCCTCTTCCTCTCCCTCTTCCTCTCCCTCTTCCTCTCCCCAGTGGTGTCCCTCTTTTTGGGGTAGGGGTTTCCTCTTCTGACGAGCTCGCCTGCAGCTCCCTTCTTCTGTGCTCGCTGGCAGAGTGCTCGTCTGGCATCTACTCCTCACCAGAGTCTTCATCTGAAGTTTGTCTATTATGTGAAAATAAAGTCATTTACAATGTTCAATTTTTATTTTTCACTATTCTCCTATTTTCCCAGAGTTCACATACACAGCACAGTTCCTGTTTTGTTTTTTTTTTAACAAGAAAAAATAGCCTAAAGTGCAATAAAAATTATACTAAAACATTATTACATTTCTAGAGGGTAACAAACAACCCACTGGGAGGAGACCCCGGGGCAGACCCAGGACTCGGTGGAGAGACTATGTCTCCCAGCTGGTCTGGGAACGCCTTGGTATCCTCTCTGGAGAGCTGGAGCAGGTGGCTGGGGAGAGGGAAGTCTGGGCTTCTCTGCTTGAACTGCTGCCTCCATGACCCGGACCTCCGGAAAAGCGGTAGAAGATGGATGGATGGATGGATGGATGGATGGATAACAAACAACCCCCCCCCACACACACACAAAAACATACCATGTAAAAAATGTGTGGCCTTTTTTACAAGAAAAAATAGCCTACAGTGCAATAAAAATTATGCTAAAATATCTATCTGCAATGCAGAGGGTAACACACACACCCCCGCCCCGCTACAGAGGAACTCTGCACACCAAAAAACTTGTGGCCATGACGCACCGTTGGAATTACCGATCGGCCAAAAGTGATTTTTATTACTATTTTCATCGATAAAGAATAATTTAGCTTATAACACTTACCTGTCCACAGCAGCAGTAAGTTCCTCATTGTCAGATGAACATGAAGCTGGTCCGGTTGTAACGGACTCATGCTTCTGGTCACCCGACCCGGTCAAAACATCTCCGCTTCCACGCTTGCGGTTTTGGCGAACCATTTTTCCAAACAAGACTGGCTGATGCTACCGTTCTGCACAGGTTTCAATGTCAGTCACCCAGTGGCTTAGGCAAAAGAGATTTTATGCAGGGAGACGCACGTCAGCTGTCAAACTTCTCTGCTTCAATTGGCTCGTATTCGCAGCCGTTGGTAGGCAGGTCCTTCTTGCTAGGTTTTCAGTCATTGGTTCTTCAAGGTTTCAGAAACCCAATTCAAGGCTCTTATTAGAGGTCAATCAAATCTAAACCAATCATACACTCCTTTGGCTTTCTGTTCACGGCTGTGTGAAAAGAAAGCTGATCAATGCAGCTTTTTTTTCCCGTGCGCACTCAGACGCACAGGGCGCACTGTGCGACTGAGTGCGCACTAAGACGCACAGCGAGTTCTAGGACGCACGAGGGCGCACTGGGATGCAGAGACTTGCCCACCCGTGGTACACCGGAATGCAAGAGGTTAAAGAAGTCTTCCCATTTATTGGTAGCTCTTTTCTTCAAATAATCAATTCTTCATTAACATTAGGCTATGTACTGCAGGCTATTAAAACTGCTGTAATTAAACCCTTACTCAAGAAGCCAATGCTGGATCCAGGAGTTTTAGCCAAGTATAGACCAATTTCTAATCTGCCTTTCATTTCAAGAATCTTCAAAAGAGTTGGTGCTACGCAATTATTTGACCACTTGCAGGGAAATGGTTTATTTGAAGAGTTTCAATCTGAGTTTAGAATCCATCATAGTACTGAACAGCCTTAGTGAAGGTCACTGATGACCTCCTTATCACATCTGATAATGGACTTGTTTCTGTACTTGTCCTTTTAGAACTTAATGCAGCTTTTGATACTATCGATAAAAGTATTCTACTTGATAGATTAGAACATCATGTTGGACTTAATGGGACTTCTTTGCAGTGGTTTATATCTTATTTATCTGATAGGTTCCAGTTTGCTCATGTCAATAATGAGTTTTCTTCCAACTCAAAGCTCAGTCATGGAGTTCCACAAGGATCTGTGCTAGGTCCTATTCTTTTTAGTTTATATATGCCTCCGCTAGGTAACATTATGTAGCGTTATTAGATAGTTAATAAAATATTGCAAAAAGCTACAGGAATTATTTATTTTATTTAATAGTGGGTGTGAAAGGGTGCTGCGTTAAACTGTCACTCCTGCACTCGCTAAATAAAATAAATAAGCACTCATAAAAGGGGCACCAGTCCTAACAGACACTTATATTAAACTTAGTTTTAATTAATTTTGTACTGAAGAGGATGATAAAATAAAGGCAGCATTGGATTTTTAAGTAGCTTTATTATCACCCGCCTTCATCAGAACTCAGCTCCAGCCCATAGTGTGAGCAGGCTGAAGCCGAATTCCTCAGGCTCTCAAAGAGGAGACAGTGTGTGTGTCTCGCAGCAGATGCAGAACCAGAATGAGAGAATGAGAGGGTTTGCGTTACAGAGTTGCAGCATATATACTCGACTACAACAGTACATCAAGGGCATACCCCAGCAGTTGGTATGATCAAAGAGATAACAGAACAGGCATAAGACATTTGCATTTGAGAGACATATTGATCTCAGTCCCTAGGTAACAGTGAGGACAGGACGCATGAGCACAATGCATGAAAGGCAACATTAACATCACAGAAGTGAGCCAGACGAAACGAGTCTGCCTGTAGACATTAATACACATTTCACTGTTCTGTTATTTGCTCTAGCCGAGCGCTGTGTTTGACCAGTCTGTTTGTGGGGGTTACACCAAAGCACATCTACATATCAGTAGTGCAGCAGAAAAAACCAAGCGAAGAGAGCTGAGTGTCCTTAATCTGTTGTGGGGGTTAACCGAACCGCCACACACGCTCCCCCCCAGAGGGCACGGCAGGGGGCCGAGACCTCGATAATCCCTCTATGGGAGCGAGCTGTGGGAGAAGCTCACTGCAGGCGGAGGGGGAGGGAGGAGGGGGGTAAGTGCCGGCAGGGGGACGTGAACTCGTCCGAGCCGCGCAAAAATTGCTTGTGGGTCCGCGATGTCGAAGGGCTGTCCCATTGAACGTGCAGAGGTCCACAAGAAGAAAAATTAGTCTCTGGCTCCTCTCATGGCCATGAAGAAAACAGGAGCGGCGAGGCTGCGTAGTGGCTGTAAGAAAAAAAGAAGCAGAGGGACTCGGCTTGTTGGCTTTAGGTGCAGGAGCAACCCTAAAACCCCCCGGGAACAGCTGACGGCTGAAATCCCTTATGTGCCGTGGCTGAGACCATTAAAAAAATCCAGTGGCGAGCTGCGTGCCTGCTTCAGGTGAACGAGCAGCCCTGAGGGTTCTGTGAGCAGCGGCGGAGGACGATGGCGGTCTCTGGAGCCGTTATTTGTCCCGTGCGTGATGCGCCGTCCTCGTAACTCCCCGGTGTTTGCGCCGGGGCTCGTGCGTGGGTGGGCCAGCTGGAGAGGAGAACCAGGGTGCAGAATCTTGGTGGAGATCGGCGCAGATGGCGCCGATAAAATCCGGATTGAGCTGTGGCTGCAGATTGGCCATGGTGCGTTGGAGCGGTGAGAGGAAATAGACGATCTTTTGTCCTTCAGGCTCGTGCAGATGCGTTGGTGCGGTGGGAGGGAATAGACGATCTTTGCCACCGCTTGGCCGTGGTGCGTTCAGGTCCACGTGTTGCGTTCTCCGCCGGCCATGGAGGACGCCTGCGCTCATGTGTGGAGGAGCTGCGAGCGCGGCCGGTCCAGCGTGGATGAGCAGATCTCAGACATGCAGATCTCATCCTGAAGAACGGGTCACCAGTGCAGCTGTCCAGATCAGAAGGTTGCGTTTGCACAAAACGTGTGCATTCCGGGGTCACCAGTGAAGAGGATGATAAAATAAAGGCAGCGTTGGATTTTTAAGTAGCTTTATTATCACCCGCCTTCATCAGAACTCGGCTCCAGCCCATAGTGTGAGCAGGCTGAAGCCAAATTCCTCAGGCTCTCAAAGAGGAGACAGTGTGTGTGTCTCACAGCAGATGCAGAACCAGAATGAGAGAATGAGAGGGTTTGCGTTACAGAGTTGCAGCATATATACTCGACTACAACAATACATCAAGGGCATACCCCAGCAGTTGGTATGATCAAAGAGATAACAGAACAGGCATAAGACATTTGCATTTGAGAGACATATTGATCTCAGTCCCTAGGTCACAGTGAGGACAGGACGCATGAGCACAATGCATGAAAGGCAACATTAACATCACAGAAGTGAGCCAGACGAAACGAGTCTGCCTGTAGACATTAATACACATTTCACTGTTCTGTTATTTGCTCTAGCCGAGCGCTGTGTTTGACCAGTCTGTTTGTGGGGGTTACACCAAAGCACATCTAAATATCAGTAGTGCAGCAGAAAAAACCAAGAGAAGAGAGCTGAGTGTCCTTAATCTGTTGTGGGGGTTAACCGAACCGCCACAGTACCTTCAATTACTTAATGGATCAGTCTCAAAATTTAAGGGAGTTCTTCTCCTGCCGTGATCTAAGAAACATATATATGCAAAAGGAAAACGCTTCAACTTCTCTCATTCACCCTTTTATTAAACTCATTCAGGTTACATGATATGGCATTCAAATGATGGATAGACAGATTCAAATGATAACAGGCGTCTGATATCACATCAACTGTTACTGGATTCCTGAACATAAAATCTAGTGTTAAACCTTTGTGGAACCAAGGAGAAACCAGACTTATGTTTCAACGGTAATGGAAGGCTGAAATGTCTAACAAAACAGAACGCAATTTTACGGGGAAAATTCATAAGCTGATTATCTAAAAATGAACTTTTTTTTTATTATTTGTTTATTTGACAGGGACAGTGCAATAAACATAGACAAAAAAAATCTGATGTGTTGCACAAAGAGTGTATAGCTATTAGCTAATTTGCATCTCTTGTCCCTGGATGGGCTTTAGAAAGAAGAAACAGATAAAAAGAGAGAAAGATAAGGAAAAAAAATGAAAACAGAATAAACAATAACCACATACATCAATGCAAACAAGATTATAAATACACAATATAAAAACCTGGTTCACATTTGCCTATTTCAGGTCTCCCTCCCTTCGTCACTCACTATAAACAAACACATTCATTCCTTCCCTTCATTCACTCTCACCCTGCAGACAATCATTTCATACATGGGTACATTCTTGTTTATTTTTCAGCCAGTTTTTAACCTTTGTAGTAAATGTTTTAAAGTCCGTTACTATTTTGATTTCATTTGGCATTGTGCTCCAGATATGACTGACCTTTATAGAGAAAGCTGTTTGTCCAAATGTGGTTCTGCGGTGGGATATTTTACAGTTATTGTTAACAGAACTCCTGGTGGCTCTGCTGCTGTCCTGTCTTTGGATGAATCCAGCAAGTGGCTCTGGCGCTGATTTATGGAAACATTTGAAAATTAATTTCAGAAAACAGAGGTCAATGAAACTCTCAAAACTCAATAGATTGTATTTTTTTTAAATAAAACAGCGATGCCACCTAATAGGATTTTTATCCAAGATTTTTAGAGTTTGATTAAATAATGAACCTATATGTTTTATTGTGGAAGGAGCTGCTTGAGGCCCAGACTGTCAAACAGTATGATATATGAGAAAAAAACCATAGAATGCATATACAGTACAGCTGCTTGGTATGGTATGTAATATCTAATTAATTTGAAGCAGTTCAGATTTTTTTTACTGTTTTAGAAATCTTCTTTATATGAAGATTAAATTTGAATTGAGGATCCAGTACAATGCCAAGGTATTTGAATTCTGTAACTAAACTGATGTCTTGATCAAGTATATTAACTTTAAAATGTTGCAGGTTACATTTTTTGATTGAAAAGCACATTGAAACTGTTTTCTGAAGGTTCAGCAATAGATGGTTCTGGAAGAGCCACTTTTGGACATCAACCATACTTGTAGACAGTACATCTGCAGCCTGTGCTGGAGTCTTGGCAGCTGTGTAAATAACTGCATCATCTGCATAAAGTTGACATGTTGCAGCTGAGCAGTGTAGTGGCAAGTCATTAATAAAAATGCTGAAAAGTAAAGGACCAAGAATGGACCCTTGTGGGATACCCATACGGTTATTTAAAAATAAGGATTTATCCTGGTGAACTTTTACACACTGTTCTATATTCTGGAGATAAGATGCAAACCATTCTATTGTATCTGGAGAGAAGTTAAAAGATACCATTTTGGATAAAAGCAAACTGTGGTTTACAGTATCGAAAGCCTTTTTGAGATCCAGAAAAACAGCCCCTACCACATTACCCCTGTCCAAGGACTGTTTGACATTTTCAATAAGGCAACAATTTGCTGTTTCTGTTGAGTATCCTGGTCTAAAACCAAATTGGTGTGGATGAAGAAGTTGACTGTCTTGTAGATAGTCTATCAGCTGTGTAGCTACAACTTTTTCAAGAACCTTAGACAGGACTGGTAAAATAGAGATTGGGCGGTAATTGCATATATCGTCTTTACTGCCTAATTTATAAACTGGTATGATGACAGCTTTTTTCCAACCAAATGGAACTTCTGAATTAATCTACAAAAATGAAAGGAAGTTACTTAAAAATGACTAAGAGTCTTCCTTCAGTTTATAGTTTTATCCTGTGGCTGAGAGACTAATTGTACCATGAAAAACTTGTTATATTCAATTGTAATTTGAATGTTAGGACATCACGTTTAACCTAGCAGATAGGAAAATGGGAGTCTCACTTATGAACAGCTGAAGGTCCACGTGTTCAGCATGTCGATGCCGGCTCGGTTTTGATCTTTGGGACCCAAAGATGGAGCGACCGTTGCAAGGCTCCTTGATGTTCACAACCAACCATAGGAAGTGCAGACTCAGCTGGGGGCTCGTAGAGAAGAGTGGCAGCAGTGGAGGTTGTCTCAGAGCGGCATGAAAAGTCCTTGGCAACAAGTCCAAATTTGTGAGGTCTCTGGCCGCGGAATAGACCAAAAAAACTGAAGGAGAAACTTCTCAGTCAGGCGAGTATGAGGCCAGAAAGAGAGTCCAAAAACACAATCTCTGTTTACTTTAAATTAGGAAAATTAAAGGTCCACTTTAGCGGCGTGAAAAGTCAGAAAATCCAAGAAAAACATTTACTCGGATAAGAATGGCTTCTGAGGTGAAGAAAAAAAAAGAGTTTGACTCTCTATTTAAGGCGAGCTCGTAAGAAAAAGATGGTTTCTCCTCAGTGGCCAGAAAAATGAGAAAACTAACACAGGATTTGACAAACTTCACACAGAACAATTTAGATAAAAGAAAACTACACGGAACTTTGAAAAGGTGGAACAAAACTTTCCTCTGAGATCTAGATCACTATTCTGCTTCTTTAATCTTAATCTTAAACTTCTCTTTTCTTTCTATATTCTCTATATTCTTTCCTTATTCTCTTTTCATTTCTTTCTTCTTGTTCCTCTCTGTTCTTTTTCTTGTTCTTTATTCTACTTCTTCTTATTCTTTGTCTTATTCTAACATGCAGGGCGGCTCCCCACTATTTAACTGAGCACGCCGTTGGGTCATAAAACAGGGGCCAGTCGCAAGGCAGACCAATCAACTTTCATAAAGAGGAGTTCGAACGGGCCGTTATCCAATGTGAAAACATTTCTTTGTTTGGGAGCAGCCAATCAAATGAACAGGGCACCATCCCATGAAAGGGAGAGAAAGCCGGAGGGCCAGGAATGATAGCGGACAAGAATTAATACCCATTCAGTTCTTATAAAACTAGGTGCTCAATATAAGATCTAACTAAATTAAGTGACTTGGCTAATATTCAGTGATCATGCATTTATACCATTACTACTAACTTTAACATTCGTTTGACTAACACTAATGAACATAACATTTCTTATACTGTGGAGTGTGTAAATGAAGAGGCATATTCATTTCAGACGATTTATTACACACTCACATCTCACAAGCAAAGAACAGACTGACTGGTCACATCAAGCATTCCTCTCTCTATATCAAGTCACACTTCACAAGGTTCAAAGCACTTCCTCATACACAGCATGACATCTACACTACACTTCATTCAACCCCCTCTCACCCACTTGGGCATTGTTCTCCCATGTGTATTCATTGTCTCTGTCTAAGGTGTGACATAACCTGAGGCCCACACCGCACCCCCCCCCCCCCCAGCATCTTAGATAGAACAATAGAACATCAGTCCACATGCTGTTTCGGCTTCAGTCTCCTCCCATATCTGCTGTAACTGGGGTTTACCGCCTCCGTGGCGATGCTGTGCCGGTGGGAGGCTGCTGGGAGTTTGTCCGACTGCGGGTGAGCCGTGGAGGGGGGGGTTCACACTGTCCGTGTGGCTGCTCAGATGAATCGTTCCCCTGGGGAGGTCTCTGTGGGGGTCTTCCCTGCCGAGGGGCCCTCGCCAACAGCACTTGCTCATCCGCCACTACAAAGGCAGGTTTGAGTTTGTCTATGCCAATTCTCTCCCGTCTACCCCCCAAGTCTAGCACAAAATGCTTATCCTCTGTTTCCAACACTCTGAACAGTCCATCATAGGGTGGGCGCAATGGAGGGCGGTGGGCGTCGTGTCTGACGAACATGAACTCCGCATTCTTCAAAGTTTTAGGCACGAAGGCACGCGGAAAACTGTGGTGGGCAGGGCCCGGCAGCGTGTCTGTGTTTGCGCTACGCTGCAAAAGCTGAGATAGGAAGCTGCCCGGTGTGGGATTGTCCGGTAGAAATTCCCCGGGCAGCCGTGGGGGCTGCGCCAAAACGAGCTCTGCCGGGGAAGCTTCCAAATCCTCTTTTGGCACGGAGCGCAACCCCAATAAAACCCACGGCAGCCTGTCTACCCAATTTGCATCCGTCAGTGAAGCCTTGAGGGCTGCTTTCAGTGATCTATGAAAACGCTCGCATAAACCATTGGCCTGTGGGTTGTACGTGGTTGTGTGATGAATTGCAGCACCCAGGCTGCGGGCCATCGCGGACCAGAAGTCGGAAACAAATTGTGGGCCCCTGTCGGACGTAATGTCCAAGGGGACTCCAAAACGTGCCACCCATGTTGTTAAAAAAGCACGTGCTACGTCCGCAGACGTGGTTGCCGCCAGCGGGACTGCTTCTGGCCAGCGCGTGGTGCGGTCCACCACTGTCAGGAGGTGCGTGCACCCCTGTGATGGCGGGAGGGGGCCCACGAGGTCCACGTGCGCATGGTCGAACCTCTTAGCCGGTACTGGAAACGGCTCCAAGGGAAGCCTTCGTGTGCCTGTGTACCTTGGCTCGTTGGCACGCCACGCAGGCTGCAGCCCACTCTTTTACTTGTTTGCGTAGGCTTGACCACACGAACTTCTCTCCCACCATTTTGACAGATGCGCGCACTCCTGGGTGCGCCAGAGTGTGAACCGACTCAAACACACGGCGGCGCCACGCGACCGGGACTACCGGACGCGGGCGTCCCGTGGAGACGTCGCAGATTAGGGGGGGCCGCCATCTTGCAGCACCCTGCTCTCCAGCCTTAACCCTGTTGGTCCAGACTGGAGCGCACGCACGTCTGCATCGCTAATCTGCTCCGCGGCCATGGCTGCATAATCTATCCCCACTTAGACTGGGGCCACCACAGCGCGTGAGAAGCAGTCCGCCACCACATTCAGTTTACCCGACACATGCTGAATATCGATAGTAAACTCTGAGATCGCGGCCAGCTGTCTCTGCTGCTGGCCCTACCACGGTTCTCAAACCTTGGCCATCACAAACGTTAGTGGCTTGTGGTCTATGAACGCGGTGAAGCTGCGCCCTTCCAGCCAGAACTGGAAGTGGCGTATGGCCAGATGGAGAGCCAGCAACTCTCTGTCGAACGCGTTGTATTTACGTTCACTGTCGCGCAAAGTTCTGCTGAAAAATGCGAGTGGCTGCCAAGCCCCGGCGACGCACTGCTCTACGACCGCCCCTATGGGCGGTGGTGAGCGCTATCTGGGCCGTCGGGTCCGGATGTGCCAGCAGTGCGGCGTTTGCCAGGGCTGCTTTAACTTCCGAGAACTCCCGCTCTCGCTCCGGGGTCCATTCGACTCCATCCGCGGGTTTCTGTCTCTTGAGCGTGGCGTACAATGGTTGCACGAGCCGCACCACGCAGGAAAGGAAACGGTTATGAAAATTCACCATCCCCCAAAATTCCTGCAGCGCCCTGACCGTCTGAGGCCGGGGAGAATCTGCCACGGCATGCACTTTGTCGGGCAACGGGATCGCTCCTTCCGGAGAGACGCGGTGCCCCAAAAAATCAATCTCTGTCACGCCGAACTGGCATTTCGCCAGTTTGATTATCAACCCGTGATCCTCCAACCTCTGGAAAATTGTCCTGAGGTGGGTTTCGTGTTCGTCTTCGGACGTACTGGCTACCAGGATATCGTCCAGGTAGACGAACACAAACGGGAGGTCACGCAGCACTGCATCCATCATGCGCTGGAACGTCTGTGCTGCGCCTTTTAACCCGAATAGCATGCTCAGGAACACGAATAAACCGAACAGAGTTATTACCGCTGTTTTGGGTACGTCCTCCGCACGCACTGGGACCTGGTGGTAACCGCGGACCAGGTCTATTTTAGAAAAAACGCGCGCTCCGGCGAGGTGAACGGAAAAATCCTGTATGTGGGGAATTGGGTAGCGGTCATGTGCTGTGGCGTTGTCAACCTGCGGAAATCACCGCACGGTCGCCACGATCCGTCAGCCTTAGGGACCATGTGTAGCGGGGATGCCCATGGGCTGTTTGATCACCTGATGATGCCCACACTTTCCAGGTTGGCGAACTCCTTGCGCGCTATGGCCAGTTTAGCTGTGTCCAAGCGCCGAGGTCTTGCAAAAACGGGCGGCCCGGTGGTGGTGATAAAGTGCTCCACCCCATGTTTAGCGATGGCCGCCGAAAACGTCGGGACCGTGAGTGCTGGGAACTGAGTGAGCAGTGCGTGGAACTTACTGCCTGGAGTTGTGACGCTGGCTTGTGCTGTTGGCCGGGTCCCTTGAGCTATACAGGGGAGAGATTCAAAGGACAGTGCATTAACCAGGCACCTGTTAGCAACATCCACAAGTAAACCATGTGCACACAGAAAATCAGCACCCAGGAGCGGGCAACACAGTGCTACTATGATAAAAGTCCACTCATACGAGCGGCCATGTAGAGATAAGGTCAGTGTTCTCTCACCGAACGTCTTAATCGCCGAGCCGTTTACTGCCATCATTCCGGGGCTGCTAGGTCCTGCCAGCCGGTCAGCGTAGGATAGCAGGATGATGCTCTTCTGGGCTCCGGTGTCGATGAGGAAGCGTCTCCTCGAGCGCGAGTCCGTCACCTAGAGCAGCTTGTTCTCTTCACCGGCAGTCGCAGCTGCTATGATTGCCGGCCTTGGCGTTTCCCGAGCGCTTGAAGTGGCATGGTGGCGCGCGTCTGCGTGCGTTCCCTCCAAAGCGGCGGTGGTAGAAGCAGAGCGTGTCTTTCTGGCGCTCCTTGGCCTCCATTGCCGCTACCGTCGATGGCTCCTCGCCTCCCCCTGGTCGTTTCGCTGGGCTCCGCTGCCGCCGCTTTGACTGTGATCACCCTGGTGGTGAGGATGATCCGGTCTGCCTCCTGGGCTAGCACACGGTAGTCCCGCGTGGCCAGCAACGGCGAATTGGCCAGAATCGCTCTTGCTTCTGTTGGCAGGTTCCGGAGGAAAAGGTGGGTAAACAGAAAGTGCCCGTCGCCCATGCCCATCAATGCCAGCATCTTCTCCATCAGGTCTACGGCCGACCCATCTCCTAACTCGGTCCGCGCCAGGAGCCTCTCCGCTCTCTCACATTCCGAGAGCATGTATCGCCGGATGAGTGCAGCCTTGAGCGCCTCATATTTGCTGCTACCACATGGTAGAACTTGGTGTTGTCTGTTGTTACTCCCCGGAGGTTGAACTGGGCCTCGGTGTGGTGGAACCAAGAGCGCGGGTTGTGCTGCCAGAAATCCGGTAGCTTGACTGAAACTGCACACGCGTTGCTGGGAGTTCCAGTTCTGGCTGTCTGCGGGTTGGCTTCAGCGTCTCTGGGGCTTCCCGACCGGGCCGGCTCCGGGGTTCTTACCTCGTGTTCCATAATATGTCTTGGGTCACCAGTGTGGAGTGTGTAAATGAAGGGGCATATTCATTTCAGACGATTTATTACACACTCACATCTCACAGGCAAAGAACAGACTGACTGGTCACATCAAGCATTCCTCTCTCTATCTCAAGTCATACTTCACAAGGTTCAAGGCACTTCCTCCTACACAGCATGACATCTACACTACACTTCATTCAACCCCCTCTCACCCACTTGGGCATTGTTCTCCCATGTGTATTCATTGTCTCTGTCTAAGGTGTGAAATAACCTGAGGCCCACAATACATGTTTATAATACATGCACTCATATTTAGATCAAGGATTAATGAAGTACTGCAAACCCTGGTCGGTGATGAAAAGGATGATTTTCAGTGTCCTTAGGATCTGGGGGAGATGATAAGCTGAAAGAAACTTAATGCTTAGTAAGAATTGACAGTCAAATTATACATAATGAAACACATTCCGTAGGTATCCGCTAGGAGGTACTGTTGAGCTGTAGATAACTTCTTAAGTCTCTGGTATTTGTCGAAAGCCATATACCTGTCTGGTTAAGAAGTTTATGACCTTTTAAGAGCATTAGTTTCCTGTAGGGTGGCTGCTATCCACATGAACTGCACACATTGGGGATCTGGACTTCGAGTTTGTATGGTCCCTTTAAGCCTTTAAAAGCAAATTCTGATCCTTACCATCTCTGCAAGAGGCAACTGTTTACATTGGTGTCCTGGGAAAAACATACTTGGTCAGGCCTTGAGTGAGGGTAGTTAATATGAATACAAGTGATATTCCTGTAGAATGAAGAAAAGTGACTTTCCTGTAGAAGGAAGAAAAGTGAAATTCCTGTAGAATGGAGGAAAGTGATCTGTATTGATTTCAGGAGACGTTGATGCTACAATTATTACAAAGCACTGTATACGTTTTAATTGTCATGCAAATGACACACAATTATACCTGTCAATGAAGCCAGATGATAGTAATCAATTAACCAAGTTAGTGGCCTGTGTTAAGGAAATCAAAGTTTGGATGACTTGTAATTTCCTGCCATTAAATTCAGATAAGACTGACGTCATTCTAGTTGGTCCAAAAAACCTTAGAAATACTTTTCCAAATCAAACTCTTAGTTTGGATGCGGTTACGCTTTCTCTTAATAGTTCTGTGAGGAAATTTGGAGTTATTTTTGATCAAGATCTGTTTTTCAATTCACATATTAAACTTGTTTCTAAGACTGCCTTCTATCATTTGTGTAATATTGCCAAGATTAGGAGCATCTTCACTCAGAGTGATGCTGAGAAACTAATCCACGCTTTTGTTAGCTTGAGATTAGATTATTGTAACTCCTTATTATCAGGTTGTCCTAAAACATCTGTAAAAAGTCTTCAGTTGATCCAAAATGTTGCAGCAGGAGTTTTAACAGATACTACAAAGAGAGCTCATATCTCTCCGGTTCTGGCCTCCCTTCATTAACTTCCCATAGAGTTTAGAAATAAGTTTAAAATCCTTCTTCTCACTTACAAAGCTCTAAATAATCAGGCCCCTTTTTATTTAAAAGATTTGATACTACCCTATTATCCTAACAGAGCACTACACTTCCAAAATGCGGGATTACTTGTAATACCTAGAATGAGTGAATATTTGCAAAAAAAAAAGTTTATCAGTTTGAACAGTTTTCACAGTGCTTAGCACTGTTGTCTCACAGCTACAAGGTTCCAGGTTCAAATCACCAGGCTGGCAGGGGTGGGAACCTGTGGAGTTTGAGTCTTTTCCCTGTGCTGTGTGGGTTTCCTCCCACAATCATGCTTATTAGGTTAATTGGTGATTCTAACTTGTTTCTAGGTATCTGTCTCTGATAGGCACTTAGAATTGAGGGTTAGTGTAGCTGCTATTTAAGCGCTTTGACTGGTCTTTGCGACTAGAAAAAGCACTGTATAAGTACAGGTCCTTATCCCTAAATATCTTGTTTTTATAGTGTATTAAAAGGAATAAGGGATAAGGACCTGTACTTATATAATGCTTTTTCTAGTCTCAAAGACCACTCAAAGTGCTTCACTAGTACTAACCCTCTATTCTAAGGGCCTATAGGAAACAGATATCTAGGGACAATGTAGAACAACCAATTAACCTAACATGCATGTCTTTGGATTATAGGTTGAAAAGGATTTTTAAATCACTATTTTGTTTTCCTTTATGTTTTACACAATGTCCCAACTTCACCAGAATTGGGCTTGTAGGAACTTGAGTGGCCAGAAAGACCATCATCCACCACTGGATGGCGCTCAGTACTCATTTTGTAAAAGGACAAAAACCTCAGTCAAGAACCTTACTCGGACCAAAAACCAGAAATCCTTTTGGCAGATTTTCATGCAATCCAGCAAGCACATTGTTTTGATTTTTAGAGTTTTCACACTTTCGTATTTCCCCCCACATTCAGTCAGCTAAATGCTTTAAGTATCTGCATGTTAGGGTTTCTAGGTTAATATCCTTCAAAATAATTCTGCACTTATCTTCAGTGTCCATCAGTTTGTGACGGTCTATGGCCCTGGGCCCTTACTCTGTTCACACTCGAGTTCCCGTTCCCTTCCCCTTGCACTCACAATTTGTGTCCTGAACATTTGCCCCAGTGGCGGGGTTGCAGTCGCTTCATTTGGAGAAAAACACATTACTGTAATGTTGAGTGGAGAAAGCATGAGATTCAGCTGGAGATTTCCTCTTAGAGACAGTTGCTCTTGATGACCCAGATGAAATATGAAGGCATTGTTTGTGTGTGTGTGTGTGTGTGTGTGTGTGTGTGTGTGTGTGTGTGTGTGTGTGTGTGTGTGTGAGTGAGTGAGTGAGAGAGAGAGAGAGAGAGAGAGAGAGAGAGCGCAAAGGGCTGGAGGAGTCCACTCATTTTTTGATGGATGGAAGTTTTCTCCCTCCTCTCGTCACGCGTTGGTTGCCACAGTGATGACGAGTGGCTTCCTTCTGCTTTTCTGGAGCATAGCGGGTTCTGACAGTCGTACGGGCAGCTGCCAGCGTACATCTCGCTGCTCCGCTTGCCCTCCAAGTTCAAATGATCAACTCTTTTCCCGCTGTCCACTGAACCAACCCAACCTTCTCCAATCCACACACATCTTATGTCATGTCTGTGACCCCCCCCCACTTCTGTCTGCTGGCCCGTGTAGTGCCTGAGAAACAGTATTGAGAACAGCACGAGCGGTGACAAGAGCTATTACAACAACGTGCAACTCAACAACAGAGTACAGACAGCACTCAACTCCAGATGGGCCCTTCCTGTGCCAGGCAGGAAATGCAACTGAGCTACTTGCCATCATATTTCATTTTAGCGGCGAACATCACTTCATCTTTGGTACATCCACCCACCCCCACCCCAGAGCGGCTGAGATGCGAATTCATTCCAGCCTTTTAAGTTTTTTTCTCCTTCCCTGAATACATCCTTGTGTTTCTGGCGTTATCGGCGAGGAACAGTGGACTTTCAGACGTCAATATTTAGCCCCAGAGCCTTTCTTTTGCCTGCTATGGCGTCTCTCTCTGAGTGGAATGGAGATGATTTAATCTTGACTGGTGACACACAGATGTGCACAGCCACAAAGTCAGCTTGCAGACTCACTTATTTACATGCATGAATGTTCTGTAAACATCCTTTCAATAACAGATAAAAATATTTTCCAAATAAACAAATGGAAATGGATGGTGATCATTTTATTTTAATGGGGAACTCTTGTGAACAGAAAAACGTAAAGGCCTCCCATCTGTGATTGGTTCAGATTGTAGCAGTCGGGGATCAGTGTTTGTCTCTTCTAGGGCTGCAGCTACTGATTAATCAATTATCTGAATAAGTTTTTTTCCCCCCTTGCAATACTTATTGCAAAAACTATGTAACTGTCGTATTTACTCTTTTGTACAATTACTACCGCTCTTTAGGGGGAACAGACCAAGGGCAAAAGGGCCTGATACCACTATTTAGAGACGGAGGTTCAGCACATTGCAGGTTTCCTTAATAATATAAACACCAAGCTTGTGGTCACAAGATCTTCATGAAAAAGGAAAAAAAAAAATAAAAGCCTCTTATCCAGTTAACCTGATGCATTGAAACCTACCATTGTAACCTCCATACACAAAGCCGGAGACAAACAGGAAATTAGTAATTCTAGACCGATAAGTATATTTCCTGTTTTGTCAAAAGCCATTGAAAAGGTGGTAGTAGGCCAATTGGGAGAACATCTCGAATCTGCCCAGCTGCTGCATCCCATGCAGTTTAGTTTCAGGCCAAACCACTCAATGGAGACTGCATGTTGTTACTTTAGTGAAATGATTAAAGAAAATCTGGACAGGGGGGTGGTAGGAGCAAACTTTTTAGGCTTACGTAAAGCCTTTGATATGGTCAATCACTCAGTCCTTCTTTCTAAACTATTAGGATATAAACTGTCCATGAATACCCTTAGCTGGTTAAAATCATATCTATCTGGTTGCTCTCAGTGTGTGCTCATAAACAGTACTGTATCCCTATCAAAGACATGCACCATGGGAGTACCACAAGGTTCAGTTTTAGGCCCACTGCTTTTTACTTTGTATATTAATGATTTGCCATAAGTATGTGAAGATGATATAAAAATTCAGATGTATGCAGAAGACACAGTCATGTACACACATGGGAAGGATGCCAAACAAGTGGCTAACAAGTTAATGATAGCAATGGAGAAAGTGTCAAAATGGCTTAATCAATCATGCCTCTCTAAACATAGGGAAAACAGCTACCATGTATTTTACCAACAAACAAAATCATACACACTATCCGAGTATAACTGTAAATCGAGCAAATATAGAAAATGTAACAGAGTTTAAGTATTTGGGCATCACATTAGATCCCACGCTCAGCTTTAAAAAGCACATAAAACAGATGAGCCACACTCTGAAATATAACCTTGCAAAATTTTGATGCATCAGAAACTCACTTACTCTAAAAGGATCAAAAACCTTTCTGAATGCCATGATTTTGACACATTTCTACTATTGCATTTCATGCTGGTCACAAGCCAATTGTACGACTCTGAAACCCTTGGAATCCCTGTATAAACAATCCATCAAAATTCTGGATAAGAAGACACGACAGTATCACCATTTTAAAATCAGGATGGTGCCATGCATGGACGCTGCGGCCCCTCTACGCATCAGTGAGTGTGAGAGTTTTGAGTGTTTTAATCATCCCAGATGTACAACTTACAACTAAGAGACCTTATTAAGCATCAAAGTAATGTATGCTGCAAGAATTGCGGTGTTTGGGTGCGATTTGGACATTCTACGCCAGCATGGAACACTACTGGGGGTTTCGCTGCCAGCTACCCGGGAGAGGAGGAAGCATAAGCGGCGTGAACACAAACAAAGGAGAGGAAAGAGGGCCGGAATTTATGCTAGGCTAAAGGCTAACCCCTCCAGACCAGCAGTACCGTCGCTCCCACTTTCCAATGTCTGCTCCCTTGACAATAAGCTGGATGAGCTGCGTCTGCTGAGAGAAACCCGCAGAGAGTGGAGGGACTGCTGTGTGTTTGCGTTCATGAAGACATGGCTCCATGACAACATCCCTGATGCGGCCATTCAGCTGGAAGGGATGACATCATTCCGGGCGGACAGGGAGGCCGCTAGCTCCGGTAAGAGCCGAGGGGGGGGGGGGGGTATGTACTGTATCTATATTAACAAGAACTGGTGTGTTAATGCCACGTTAGCAACTAAACACTGCTCTCCATTGGCGGAGTTTCTTATCGTGAACTGCCGGCCATTCTATCTACCGAGAGAATTCACCAACATGTTTGTAGCTGTTGTTTACATAGCTCCTAGCGCTAATGCTAAAGCTAATGCTAATGAGGCACTCGGAGAGCTGCATGATGCTATCAGTGAATTTCAAACTTCACACCCGGACAGTTTTGTGGTGGTTGCAGGGGATTTTAATCACACCAGTCTAAAGACTGTGCTCCCCAAGTTCAAACAATGTGTGGACTTTAAGACCAGAGGAGAGAATATGTTGGACTTGGTGTACACAAATTTCCCAAATGCATACAAGGCAATATCTCGCCCCCACCTCGGCCATTCTGACCACCTATCCGTGATGCTGATGCCTGCCTACAAACCCTTACTGAAGCACAGCAGGCCAGTAGAGAAACAAATCAGGACTTGGCCAGAGGGTGCAGCCTCGGCACTTCAGGACTGTTTTCTGCATACAGACTGGGAGGTTTTCAAAATAGCAGCCTCTCAGGGAGACAGGATTGATGTGGAGGAGTACGCTGAAACGGTCACCTGCTACATCGCAAAGTGCACAGAGGATGTCAGTATATTGAAGTCCTTCACTGCACGGGGCAACTATAAACCCTGGATGACTGCAGAGGTGCGCTCGCTGCTCACAGCCAGAGATGCAGCCTTTAGAGCGAAGGACAGGATTGCCCTCCGCTCAGCCAGGTCTGCGCTCTCAAAGGGAATTAAGACGGCGAAACGTGCCTACGCGGAGAAAATCCAGGGACATTTCTGTGACACAGGGAACACCAAACGGATGTGGCAGGGAGTATGGGCGTTGACGGATTATAAGTCTAGGCAGGGGGTCGATGATGATGACACTTTGCTGCCAGACAGGCTCAATAACTTCTTTGCACATTTTGAAGCATCAAACCCAACAATCAGAGGGAGGGCTGGCCCATCTTCACCATCTGTGGGGCCAGCTATCACCATCAACGCAGCGGACACACGGAGGACCCTAATCAGGGTCAACCCACGTAAAGCTGCAGGTCCGCAGCTCCGTGGGCAGTGGTTAGCGCTGTTGTCTTACAGCTAAAAGGTTCCTGGTTCGAATCCCCAGGCTGGCAGGGGTTGGAACCTTTCTGTGTGGAGTTTGCATGTTCTCCCTGTGCTGCGTGGGTTTACTCCGGGGCTCCGGTTTCCTGCCACAATCCAAAGACATGCTTGTTAGGTTAATTGGCTGTTCTAAATTGTCCCTAGATATCTGTTTCCTATACAGTAGGCCCTTAGAATAGAGGGTTAGTACTAGTGAAAGCGCTTTGAGTGGTCTTTGTGACTAGAAAAGCGCTATATAAGTGTAGGTTAGTAGTAGTAGTAATATATTACTGGACATTATGTATATTATAGTTTTAGTCAGTTTTAAGTATTTATTTCTCTTAGTTACTTAGATTCACTTAGCCATTTTAATTGTTTTATATATACATAGGCAGTTATTATCATTTTAACTGCAACTGTAATAAGTTAACATTACTGTAATATCCAAATGTGTCTCAGGGATGTGTGAATGGCTGTTGGGGTGGGGGGTGAGGGGGCTGTGAGTGTGTTTTTAAATTATGTTCTTTTTATGATATGGATGCCTAGAGAAATGCAATTTCATCTTGCTTGCACTACAGTTGTATGCATAGCATCATGACAATAAAGGTTGATTGATTGATTGATTGATTGTGGTATACTTGCCAAACACAAGATGTTAAGCTTTGAAAATATGATCATGTATGCAAATATACGGTTGGGTTTTAAAATTATCCATGGTTCTGCACCCTCACCTCTTAAGACTTTTGTGTACTTAACTTCTGAACAAAATGCCAGAATAACAAGGACTTCCTCTTGGTGGCATTGTTGCATCCCCCTACGTAAAACTGCTTTTGGACAATCAACCTTCTCATACAAAGCTATAACAGAATGCAACAAGCTCCCCACTGCTTTGAAGGCAAGAACAAATTACAGAAACTTTTCCACAGGGACTAAAATTGGATTTTAAGTAATCAAGCCTGCCAGCATTGACTCTCCCCCTTAAATGGGATTTGAAATTGTACTCCTAAATTGTTTTTATGTGTGCTGTTTTCTAATCTTTTTATCTTTTATACTTACCTCCTGCTTGTTTCAGGGACCACAAAGTTTGAAATTGGGCCTGAATTGCTTTCGATATGTGCTGCTTTTTCTTTTAAAATCTTGCCTGCCTCAGGGACTACAGATGGAAATTAGTGAGAATGCTATAATCTGGTACAGAGCATCTTTACCCTGTGTTTAATGTTTTTCTGTACATGGTTCCTGACAAATGAACTAATAAACTACAACTATAACTGATTAATTAATTAATTGATTAATCAATAGCTGCAGCCCTAATCTCTGACAGAACATTTTGTACAGTCATATAGTGGAGCCTTGGATCTACAGTACATCTTCTGGCCTTTTTGATGGTTCCATACATGTTAGGCTTGAATCTGTATGTCAAATGACAAATGCTGTCATTTTCCTCTTACATGACACCATCTTTTTGTCACCATTTCTAAAATCTGTCATTTGTAGTATCTATTTTATTATTTCACAGGGATTTAGTTTTAATTTTCTAAATTATTATTCAGCCATCATGTTTTTTTGCCTTTCTTTCTTAATTTAGCAGGCGATACTATCCTGTCTGTGTGCCAAGACACTGTAAAATCTTTAACTAATTTAAGTTAATTATATTTGTCAAATGTGTGGGATCTGACAAATAATGCTGAAGAAGACTGTCCCAAGTCTCATTATAATTATCCAAATAATATGTGCCAGTTATTTTAACTACTATGGTTGCAAAGTTTTAAAGATTAAATTCATTTTACATTCAAATATTCTTAAATGAAGCAGATTTCTCTGTCAGATTTTCTTACACGATTCCACAACATTCCTCTTTAAAGGAAAAAAAACCTGACTATTTTATAATCTGCACTGCAGTGCTCTTTAGTTTCTAGTTAACTTTTATTTAACAGTTTGATCCAAAATCAGATTGCCTAATTAAATCCCTAAACTAACACTCAAATATATCGTCTGGTTAATTTAATATGACCTTCATTTGCAGAGCGAGGTCTCTTGTGTTAAATCTTTTTTTTTTTCCAAGAGGTTAAAAATGGCAGAGTAATTCTGTTTTATTAACTAAATGAAACCAAAATAAAACTCAGGCCTTATCAGTTCTGTTAATATAAATCAAAAGATTTTTTTTTCCTTTTCACATGAACAGCAGTCAACATACCGTAAATATCAAAAAGACATTAGAAAGACAGAAGTCACACAAGGAAGCAAAGTAAAGCAACTAAGACACACCTGTAAAGCTCATCTGTGTATGTGAGTGCATGTGTGTGTGTGTGTGTGTGTGTGCACATGTGAGGCTGCATTATCCCTGCAGTGCAGATGATGTGCTCAGCTCTGCTGTGTAGGCCCTGTGTTGAACAGATGTCACGGACGCTGATACTGTCCCCATGCTGAGTGGGAACAAATTACAGGCCGATATGCACACACACACACGCGCGCGCGCACACACACTCACACTATAACCTTCAGATTACAGATGGCCCCTATCAGAGGCTGCTGGCTGGATTTGCAAGATGTAAATACTGAGAGGTAATCCAGCACAGGACGGGAAGGGGGGGGGGGTATGACATGGGGGCATGCCTGGCACCAGATGGCAGGCTGCGTATGTGTGTGTAAGTACATGTTTTAAAGGGGAACTTTAAGCATTCTGAGGCTTTGACGTCAGGATTATGGTTGTGTGTGTTTGATTTGCTGCAGATGGATACAGTGCTGGTGGATAATAACCCTCAGTATGATTTCATTTTTTCATTGTCTGTGTTACCCCGGGTCACCAAGGCAGCTAGCGTACTTCTATTATTAGTAAATGGAGGCTTTGAACGACCTTGAGGAGCATGTGGGAGGAAAACGAGAGCACAAGCACGACATGCATAGACAGAAAGTAACAGAAACTGGGAGGCACAGGATAAGAGAGACGGACTGTTGTCACACGGGTGTTTTCATTTTCAACTTGCAGAGGTCACGGCCCAGTCGAGCTGGCGCGCTATGATATGGTGTGCTGTCCCCAGGAACATTTTCTCCCGTGCATTCTTTTTTCATTTCATCCCCCTCCCACCCCACTTCTTTTACACCGTTTTTGTCCTTGCCATAATTTCATCTCTTTGCACGTCATTAGCAAGCTGGCGCCTAATGAATTTCTTATCTCTCTGAATTCAGTGGCTGTTGTGATAACGTTTATTGTTTTCAGTTTTTGCTATTCCCCGCACTGGCAGCACCGGCGTGTATGTGAAAGAGAAGCGGGAGAGGGCGAAGGAACAGAGAGAGAGAGACAGACAGGCAGATGTTTGGAAAGAAAGACAGTAATAAAAGGACCTCTCACAAGTGGAGGCACTTTATAATCCAATGTGTAGATGTTTAAAATGTGTGCAGAAGCAATTGTTTTAGTCAGGATGGGAGCGGATGGGAGCGCGCTGGGAGGGAGAGAACAGGTGGTGTGAGTGACAGAGAAAGGAGTGGGGGGAGGATGGAATAAAGGGGAAGAAAGCCATGGCTGAACCTTTTGGAAAACAGATAAAAGAAACCTTAAAAGCTTTAAGAGAGAGAGAGAGAGAGAGAAGAGGAGCCTCTGGAAACTTACAAGGCATGAGTCCAGAAGAAGAAGAAGAAGAAGAAGAAAGAGCTTCAAGGTGATTAAACAAGAAGAGAGTAAAGTATGGGAGGCAGATCGAAGGACAGAACGGTGGCAGATGGGAGTGTTCTGGTCTGTTACTAATGTTCCTCGGAAGAATTACAGTCCAGGAAGAGGCTGGTACAGTCACACCAGCTCGTGCATGCACACAGGCTCAGTAGATGTTACCGAGGGCCCCTGTAAACATCAGCTCCCCCCCACCCACCCACTGACTTTCCCTCTGCAGTATTTAGTGACTTAGTGACCCATGTAACCCTTCACACGCCACCATCAGTCCCTGTAGTAGCGCATGGTCGATCCAAAGTGTCACCTCGCTAAATATGGGCACACATATCTATACAAACACACACGCACCCTCCGCTCGCTGGGAAGTGTTAAGCGCATTCTCCTGACACCTTTCCTGATAACAGAATGCATGCAGGGTGTGATGTGAGAAGCAGAGGAATTGGGTGAGGAAAAGGAGGATGGGAAATTGGAGGGGAAGCTAATAGTTTCTATGCCACCCTGTCGGCATTAATATCATGTAGTGTCAAAACAAGGCTTTGGCTGAGCTTTTAAGCTGTTTGTTTTTTCAATAAATAATACAGTGGCGTTGTTGTTGCTTGGGGACTTGTTTTCCGGTGTAATTTTGGATATCTTTGTAGATGTGTTGTTAGCTTGTGACTTGGGATAACTTTAATTACAACTTGTGTTTTTGAGTATCTTGGCATAAAAAGATGTATAACAGATTTGAGCTGTTTTTATAAATACCCCAATTTTAGATCCCTTCCTTCTGTTCATCCTGCATTCTCTCCTCATTGTACTTGTATTGAGTGGAAATATTTCTATTGTGTTTTTTTTTTTTTAACCATTTGGCCAGAACTCATTTGACCACCCTCACCGAGACTTTAATGGTGCTATTTTTAGCCTTGGTGAATAGCATAATTTTACTGAATTCCCTCCCAAAAACCTCTGAAACTGGGAAATTTAGTGAACCATTAGGTCTTGGTAAAAATTTACACAACTGTTAAAGTATAAAGGGTCCCAATGGTAGCCAGTTTTTTGTAATGCTTTTTTTCTGGTTAATGAGAATGTGGTAATTGGAAGAGAGGACCAAAAGGCAGCTATGAGGATGTTGGGATAAATTATTTCTTATTTCTTAGCAGAAGACTTTGCATAAAACTGGCATGATGAAACAATTGGAAACCAAAAAAAAGGCTACCTAGGCCTAAAGGTGCCTTCACACCAAATGCGAACGGCCAGCGCGAATGTATACAAAGTCAATGGAAAGAGGCGAGCACACATGAAAGGGATACTACTAGTTTTGAGATTCTGCCGTCACCGGAGTAAAAGTATCAACATTGGAGAGTAAACTAGTTTGAAAATGAGACTGCCACTCACCTGGAGACAGAAGGACCAGGAGCTTTGCAGCTGAATCGGGGTGTCGGGGTTATTAACCCACGGATTCTTGTCACGGACATGCTAACAAGGTTAGCAAGCTAGCAAGGGAAACACCCATCATCTTGTAAAGTTTTGGAGACAGGGACAACTTTTTCAGGTGAGCCCCCCGTTGGATAAAGTAAACCTAAGCATGATGTTGTTTTGGGGATTTCCACAGCAGGGAGAACACTGCTGCAGAAGTTATAGAGGCAACTTTGCCTGTCTGCACCTCACTCAGATGGAGAATTCATGTCTATTCGTGTGTTTACATTAAGTTATAACGTAATCGTGCTGTGCAAAAAATTTCCCCGTTTGTGTTTGGTGTGAAGGCACCTTAAAGCCTGCTTCATGCTACATTTCCCTCTAGTCCGCTGGGGTCTGCGTACGCTTTGGATGAGCCTGGCACACAATTGGCGCTGCTCATGCTCATTTTTTTCATCTACCCAGGCCAAGCGATTGACGCATGTGCACAACAGTTATTTGTACTTTCACTCCCACCCGACAGGTAACGCCAAAGCGCTGACGCGCCAGGATTTTCACCAATGACGAAACGCGAGAGCAACGCACATCAACAACAAAGTTTCTTTTCAAAAATAGAGTCCATTTCTGCTGTTTGACTTCCCGGCTTTCACTCCTTTTCCACGAAGATGCTGCTGCTGCTGTAAAAGAAAGTATGTATGCATGATTCATCTATGTTTTTATTCTCGTTTTCTACCTCCTCGTTGTCTTCTTTGTCTACTAATGTATGCTGTGTCGATATCGCCACCTTGTGACTGGGATGTTCAGTCTTGTACATGCGCTTTTCAATGCGTTCAGGTCGTGGGCATGCGGCGCGGTCACAAAATTTGGGCTGCACGCGGTTGTCCACGGTCGAGCACTCCAGACACTAGTGGAGTGGAGACGATGACGTAAATTTCATCACAGGAGGTTTCCGGTTACACGTACACGGACAGCAGAGGTGTAGCATGAAGCAGGCTTAAGAGTAACAAAGGGTTAACAGGAACAAGAAACTAAAACTGGAGCTCAGGAAACAAAAGAGTAACATGACAACACCAACCTGACAAGGACTGAGGGAGGTGATACCGCAGAGAGAGAAGTAATAAGGAGCAGGTGAACTTAATCTGGATTAAAGTGAATTTAAGTCAAACTAGAAAAGCACTCGGAGAGCGCAGACCTCCGCCAAGTGCCACAGTTCCCCCCCATACAGTGTTTGTGTGTACATTTTCAGATTCCTTGACCATGAAAACATATGACTAGCAATTGGATTGACAATGATAGGATTTGTGGTTCAGTAGTAAAAGCATTACCTCCTTGGCGGAGGTAATAAACTGAAGTGTTGGTGTTGTGTCCATCTCCTCCATCTCCAAACTCCCAGGCTGCGGGTGTTGCAATTGAATGAATGAATGAATGAATGAATGAATCTTTAGTTCGGATAGATTAAGAGTACAGGTTAAAAGAAAGTGAATAATATAACAAAGGGGGAAATAAAATCCAACAAGGTCAAATTAGACAATAACTCCTCTGATTATACAGTTCAACATAAGTTATCCGAAATGGGTGATGGCTGAAGCCGCAGCTTATATTGCCCACCCATATTCCATCCAAGAATCCAAAAGAAAAAACAAAACAAATCATGGCACAACCGCATACAACCCACAGGCCAATGGGTTATGCGAGCGTTTTCATAGATCACTGAAAGCAGCACTGAGGTTCACTGACGGATGCAAATTGGGTAGACAGGTTGCCGTGGGTTTTATATTGGGGTTGCGCTCCGCGGCAAAAGAGGATTTAGAAGCTTCCCCGGCAGAGAGCTTCTTTGTGCGCAGCCACTATGGCTGCCCGGGGAATTTCTGCCAAATAATCCGGCGCCGGACAGCTGCCCGTCTCAGCTTTTGCAGCGTAGCGCAAACACAGGCGCGCTGCCGGGCCCTGCCCACCACTGGTTTCCGCGTGCTTTTGTGCCTAAAACTTTGAAGAAGGCGGAGTTTGTGTTCGTCAGACACGACGAGCAGCGCCCTCCACTGGGCCTGCACACATGTTGAAAATGGCCGTATGTCACAATGTTAAAGAATCTTTTAAAAAATTCCTGTATCCAGACGGTGATCTGGATCATCCCCAAAATTTAATCAGTTCTTCCTTGTACCATTTCCAACAACGCCTGAAAGTTTCATTGAAATCCGTCCGAAACTTTTTGAGTTATCTTGCTAACCAACAGACAAACAGACAGACAAACAGACAAACAGACAGACAAACGCTGGCAAAAACATAACCTCCTCCTGGCCTCCGGCCTGGCGGAGGTAATAAGGGAAACAGGAGAAAGTGGAAGAAAAAGGGAAAACAAGAAAACTGGGAGTCTTGCCTAGTTGGTCACCAGAAGGGGCTGCTCCCAGAAACAACCACTACATTTACTGGAAAGATGGCTGCTGGACTTAGTTGCCATGGAACTGGTGCCACTGCGTGTACTGGGGAGCTCGTGGGGCAGGACAGCTTTAGTGAAAAATGTGTGGATCTGTGCTGATGGTGGCCTGCAGACACCAACTGCATGAGTTAAGTCAGCATGACCTAATAAAATGCAATACCGTTCAACACTTTGGTCTGTCCCCAACAGCACAAATACGTCATACCAACGTCGGCCAGACATACTGAGTTTACATCAGGAATACATCTTTATAGAGGTCGTTTGCATTTTGGCAAGATGCCGGCAATAGGTCGTAACGACCATCAGCCAATGTTTAAAAGCTATAGCGGCTGCAGCCACATGTTAATCTTCTTTTGACTGCTCCCTTTTGGGGACACCATGGCATGTCACCATTTGATATTATGATGGCCTGCATATATGATTTGGCAAGGATTTTATACAGTCTTTGCTATCACCTGGTTGTGAACCCACAACCTTCCAGCTCTTGGGTGGATTCCCTGCCACTTAGTAGTAGTGTTTCTCACCTTGAATAACAAAATAATTGCAATCTTATAGAGCCGACCTAAATAAATAAAAGTTGTGATTAAAATTTAACTGCAGAGTGGTGGCCTAGTGGTAGAGCATCTGCCCCACACTAGAAAGTCATGGGTTCATAACTGGGTCAGGAAGGGCATCTGGTGTAAAATCCTTACCAAATCAAATATGGGGATCATCACAATATCATATCAATATACCCTATGGTGAACCCGAAAGGTAACAGCTAGAAGATTAACATTCAGCTACAAAGTGGCTGTACCCAGGGACATCGGACTGGGAGGGAAAATGGTACTCTTTACCCAGGGCCCATAAAAAAGCCTTGAAGGAAAACATTTTTCTGTGTTGCATTTTTTAAATTTCTAATTAATTAATGTCATAATAAAATTCACTCTGGCTTAATGAAGTGTTTGAGAGACTGAATTTTGCATTAACAGTAATGATGGTTGTTCGCTGAGGCCCCTATCACCCCTTTAAAAATATGCAAAATAGTTTAGTCCACACACCTGCACCTGGTTAATTCAACTGCAACACCAGTCACACAACAACTTGCAGCCTGTTCCTGCTGCATGTCTGCTTCTTCAGCCAGGTCAGTGCATCACAACCCTAAAACTCACCTTTTATATGTACTGTATTAATTGCTTTGTGAAAGTACATGCAATAGGTGAATTGTTATTTTTTAACAAGGGGGCTGTGGGTAGTGATGGTGAAACTGAGGCCTTATGAAACATTGAGGAACTTTGAGACATTAGCTTCATGATGGACAGTGTTATGAAACATTTAATAAAGAGTGCCATCTGCTGACTTGTCAGAACTGCATCTTAGTGGAAGATCTGAAAAAAAATCTCAATACTTTTTTTTTTTTGAGCATTTGGCCATCCAAGGTTTATTCAGAATTGGATGGCGGGAACAAACAATACAAAGCAAATAAAAAAATTAATTCCCTGTCAAACTTCCCGCGAGCCCTCAAGTCACGTGATATGACCAACATAACAAGGCCTTGCTTGCTACGGTCACGTGACTGTGGGTATGCTGAAATGGTGCTCAATGCACTCTTCATGACACTTCCGCTTTATATTGCTTGAATCAGTGTCAACTGGGTGGTGTCGAGTGTAACATCACTAGTTGTGGGTGATAGTGATGTTAAAACCGAGGCCTCATGAAACAATGAGCAACTTTGAGACAATGGCTTCGTGAGCGACAGTGTTATGAAACATCTAATAAAGACTACCATCTGGTGACTGACTGTCAGAACTGCATCAGAGTTGAAAAACCTGAAAAAATCTCAATACTTTTTTTTTTGAGCATTTGGCCATCCAAGGTCTGTTCAATATTGGATGGCAGGAACAAACTATACAAAGCAAACAAAAAAAAACCCTAATTCCCCCTCAAACTTCCCGCGAGCCCTCATGTCACGTGATATGACCAACATAACAAGGCCTCGCTTGCTATGGTCACTTGACTGTGGCCATGTTGACACAGTGCTCGACACTCTGCTCACGACACTTCCGCATTATATTGCTGGAGTCAGTGTCGAGTGGGCAGTGTCAAGCATAACATTACTAATGGGTGATATTCATAGTTAGCATCTGGTAGAGCTACAAAGGTCTAAATGTTTCATTACAAATGTGCAAGAATAAAAAGTCAAAAACATGATAAAATATGGTAATTTACAACTTAAAAAGTAACATATTTACTATAAGCAAGTCCCAAATTTATGAGAAAAACCATTTGATTTTCATGAGAAAAACCAGACCTTCCAAATGGCGACCCCCCATCACACACACACGCACACACACACACACACACACACACACACACACACACACACACACACACACTTCTAAGAAAAAAAATCTCAAATTTACAACAGTAAAGTCACAAATTTACAAGAAAAAATTACAGAGGCACCTGAGGTTGAACTTTTAAAATGACTCTGTTTTTGAAAATGTTTAAACAGAGCATGGTTGATAACATCCATCCATCCATCCATCTTCTACCACTTTTCCGGAGGTCCGGGTCGCGGAGGCAGCAGTTCAAGCAGAGAAGCCCAGACTTCCCTCTCCCCAGCCACCTGCTCCAGCTCTTCAGACAGGATACCAAGGCATTCCCAGACCAGCCGGGAGACATAGTCTCTCCACCGAGTCCTGGGTCTGCCCCGGGATCTCCTCCCAGTGGGACGTGCCTGAAACACCTCAAGTGGGAGGCGTCCAGAAAAACCCAAAAAAAAATTAAATTATTATGTCACTGGTTGATAACAGTGACATAATAATCCACTCAGCCATGCAAGGTGTTACCGGCAATCTACCCGGTTGCCCAGGTTCATATTGGTTTAAAAAAAATGGTTTTGGTACGTTAAACCTTAGGTAAATTATGGTTATGGGTTTAAAAGCTAACACTACCATATTGTGCCTTAACATCAAGTGAATATGTGTACTGTAACATTGGCAATTTAGTGTGCTTTACCACCATGCAATATACCACCTGCTGATAGCCAGGCCATGTATGTTTGTTAGCTAGCCCTGTGCTACATTACATAAGATGGTTCTGGTTACGTTTGTGTTGTGTTAGCAGTATGCTCCAATCAAGATACCCAGCTAACATTAACCATCATCAGCAGAGTTCTGGCTTTTCCCCGGGGGAAGGGGATAAATGTGGCATATTGAAATACCACCGTAAACGTCAAGGATGTGGAGATGTACGCATGACGTGACGTCATCATGCCATGATTATATTAGGGGACTAATGGCGGGAGACAAGCTACATTCCGATCCACAGTGTACTTCAACTGTATTCCCTACTCCCAGCTTTGTTCTCAGGGAATATCAATGAAGTTAACTGCCCTTCACAAAATTTCTCCATTTGAAACACCCCGTAACCGTTGGCTCTCTCCTCCGTGTGTTACCACGGTAACCATGGGCACGTACTGATACTATGGTGGGTAATTTATATTTCTTAAATAAAATATTTTTATTACTATCAGTTGATATAAACAATAACCAACATCAGTTTAGCTTGTTAATAACGTTAGCAACAATAGTTTTTTCTCGTATTTGAGGCGCAATGGCTCGTGGGCAATCTTCCTGTCAACTTCTGGTGAAGTGACGTCCAGTTGTTCACTTCTTCCCTGCTCAGTTCTCAGTCCCCTTTGAACTGAAGACCGTTCGCTCCCTTCAGTTTGGAATCTCACTTAATATGGTGGAATACCCTGGGTAGTCCACTTCAGAGTACAGTGTAGAGAATGGGTATGTGACGTCACCCGATGGAAAAAACACAAGGAATTGTAAGAAAAGTGTTCTACCTGTCTGTGGTTAGTAGTGAGCAATGAATGCAGTTAGGCTGCGTGTAAACCAAATGTGGTTTTTTTTCTGCTTTGGGAGAGTCTTTTCTGTTCATATTCTATGTACTCCAGTGTTTAATGTGCACAGTGCCCTCAGCGCAAAAACGCTCTCAGCAGTCATGGCACTGAAAGCTCAAAAGAGTTAAACTTTTGGAGGACTCATCAGCTGCACATCTCTCTCACCAGCCAATCACAATCAGCCTAAAAGTACACCATGATCAATATTTAACAGCCAAAGCTTGGAGGGATGTGTATTTTTTTTTTTTTTTACCAGTTTGATGTGATTTATTCAAGTGAGTGAAGTGTTTCAGAGCAAAATCTGAAATCCCCGGCACGCTTTGAGTGACAGGTCAAGCGGTTGCCAGGATATCAGGCAGAGTACTTTTTTTTTTTAACCCAATGACTGCCTATGGCGCTCCATTGCGCCATTTCCTCCTCTCCCCCTGGTGGTCAAGATTTTTTTTAAAGAAAATATTCAGTTCAGACGTCAGAGATTTCCAAAGCTATAACTTGAAAGTGGTAAGAGATAATGGCTTACTGTCAATTAGAAAGATGTAGAATATGAACCAAAGTTTGAGATAGGAGTAAATTTATGCATCTAATTTGCATAATGCCACGACAGCCATATCAAATTACATAACTTTCAGTCAAAAGCGGACTTTGGACATATTTACACAAAGGATGTTTTTTTGTCACTGTTTTGTTGTTTTGGGCATTTTGTTATAAAGTATATGAACCAGAAAATCAGTTACAGTGTAACCAAACAAAGAAATTCATCACTTACCACTGGCCAGGCGGTGTGCTTCATCCATTTTCGTCCATCCTGGTCGTTATTTTGTCTTCTGTCAGTCATTTTTGCTTTCTCTCCCACATCCAGAAACTTCTAATTATTCCACCGCAATTTTGCTTTTATTCCGCTGCAATTTATCTCATATGACGACCGGGAACTGGCGCGATTGTTCTGTCCAGTCACAGGTGATAGGGGTCAATGGCAGGTGCAAATCAACCAGCTTCGCCCACCCTCTGTTATAAAAAAATGTAGATATTTACCTTCATAAGCTAAATAATCTCTTTTTAGAATCATAGTTGGCAAATTTGGGAGCAAATGCCTCCTCTGTCTTGTGATCAATCAACATTTGTTTACAAACTCTTCTTCTCTGGTGTCCAGAAGTGGGGGGGGGGGGGGTTATATGGGGGTCACTGGTCCTCCAAGGCAAGAGCAGTAAATTATAAGTGTCTGCCACCTTGTGAGGTGCAATACTTAGTACAACTGAGGGGTTTTATGACATCACATGACACATCACATGGCAGGTGCAGCACTGCGACATAGACAGTGAGGGCGCTTTTTATGTCCATAAATAGAAGGATGTCAAAGGGTTAATATGCGCATGAAAAGCGCTCAGGAAAACAGGTTGAGAGCATTTCTACTTTCCCTGTGGACACGCAGTTTTCTTAAAATGACACTGAATAAGTTATTCAAACAGAGGAAATGTAAATATACATATAAAATTTCATACATAATCCAGGATGACACAAGAAAGTGGAAACACTTATTTCCAATGTGGTCCTTTCAATCACATGATTCCTCCGAATACCACGCAACGTTACAATGGGGAAGTTTTGCTGCATTATTAAATAAAACAATTGCTCTCAAGATTGCCGTGGAAAAAGATTGATAACGGCGTATGCTTTTTTTAACTTCCCAACTTGGAAGAAAAGTGGAGCGAATCGGGTCTCTGAGCTAAAAAGAGGCATGGGATGGAATGGATTGCAGCGGTCAGGGGGGAAGACATCAGCTCGAACAATATTTCTGCACACATGGTTGTGTGTTCACGGCATTTTCACCAAGGAAAGTTGTGATTTAAAAAATATTTATAAGTGCAGAAAGACATCCCCTCTCCAGAGTAGCTGTTTTGCGCGCCGTGCCTTTGGCTGCATCTCAGCCACAGCTCTCTGTCATCTCTCAATAATGTGTAAAAAAACACAGGGCAAAATCAAAATAATTTCACCACATCATCACTGCTATTCCCAATTTCTCTTGCTAATCTGGAGCAATTTTTTTTTTTAATGGGAGCTTTTCATGTTGCTGATTTTCTTTGATTTTGTCTTGAAGTTGTGATTACCTGTTGCCTTCATTATGCATGGATTTAATATCAGCTTCGGACTGAAGTCCATAGACTGGTATCGTTAAATTAAGCAGAGTTTCCTCTTTCCGGTGACTATAAAAATGTCACTGCCCTAATTTAGGATGTTTTTATAGCAGCTAATTATACTGGTAATTTATTTTGGTGCACCAGTGAGATCAGCTGATTGGATCAACTTCCTCCGATGTTCTGACATTTTGGCATATTTATCAGAACAACACTGGGCAGCTGATGTTACAGACTGCAGTAAAAGGTCAAAATCTTTATCCTGTAGCTTGAAAGTACTCAGACACATCCCCAACAGTGTCACGGTGGCCCTCGCGAGCCACCTATAAGACGCACACAAGTCCACCAGTGAGTTTTTAGTGAGTTTTATTACGGTGAAAAGGTGTTTACACAAGCTACTGAGCTGATGACAGAGTCCTTGCAGAACAGGAAGCATAGGGCAATAAAGCACACTACAGGTCCAGGGCAGGAAACAGTCACACACAGACAAGCTAGGTAATAAATGCACTCGGACTGCTAAAGCAGGGACTTACAGCACAAATTACACCGGAGGGAATAAGGCTAATACAGCTCACTTACTATTGCCGGTGAAAAGACGGTCAAGCCCTTAGGCAGCCGAGGTGTGAACATAGTCCAGGCATCCGTGACGATGGGTGAACAGAATAACGATCAGTTTAACGATCCATGCGATCAGATTCGTGACCATTAGCGATCAGACACTGCTGCGTCTTAATGACGCCAGCACACAGCTTAAATAACCCAGGGACTGATGACAGATGACACACAGCTGACCGACCGTTGACAGGCGGAAACCCCTCCGAGCACTTTCACAATAAGAGCCCAGAGAGGCCAAAATACCACCCGCAGCTGTCAAGGCCGGCAGCGAGACATAACTTTAACCCGAGCGCGATCAGAACCGACGCTTGGGTCATAACAAACAGTTCCCATTATACAAACAAATATGTGTGTTTAGCTGTGTGTGTGTGTGTGTGTGTGTAGCTGCAGGCATCAGCAGAGCTCTGTACGCTGCAAATATGCCATTATATGGTAGCTGTAAATTAGAAAATCTGTTCAATAAGTTACACATGGGTTCAAAGCGTGTTACTCATGTAAAAAACTCTTTTTCCTTCTCTCTGTAAAAATGTGTTCAAGAATAGGACAGTTAGCACAAAACCATATAAAATGCATCAGAGATTTAAAAATCACATGAGAAGTGCTATTCCTCACTTATCTGTTTTATTTGAAGCATGCAGAGAATAATCACAGCTGTGAGGTCTTGGTCCCAGCACAAGCTGACAGACTCAAGACCCCCCAAAATAAATAAAATCGAGTACATATAGCTGCTGGTCTGGGGCGGTCCCCAAACCACAACAATGGCTCTCTTAAGGACTGCTGACTCTATCAGATGTCTTCTCCTCTGCGAAGGTCGCCGGCCAGGTGCATCCTGCTGTCGCTTCACTATCTCTAAACGCAACCCTGAACCCAAGTTCACCTCCCCCTTTTTATGTGTGAGCAGAAGCAGTTCTTTGTTGCCAAGCGATGGAGGGTGTGTGTGTGTGTGTGTGTGTGTGTGTGTGTGTGTGCAGAGCTAAGAGCCCACATCCTGTTATGTTTTGCGTGTAGCGGTACAAAAAACTTCATACAGCAAAAAACACATTGTGTAAAAAATATTTAATATCCTAATCTTATCTAAACATTTCCACCACACTCATGTTAGAAATAATTTTTGGGTATGCTAGACATTAATCTAGATGTACAGTATTTTGACTTTGTAGAAACAATGACTGTGTGGTACACCCAAATAGGGCACCACATTTGGAAATAATACAGAGAGACTGTCATTTTATTTTTATTTTAAGAGTATCTAAATATATTTTGAGATTGTGGACGATCAATAATATTAACATTTGATATGTAGCCCTGTATAAATATTTAAGAGTAAGCAGCGGAACCTTAGGCACTGCGGTCGTTCCACCCCAGGTAAACAAATAGGGTGCACTTCCGGCCCCCCTTTAGTACTATCTGGAGAAAGACACGAGTGGTCCTGTGTTCTGTCTTTCAAAGACTCTTTCTGTATTTTACAGACCCAAGAGCAGACACGGAGGATCACGTCTTTTCACGTTTTAAAACTATTTCTTTTTGTTATTGTGGTCACCTCCCCGGGACCCGTAACAAACTGTGGGGGCTCGTCCGGGATCTCTCCTCTTCAGTTATCGAGGGAAGATCCAGTGATACCAGAACTGCGAGACAACGGTTGCCAAGCTGCTACATCAGACACGTCAGTCAGTGGGTGTCCAAGGAGGAAGACCAAAGAGGAAGAAAGGATCTTCAACCAAAAGTGGAACTGCACTGCTGTCAAGAAGGTAAAACACAGCTTAGTCACTGTACAACAATACAACACTCGAACTACAGATAGCTAAAGTACCATGTCGACAGCACAGAAAGAACTGATTTGGAGCATCAGAGGACGCTTGTTTGCCCTCTCGAGTCAGGATCTTTTCGGGCTAACAAAGAGCCTTGCAGCTGGAGACAAGGACACACAGTTCAGTGAAGACGATAATGAGAGCTGTATGGACTATGTCACTTCCTATTTACGGTCCCCAACTCTGCTGAAACTTGAAGATGAGGGAATGAGTCAGTTGCTAGTGTTGGATGATATGCTAACTGAAATGATACAAACGAGCGGCTCCACCACGCATTCAGCTGATCAGGCTGCAACACCAACCAAGTCAAGTCCTCATCCATCCAATATGTTACCAGATCCACCATCACCATCTGCTGTTCCACCAGGCATGCAAGTTAGTGTGAACGCAAACGCAGAGTCTGTAAAGGGACTGAGGAAAGCATATGAGACACTGGGTGAAAGACTAAGACTGTGTGAAGTTGTGACACTCCAACCACCTGCAGCACCCAGTCGGCAGAGCCACTCACAACCGCAGCCAAGGGAACAAGGAAGTCCAGAAAGACATGTCACTCTCAAAGACCTTTCCTACCTGCCTCGGAGAGAATTCAAGGCTTTTGGAGGACAAATTGGAGACAACAGCTCTGAAATCAGTTATAACAGTCTCATGAGACAGATCAATGAAGGATTAAAAGAAGGATTTTCTGAAGCAGAGGTCGTGAGGGGGGTACTGAGAATTGTAAAGCCTGGCACGTTCAGGGACATGCTCATGCTCAAAGATGAACTGGTTCTTTCTGAACTTCAGGGCTTTCTCCAATCCCACCTTGGAGAAAAGGCAACAACAGAGATATTCCAGGAGTTAATGTGCGCCCAACAAACTGAGCAGGAGTCCCCTCAGCAATTCCTGTATCGCATGATTGGACTCAAACAGAAACTTATCTTTCAGTCAAAACAAGCCAATGCAGACATCTCGTATGACCCAAGGACAATCCAGGAAGTGTTTCTGCACACAGTCTATCAAGGCCTGGGAGTGAAGTATGCAGACCTACGGCAACGACTAAGACCTCTTATATCAAACAACAATGTAACAGATGTAGAGATTCTTAGTGAGGTCACAAAGATAATCAGTGATGAGAATGAGCACCAGCGAAGGTTAGGACAAACCCCTCGTCTGAAGTCAGCGCAAAGCGCTGTGATTGCAACAAAGGACACGACAGCCAAAGACCAACAAGTCTCACAGACAATCAAACAACTTGCTGCACAAGTAGAGACTCTAACCAAGATGGTGGCAACTTTCATGGAACAGAAAGCTGTAAACTCCTCCCCTCAGCGTTCTCAGCCTCCAGCCAACCAAAAGAAAACCTATCTCTGTCCGAAATGTACTGAACAAAGCTTACAGGAGTGTAGTCATTGCTTTGTATGCGGTGAGTCGGGACACAGAGCAATTGGATGTCTGAAGCGACCCCAAGAATCAGGGAAGCGGGAAACAGTCTCTGTCAAGGGACAGCCAGAGATCAGTACAGAGTCAAAGTCCCAGCCAGTAAACTCCTCCTCTGTCGAAGCTTCAACTCCGCGCCCCAAGTACCAGAGCAAGCAGCTGAGAAAGCAGGTCAAATACAATAGAAGGAAAATGACAGAGGCGTACAGGATCACAAGTACAAACAGTCAACAGTCAAGCTCCAAAGGAAAGACAAACTATGACAAACGATGCAGAGGTGTAGTCCTGCAAGTAGGAGACAGAGTGCTTGTACGGAACCTGGGCGAAAGAGGTGGTCCTGGCAAGCTAAGGCCCTACTGGGAACAAACAGTCTACATCGTGAGGGAGCAGGTTGGAGACAACCCCGTCTACAAAGTAAGTCCAGAGACAGGAGGTCGTCCCATCCGTACCCTACACAGAAACTTGCTTCTCCAAGTCAACGACTTACCAGTCGACATCGTTCAAAGTCCAGTTGCCAAGTCACAAAAGAGAAATAACAGACCTACCGATATCAGACAAAACACACTGGAAAAGTCAAACAGTCCTGAAGCGAGTGATTCAGAAGAAGACGAACCCCTCTATTGGTTTCGTGTTCCCAGACACCTGCAAGAAAGTCAGCGTCCAGTCGACCAAGTTCAATGTGAGTCACAAAGAAGACAGGGAACAACACAGCAAAGACAAGTACAAGTTCCTATTCAATCTGAACAAGACAGAGACAATATTACGGAAGAAGGACAAGAAATACAAAGGGAAAGCGGACAAAACGTGGACCAACTTCAACCAAACGACGACAGGGAAGTGCTTCATCTCCACCAAGATGTTCCTGCTCCTAGTCCCGGACCTGCAGCTGATCCTGAGCCGGTGCCCAGTCCAGAGCCAGACCACCGTCCTGAGTCGCCACCACGTCTGAGGCAGTCCACCAGGCAGAGACGACCCAACATGGTGTTCACCTATCCGTCCCTGGGCAGACTCGTCCGTCGGTGAACACTGTCAGTGTCCAGCAGTCAACACCATATCCTTTTATGTGCTACCCTTCTTTCTATCCTCAACCTTTTTATCTTCCTTCCTTCAACTCTAACTACTTGCCATGTCAGTATGCTATTCCTTGCTATTGAACTAACCAGATCTTGGATAATATCTGAAGATTAAGGACACTTGAAAAGAAAGACGTTCCAGAGACTTTTGAATAGAGACTTTAATAGTGTTGAGATTTTGATTTGTTACTGTTAAGTGTCAGGAGCCACTTTTGTTGTTGGGGAGCGTGTGGTACACCCAAATAGGGCACCACATTTGGAAATAATACAGAGAGACTGTCATTTTATTTTTATTTTAAGAGTATCTAAATATATTTTGAGATTGTGGACGATCAATAATATTAACATTTGATATGTAGCCCTGTATAAATATTTAAGAGTAAGCAGCGGAACCTTAGGCACTGCGGTCGTTCCACCCCAGGTAAACAAATAGGGTGCACTTCCGGCCCCCCTTTAGTACTATCTGGAGAAAGACACGAGTGGTCCTGTGTTCTGTCTTTCAAAGACTCTTTCTGTATTTTACAGACCCAAGAGCAGACACGGAGGATCACGTCTTTTCACGTTTTAAAACTATTTCTTTTTGTTATTGTGGTCACCTCCCCGGGACCCGTAACAACTGCTTACCTTTGTATTAAACAACAGTTTTCTGGTCGTTCACCCAGAATATTTGAGGCGGCTGGACCCATTCATTCATTCAATTGAACATGAGCCTCTAATGATTCATAGTTTTTAAATTGCTTTTGGGTTTATGCACTTACCCCACAAACCAGGAAGGCAAACGCATCTGACAGCGTGACTCCAGGCAGTTGGTCGAGATCTGTGGTCCATTTCTTGCGCTTATATCAATCTGTCCCTTTATTTCTTAGTTATTTTTAGATGTAGTGCTCCTTTGCTTCCTTATTCAGCTTATCTGAATAAGGAATTTTAATTTTCTGTTTGCTGCGTTCCATCAAACATATGTCTGTCCCCGCTAACAGCTGCCTAGACTACAGGTAAACAAAGAAGCCAGACCATGACAATGGCGACAACAGCCCAGAATGCAGCACGGCAAGACGTCAATGCCCATTCTCTATTGGGCGATTGGAACGCATCTACTGTCTCTTTTTGGTGCTCCGCCTCTAGCCTGCTACCTCCTGTACCACACCTTCATTAGCTTGCTATTAGCTTATCGTTTGCTTGTTCCACATGTTGGTAGCTAGTTCATTAAAGCTAACCCTCAACACAGACAACGTGTCCGATGATCTCATTGCCAGACATAAGTTACCTTTGCTATAAAGTTTTTCTATAAAATTTGCAACTTTTTTGTTGAATTTTCATTCTTTTTCTTGCCCATTTGCTCCTGTCCTCTCACTGATAAACTAAGTTTCCCTATATAACCTATCCTTACAATCTTTATTGGGATGGAGGGGGGCAGGTTAATAACGGGAGGATTTTGGCTCATTTTGCTGACAAGGGGAGTCCACCTTATTCCTAGCCCCCATGATGCCTTGTATGAATTATGGGCGCAACTTCCGGTACTAGTTTAGAAAGAGGGGTTGTCACAGAAACGGGACACTTTTCCTTGTTAAAAAATCAATGACGTCGGCAGAAAAAATGTGAGAACACAGCCTTTTGCACCTCAAAAAGAGTAATATAATCATATGACTTCCCACGACTATTGAGGGATGAGAAGATGACCTTGAAAAGTGGCCTGGCAGACAGTAGCTCCGTTAGTTAGCTCCACTGCTAAAATGCTAACAGTGTAAACAAATAAAAGCTCTCCAAGGTTAGTGACATCCTTTTCTCTATTGAAAATAAACTTACCAGCATGGATGGTACACTGGTGTTAGTTGAGCTACTCCATAAAGAATTCCAGAGCATACGGGAGAATCTGGAATACAGCCAGGCCCAGCTTGTTTCTCTCTTAGAGGAAAACAATAGGTTGAAAAAGTCAGTTAACACTAGTGATGGGACAGCAGGCTCCGGAGCTTCGAGGGTACTCTGAGCTTGCCCAGGAAATATTTGGCAAAGCGGGTTTTGAGGCGTGTATTGCTGACATTGTACCACGTGACTGGGTCAGGAAGCCATTCATGATTTTGCAGGCAACATGAAATGAGTGAGCAGCGATACACAATGGAAATCCCTGTCCCTCACATTTTGTGTTGTTGATGTTTGACTGTGTAAGGGATCTGTCACAGCCAGTTTTCAGATGGAGCCAGCACCAAAAACACGGACTTCTCCCGTTTGGGAACAATTTGATCTCATTTCTCCCATTGATACATTTTTCACAAATAGTGACAGTTTATTGTAACTGAAGTGATGGCCTAGCAGTGAAAGCATCTGTCTTGCAACTGGGAGGCAAGGGTTCCAGCTCAGTCATTCATGTGATTTTGTTTTTATTTGCAAGGTGAAGTGTCTGTTGTGTTTCAAAGAGTTTGATCATTATGCTGAGGCACTATTGTGCCCTGCATGAGAATAAGGACAGAAGTGAATGTATTTCAATTTACTGAAATGGAAAAAATACACATTAAACCAATAATGCCCTTACAAAAATCTGTATGTTGTATACTTTTTGTCGACTACATGGCCTAGTAGAGCAAATGAAGTTTCACATGAGGCTTTGTCTGTATGAACAGTTTTGATTCTCCATAGCCTCCCGCTCTGGCCCAGAAATACTGTAGAGCCGGCTGGATGGCAGCATTGCCCCCGGGACGAGGTCCACAGGACAGTCATAAGAGCGATGAGGCGGAAGCGACAGCGCTCTCAACTTGCTGAAGACCTCCCCTAAATCATGATAAGCCCGGGGAACGAGACTGAGATCCGGCGGCTCAACCGGAGGAGGAGAGACCGGGAGAGATGGAGCACATTTAGCTGAATTTAAACAATTGGCCAAACAAAACGGGCTCCAGAAGGAGATGGAATTCCGCCCCCAATTTTTTATGGGGCTGTGCCTCCAGAGCCATGGATAACCTAGAATCATCGGGGATGAATTTGGGAGTACTGGGAACGTTAGTTCATCCTGATGATTCCCGGACAATAGGATGGCAACCGGCCACGTGCATTCGGCGATAACCGCAACCTCACGGTCAGATATGGTGGTAACATGTTGATGATGGGGCAGTTTAAGAGTGGGAATACCCATGTCCCAGACGAGCCGGGCCGACACGAAATTGCCCTCTGCCCCTGAATCAACTAATGCCAAGATCCTCCTCTCGACCCTCGGCAATTGCACGAGAGCCAGAATACAGAAATTGCCGGGGGGGGTTTACTTGGTCCTGCCCGCCAGACCCCCCATGGCTACTGACGGGCCACGTCTTGGCCACCAGGGGCACTCGTCCCGACCGTGCTCCAGAGGAGCACAGTACAAGCACATGCCAATTCTTCTCCTTTGCCGGCGCTAAGCCTTGGTTAGACGAACCCGGCTGAGGTCCATCGGCTCAGGAGGAGGACTGGCCCCCCCAGTGTAAGTCCCCGCAGCGGGCACACACTCAGCGGACGAGTGAGAGGAGGCCTGTCTCTCCCTTGCGCGCTCATGGTAGCGGTTGTCCAACCCCACAGCCTGATCAATAAGACCATCAAGCATCTCGGGAACAGCATAAATCACCAGGTCGTCATGGAGATGGGCATTTAACCCGTGGAGGAACGCTCTGCATAGCGCAACCTCGTTCCACCCCGAGTCTGCTGCTTCGACCCAAAACTCCACAGAGAACTTGGCCACAGACCGAGCCCCCTGGCAGAGAGTCATAGGGCAGCTCTTTATTTAGACTGATGGAGACCGACTGAGACTGACCGAGACCAACGGAGACCGAGACCGAGACCAACGGAGACTGACGGAGACCGAAGCTGATGGAGACCGTGACCGACGGAGACCGACAGAGACCGACAGAGACCGACCGTGACTGACGGAGACCGACGGAAACCGACGGAGACGGAGACCGAGTCCGAGACAAACGGAGACTGAGACGGAGACTGAGATGGAGACCGACGGAGACCAAGCCCGAGACCAATGGAGACCGAGATGGAGACCAACGGAGACAGACCGTGACTGACGGAGACTGACGGAAACCAATGGAGACGGAGACGGAGGCAAAAACTGACGGAGACAGAGACCGACAGAGACCGACCGTGACTGACGGAGACTGATGGAAACCGACGGAGACAGAGACCGAGTCTGATACAAACGAGACCGAGACGGAGCCCGACGGAGACCGAGACTGACGGAGAGCAACGGAGACCGAGACCAAGTCCGAGACCGACGGAGACCGACCGTGACCGAGAACGAGACCGATGGAGACCGACGGAGACTGATGGAGATTGTGATGGAGACCGAGATGCAGCCCAACGGAGACAGAGACCGACTGAGACCGACGGAGACCGAGACCGATGGAGACTCACAAGAGAGGGACGGAGACCGACCAAGACAGAATACGACAAGAGACCGAGACCAACAGAGACCGAAGGAGACCGAGACCGACTGAGGGGGACGGAGACCGAGACCAACGGAGACCGATGGAGACCAACGGAGACCGATGGAGACCGACGGAGACCGACGGAGACCAACGGAGACCGATGGAGACCAACGGAGACCGACGGAGACCGAGACCGATAGAGACTGACAAGAAGCCGACGGAGACTGACCAAGCCCGACGGAGACCGAGAAAGAGACCAACGGAGACTGAGACCGACGGAGGGAGACGGAGACCGATGGATACCGAGATGAAGACCGATGGAGACCGACCGAGACAGAGACCGACCAAAACTGATGGAGACGGAGACAGAGACCGACGGAGACTGACCGTGACTGACGGCGACGGAGACAGAGTCCGAGACCAACGGAGACTGAGACAGAGACCAACGGAGACAGAGACCGAGTCCGAGACCAAAGGAGACCGAGACGGAGACAGAGAGTGATGGAGATCGACGGGGACTGAGACCGATGGAGACCAACGGTGACCGACCAAGACTGACCGAGACCGAAACCGCCGAGACCGAGACCGACGGAGACCAAGACCGATCGAGACCGACCGTCACTTACAGAGACCGACGGAGATGACAGAGACCAAGACCAACAGAGACCAACGGAGACCGAGTCCGACGGAGACGGACCGAGACTAATGGAGACCGAGTCCGACGGAGACGGACCGAGACTAACGGAGACCGAGTCTGACGGAGACGGACCGAGACTAACGGAGACCGAGTCCGACGGAGACCGATCGAGATGAAGACCGACCGTCACTTACAGAGACTGACGGAGACCAAGACCGACAGAGACCAACGGAGACCAAGACCGATGGAGATGGAACGAGACTAACGGAGACCGAGACCGAGACCAATGGAGACCGAGACCGACGGAGACCGAGGAGGAGACCGAGGCGGAGACTGACGGAGACCGAGACCGATTGAGACTGGTCATTCATTCATTGGCTCTTCAAGGTTTCAGAAACCCAATTCAAGGCTCTTATTAGTCGAATGAGAGGTCAATCAGATGAACTAATCTGTTCGCGGCTGTGTCTGCAGTTTTTTTTTTTTAGTGGCGCTTGGATGCCACTACATCACCATCACCACCTACATCATCACAATCTGGACTATGCGTCAGAGTGCGCACGAGGGCACAGGAGTGACCGGACCGAGACCGACCGAGACTGACAGAGGCCGAGACCAACAAAGACCGATGAAGACCAATGGAGACCGAGACGGAGACCAACGGAGACAGAGACCGACGGAGACCGACAGAGACTGAGATCAACTGACACCGACTGAGACCGAGAACAACGGAGACTGACGGAGACCGAGACGGACCGAGACCGACGGAGACCAACCGAGACCGAGACTGACCGAGACAGATGGAGACCAACAGTGACCAACAGAGACCGAGACCGATGGACACCGAGACAGACGGAGACCGAGACCGAGGGAGGCCTAGACTGAGACCGACCGAGGCCAACGGAGACCGACAGAGACCGCGACCGACCAAGACGACCGAGACTGAAACAGAGACGGAGATGGAGACCGACCCACATTGACGGAGACCGAAACTGACGGAGCCCGTCGGAGACTGATCAAGACGGAGACCGATGGAGACGGAGACTGACTGAGACCGATGGAGACCGAGAGAGAGCGACTGGGAGAGACAGAGAGAGACCGAGACCAAGAGAGAGAGAAAGAGACCAAGACCGAGAGAGAGAGGCCGAGACCAACCAAACCAGTTAAAACCGGTTTAAACCAGTTTAAACCAGTCTAAACCGGTCAAAACCAGTTTAAACCGATCAAAACCGGTTTCAATTACCCTTCATCGAGTCCACCGCATTGGGCAAAACAAAAAATCCCCAAACTAAACGTCCCAGACCTACAGAGGCAGGGCAGGGAGCTTAAAAACACCAATTAAGGTCTAAATGATCAATTTCCACAGGAAATCATGAAAAGGAGAAGGAGGCTTTTTCCAATTAGGAAACAAAAAAAAAATCCAAGAAAATAAATGAGCTATTATCTCTGTGGATAGATTGTTTATAGATGGCAAGCTGTTTATGGATGAAACTTTAACCCCCTGGCTTTTCTAGAGCCTCCTTTGTTTGCTTAGCTACATGTGGGAAAAGAGTGAGATTGTGCGCAGGTCGCTTTTTTTTGATCTTGGTTTAATTTATGAACATTTGTCTAATGTTTTTTTCTTTTTTGCTGAGGTTGTTGATTGCTTGTTTGTCTGTTGTAGCTAATTTTGTTGAAGTTGTTAGATTTACTAACCTTTATGTCTGTTCTCTCTCATACTTCTGTTTTATAGGAAATAACCTTAAGTACATGCACAGAACATGAACAGAGACATCATGCATGCCAGAAGGAAGATTTATAATATTAAAAACCTCAGTTCAAAATTTGGATCTATGTATTGCAAGTGTTTATGGCCCAAATGTAGACGACCATCCTATTTTCACACTTTCTCCACTTCTCCCTCTGAGCACTTGGGCACTACACTCATAATAGGAGGAGACTTCAACCTGGTATTAAACCCTGCAATCAACAGGCTCAGTACATCAGGGGATTATCGAAAATGGCAGGCTACTGACACTCTCAAACAATACATGAATGATTTTGGTCTTTGCGATGAATGGCGTTCTCTTCACCCAGCTCTTAGGGAATATACCTTTTTTTCATCAGTTCATAGTTCACATTCATGTTTAGATTTCTTCTTAGCCAGTAACTCTATCGAGAGGGATATCATAGACACTGAAATTTGTTCAAATCAAGCTATTAGTGATCACCATCCAGTATCTCTTACACTCGTAAATAGAAAAGCTATGAGGAAAACTACGAGTTGGAAATTTAATACATCATTACTAAAAGACAAAGACTTTATTAATTACTTTAATAAAGAGTGGGAATTAAATCTGGAAAATAATGATGTGCCAGGAATATCCCCATATGTTCTCTGGGAAGCAGCAAAAGTGGTCATGTGATGTAAAATAATCTCTTACTGTTCCTATAAGAATAAAAAAGAAAAAGCACTGGTACTAGAGTTAGAACAGAAAATTAAATCACTGGAGATGACCTGTGCCATTTCTCCACAGGAACAGGCACTTAACAATCTGAGAAAATTATAGCTGGAACTAAAAGAGATTACAAACAAAAGAGCACAGTTTTTAATACAAAGACTGCATCTTGAGAAGTTTGAACACAGTACTAAATCGTGGAGATATCTTTCTAACCAGCTTAGATTGAATGAAGGAAAAACAACTATCCACTCTTTTAAGGATATGACTGTAAATATTATCCATGAGCCTGAAGAAATATATAACTCCTTCAGAAAGTTTTATGAAAACCTCTACTCATCTCAGATTAACCCATCTGACTCAGAGATAAATAAATTTCTGGACACTGTTAACTTACCATGATTAAATAACGAACAGATTGCAGCTCTGGATACACCTTTTCCGGTGTCTGAACTCCAGGAGGCACTTAAGCACATCCCAAACAACAAAGCTCCGGAACCTGATGGTTTTCCAGTAGAATTTTATAAATAATTTTGGCCTGTGATGGCACCTACTTCCTTTAAAACGGTGAACCAAATTAAAGAAGATAATGTAATTCCTCCAAATATGAACTTGGCTAGTATTACCCTGCTCCTTAAACCTGGAAAAGAACCTATGCTTCCATCCAGCTACCGTCCCATCTCACTTATGAATGTCAATCTTAAAATAATTTGCTCTCGCCAAAAGTCTGGAAAGGATAATTCCATTTATTATACACCCAGATCAAACAGGTTTCATAAAGGGTAGGCACTTGGTCAATAATACACGCAGGCCACTTAATTTAATAGACCACTGGAAGATTAATAACTTAGAAACTACAATTTTATCTCTGGATACAGATAAAGCCTTTGACTGTGTTAACTGGAAATTTCTTTTTATGGTGTTAAGTTTGGGTTTGGTTCATCTTTCATAAACTGGATTAAAACACTATATAGCTGTCCAACTGCATCTGTTCAAACAAATGATCAAACTTCTCAAAGCTTGTATCTCCAGAGAGGCACCAGGCAGGGTTGTCCACTCTCTCCCTCACGTTTTACCATCTTTATCGAACGATTAGCAGCAGCCATACAACAAAATGTTGATATCAGAGGTATCCAAACTGGAGAAAAACAACACAAGATAAGTCTTTATGGTGATGATGTATTGATTTTCCTTGAAAACTCACAAAGACCTCTTCTTCAGACAGTAAAGCTCATTGATAAATTTTCATCATTATCAGACTACTCTATTAACTTGGGTAAATCAACACTTACTTATAAATTGTAATTTTTCAAGTATATCCATTATTCCATTACAATCAGGTAAATATTTCGGAATAGATATTTTCCCCAGGCTCTCAGAATTATTGTGACTAAATCACATTCCCCTTTTAAAAACAATACAAGACGACCTTACGCACTGGAGGACACTACCTATATCACTAATGGGAAGAGTCGCAACCATTAAAATGATGGGTCTTCCTAAAATTAACTACTTATTCTGAATGATTCCTACCCAACCATCTATGGCCTGGTTTAAGTTTCTAGACTTAAATATAAGTAATTTTTTATGGAAGGATAAACCATTACTGTTCAGTTTAAAAACTCTTCAAAAAACAAAAGAGTGCGGAGGTTTAGATTTACCACATTTTTTTAATTACTTCTTAGCCAATAGACTGCAGTTTGTTTCTAAATGGACAAAATCAACCCCACTAGGAAACCCATGGTTAGATGCTGAACAGGCTCTCTGTGGGTCGCTAAATATCTCTGACTTACCTTTTATGAGTCCCTGTATTAAATGCCATGACTGTTTTAAAAACATTAATATCAGCTCCTCTCTGATAGCCTGGTGGAATTTTTTTTTTTTAAAAAAATAACGGGGTCTTCACTTGTCCCTTGTAAACTCATGCCCATCTGGAATAATCTTGATATCCTGCAACAAAAGAGGATGTTAAACTTTCCACTATAGCATGAGAAAGGAATAAAAAACTTAGAGCATCTTATTTGAGGTGGAAATTTTATCCAATTTCAGGAACTAATGTCACAGTATGACATAAGTTATAAAAAGTTTCTTGAATACCAACAGCTTAAATCCATAATAAAAGCAAGATTCAATCTTAAGCAGACAGATTTAGAGGTACCAGTTAAGGTGGCAGAGTTTCTAAATCTTCATTCCCCTAAATTGATATAGAAAATACACAGACTGTTATCAAAACTAGATGAGTCAGTATCTCTTCCAAAATTAAAATGGGCGACAGACTTGTCAGTCACTAAGGATGAAAGCTTCTGGACACAAATATGATTTAAACACTTTTAATATGACTTAAAACTCTAATTTACAATTCAAACAGTACAAAGTTCTACATAGAACTCATTACACAGGACAAAGGATGTTCAAAATGGGCCTGAGTCACACAAATATCTGCTCCTACTGCACCAGTAACATCCCGGATAGTTATATGCATGCTATCTGGTCCTGTGCACAGGTCCAAAAGTTCTGGCAGAAGACATGTGAGGACTTGTCGGCATGGCTTGGGTACCGTATCCTATCCTCACCCACACTTTGCATATTAGGTGATTTAAGTTAAATAAATATAGAGGCAAAGGTGTCACACATGGTTCTCACTGCCTTATGCAACGCAAACTATCCTCATGAATTGGAAATCAAGAAATAATTTATGCATGACTTGCTATAATAACCTACTGTTAGATTATATTAGCCTGGAAAGAATGTCTGCCTCTTCAAATAACCAAATTGCTGAATTCAATTTTCTCTGGTTCCCACTTATTAATTCTGTAACCTGAGGGGTGGTGGGTGGTGGTTTGCTCTCCTTGGCACCTCTGGTGGCTGGCTGCACCCTGACCACGAGGGTTCTCTGTGACTCACTGGGGCCGGTGTCCGGGGGGCCTGTTCCGGGGTGGCTGTGTGTCTGGCCCATGGGGGTTGGTGGGGACAGCTGTGGGGTGGGCTGTGGCTCCGGGCTGGCTGGCCTTGCCTCCCGGGTGGGGCAGGGTCTGGCCCTGGGCCCCTGGTGCTGTGGGGGTGTGTTCCCCCTCTGGGTTGGGGTTGGGTGTGTGCCGGTGGTGTGGGCCGGCCCCGGCGCATCCTTGTGCGGTAGGGTTATGCCCTCCCCGGGGCCCTGCTGGCACTCTGGGACAGGTGCTCGTGTCCTGGGGGGTCGCTCTCCCCGTCCTCCAGGGCCTGCAGGTGTGGGTGTACTTGAGTGTGTGTGTGTGTGTGTGTATGTGTGTGAGTGTGTGTGTGTGTGTGTGCATGCAGGTATGTGTGAGTGTGAGTGTGTGAGGATGCATGTGTGTGTGCGGGTGCAGATGTGGGTACGTGTGCGTGTGTGTTGTGTGTGGGTATGTGGGGCTGTGTATGGGTGTAAGTGGGCATGTGTGATGGTGAGTGAGTGTGTGTGTGCACATGAGGGTGGGCGGGTGTGTGTGTGTACGGGTGCGGATACCTGTGGGTGGATGTGCGGGGTGGAGGAAGTGTGTGTGGGTGGGGGGACCTCGTTGAGTGGCGGGGGTGGGGCGGACCATCTGCTGGCCTTGGGGTTGATGATTTGGGGCCTGCTTGTCCCGGCTGCCCTACCGTTGTGTCATAGGGTGGGGCACTTTGTCGCATTGCCCCTGGTGTCTTTGGCGCCGGGTGTGTGTGGGTGGTCGGGGGTGGCGGGGGGGGCGTTGGTGCGGGTTGGCGGTCCTGTTGTCATCGGGCTGCTCTGGGGTGGCTGTGGCTACGGGGCAGCCTGCTGCTGTCAGTGTGTGTCTCGGGAGGGTGGTTGGTGGGCTTGCGGTGGGCGCTTGGGGGTGTTGCTTGGTGTGTGGGGCACCGTATGGGTCCGGCCCATTGTTTATTATTGTGACTATTGTTGTGCATGTTCATGTGTGCAAGATGAGTGAGAATGGGTGTGGCTGCTCCATCATATTTGTGGTGCTGGGAGTGCCGGGGTGTGACACTGGTGGGTCCTGGGCTGCTCGGCCTTGTGGACCTTGCCCTGGGTTGGGATTTGGGGAAGTGGGTGGCCTCCTGAATCAGTTTGCGAGCTGGCTTCTGGGGGGGGGGGGGCTCCCTTTTGGACCGCCTCCCTCCCAGTCTTTTTTTTTGCCCCCCCTCCTCCCTGATTCTGGGTGGAATATACATCTTGGATACACTTAGGGCTTTGGGGTGGGGGTGTGCCACACTGTGTTGGTGAAGGGGTTACCTCTGCTGTGCAGTGGGGCTGCCCTCACCTCAATTTTAATTGCATTTTAGACACTGAGGGCTTGGAGGGATGGGGGGCCCTCTGCCTATCACAGTGGCCAGTAGTGCTGCCCAATTTTAACTGCACTATGGTAGTTCACACACCTGCACACAATCACTTCATACAACCGACACACACCTCTCATGATTTGTGCAAGGGGGAGGGGGGTGGGGTCTTCCCCCACCCCTGTTGCCTTCCTTCTGCCGAGGGCCTGGGGGCCTGGCGGGGGGCCTGGGACCCGTCATGTTGTCAAAATCCCTGAGTGCTGCCGAATGAATCAATACAAGCAAGGGAGTGAGAGAGGGATTGAACAAGAGCGTAAGCGAGAGTGAGGGAGTGATGAGTGCAGATGGTTATGGTGAGTTGGTTTGTGTGGCGCTTTGTGTGTCAGGTGGCATCTCAACGTGCCTGCGGTGGTCTGCTGATCAGTTGCTCGGGTGGCGTTGGGGGTGAGGTCTGCTTCTGTGGCCGCAGCCGCACTGAGGTGGGTCGGCAGGGGGGTGGCTGCTGGCCTTTGCTGGTGGTCTCCCCAGCCATTGTCGGGTGCTGGTGCGCATTCAGGCTCACTGCAGCTACATCATGGTCACCCTAAGTAATAAGGGTGAATGAGGGTGGGTGAGTGTGTGGGGGAAAAGCACGAATGGATGTGAGCAGGTCGGAGTGTGAGTGAGAGTGCGTGTATTGATGAATGTGAGTGAGTGAGATTGACCTTGGGGGGACAGGGGGCGAGATTGAGCGGGTACAGGAATGAGGGAGAATGGGTGGGTCTGGGAGTGCAAGTGTGGGACTGTGTGGGGGAGTGGGTGAGCGAGAGTGACTGAGTGCATGCGTATGAGAGCATGAGGGTGTGAAGGTGTGGGAATGGGTGTGTCTGCTGGTCGGGAGGTGCTGGATTGAGGGGGTAGTGCCTCTTGGCTACGTGGGCTCACATGGGGGGGGCACTTCTTTGGGTGTAGGGGTCCCCAGGGTGTGCGGCGGTGGCACTGGGGGGGCTGGCCTGCTGGGGGGCGCCTGGGGGGGCTCGCACTGGGGGTGCGGGCTGGTCTCCGGCCTGGGGGGGTGGGGCCACTGGCCTCCCGGCCCCTGAGGCCCAGGGGCTGGTGTTGGCCCCGCTGGGGGGTGGGGGGTTGGCAGGCCCAGGGGAGTGGGCCCGCCGCACCGGCCGCCCGGCCTGACCTCCCTCGGTCATCCCTCCATGGGTGGATGCCTTGCTTTCCTGGGGCTTGTTGACCTCAGACATCTGTGCCCTGTGGTTTGGTGGTGCTACCTTGCCTGCTCGGGGGTTTCTGGGGGAGGGGGGGGTGCTGCAATCGGCCACCGTCTTTGTATGTTTCCTGATAAACCACTCAAATGCACACACTTATTTTGCGTGCGCTCTCATATGCAGGCACATGGACGCACAAGCACAAATGTCTCCCCTTTAACAGGTGCAGATACCAGACTCGTGTTGACACCTCTTTGGTGGAAGAAGCAGTCTGTCTTCTGTTTGTTTCAGTTGTTGGTTTGCTTGTCTTTTTTGTCTGTTCCTCTTCCTTTTCTTTCCCCATCCCCACACTTCGTTCCCCCATCCTGTCGGGTCCTTCATGGATAAAATAAATAAATAACTAATTTAAAAAAAGTATTAAAAGTTATTACAGGAGGAGTTTACAACAATATTCAGTAGATAGTTACTGTATAAGGCTCCTTTTGGTAAAGTAAATCTGTTTTGGCACAATAACGGTAGCAGATTTCTGTTCTGCTCATCTAGCTGCCTGACAGGACAAAGGGGAAAAAATTTACCTTAGAGCAGACACAGAATCTAGTCAGAGCCACAAAGAACCACAACACCATGCTTGGGTATTTTAATGTAAATACAGACAGCTGCAGCTGTTTGTTTTACCCCAAAATTAAAATGTTCATGCTGCTGTCATGCCGTGAATGCTTGTTATTTAACTTAATACATACAGACCTTTTATGACAATTGTTCAAAATTTTTATTGATCTATATTTTGTGAGAATTTAAAAATTAATCCATGCTGAAGCTGCAAGTCCATATTGTTCCAATGCAGTGCAATGAATGCAAAAAAACCCCACCTATTTGATATCTTTCTTAAATCATTAAGTCTTAGGAAGCAAACTGTTACTATTTTTTTAATTTATTATTTTATTTTATTTTATTTATTATTTATGCAGCCTTGCATCTGGTGACATATCTAAACATCAGATCTGTGACATTCATACAAGTGAAAACATACCTGGTGCCGTTTTGTCTGTCCTGTGTCTGTACCACCGATCACACCAACAGTCCTTTTTAGTTTTCAGTGCATGATCTATGCATTGCTGGTGAAGCCAGCACAGATTTAGCTGAGGTTTAGGAGTCTCACACCACGAACAGCAACAAGTACCATAACTCTGCAAAAACATTCAAAAATACAAAAACTACAAGTGCTGAAATTATCTGCCACTTGACTGCAAAACAGGTATGTGGACTATACATTAAAACGAATTTAAAACACTTTTAAAAACATTATTTTAGAAGCCCCACTACTCCACTCTTGCTGACTGTTTTAACACTGCTTCAGCCGAAACCGGAAGTTGCGCCCATAATCATTTCTACAGCAGCACTCTCGGAAATCCACCTTATTCCTAGCCCCCATGATGCCTTGCGTGAATTATGGACGCAACTTCCGGTACTAGTTTAGAAAGCAGGGTTGTCACAGAAACGGGACATTTTTCCTTCTTAAAAAACAATGACGTCGGCATCAAAAATGCGGGAACACAGCCTTTTGCACCTCAAAAGGAGTAATATAAGCATACCACTTCCCACGACTATCGAGGAATGAGAAGATGACCTTAAAAAGTGGCCTGGCAGACAGTAGCTCCATTAGTTAGCTCCGCTGCTAAAATGCTAACGCTGTAAACAAATAAAAGCTCTGAGATATAGCAACATTTCCACCGCAATAAAGTCAGTTGCATTTTGTTAAAATATGTTAGACATTGAAGTGGCATGAAATAAAGCGGCGTTGGTGAAGGTTTTAAGGGGAGTTTATTAAATCATACCGCCGTCACGAGCTCCGCTCCCGGCGGCGTGTATGCGCGCCGGGAGCGAGCCCAGCGGCTCTCAGAGAAGAGGAGACACACGGTGTGTGTGTCCAGCAGTAGCAATTGCAGAGTGAGAGTGAGAGAGAGTTTGAGTTACAGAGTTGCAGCATATATACCCAACTACAACAATACATCAAAGAGCATTCCCCAGCAGTTGGTATGATTAAAGAGATTGCAGAACAGGCATGAGACATTTGCATTTGAGAGACATACATCACAATAGGCAGATTTGCTAGACTCTGCTCCAGCTGCAGAACAAAGAGGTTACAAGGCACATCTACATATTGATCTCAGTCTCTAGGTCACAGTAAGGACAGGACGCATGAACACAATGCATGAAAGGTGACATTAACATCACAGTAGAGAGCCAGAAGAAGCGGGGCTGCCTGTAGACATTAATACACACATTTCACTGTTCTGTTAATTGCTTTAGCGAGCGCTGTGTCTGTCCAGTCTGTTTGTGGGGGTTTACACCAAACCGCCACAGACATAATCAAATTTACCTCAGAGCAGATGTAGAATCTTGTCAGAGCCACAAACAGACACAACACCGTACTTGGGTGTTTTAATGTTGGGGTAAAACAGACAGCTGCAGCTGGTCGTTTTACCCCAAAATTAATATGCTCATGCTGCTGTCATGCTGTGAATGCTTGTTATTTAACTTAACACATACAGATCTTTTCTCACAATTGTTCAAAATGTTATTGATCTACAGTGGTGTGAAAAAGTGTTTACCCTCTTCCTGTTTCTCATTTTTTTGTATGTTTGTCACACTTAAATGTTTCAGATCATCAAACAAATTTAAATATTAGACAAAGATAACACAAGTAAACACAAAATGCAGTTTTTAAATGAAGGTGTTTATTATTAAAGAAAAAAAATTCAGACCTACATGGCCCTGTGTGAAAAAGTGATTGCCCCCTAAACCTAATAACTGGTTGAGCCAGCCTTAGCAGCAACAACTGCAATCAAACTTTTGCGATAACTGGCAATGAGTCTTTTACAGCACTGTGGAGGAATTTTGGTCCACTCATCTTTGCAGAATTGTTGGAATTCAGTCACATTGGAGGGTTTTTGAGCATGAACTGCAGTTTTAAGGTCATGCCACAGCATCTCAATCAGATTCAGGTCAGGACTTTGACTAGGCCACTCTAAAGTCTTCATTTTGTTTTTCTTAAGCTATTCAGAGGTAGTCTTGCTGGTGTGTTTTGAATCATTGTCCTGCTGTAGAACCCAAGTGCTCTTCAAGTTGAGGTCATGAACAGACGGCCGGACATTCTCCTTCAGGATTTGTTGGCAGACAACAGAATTCATGGTTCCATTTACCACAGCAAGTCTTCCAGGTGCTGAAGCAGCAAAACAGCCCCAAACACTACCACCACCATATTTTACTGTTGATATGATGTTCCTTTTCTGAAATGCTGTGTTACTTTTATGCCAGATATAATGGGACACACACCTTCCAAAAAGTTCAACTTTTGTCTCGTCAGTCCACATATTATTTTCCCAAAAGTCTTGGGGATCATCAAGATGTTTTCTGGCAAAACTGAGACAAACCTTTTTGTTCTTTGTGCTCAGCAGTGGCTTTCGTCTTGGAACGCTGCCATGCGGGCCATTTTTGCCCAGTCTCTTTCTTATGGTGGAGTCATGAACACTGACCTTATCTGAGGCAAAGGAGGCCTGCAGTTCTTTGGATGTTCTTGTGGGGTCTTTTGTTACCTCTTGGATGAGTCATTGCTACGCTCTTGGAGTAATTTTGGTTGGCTGGCCACTCCTGGTAAGGTTCACCACTGTCCCATGTTTTCGCCATTTGTAGATAATGGCTCTCACTGTGGTTCACTGGAGTCCCAAAGCTTTAGAAATAGTTTTATAACCTTTTCCAGACTAATAGATCTCAAATACTTTGTTTCTCATTTGTTTCTGAATTTCTTTGGATGGCAGCATGATGCCTAGCTTTTGAGGATCTTTTGGTCTACTTCACTTTGTCAGGCAGGTCCTATTTACGTGATTTCTTGATTGAGAACAGGTGTGGCAGTAATCAGGCCTGGGTGTGGCTACAGAAATTGAACTCAGCTTTCCAAAGATGTGACAAACCACAGTTAATTTATGTTTTAATGGGGGGTCAATCACTTTTTCACACAGGATCATGTATGTTTGGATTTTTTTTTTACCCTTAATAATAAACACCTTCATTTAAAAACTGCATTTTTGTGTTTACTTGTGTTATCTTTGTTTAATATTTAAATTTGTTTGATGATCTGAAACATTTAAGTGTGACAAATATACAAAAAAACGAGAAATCAGGAAGGGGGCAAACACTTTTTCACATCACTGTATATTTTGTGATAATTTAAAAACTAATGCACGCTGAAGCTGCCAATATCCAGTTCATATCGTTCCAATGCAGTGCAACGAAAAGTCCACAAAAAAACCCTGTTTGATATCTTTCTTAAGTCGTTAAGCCTTAGGAAGCAAACTGTTACTATTTTTTTATTTATTATTTTACTTTACTTTTATTTTAAGTTGCGCCCATAATCGTGTCTTCAGCAGCACTCTCAGGAATAAGGTGGATAATAAAGTGGCTAGACTAAATTTTTTTTGCAATTATTTATTTTTTATTTGAATGGAGGTTTAATATTTTCTTTATAGAAAAACAAGCTTTTTCATATTTTTGCAAAGATTTTTTTGTATTTTGAACAGATTTATTTTTTAATGGAAGCTACCCATTTTTTTGTCATTGACTTTTCATAATTAATGATGAAGACCATGGTCTCTGTGTAAGTTGATAATTTTGTAAAACTCTGTGGGGTATTAAATATGTCCACAAGTGTATAGGTAGTAAAATAAAATAGATATATCAAACAACTACAGTAAAATTTGCACTACTGTATGTAAATTGCCTTTGTTTTTGGTTGACCACCTGCCCCCCCCCAAAAAAAATGTCTGTGCACGTCACAGTATATTGATCTCAGTTGGAAACTGGGTTTGTTAAAGATGCTCTATGAGCCAAAAAATGGAAGTATACAAAAGAATAATGCCAATGGAACAGAAAATAAATAAATAAATGTTCAACTCATAACTCATGTAAGTAAATAAGTGTAAATGGAAAAAAACTGTAGGTCCATTCTCAAAAGTGCATTATAGTTAAAGAGGTTTGGAAATCCTGATAATATTTTCAAAGATAGATAAACAAATTTTGAATGCAAAAGATGCAATAGACTTACACAATGGTCCCCTCCGGCATACAACTAGGAACATACCGGTCGCTATGGAGGGTGAGAATATGTATGGGCACATACAGTAATCATACCATGTAGGATAACTAAGTAGACGGTTATGCTGTTTCATCCCATCTAGCAACAATGCTCTGCACTGTGTGTGTTTATATATTTACATATTTATTCCATCTAGCTACAATGCTCAGCACTGGGTGTGTTTATATTTATATATCTATATATTTATTCCATCTAGCTACAATGCTCCGCACTGTGTTTTTATATATCTACATATTATTCCATCTAGCTACATTGCTCTGCACTGTGTGTGTTTATATACTTGCATATTTATTCCACCTAGCTGCAATGCTCCGTACTGTGGGTGTTTATATATTTACATATTTATTCCATCTAGCTACAGTGCTCTGCACTGTGTGTTCATATATTCATATATTTATTCCATCCAGCTACAATGCTCTGCACAGTGTGTCTGTGTGTATATATATATTTTATAGTAATATGTACATATGTATATTAGCTGCTCTTGCTTGCTTGTTTTTTTCTTGCCTTCTGATTGTTGCTCTGAGTGTTGCTATCCCTGTGCTGTTGCAATCCTGGAATTTCCCCATTGTGGGACTAATAAAGGCTTATCTTATCTTATCTTAAATCATATACTAGCATCAAATTGTCCATAACAGTGGAGCTTACTAACCAAGGCTTTTAATGGAAATGGGCCCCATCTTAAACCTTGGAATGTTAAATTCAAAATTTGGTTTGTGTTTGAGGGGCTCAAACACAGGGCTGGACTGGGACAAAAAAATGGCCCTGGCATTTTTGGTCCAGGCGGCCCACCATGATCAGTCAAACAACATCAGCATAGATGGTCCAGTTAGACATGAGTAAGTCTTGTGCCATTCCCCAAAGCAACGGTAAAGCTGAGTAGGAGGTTACATGCAAAACACAGGAATAGAATAATTAGTCACATGATCACATTCCTTTTTTTTAATTTACTTTTTGTTCTTATTAAAGACAAAAATAGAAAGGAGATGTTTTTACCTTCTTTACATGTTTCGACTGTGCACTGCAGCCTTTGTCAGAAGAGTCAACTGATTGCTGCCAGGTGTCATTTTATCAGCTGACTTTCGTAGGCGGGGCCAGCCCAGCAGACCTGTCAGATCCACCGAGCCGGCCCCGCTTTCCACCGTCTGATGGTCTCTGGAGAATGTGGTCCCAGGTGTGGGAAAGCATAAAGGCCCCCTCATCCCGGTTCATGATATCTTTTCCCCGCTTCCTGATTTCTATGGCCTCCTTGATCCAGCGTTTGTGTCTGTTGCTCTCCAATCCAATAATTTTTGCGTTGTCCCAGTCCATGATGTGATTATTTCTTTTGCAGTGATCTGATATTGCTGATTTTAATGTTTCTTGTCCTGCCTTTGCTTTTTGTGATCTTGTGAGTCATCCTTGTGTTTCCTTCTCACATTCCTTCTAGTGTTCTTTTTTCCTTGTGGTGAGTGATCTTCCGGTTTCTCCACTGTAGGTTTTGTTACATGATATTTCATATATTACATTGCACTTTTTGTCTTGTTCTATTTTGTCCTTGGGGTGTACTAATAACTGTCTTAATTTTATGTGTGGTTTTACTGCTGTGTTTATTTTGTATTTTTTCATGATCCTTTGAATTGGTTCCGTTATCCCTCAGATTTATGGTATAGTTATGGTGTCCTTGTTTTTGATTTCGGCTTTTGTTCTGTGTCTTGTTTCCTGTTTGTTTTCTTTGTTTTTGACTTGCTGTTTCCCTTTGTTTATGGCCCATACTGGATATTGGCAGCGTATGAGTGCATGTTTTATATGGTTTTCCTCCTGTCTTTCTTCTTGGTCTGTACTGATGGTGGCCCGTTCATATAACATCCTGACAACTGATAGTTTGTGTGCTGTGGGGTGTTCTGATGTCCATAGTAGGTATTGATCTGTGTGGATTGGTTTCCTGTAGACCATGATTTTTATACTGCCGTCGTCGTGGTGGTGGATTTTCATGTCCAGAAAGGCTATGGTGCCATTTTCTTCCTCTTCGTATGTGAATTTTATATTCCCAGTGCTGTCCGTGCTATTCAGATGGTCAGTGTGTCCTTGCGTGTGTCCTTTCCTTATTTTCTCCAGAATGTCGTCCACGTATCTCTTCCAGAGGGTGGGTTTACATTGTGTGGGTGCTGTGTTGATGGCTTTGTTTTCCAGATCCTCCATGAAAAAGCTGCTCATGATGGCTGATAGTGGGTCTCCCATTGCAAATCCTTTTTGTCTGTAGATTTTTCCTCTGTATTGAAAATGGGTGGATTTTGCAACAAATTGTAATAGTTCAGATATGTCGTGAACTGTGAGATTGGTACATCTTTTTAGGGTTCTGTCATTACTGAGGCGTTCTTGCACTATGTGTAGTGTGACATCAGCAGGGGTCTTTGTGAATAATGAAATGACATCATGTGAAATGAGGATCTCGTCTGATTCTATTTTCATATTTTTGAGTTCTTGTGCTAGCTCTTTTGAGTTTTTGCAGTGGTATTCTGATAGTCTAAGGAGGGGTTTAATGATTTCAACCAGGGCTTTTGATAAGTTGTATGTGGCTGATCCGATACTGTCTATTATTGGCCGCAGTAGGATATCCTTCTTATGTATTTTTGGGGTTCCATAGATCCGGGGGGTGATGCTGGATGTGGGTATCAGGTGATCATATGCGTCCTTTGTGATTTTTTTTGCTTTCTAATAGGGGTTTGAGAAGGGCTTTTAGCATTTTTTTTTCTTTTCTTCTGTGGGGTTTGTTTTAATGATTTCATATGTGCTTTTATCTGCCAACGTGGTTTCCATCTGTTTTTCATATGTTTCCATATCCATTACTACCGTCATTCTGACTTTATCTGATGGGAGGATTGTGATTGTTTTATCTTTCTTCAGTGAGTTTAATATTTTTTCTTCTTCTTTTGTAATGTTGCTTTGTGGTAAATTGGCCGTTTTGAGGATTCCTGCGACTGCGTTCCGGAGTGATGCCTTTTTCCCTTGGTCCAGGATTTTTTCACATGCGAGTTCTATTGCAAGGATGTATTCATCATGGGGTATTTTGGCTGGTGTGATGGCGAAATTCAGTCCTCTGCTCAGCACTGTTTTCTCTGTGTCCGTGAGTGTGCGTTTTGATAAGTTTTTGACCCACTTAGCATTCGTTTCCGTGTGTGTTTGTTTTCCTTTGTTCTTCCTTTCTGTGAGTTTTTTTTTTAGTTTTTTTAAATGGCAGTTTTTCGTTATAATGAATTCCTGTTCGTGTGCGTGTTTTAATTGTGCTTCTATCTGCTCCTGCGTTTCCTGGTTGGTCGACATGGTGCTTCGCTGCGCTCTTTGTTTGTTTTTGTTTGTCAATTGTGTGTCTGCTTGCACTTATACCCGTGAAGAACTTCTAAATATCAGGACTTTCACCCCCACGGACCTCCTCCCAGTTTTTTTAGCCCCTGCTGCCGATCTGGTTCATTGCTTGGCTCGGAAAGTGAGACGGCGGAAGAGAGGTAGACGAGCGGGCGCTCTCGTGCGGCTTCGCAGGAGAGGCTCGCGAACGGCGCTGCCTGGCATATTTCTGTCCAATACCAACTCTCTCTCTAACAAGGTAGATGAACTGAGACTGCTGATGCGTTTTAGGGACCTCGTCTCCTCAGCTGTCCTCTGCTTTACTGAGACCTGGCTCCGGGAAAATATACCGGACAGCGCGCTGCGCCTCGATGGCTTCCAGCTCTTCCGTGCTGATCGTGACACAGAGCTTTCCGGCAAGACCACAGGAGGCGGAGTCTGCTTCTACATCAACTGCAGCTGGTGCTCTGATGTAACGGTAATTTCCAAACTGTGGTAGACTGCAAGTCTAAATTAAAACATTACTGGCACATGCCTCTAGGGGGAACTACCTGTATTGTTCAGCACTACTACTAAGGGGACACATTAGAACAAGAGTGTGAAAACCCCGCGCAGAATCCATCTTGTTGTGTGTGTTGCAGAATAAATGGCCAGAGTTAGCCAAAGAAATAACTCAAGTGTGATCATTGCTACACGGTAGGATATCACACAATTGGCGACGAGGATTAAAAGAAAAAAATCAGCGGCGAGAAACAGAGAACATTGCAAGTGTGGCGAACTCAAGTGACTCCAGTAGTTCGAGTGCAAGTTCAGAGGAGGAAAAACGAGGTTTCCCCACCACGACGAGCAATGGCGGCTGTAATCGGAACGGTAACCCCTTTTGATAACTCGACTCAGTCATGGGAAGAATATAGTGAAATGTTGGACTTTTTCTTCAAAGCTAATGACATTGAGGAGCCAGACAAAAGGAAGGCTGTACTGTTGAGTGGAGTTGGTGCAACTACTTACAGCTTGTTGAGAAATTTAATAAGCCCTGCATTACCGAAAGATAAAACGTACGACCAGATTACTGCGGAGCTTCAGAAGCACTTCAGCCCCAAACCGAGTGAAATCGTGCAACGATTCAAATTTAATTCACGCATAAGGAGGAACACTGAGTCCATAGCAGAGTATGTGGCAGAATTGAGGGAAATAGCACTGCACTGTGATTACAAAGACTCACTGGAAGAAATGTTAAGAGACAGACTTGTGTGTGGAGTGAATGATGACCGAATGCAACAGCGACTTTTATCTGAAACAAAACTCACTTTTGTGAAGGCTTTGGAATTATGCCAAGCAATGGAAACGGCATCTAAAGATGTGAGAGAAATGCAAGGGAAACTAACAGAGGACACAGCAACGCATGTTCGTGTGCCTAAGACCCAAGTAGGTGTCCACAAAGTGTTGACTGACAAAACTCAGCACAAATTCCCCAGTTGTTATCGCTGCAAAGGCCAGCACAATGCCGCCGAGTGCAAATTTGCCACTGAGCTGTGTCATAATTGTGGCAAGCGAGGGCACATTAAGAAAGCATGTAGAACAAAGGTGGGCAATGCACAGGTGCAGAAGGCAATAGTAAAAGGGCAAAAGAATGAAAACAAGGGCCCAGGAAAGGAACAGCGAGCGAATCAACTTAGAGGGGAGGGAGAAAGTGATACAGAAGACATGGATTTTCACACAATTTACAACACGTCAGAGGAGCTGACCAAGGTAGCGCCCATCACGCGTACCATGAATGTTAATGGAATGAAAGTAACATTTGAAGTTGATACAGGCTGTGGAGTAACTATATTAAGTAAACAGCAATATACACAACTGTGGAAGAAAACAGACACAGCAGAATTAAATCCCTGTTCATTAAAATTAAAAACATACACAGGAGAGAAGCTAGACGTGCTAGGCATGGCACAAGTGAAGGTGCAACACAAAAACAAAGAAAAGAACTTACCTGTAGTAGTAGTTGGGAGCGAAGGACCAAATCTACTAGGGCGAAGTTGGCTACAAGAACTGGCCATGATGGATCAGTTGGTGAATAAAGTGGAATCTCAGCCCAAATTGCAGCTGGAGGAGATCCTCGAAAGACACGCTGAGGTGTTCAAAGAAGGCTTAGGACAGCTAAAAGGTGTCACTGCAAAGATTAATGTGGACAAGGAGGCCCAACCACGATTCTGCAAACCCCTACCGGTGGCCTATGCAGTCAAGCCACTGGTCGAAAGCGAGCTACAGAGGCTGCTGGATGACAAGATCATTGAGCCAGTGCAGGTTGCAGAATGGGCGGCGCCCATAGTCCCAGTGAGAAAGCCGGATGGCTCCATTAGAATATGTGGAGATTACAAACTCACTGTCAATCGAGCATCACGGGTGGATCAGTATCCAATTCCTAAAGTGGAGGACCTCTTCGCACAGCTGAACGGCGGCCGACACTTCACGAAATTAGACATGAGTCACGCCTACCAACAAGTAGTCTTGGAAGAAGAATCAAGAAAGTATGTAACCATCAATACACACAAAGGCTTATATACCTACACACGCTTACCATTTGGAGTAGCTTCCAGTCCTGCTATATTCCAGAGAACTATGGAGGGCATCCTAGGTGGAATTCCGAATGTTGCCATTTATTTGGATGACATCCTTTGTACAGGACCAAATGAACAAGAACATCTGAAAACGCTGGAGGAAGTGCTTCAACGGTTGGAGAAAAGCGGTCTGAGGTTGAAAAGAAGCAAGTGTGAGTTCATGGGAAAAGAGGTGGTGTTCCTAGGCCACAAGATCAACGCCAGTGGTCTACACCCTCTAACAGACAAAGTGGAAGCCATTGCGGAGGCGCCTGAGCCACAAAATGTTACTGAGTTAAAAGCCTACCTGGGCTTGTTGAACTATTACCATAGGTTCCTCCCAAAGTTCTCCACGCTGCTGGCACCACTACATACCTTACTTAAGAAGGAAGAAAAATGGTCATGGGGGGTCAAGCAGCAGAAGGCGTTTGAAGAGTCCAAAGCGCTACTTCAGTCCTGTAGTGTGTTAGTGCACTATGATTCAAACAAACCACTCATCCTGGCGTGTGACGCATCACCCTACGGTGTGGGAGCTGTACTCTCTCATCGTATGGAGGATGGCTCAGAGAGACCCATAGGGTTCGTCTCAAGAACTCTTAGTGCAGCTGAGAAAAACTACTCCCAGCTAGACAAGGAGGGCCTTGCAGTAGTATTTGGTGTAAAAAAGTTCCACAAATACCTGTACGGGAGACAGTTCGCTATAGTGACTGACCACAAGCCACTAATTTCACTGTTCAGTGAAATGAGAGCCATACCCCAGATGACATCTCAGAGAATTCAGAGATGGGCCGTTACATTAGCAGCGTATGAGTACACCATCGTTTACAAAGCCGGACGGGACCATACGAATGCTGACGCGATGAGTAGGCTACCCTTGGATGGAGGAAGAGACAGCACGCCTGAGGAGGAGGAGAGAGTGCTATTGTTTGAAGATATCGGCGTGCCCCTGGTGAACGCACAACAAATAAAGAAGTGGACAGACAAAGACCCTGTTCTAGCAAGAGTGCGAGAATACATCTTGCGAGGATGGCCGAAGATGAACAGTCCTGAGTTCATTCCCTATGCCCGACGACAGGATGAGCTCAGCACCCAGGAAGGTTGTATCCTGTGGGGAGGACGCGTGGTTGTTCCACCACCTGGTCGGAATGCCTTACTGCAACAACTACACCAAGCACACCCTGGCATCACTCGCATGAAAGCGTTGGCGAGGAGTTACATGTGGTGGCCCAACATGGATGCAAAGGTGGAGGCGCTTGTGAAGTCATGTGCGGCATGCCAGGAGAACAGGAACAGTCCTCCAGCAGCCCCACTACATCCCTGGGAAGTTCCAGATAAACCATGGAGAAGAATTCACATTGACTACGCAGGTCCATGGATGGGAAGGAAGTTGAGGTCAACATTTGACTTAATACATCCAGACTTCAGAAACAAAGTGCATGACAAACAAGAGAAACAAAAAGGTTATCATGACATGCATGCTAGAGAGAGAATACTGAGAGAAGGAGACGTGGTCTACACCCGCAACTTTGGCTCAGGACCAGCCTGGGTACCAGGAGAAATAACAGAAAAGACAGGCCCTGTGTCATTCAAGGCGACATTAGGCCATGGACAAGTGGTGAGGCGACACATCGACCAAGTTCGTGGTAGGAGCTCCATTCCCCTGCCGATGGCACCAGAGGTGTTGTCTGACAACCATTCTGAGGAGAGCATCAACGAACCACCACTTCAGGTGATACCTGAGGTACCCGTCTCTGCAGATTCTACGGGCAGCACTGCAGCAGCCGAAACAGTGGAGCAGTCTGAGTCTTCACCTGCAGTTGGCTCACCCGCCGTGAGAAGATCTCAGCGAGCTAGGAAAGCTCCAGACTACTTGAAGGACTATACTTAGTCAGTAGTGAGTTCCCCAGCCACAGGACAAGAATGCGTCCTGGAACCTCACTGGGATGCGGTAGTCAAACCAATTCCCCAGTTAGACTGTTATGTGTTTTATACATATAAAAAAAAAAAGAGAAAGAAATTATGTGTATGGCACATGTGTTTAAGAAGTTAAAAAGTAACTGTGATAGTTTAGGGTTAAATGGGAGTTCCAGGATGTCTAGTATAATTGGCTAGTGTAATTAAAAGTAGTTTAATCTAGAGGGGAGGGATGTGGTAGACTGCAAGTCTAAATTAAAACATTACTGGCACATGCCTCTAGGGGGAACTACCTGTATTGTTCAGCACTACTACTAAGGGGACACATTAGAACAAGAGTGTGAAAACCCTGCGCAGAATCCATGTTCAGTCTTGTTGTGTGTGTTGCAGAATAAATGGCCAGAGTTAGCCAAAGAAATAACTCAAGTGTGATCATTGCTACACGGTAGGATATCACACAAACACTGTTCTCCCGCCCTGGAATTTCTTGCTATCAACTGCAAGCCTTTTTATTCCCCGCGGGAGTTTGCTTCTTTTATACTGATCGCTGTGTACGCCCCTCCCGACGCGGACACGCGCGAAGCTCAGCGCGTGCTCGCGGATCACATTCAACACACAGAGCGGAGTTTCCCAGACTCGCTGATTATTGTGGCTGGCGACTTTAATCGGTGCAATCTGAGCCACGATCTCCCCCGCTACAAACAGTTTATTAAATGCCCCACCAGAGGATTAAACACACTGGATCACTGTTACACCACAGTGAAAGACGCATATCACGCTGTTCCTCGCGCTGCGCTGGGATTATCTGATCACGTGATGGTTCACCTCATTCCAACATACAGACAGAGATTGAAGCTCACTAAACCTGTCGTGAGCACTACGAAGATACGGACCAGTGATGCTGAGGAGAAGCTGGAAACGTGCATGGAAATATCTGACTGGGGCATGTTTAAAGGAGCCACGCATGATCTGGATGAGTACACGGACACTGTGAACTCATATATCCACTTTTGTGAAGAGATCATTCTTCCATCACGCACCAGGGTGAGGTACTCTAATGACAAACCCTGGTTCACAGCTAAGCTCAGACAGATCAGGAAGGAGAAGGAAGCAGCGCTGAAAAGTGGAGACAGGGACTGCTACAGGGAGGTTAAATACCGGTTTAACAGAGAGCTGAAGAGGGCTAAATCTGTGTATTCAGAGAGACTCCAGCAGCAGTTCACTGCTAATGATTCGGCTTCCGTGTGGAGAGGATCGAGGCAAATCACCAACTATCGGCCTCAGGCTCCTAAAGGTCAGGATGACAAAGCCCTTTGTCAAAGACTGTCCCAACACTATGCCCGTTTTGACACCTCGTCATCTGTGTCCAACTCCCCCCCTCCCTCCAGCTCCACAGCCTCCACAATCCCTACTTCATTAAAGGCACCCCCCCTCCTCCCCCCCTGCCCTTATCATCAGTGAGCAGGACGTGCTCAAACAGTTCTCCAGACTGAACCCGCGCAAGGCCCCCGGCCCGGACGGCGTGTCTCCCTCCACCCTGAGACACTGTGCGAAACAGCTGGCTCCTGTCTTCACAGACATTTTTAACACCTCCCTTAAGTTATGCCACGTGCCGTCCTGCCTCAAATCCTCCACCATCATCCCTGTCCCCAAGAAGCCACGGATCACTGGACTTAATGACTACAGAACTGTAGCGCTGACCTCTGTAGTCATGAAGTCCTTTGAGCGCCTGGTCCTGCCCCACCTCAAGTCCATCACCACCCCTCTCCTGGACCCGCTGCAGTTTGCCTACCGAGCCAACAGGTCTGTAGACGACACAGTCAACCTGGCCCTCCACTCCATCCTGCAGCACCTGGACTCCCCGGGAACCTACGCCAGGATCCTGTTTGTGGACTTCAGCTCCGCATTCAACACCATCCGCCCCGCTCTGCTCCGGGACAAGCTGTCCCTGCTCAACGTGCCTGACTCCCTCTGCAGGTAGATCACCGACTTCCTGACGGACCGGAGGCAGCATGTGCGGCTGGGAAAGACTGTCTCAGACTCTACTAGCATCAGCACCGGATCACCCCAGGGCTGTGTACTTTCCCCCCTACTCTTCTCCCTTTACACCAACTCCTGCACCTCCAGCCACCAGTCTGTCAAGTTGATCAAGTTTGCGGACGACACCACCCTCATCGGGCTCATCTCCAACAGCGACGAGTCCGCCTACAGGAGAGAGATGGCCCAGCTGGCGTCCTGGTGCAACAATAACAACCTGCAGCTGAACGCTCTGAAGACAGTGGAGATGATTGTAGACTTCAGGAAAGTCACTACCCCTCTGCCCCCCCTCACCCTCTCAGGCTCTCCCATCACCACTGCTGATTCCTTCCGCTTCCTAGGCACTACCATCACCAGGGACCTCAAATGGGAGCCGACCATCAGCTCACTCATCAAAAAAGCCCAGCAGAGGATGTTCTTCCTGCGGCAGCTGAGGAAGCTCAAGCTACCCACCAAGATGTTAGTGCAGTTTTACACGGCCATCATCGAGTCCATCCTCACCACCTCCATAACCGTGTGGTACGCAGGAGCCACTGCCAGGGACAGACTAAGGCTGCAGCGCGTCGTGCGCACTGCTGAGAAGGTGATCGGCTGCAAGCTCCCATCTCTCCAGGATCTGTACATCTCCAGGACCCGGAGGCGTGCTGGCCGGATCATAGCCGATCCCTCACACCCTGGTCACGTACTGTTTGCCCCCCTCCCCTCTGGTAGAAGACTTCGGTCCATCCAGACTAAAACCTCCCGTCACATGAACAGCTTCTTCCCCTCTGCCATCAGACTGCTGAACACTAAGTGACTTATTGACTCTCGTGCACTATGTACAGCAGCTCAACCAGACTCATGTCAATCATCACTGTTTTCTTCCTGCATTACCGACTGCACTATATAGTTCTCCACAGTATCTGCTGCTCGCTAATATATTTTAACTGCTGACCAGTATCACTTACTCTTATTCTACACTTTATTGCATGTATAGTTTATTTCTTTTATCTTATCATGTTTAATGTTGCAGCATTGCACCGAGACAAATTCCTAGTTTGTGTACTACATGAACAATGGCAATAAACCTGATTCTGATTCTGATTCTGGTCGGGTAGTGTTTCTTGAAAATGTCCATTTCCTCCTTGATCTGCTTGTTGATTCTGTCCACTTTGTTTGCCGTCATTCTTATCCGTTCTTTGATCAGGTCTTTCCGTACTTTATTGATAAATTTCTCTGCGTTTTTGGTCGGGATTGGACTTTTTATGTTGAGGCTTGCTGGTGTGACATCCTCATCTCTGCAACGGAGATTAAATCTCAGGTGGTTTCTGTAGCGTGCTCGTGTTTTCTCCAATTTCTCCAGCCGGCGGAAGTTTTTGATACAATTTTGTCCATAACTTTCACGTAATAGCTCAAGTAGGTTTATTTTGTCTTCTTTTAATTATTTACCTTTTGTTCTTATTAAAGACAAAAATAGAAAGATGTTTTTACCTTCTTTACATATTTCGACTGTGCACTGCAGCCTTCGTCAGAAGAGTCAACTGACTGCTGCCAGGTGTCCTTTTATCAGCTGACTTTTGTAGGCGGGAGCAGCCCAGCAGACCTGTCGGATCCACCGAGCTGGCTCGGTGGATCCCGGATCCGAGCCGGCCCGGCTCGGTGGATCTGACAGGTCTGAATTATCCCACTTTTGCCCTTGACAAGAGAATCCCTGTGGTTTTGAAGAAATAAATAAATTACTTTATCTGTCATGAAGCTGAACACGAGCTGTGTACTGTGCTCACACTTTCAGGCATTTCTATTATGTTTTGTATTTTCTTTTCGGGTTTATTTTGTATTGGGATTGGGTTGTTGTATTTTGGTATCTGAGTCTGTCCTTTGTTTCTGTTTTGAGGTTCTTGTTATCATATCCTAGTTTGGTCATTAGTCTTTTGAATTTATTTTCTGCATTATCTTGTATTTTGATTTATCTTCCTGTGTGTATATTTGAGTCTCCTCCCTCCTTGTCTTCAGTTCTCCTTTTGTAACCTCTGCATTCAATAGTTTTGTATCATGAGCACTTCTTGGGCTTGTATTTCTTCTTGTCTTGGCGGTTGCTATTATTATTCCTTTGTGTAGTCTGGTCTGTTCTCGGTTTGAAATCAGTCAGTTACCCTTGTGTTTTTCTTGTGCTTTTACTTTGACAGTGGTCTTTGTTTACTTACGTTTTCTAGCCTAGTTCTCGGTCTGTCTCAGCTGTGATTATTTAGGTCAATTATCCTCGTTCATGTGTCCCCACATGTTGATTGTGTTGATTCCCCTGTGCCTAGTTAAGCCTCGCTGCAACGCAGTCATTCTCAGTGTCAGACTGGCGCTCCCAGTCTCATTTCTCCCTGTTTCCTGCATGTGCCCCATGCTTTGTTCCTCGCTATTTCCAGACGTGAGCCCCTGTCTGCACTGGCATTTCTACACGCCTTTCCCTGTGGATTATTCTATTTGTTCCTGTTTTTGTAAGTTGAGTGTCTTTATATTACTTTTGTGTTTTTTCATTACTAAACGTGCAAACTCACAGCTGGTGTTTGGTGTCCTCAGTCCTCCCCTGCTTGGGCGATTATGATTTTGCATAAATATTTTGTCATAATTTTAAAGGCTTAAAATTTTCCAAAGGTGCAAAACTTTGAGAAAAAAACACAAAATTACAAGGGAAAAAACATCACAAACATATACATAAAAGCTTAAAATTTACTAGAATAACATAACAAATTTAAAGGGACAGCTGCCCATTTATTTAAACTATGCACTAAATTCAAGAGAAAAGAATGCTAAATTACAAGAAAAACAAACTTGAATTTAAAAGATAAGTTACAAATTCGTGGCAAAAGTTGCAAATTTATGAGGAAAAAAAAATTGCATATGTACAACTGCAGTCACTGAGAATGTAAACACAGGAAGTTATTTAAAAGATTTACTAAAAATTCATTCAGAAAAAATAAATGAATAAATTGTTGAGACAAAGGTGAGAAAAATCACAAGTGAAATGTAGCTCATTTGCAATAATTAAAGAAAATTTAAAGAAAAAAATCAATACAAAGAGGAGGGAGAATTATTGAGGCAAAAGTACAAAGACGGAAGAAAAAAAATTGCCAGTTTATGACAAAAGTCACAAATTCAAGAAAAAAATGTCAATCCATGCTTTTTTTCATGAAGTTTCAATATTCATGAAGTTTCAAAATTTTGTTAGTCTATAATTAAAAAAAGAATAAAAATAATCATAAGAAAAAAGTTAATAATTTATGAGAACTCTCAAATTTCACATAAAAATTCCACATTTTCAATTAAAAAATATCTCTAACTTTGGTGGTAGAGCAGCCTGAAACTGTACACTAGTAAAAGTAGGTTATAATATATTTTCACTCAAATATACATAAAAGTAATCACCCAAAGTAGTATAAGAAGAAGTTACTGAGATGTGACTTTGGACAGTTTGAGGTTTTTCTCCTAAATTTATGACAGTTTTATTCTAAATTTACTACCTTTTCCTTGTAAATTTGAAAGATTTTATCCCCACTTAATCAAATTTTCTCATAATTTGTGTTTAGTGCTAATTTAGGGCTTTTTTCTTGTACATTTGAGCAAAGCTGTAACATTTTCTGTTATATAATAGGTTCTATTTGTAGCCTATTAATAGCCCATTTTCTAACCCCCACCCCAGGTGAAAACCTCATGTACTTTGAAACATAAATATTTGCAAGTATGCATTATACTCTTACTGAATAAATTCAGACAGACCCAAAAACTATGCATAATTTTGCAGAATATTCAAGATGAGGCTGGCTTCATACATCATTATGAGATGCGACTAAAACACTTAAGAGAGTTTTAGTAGAGATGAATGACAGATGAATGAGTAGAGATGAATGAGTAGGCATAGCTCAAATTGTGGAAAAATTTGCCAGCACATTTTGTGTCAGCAAAGCTTGCACTTTTTTGTGTTATCCACTTGTTTTAATGATTTGGTATATTTATACAAAGTCATTTTAATGAAGAACAAATAAACTGAACTACCTGTAGAAGAGCTGAAGGAGCCTCCTGTCCCCTCACCTTTCCTGCTGCTGGCATAGGGAGGTCCCTGATGTTGTATTCAAATACACTCAGAAGTTTGACATTGTCAGAATCAGTAGGATAAAACATAAAGTTTGACACACAAGGTTTTTTTCTGGAGCTTTTTTAACCAACTAATATGTCCTTCAGTTTAATAAATTTAGTGGCATATGTTTCCATTTTTTAATTTTTCCTCCTAATCTTTTCAACTCCACTTTTATGCTTTTCCATTGTCCATTTTCATCCGAGACTTCTGCTGCCACACACTTTCTTCCACAGTAAACTCAGCTCTGAAAGGGGCCGGTGCACACTGGGAAGAAAGGGGTGGGGGTCTTAGAGGTGCTTAAGAAATTTGATTGGACAGTCCAGTGTCAGTAATGAAAATAAATGAATGGGCTGCTGTCAGTATTTCAAAAGCCGGTGCACAGCGGTCCTTGAAGACGTGGTTACATAATTATATTGACAACAACGCACCGGCCCACATGTGCTTCAGCCCACCAGGCAAATGCCCAGAATGCCCGATGGCCAGTCCAGCCCTGCCCACACAAGGTGCTGTACCCGGGGCCAAAAATTTTGTGCTACGCCCCGGCTATAGCTTTGAAATGTCAGCTGATGGTTGTCTCCGCCCTAATGTTGACGTCTGGGCGATGTCTTGCCAGTATGCAAAAGAACTCTACAAGATGTATTCCTGAAGTAAATTTGCCGACATAGGCGCAACGTATGTGTTATGTCTGTAAAATGACCAGGCATGAGGCGAGTCCGTGATGCAGCAATCAACTCTCAACTTTATTAGAGCAACCTGGGTTTATATACAAATGGGGTGTGCCAACCTCACGCCACCCTAGGGGGGCGGAAACTACCACACACACTTATATCACACACACCACATTCTTCCCCCCCTTTAGAAAAAATGGAAAAACACACACACCATTAAAACCACCCAATTTAGAACCCGAATCACACACTAAGAACATGGGAGTAACATTCATTCATTCATTCATTCATTCATTCATCTTCTACCGCTTAATCCTTTTCGGGTCGCGGGGGGCTGGAGCCTATCCCAGCATCTTTTGGGCGAGAGGCAGGGTACACCCTGGACAGATCGCCAGTTCATCACAGGGCCAACACAAAGAGACACACAACCATTCACTCTCACATTCATACCTAAGGACAGTTTAGAATCCCCAGTTTTGATGCCAATTAACCTAACTTGCATGTTTTTGGCATGTGGGAGGAAACCGGAGAAATCCCGGAGTAAACCCACGCAGACACGGGGAGAACATGCAAACTCCACACAGATCACCGTTGGTCGGGGGCTGGGATTGAACCCAGGATCCCCCGGCCAAGGGTGAGCCGCTGTGCTGCCGCAGTGCCAACCACTCCACCACCGCACCGCCCGAGTAACATATTATATTAAACAACATATTATAAAAATGTCTCTACCCGCCAATGTTGGAGTAACATATTATATTAAAACAAACCTATCACATTCACACAAAACAACTCAAAATTGGACCATATCTCTTTAATATGTACAAAATAATCCCATAATACTAATACATTCAGTCACATGCACACCAGCGTCATATATACATACAATTATTTACACAAGAGAAAATTTTAAGTAACACCAATGTGTCTTGGCAGCCACCATACTGCCACGGAGGACCTGGGCAGCCCCACGGCATCAGTAAGCTCAGCCACTGCCTCCCCCCAGGGTCTAAGCACCCCTCCCTGGCAAAAATGTCTCTACCCGCCAAGACCTGTTTTTCTTCTCTTGGCTGGACCTCGCCGCCGACCCGCAGGGGAACCCAACCTGGTCTCCCGTGCTCACCACGTCATCTCTGGACCTCCTTCCTGTGTCGGGCTGTCCTGTCGACCCGGTCCGAACTCTCACACCGACGATGGCGTTTGGCGCCCTGCAGAACTGCGTCAATTTGTTCTGCTCTGCTCTTTTTTCTTCCAGCCTCGGCAGCCTTCATCATGGCGACCCCGCGGTGCTGTCCGGTTCCCACACCAAGGGCAACGTGGCCACCCGCACCGGGGTCAACCCTTGCTGGGTTATCGTTATTCCAGTCACAATCACCTCCCAGCTCGCCAGACCAGTTCATGTCCTGCTGTGCAGCCTCTGTGTCCAACTGTTGTCGCTCACCCTCAGGGTTCACCGCTTCGCACACGTCAGTGACACACTCTGACCCGGGCTCCCCATCGCTGCTCCCGGCACCCTCGCTCCAGGTGCCCTGCTGCGCCGTCTCCGCGCCCAGCTGCTGCGCCGCCCTGGGGCTGTCAGCCTCCATGGACCCACTCTCCCACTGCCAGGCCTCCAGCTGAGGGGTTGACTCCTGCTGCACCACCTCTCCGCCGTTCTCGCACACTGCGCCGTCTGACCCATCAGCGTCATGGTTCCGGGTCAAGCTGGGCTCCATGGCTGGCTCACTGACTTTGGCGACCAGGGACTCTTCTATTCGCGGTCCCGGTCCTACCTTGAGGTCCAGCTTGGCGCCCTTAGCCTTGTCTTAGCGCGTAACTAGCCTATCAGCTAGCCCGTCCATTGGCATAGAGTGGGTCACTAGCTTCCCACAGCTAGCTAGCCCATCAGTTCCTGGTGCCAAGAGCTCCATCACCAGCAGCCTCACGGACCTCGTCTGACCTTTGAAGTTCCCGGCCAGCCGCTCGACAGCATCCTCATAGAGGTCCACTCCATCCAGCATACCGAGGATCCTTCGGCCCTCCGCGCCGAGATTGTGGGCCAGGAGTGCCCACCATTGTCTATCCAGGCAATCTTGTTTCACTAAGTGCAGCTATGTCTACATTGTACCTGTTCATTTCCAGGGCCACAAGCGCAGTCTGTCTTTCTGGGCGCTGTGATATTGTTCTGTTCAACAGAGTGCGTACATTCCATTCTGCTACACACAAGGTTGCTGTTTTCTTCTTCTTTTGTCTTCCCGCTCCTAGCTTACTTTTCGCTGACTGTCGGAGTGTGAACAGGTCATTTTCACACCTTCAGGGACCCTAAGGGGCCTACCAGCTCTCTCCCCATGAGTCTTTGACTCCACACCTTTATTTATTAATCAGAACAACAAGGGACATTTACACTGCATTCTAAATTATTATACAAATGATATTTGTCTCTGATTTTCCTAAATAGCTGATGCAAATGACAGTTAGTATAATTTTCAAGTCATCAACCACTACAGCATAATTCAAATTTTATTGAACAAACCTCCCAATAACTAATTTTTTTCCAAAATAAAAAAACCCCCAAAATTCACTGTTTTAAATTATTATGCACAGATTTTATTGGTTGTAAAGAACTGAAAATGGTCATTTGTTGAATATGCAGCATTAGGAGGTCATATTTACTGAAATCAAAAGCTATTTCAATTGAAAACATCTTAACAGCCCGAGTTACATGTTAACATAGGACCCCTTCTTTGATATAACCTTCACAATTCTTGCATCCATTGAACTTGTGAGTTTTTGGAGAGTTTCTGCTTAAATTTCTTTGCAAGATGTCAGAATAGCCTCCCACAGATCTGATATTACCCTATTATTCTAACAGAGCACTACGCTCCCAAAATGCTGGATTACTTGTAATACCTAGAATCTCCAAAAGTACAATGGGGGGCAGAGCCTTCAGTTATCAAGCTCCTTTCTTGTGGAACCAGCTGCCAATCTGGATTCAGGAGTCAGACTCGATCTCTGTTTTTAAAAATAGGGTTAAAACCTTCCTTTTTGATATAGCCTACAATTAGGGAGGGATCATGTGTTTCTGAACCCTCCCTTAGTTATGCTGCTATTAGGTTTAGACAGCCGGGGGACCTCCAATAATTGCACTGGGCTTCACTCCTTTCTTCACTCTCAATGAAATATTTATTTGTTTATTTATTTTTTGCTGGTCATTAACATCTGTTTGTTCTCTCCCATAGATTGAGTCCCCATCGTGCTATTTGCTCTCTACATGTCTGTTCTTTTCATCTTCTCTGTCCCCTCACCCCCCAGCCAGTCGCAGCAGATGACTGCCCCTCCCTGAGCCTGGTTCTGCTGGAGGTTTCTTCCTGTTAAAAGGGAGTTTTTCCTCTCCACCATCGCCAAGCACTTGCTCATAGGGGATCGCCTGATTTCTGGGGTCTTTCTGCAATTGTGGGGGTTTCCCCTACTGTTGAAAGTGCTATGAGATGACTGTTGTTGTGAAATGGTGCTATATAAATAAAGTTGAATTGAATTGAATATACAGATGGGCTGTGCCAACCTCACACCACCCTAGGGGGGCGGGCACTACCACACACACTCATATCACACATTCCACAGTATGTGCGCTGTTGGGGATGAATATTATACGCATAGTTTCTGAGAGCCGAATGATACACAAATCGATCAGTTCTGACAAATGCCAGTGGGGCTTGGTTTGGATTTGAAGTTAAACTCAGTGATGGCCATGACGATACAAGCCACTATGGGGCAACCCCCACTTTGATCAGCCACAAAGTCCCCATAGCTAGCTACCTAGCTAGCTAGCTAGATAGGTGGATACATGTGTAGATAGATAGATAGAAAACCCTTAGTGTAACCTCTGTATGGTATAGACACAAATGGCACCATCTGACATGCACAGAATAATTGTCTGAAAATAAACATCACACCTTGAAACCAAGGACATGTTATGCCCACACTTGATAATTATCCAATGCCTAATGGATGAGTTAAGGTGTAAATTACCAGTATTTTATTAGGAGTATCATATGAGGTACCTTCTGTGCTCTGACCCATTTGAAAAGGAGAAAAAGGAAGATCGATGGGCTGAAGGACAGTGTGAAAAGAAGTGACACATGTGGAAAGCCATCCAGAATTAAAGGTCATAGAAATGTGAACTCTACATTTAAGAACTATTTAACCTGAAGGTGCTGTGAAAAAAAGAATATGAAGTCACTGGAGAGGTTAATGCTACTTTATGCAAATTTGATCAAATTCAATTATAGCTGCATCAGAGGGAATTTATTTGTGGACACAGAATAGTAAATGAAAGTATGATCTGGGAATGTTATCCACATTCATCTTAAAGTACAATTCAATTGTGCACAAGTGTTTTGATAGTGGGACAGCTTTTGTGTTTTTTTTTACGAGACCAAAACACTGAAAAGCAACAAAGTCTGAAAAAACACAGTACTTGAGCAACTGGCAAAGCTTTTCTCCATGACTGTGCATATGTGTATTGATCAGGAACCAACAGACAGTCCATGCTCTTGTGCAATAAGACTTTAAAAACTCGTCATCCTGTTCTGCACCGGCAGCTCAGACAGCCATTGTACATGCAAAAGGCGAACCCACACAAGGACCCAGTGGCTTCATTACACTCCTAGTCTCATCACAGTACGCCCAGCCAGAAAAGCAGCCACCATGTTGTTCAGTGCGGCAGAGCTTGCCAACTGTCCACATGTCCAGCACAGGGCTGAAGTGGGCGCGGCCTGCAGAGACACACTTTGGTGCCTCCACAGGAACATCGGGAGTGCAGTTCTGCTAGCTGTCCCCACACATATGGCCCTGTTTTTCATTTTTGGGACGTACACAGCAGAAGGGACAAAAAGCCAGAGAAAGGATGAGGAGATAGAGACAGAAGGAGGGATGAACAAGCAAAGTGTTGGGCTGAAAGAGAGATGACCAGACAGAGACAGACTGAAAGAGAAGATGGAAAGATCCAGAAAACCACAGCAGCGAGAAATTAGTAATTGGGGGAGATAGAGAGAAAAAGGTTGAGAGGATGTGAAACGCGAGAAGAGAGTTTGATTTGTTTTTCAGTAGTGTCGTGCTGTCACAGAAATGTGTTTACCAGCCCCTACTTTGCCATTAGTGACACTTGGGCGCTCCTGTAGAAGAAACCAAATAGGATGATAACTGCCTCATGTATCCTCCAAATATCCCCATAGCTCTCCATCTGTTGGACTGTTTCTGTCCGTATGTCTCCTCTCCCCTCATCATTTGTTCTCCTCTCTGTCTCCCTGTTTGGTCTTTTGTTTTCCACTCCTGTTCCTGTCTGTTTCCCACTTGTGCTTAATCTTTCTTCAAGTTTGAATTGCCACCAGAGCTCAGTGAAGGTTGGAGAGGTTAGGAGCATGAAAGTTGGGGAGAGTGGGACTCCTGCGTCCAATTTTAGGGACCACCTACTTTGACAGATGTGGCCTGCCATGTTGAAACCTCCCAGGGCAGATCCTTTGGGAATAATGAATGCAACTGTGCACTTGTTAAGCAAAAACACATCACCTCTATCTCTGTGTCCTGGACTCTCATGTTTTGGATAAAGTTCTTATTGCTTTAACTTGCTGCAGTGCTTTGTCTCAACTCTAAACATTATATCAGTTATATTAGTTCATATTAAGTGTCTTTACACCTTTTTATCAAAACTTCTTCAGCAATTTATTTTAAAAAAGCATTTGAGAGAATTTTTTTATGGTACCATTAAATAGAAACATATCAGATAGCTAATGGCTAAGTCCACTTTTTTTTCCCCCCCTTGGACACTTTTGGTCATGATGTTGGGTGCGGCGGATGATAAAATAAGCAGCGATGCTGAGGTTTTAAGCAGGTTTTATTAATCATACCGCCGTCACGGGAACTCTGCTCCAGCCCATAGCGTGAGCAGGCTGAAGCTGAATTCCTCAGGCTCTCAGTGAAGAGGGGACACAAAGTCTGTGTCCAGCAGCAGCCATTGTAGAAGTGAGAATTGAGAGGATGAACATGAAATTCAGACAGCTTATATACTCAGCTACAACAATACATCAAAGCATTCACAGCAGTTGGTATGATCAAAGAGATAACAGAACAGGCATGAGACATTTGCATTTGAGAGACATATTGATCTCAGTCCCTAGGTCACCGTGAGGACAGGATGCATGAACACAATGCATGAAAGGCAACATTAACATCACAGAAGTGAGCCAGACGAAGCGCGGCTGCCTGTAGACATTAATACACATTTCACTGTTCTGTTATTTGCTCTAGCCGAGCGCTGTGTTTGACTAGTCTGTTTGTGGGGGTTTACACCAAACTGCCACATTGGGTTTCTTAAAAATTTTAGTTGAGTCATATTTATGCCCCCCCCCCGCTGTTTTCTGTTTTCGTCACAAATCTGTGTACTTCTGTTTTACCTATTGTCACTTCCTGCTTAATTGTATTATCTAGACTGTGTTTCCATAGGGGTGTCGTAAGAAATTTTGGGCCCCTGGGCACAACAGTGTACTTGTGTACCCACATAAAAACCTAATTTGAATTCAACAGTTTGAGCTTTCAATGGGCTCCCTCTCGACTCTAGTCCTGGATAATTTGTTCTGCCATTACCCCCAGTCTGATGAGCCTGGTGGTGTCTGAATATACTGTACAGCCGGGGTGTAACAGTAGACAAACTTGTACGAAACAGTTTTATCACAACACTCTTAACAGATACGATAAGTCTTTATTAGTTCCACAATGGGGAAATTCCAGGATTACAACAGCACAGGGATAGCAGCACTCAGAGCAATAGTTAATAAGATAATAAGAACTGGTTAGCCAAAGCAGTAAATGAATATACATATGTACACAGATATATACACAGTGCAGGAGCATTGTAGCTAGATGGAATAAACAGCATTATGGTTTGTTAAGTTACCCTGCAGAATATGAATATGCACCCAGACAGTATATTTCGTATTTGAATCAACAGTGTTGTTGCCACCCTTAGTAATGATTGATATTGTCCTAGTTGTATAATGGAGGGGATGATTTATTGTGCAAGGTTGTTACGTTTAGCACATTCATTACAACCTCTATGAGCAGCCCTGGTTAGGTTATAAATTCTGACAGCCGTAGGTAGGAGGGACCTGCGGAACCTCTCCGTTGTGCACCTAGGATGGCACAGCCTTCCACTAAATGAGCTCCTTAATGCGTTCAGCATGTCCTGTATGGGGTGGGACTCGGACTCCAGCAGAGATGACAGCTTAGCCACCATCCTCCTCTCTCCTATCTCCTCCACTGGGTCAAGGTGTCGCCCCAGAACAGAGCTAGCTTTTTTGATCAGTCTGTTCAGTCTCTTCCTGTCGGCTGCCGTGATGCCGCTGCTCCAGTAGACCACTCCAGATGTGATGGCTGATGCCACCACCAAATCGTAGATGGTCTTCAGGAGAGCCCCTCGCACTCCGAAAGACCTGAGTCTCCTCAGGAGGAAAAGCCTGCACTACCCCTTCTTGTAAAGTGTGTTGGTGTTGTGTGACCAGTCCAGTTTATTGTTCAGGTGAACTCCCAGGTACTTGTAAGATGTACCATCTCAATGTCTGTTCCCTGGATGTTTACTGATGCTGTGGGGAGTTGTCCTCACCTGTGGTAGTCCACTACCAGTTCCTTAGATTTCCTTGCATTGATCTGGAGGCAGTTCCATTGGCACCAGTCCATGAAGTCCTGGATAAGTCCTCTGTACCCCACATCATCTCCATCAGAGATTAGGCCGATGATCGCAGAGTCGTCAGAGAACTTCTGTAGATGGCAGTGTGGTGTGTTGTGTGAAAAGTCAGCAATGTAGAGGGTGAACAGGAAGGGAGACAGAACTGTTCCTAGGGGGCCCCCGTACTGCAGATGATGGTATCAGACACACAGTCCCGGGTTCTCACAAACTGTGGTCGGTTTGTGATGTAGTCCAGGATCCATGATGACAGGTGCTGGTCCACCCCTGCGCACAGTAGCTTGTCCCTCAGGATCAGTAGTAGGATGGTGTTGAAAGCACTGGATAAATCAAAGAACATGATCCTCACAGTGCTCCCAGGCTTCTCCAGGTGGGGCAGGGAACGGTGTAGGAGGAAGATCACTGCATCCTCCACTCCGATGCCATGCTGGTAGGCAAAATGAAGTGGATCCATCGTTGGTCCCACCAGGGGGTGGAGGTGGCCAAGGAGCAGCCTCTTCAGGGTCTTCATTAGGTGTGATGTGAGGGCCACTGGTCTGTAGCTGTTCAGGTCCTTGGGGTGAGGGGTCTTTGGTACGGGTACCACACAGGATGTTTTCCACAGCTGTGGTACCCTCCCCAGCTTCAGGCTCAGACTGAAGATGTGCTCCACGATCCCACACAGCTGATCTGCGCAGGACTTGAGAAGCCTTGAGCTGATGCCGTACAGACCCACAGCCTTCCTCAGCTCAGCTCTCACCTGAGTCTTGGTGAGGGTCATGTTGGGGCAGGGGGGCTGTATGCTGGGGGGGGGGGGAGGCCGTGGAGAGCGGGACTAGATGAAAGTGGAGGCAGCAGTGGTTGGTTGGCTGGTGGAGAAGAGGGCAGTTGGTCAAGCCTGTTAAAAAACAGGTTCAGGTTGTTCAGCCATTCCCTACCACCGGTGGCCTGGGAGGAGGAGATGTGTGCCAGATGAGCACAGCTGACAGTATACTGTATAAGATGCTTTTTTTTAACTCAAAACCTTAATCTGAGTTCAATATGAACACATTAATGTGACACAGCCCTTCTCCTGACAGTATGGTATTTTCTGGTGTTTGTCTTTTTGTGTAAAAACTCATTGGTGGTGCAGACCCACACCAACTCTGTGACCTTGATCTTTGACCAATTAACCTCAAAATGAATGCATGTGGAGAAATTTACATGTACTATTCTTGCTCCAAGTTTGGTGTTGATATCTACAGCTATCCCTGTTTTACAGTTGGGAAAGTCAGACATACACTTATTGACCCTTTGATGCTGAACATAAACCTTTTGAATGAAACTAAAATGAATGCATGTGTAGAACTTTGCACGTACAGTTCTTGCTTTAAGTTGGATGTTGATATCTGCAGCCATTCTTGTTTACCAGCCATCTATACAAGCTTTAGCCTCAACCTTAACATTTTCCCATGCTAATGGCAACGCTTAAGCTAAAGCTCAAGTGGATCCAAAAACCCAGTGACTAATATCTTAATATCAATTGAAAGCTCAACACACAGCAAGGAAAAACCCCAATAGTTGAACATTTTAGCTACAGCACTGATGTTAGCCCTGTCCTCCCTCAAAACTCAATGTTTCTGTCATGGTTCAGCTAAGATTGCAACCAAATGCAGGACACAGCACCTGGAGACAACAGGTGAGGCAAAAGGGTGAACTTTATTTAACTATTTACAGGTGAGATTGTTTACCGCGCTTTGACTCCTGTGAGGAAAACAGAGGAGAGAGGGGTAAGTGTCTGGAGCTATAGGTACAGTAAATATAGATTAAGTTATATTGTGCGCTTACTTGCAAACAGCAGAGTCCAGAAGGTAAAGGTTCGTGGTGAGGAGCAGGTAAGGTCTACAACCATTAAGTCATAGGCTACAAAGGGTCCTGGGGTGAGAGTTCCTTATAGGAATGTAGAATAATTCAAAGTCCTTACCTGTTTTTGTTTTGTTTTGAGGGAGGGGTTTAGGCAGGGAGCCCAGGTAATGAGTGTCCACAGCGAGGAGAGAGCAAGGAACCCAGAGATGATGAAGCACAGGGGTTAATTTGATTTTGCAAATGTTCAAAGTTCTTACGTGGGGATTTTTTTCCTGAGGCTGGCAGTCCAGGTAATGAGTGTCCACAGAAAAGGGAATGAGGGAATCGGTGATCCTAGGGCACAGAGATTAGCTGATTTTGTGGATGTTTAGAATGCTTACTTGGTAGATCCTTGGGAGAGTGAATCCAGGTGGGGAGGTCCAACAAGGGAGAGTAGGCAGCCAGGAGCAGGGCAGAATGCTGGGTGGACACGCAGAGCCAATAGAAACTGGTGGCAGGCTGACAGGCATTTGGTTTAACCTGAAGAATGAGGAAGAGAGATGAGGGTCAGCGGGAGTCAGAACACTGAGACACAATGGTAGCTTACAGTTCCTGGAGGTCATGGAGAGTCAACATGATGGTCCAGTCATTTACTAAAGCTTATGAAGCCATGGGACTGCAACCACCAACCGGTGTGAGAGGGTGGGAGTACACCAGCTGTCAACAATTAACCTCCCAGCTCCTGATCAGAGTTATACAACAGGCAGAGAGTGTAACATGACAGGATAATGCAGTGCTCACCTGGATTCATGACAGATTCTTCTGGTTTTCCTTGGTTTTCTAGTGTTTTTTGTGTTCCATATACCCTTCTTTCCCCTGATTTGTTTCATTTAGGGCTCTTTTGGATGTTTTGCATGATTACAACAAAATTAAAACTTGCTTTCAGCTTTTAGTCTTGTGTTTTCTATACGTTATGCTATTGTATCACTAAGTTTCTTATTTGCTCTGTAATTGTCTTGGTTGTAGGATCTGCAACATTTGTAATAGAACAGAATAGGCTTTATTGTCATTGTTCAGTTGTACGGCACAACGAAATTGTGGGTGCTCCACCAGGCTGCTGCGCATTAAAGTAAGAGAGAAGGATTAGATAAAATACAGTTACAGAACACGCAATTAAACACACGACTGAAATAAAAATGGTCCAGGATTATGGGAATATAAACAGGTACGGATGAAACTAAGTACATAAAGGTGCGGAGTGCTGAACACACAACTGGACACACGATTGAATAAAATGGCCCAAGGATTATGGAAAATATACATAAAGTGGTGTGAAAAAGTGTTTGCCCCCTTCCTGATTTCTCATTTTTTGTATGTTTGTCACACTTAAATGTTTCAGATCATCAAACAAATTTAAATATTAGACAAAGATCACACAAGTAAACACAAAATGCAGTTTTTAAATGAAGGTGTTTATGATTAAGAGTAAAAAAAAATCCAAACCTACATGGCCCTGTGTGAAAAAGTGATTGCCCCCTAAACCTAATAACTGGTTGGGCCACCCTTAGCAGCAACAACTGCAATCAAGAGTTTGTGATAGCTGGCAATGAGTCTTTTACAGCACTGTGGAGGAATTTTGGCCCACTCATCTTTGCAGTATTGTTGGAATTCAGCCACATCGGAGGGTTTTCGAGCCTGAACCTCCTTTTTAAGGTCATGCCACAGCATTTCAATCAGATTCAGGTCAGGACTTTGTCTAGGCCACTCTAAAGTCTTCATTTTGTTTTTCTTAAGCCATTCAGTGGTGGACTTGCTGGTTTGTTTTCAATCATTGTCCTGCTGCAGAACCCAAGTGTGCTTCAGCTTGAGGTCACGGACAGATTTAAGCCATTCAGTGGTGGACTTGCTGGTTTGTTTTCAATCATTGTCCTGCTGCAGAACCCAAGTGTGCTTCAGCTTGAGGTCAGGGACAGATGGCCAGACATTCTCCTTCAGGATTTTTTGGTAGACAGCAGAATTCATGGTTCCATTTACCACAGCAAGTCTTCCAGGGCCCGAAGCAGCAAAACAGCCCCAGACCATTACACTACCACCACCATATTTTACTGTTGGTATGATGTTCCTTTTCTGAAATGCTGTGTTACTTTTACGCCAGCTGTAATGGGACACACACCTTCCAAAAAGTTCAGCTTTTGTCTCGTCTGTCCACAGAGTATTTTTCCAAAAGTCTTGGAGATCATCAAGATGTTTTCTGGAAAAACTGAGACGAGCCTTTATGTTCGTTTTGCTCAGCAGTGGTTTTCGTCTTGGAACTCTGCCATGCAGGCCATTTTTGCCCAGCCTCTTTCTTATGGTGGAGTCATGAACACTAACCTTAACTGAGGCAAGTGAAGCCTACAGTTCTTTGGATGTTGTTGTAGGGTCTTTTGTGACCTCTTGGATAAGTCATCACTGCGCTCTTGGGGTAATTTTGGTCAGTCAGCCGCTCCTGGGAAGGTTCACCACTGTTCCATGTTTTCACCATTTGTGGATAATGGCTGTCACTGTGGTTTGCTGGAGTCCCAAAACTTTAGAAATAGCTAGAAAATTGAACTCAGCTTTCAAAGATGTGATAAACCACACTTAATTTATGTTTTAACAGGGGGGCAATCACTTTTTCACACAGGGCCATATAGGTTTGGATTTTTTTTACCCTTAATAATAAACACCTTAAATTAAAAACTGCATTTTGTGTTTACTTGTGCTACCTTTGTCTAATATTTAAATTTGTTTGATGATCTGAAACATTTAATGTCATGAACTTGGGTTTGAGGGTCTCAAACCCAGTTCTGAGACTGTGGCTATTTTGACCATTTTGTGTATTGTATGCTTATTTTCCATCAGGCACTTCAGGGAGCCCTTTGGGTCCTTCGCTCCCTGACTGCTTAGCCACGCCTTCTCCTCCTGTCAGTAGCACCAGCTGTTTCTTGTTATTGGGTTTCACTTACTCACACATACACATACATATACATCTATCTACATGCACTTTCCTGCACACATACACACACACACACACTTCCATTCATCTTCACTCACATGCTCAGACACTCACTCATGCACACCTGTTTTCCATTCACATCCACTCAGTCCAGCCCACACATTTCCACACCGGCGGTCTCTTCCCTCATTAGTATGGTCATTACTTAAGCTCCGTTTGAGTGGGAAGAGGTCGCTGGACCATTGCGCCTTATACACAGTAGCAGTTCTCCTCTGTGTATGTTGTCTCCACTCCTTACATTATTACTTTCAGCCTGACTGTTATAGTCTTTAACTTCACCTGATGCCCGTTTGTTACCTGTTGTTAGCAGCTGTTCCTGCTCTTTTGCTCACATCGGAAAGCACGGATTGCCTCAGACCGCTCCAGCTCGTAAGTTCATGTTTGCCTTTCTTTTTGTGCTGTCCAGCTGTTCTGCGGTACTAGGCATTCCCTCCCTCGGGCTGATGAGTGTCCTAGAGGCATCCCTGTTTTTCCGGTGCCCTTCATGACCATAACCCATCTGACTGTTTGCTTGTCTAGATCGTTTGCTGGACTGAAAACTTATTTTTGTTTAATAAAATTGCACGCAACAATCTCTGCACGTGGGTTTTCATTCCTCCCTCTGTGCGCTGCGTAATGGCGCACGAGGGATTATAACATTTAAGTGTGACAAACATACAAAAAAATGAGAAATCAGGAAGGGGGCAAACACTTTTTCACACCACTGTAGGTAGGGTTGTGGTTTCAAGGATGGGTCGATACACATGAAAGTTTGGAGTGCAAAGACAGGTGTGATTATTATGATGATTGAAAAAGTCCTCAGTTCTGTGCATGTGAGCATTCGGAGGGGGAGTTGGGGCCTCTTACTGTTTGCAGTCCGGATGGCCCAAGGGAAGAAACTGTTTGTCACTCTGGATGTGTGGGACCTGATCGATCTGAATCGTCGTTCAGAGGGAAGCAAGTCAAATAGGTGGTGGGCAGGACGTGAGGGGTCTCCTTTGATGGCCTTAGTCTTTCTGAGACAGGAGGATCTGGAGATGTCCTCCAGGGAGGGCAAAGGGCCACCGATGATTTTTTGGGGGCAGTGTTGAGGACCCTCTGCACAGCCTTCTTGTTCTTGGCCATGGAGCCGGCGTACCACACACCCAGGTAGTAGGTGAGCATGCTCTCCACTGAGTAGTGGTAGGCCAGCAGCAGCTTCTGGTCCAGGTTGTTCTTCCTCAGGACACGGAAGAAGTGCAGCTGCTGCTGGCCTTTCTTCACCAGGACCTTGGTGTTGACAAACCAGGAGAGGTCAGAGGAGATGTGGGTGCTCAGGAACCTGAAGGTGGGGACTGTTTCCATGCGGTCACCATTTATGAGGAGGGGTGTGTGGTCTGTTCTTTCTGAAGTCCAGTATGAGTTCTTTGGTTTTTGGGACATTCAGTTTCAGGTTGTTTGCTTGGTACCACACCAGCAGATTCTCTACCTCCGCCCTGTATGCCTTCTCATCGTCATCAGTGATGAGCCCAACCAAAGTGATATCATCCGTTTACTTCACGATGGTGATGGTTGGGTGGGTTGGAATACAATCAAAGGTGTACAGGGAGTACAGTAGAGGGCTTAGCACACAGCTCTGGGGGGAGCTAGTGCTGAGAGACAGTGTGGAGCAGTGGTGGGAACTAAGTCTGACTATCTGTGAGTGGTTGGTGATAAAGTGTTTTATCCAGGAACAGGTGTGTGTGTGTGTGTGTGTGTGGGTGGGCAATCTGGAGGAGATGCAGTTTGTTGATCAGGGTGTCTGGGATGATGGTGTTGAAAGCTGGGCTGTAGTCCATAAAGACCATCCTCACGTAGCTCCTTAGGATCTCAAGGTGGCTCAGTGCTTTGTGGAGTGTGGTGGCGATGGTGTCTTCCGTAGACCAGTTCTCCCTGTAGTGAACTTATGGGGGTTGAAGGAGGCAGGAGGACAGTCCTTGATGTGCTGGGATACCAGTCACTCAAAACACTTTGACTACAGACGTGAGTGCTATGAGTCTGTAGCTATGGGTCTGTAGTCATTCAAGCTGTCAATTGCAGACTTTTTGGGGATGGGGATGATGGTAGAGGCCTTGAGGCAGGAAGGGAACAGTGGCGTGCATCAGGGAGAGGTTAAACAGCTTGGTGAGGATCCCTGCTAGCTGGTCTGCACATGCTTTGACCACCGTTCCTGGGATGCCATCTGGACCAGCAGCTCTGCGGGGGTTCATTGCTTTCAGTTGCCTCCTCACCTCGTGCACCTGTAGAAAGACGGGGGTTGGGTTTGGGGGGAGGTGTGCTCAAACCGGGCAAAGAAGCTGTTAAGTTCCTCTGCCAGAGTGAGGCTGATGTTGAGGGACACTGGCCCCTGTAGTTGGTGAGGTCTGAATGCCTCTCCACATCTGTTGAGGGTTGTTATCTGTGAGGAAGCCCTCCACCCTCCTCCTGTAAGCATCCTTAGTGTGTTTTTTGCCTCTTCTTAGGATGGTTCTAGCAGTGCTGTACAGAGAGCTGTCCCTCTGCCTGAAGGCTGAGTTGCAGGCTCTGATCAGAACCTGGACCTCACTGGTCATCCAGGGTTTCTGGTTTTGGAAGACCGTCACATTTTTTACACAGCATTTAATGTAGAAACGGACAGACTCGGTGTAGGAGTCCAGGTCCTGCTGTTCAAAGATGTTCCAATCTGTGCAGCTAAAGCAGTCCTGTAGCTGGAGGAGAGGATTTTCAGGCCAAGTTTTAATTGTTTGTTTGGTTGGGCGGGAAGTCTTCCTGAGGGGGGTGTAAGCAGATATTAAAAGCAGGGAGAGATAGTCTGATTGTCCAAGGTGAGGGAGGGGGGTGTCTCTGTAGGCGTGCTTAATGTTGCTGTAAACATGATCCAGTGGTTTTTCCCCTCTTGTGGGACACTTAACATGTTGGTGGAATTTGAGGAGCACAGTCTTTAAGCATGCTTTGTTGAAATCCCCTGCAATAATGTGGACTGCATCAGGGTGGTCTCTCTGCTGCCTGCTAACGATGTGCTGGAGGTGGCTGAGTGCTGAGCTAATGCTAGTGTCAGGAGAAACAGCTATTACATTTACTGCAGTTACACACGTGGACAAATCAAGCTGTCAGGATGCTGAACAGTTGACCCGGAATCTCTCATACACACTACTGCACCACGGACATTATGTATATTATTTGTATATTATAGTTAGTTAGTTTTTCCCAAGTATGTCTCAGGGATGTGTGAATGGATGGGGGGTGGGGGTGGGGGTGAAGATATGTGTGAGTGTGTCTTATATCATGCTGCTTCTATTTATATGGATGCCGAGAGAAACGCAATTTCATCTTGCCTGCACTACAGTTGTATGTACAGCAATATGACAATAAAGTTTGATTTGATTTGAAAATTGATGGTACCCCTCTGTTAATGAAAGAAAAACCCACAATGGTCACAGAAATAACTTGAATCTGACAAAAGTGGTAATAACTAAAAATTCTATGAAAATTAACCAATGAAAATCAGACAATGCTTTTGAACTGTGGTTCAACAGAATTATTTTAAAAAACAAACTCATGAAACAGGCCTGGACAAAAATGATGGTACCCTTAACTTAATATTTTGTTCCACAACCTTTTGAGGCAATCACTGCAATCAAACGATTTCTGTAACTGTCAATGAGACTTCAGCACCTCTCAGCAGGTATTTTGGCCCACTCCTCATGAAAAAACTGCTCCAGTTGTCTCAGGTTTAAAGGGTGCCTTCACCAGACGGCATGTTTCAGCTCCTTCCACAGATGTTCAATAGGATTTAGATCAGGGCTCATAGAAGGCCACTTTAGAATAGTCCAGTGTTTCGCTCTTAGCCATTCTTGGGTGTTTTTAGCTGTGTGTTTTGGGTCATTATCCTGTTGCAAGACCCATGACCTGTGACTCAGACCAAGCTGACTGACACTGGGCAGCACATTTCTCTCTAGAATACCTTGATAGTCTTGAGATTTCATTGTACCCTGCACAGATTCAAGACACCCTGTGCCAGATGCAGCAAAGCAGCCCCAGAACATAACAGAACCTGCTCCATGTTTCACAGTAGGGACAGTGTTCTTTTCTTGGTATGCTTCATTTTTGCGTCTGTGAACATACAGTAGAGCTCATGTGCCTTGCTAAAAAGTTTCAGTTTTGTCTCATTTGTCCATTGGACATTCTCCCAGAAGCTTTGTGGTTTATCAACATGCAGTTTGGCAAATTCCAGTCTGGCTTTTTTATGATTTGTTTTCAATAGTGGTGTCCTCCTTGGCCGTCTCCCATGAAGTCCACTTTGGCTCAAACAACGACGGATGGTGCGATCTGACACTGATGTACCTGAACCTTGGAGTTCACCATGAATGTGTTTAGAGGTTGTTCTGGGCTCTTTTGTTACCATTCGTATTATCCGTCTCCTCCTGCAGCCACGTCCAGGGAGGTTGGCTACAGTCCTGTGGATCTTAAATTTCTGAATAATATGTGCAACTGTAGTCACAGGAACATCAAGCTGCTTGGAGATGGTCTTATAGCCTTTACCTTTAACATGCTTGTCTATAATTTTCTTTCTAATCTCCTGAGACAACTCTCTCCTTTGCTTCCTCTGGTCCATGTTTAATGTGGTACACACCATGTCACCAAACAGCACAGTGACTACTTGTCACCATTTAAATAGGCCGACTGACTGATTACAAGTTTGTAGACACCTGTGATGTTAATTAGAGGACACATCTTGGTTGAACATGTCCCTATGGTCACATTATTTTCAATCTTTTCTAGGGGTACCATCATTTTTGTCCAGGCCTGTTTCATGAGTTTGTTTTTTATAGTAATTCTGCTAAACCACAATTCAAAAGCACTGTCTGATTTTCATTGGTTAATTTTCATAGAATTTTTATTTATTACCATTTTTGTCAGATTCAAGTTATTTCTGTGACCACTGTGGGTTTTTCTTTCATTAACAGAGGGGTACCAACAATTTTGTCCACAGCTGTAGCTCGCGGGGAAGGTAGAAGGGCCTACACAGAAAGGACATGGCCTCCAAGTCCAGTGAACAGTGGCTTTGAACTATTTTGCTGTTATTACACCAAGTCTGAAGCACAAAAACACAGAGCCCACCACCCTTGCCCTTACCAGAATTGGTGTTGTGGTCAAAACAGAGTGTAGTTCGGCTGGGTAATTCCACAGTGGCGTCTGGGATAAGTGGATGAAGCCATGATTCGGTCACAATCAGAATACCACAGTCCTGGATGTAGCGATTATAGACTATCTCTGGTCGCAGCTCATCCATTTTGTTGGCGAGGGATCTGGCTTTGGTGAATAAAATTGAAGATAACGGTGGTTTGGTGTGTAGTTTGCGCAGGTGGGCACGGAGGTGAGCCTTGTAACCTCGTTTCTTCGTCCTCTCTTGGCACTGTCTGCGCCTCTTGCTGGGCCCAATAACAATCCACCGAGCACCTGGGATATGATATTGATTACTGGAATAAGCACCGGAGATGTCGGAATTAAGTTGGCGGCCAATTTCTAGAAGTTCCTGGCGATTGTAGGTAACTAGTCCGTCCCAGAAGGAGGACAGAAAAAGGCAGAAAAAATACAAAAACAAGTGCAGTATTCCAGAGCGTCTAGCCGCAGCGTGTGAATGCACAGCCATCTTGGCTTCTCTGTACATAAGATGGTATAGTGAAAAAGATGACTGCACTAATATGTCAAGTGTGCACATTTTTCATTTTGCATGATTGTCAAATTTCAGTTTGTCCCTACCTTGGGCAACAGCAATTATAAAAACCCTGCTGACCAACCGAAGGTTCAGAGTCCACCTCAGTCAGAACACAAGTGCATGGAGAATGCAGAAAAACGGACTCCCACAAGGCTCAGTTCTAGCTCCAACTCTGTTCAACCTCTACATAAACGACCTGCCTACTACAAAATCCCGCAAATTCATCTATGGAGACGACATCTGTTTGGCATTCCAAGCACCAGACTTTGAACCACTGGAACGGGTGCTCACGGAAGATCTTGCTAAACTGGACCAGTTCTGCAAAATCTGGCGCCTAAAACCAAGCCCAGCAAAAACCGTCTCCAGTGTATTTCATCTCCACAATGCAAAAGCTGCCAGAGAACTAAACATCCACCTGAGTGGACTCAAGCTTAAGCATGCCCCAAATCCAACTTATCTTGGAGTGACCCTTGATAGGACCTTATCCTTCAAGGAACATCTAAAGGGGACGGCTGCCAAGGTGAAAGTACGAAACAACCTGCTCTGCAAGCTCGCTGGTGCAAAATGGGGGGCGGCAGTCTCCACCCTGCGCACCTCAGCACTGGCCCTTTCATACTCTGTAGCAGAATATTGTGCCCCTGTCTGGTCCAGGTCATCTTACACACACCATGTAGACACCCAGCTCAACTCAACCATGAGAACTATAACTGGAACAATCCGCTCAACACCACTCCCCTGGCTCTCTGTACTGTCAAACATAGCCCCTCCACACATCCGGCGAGCAGCATTAACTCAAAGGATGCTCCAAAAAGTTAAAGATTTTCCTCACTTACCAATCCATGCAGATATCTACACCCCACCCACTGCCCGACTTTCATCCAGACGGCCGATTTGGAAAAACCCTCCCCCAGCTGACTTTACCATCCAGACAGCTTGGCAAGAGGAATGGGAGACCAAGGAGGTCCCAAACAAACAGCTGGTGATAAACCCCAACCAACAGGTCCCGGGCACCAACCTCCCAAGGAGACAGCGGTCTACACTCAATCGCTTCAGGACTGGACATGGCCCCTGCTTGGCCAGCCTTCACAGATGGGGCAGTAGCCCTAGCCCACTGTGCGCATGTGGAGAGGAGCAAACTATGGAACACATCATAGAGGCTTGCCCGCTCCAAAGACTGGAAGGAGGATTACACACCCTCCATACAGCAAACCAGGAGGCAACTGCTTGGCTTAAGGACTTTGCATTCGCTAAATAAATAAATAAATTTAAATACTATTGAAAGCTTGTTTTCTCCACCCGTTTTTCTTCTTTCTTTATTTGTTGAGTCCCAAAGTTACCCTCTTGAAACAGCATTTTTGACTGAATGAATATATTCTTCATTTACAGCTATTCAAACCAGACTTATGTTTTTTTTTGTCTGTGAACTGCCAATCACCTTTATACAGTGGAACATCTCGCTTCATAGCTATTTTTTTTCTTTAACTGGGCTACTTTTATCTTCTTTACCTGCATAATAGCTTGCATTTGCTACCAGTCTCTGCAGCCCTGGTAATTTGCCCTTCAGCAACCTGCAAGCGCCCTCTCTTTCTGTGCCAGGCTCAATTTTTCTGACTCTGACAGAACTCTTGCAGACTGCATTCGCTAACATAAACCCTTGCATCTTCACCTTCCCAATGCTGGAACTCGACATCATATGAGGAGCTTACGGGCCGGGGGGGGCTGAAAGGTTCATAGGAGGAAAACTTCAGAGTGGTCAAATTTGATCAAATGTGGTTTATTTTTCAACATAGTCTTCCCTTCGGTCCACACACTTCTTCCATTAGTGTTGCAGCGCTTCAATCCCTGCGGTTGAAAAACAAACCACTTTTGGTCAAATCTGACCACTGTGAACTTTTCACTCCCCCTCGTCCAATAAATCCTAAGAAAGAAGTGTTTATATCAAATCTGAATGACTGCAATGGCCCACGCAAAAAAAAGGAAAACAGTTTCTTTAACAAACTTGCAATAATCTGATAAGTACAATTTAACATTTCTTTTCACTCTAAAGAAACATTATAAATGTATGTCTGGATGACAGAATCGAGTTCTCAGCCATCTTGTCAAAAGCTGCCTGAAGGTGAAAGGTGTGGATTTATGATAGTCACTATAGCTGCTGCTAAACTCTTTAAAGGCATTAACCTCATCTCATAGCCTGTCAGACGTGTCACAGAGTGGCCCTGCAAGAGCAAGATGGGGAAAATACCCTTTGTTAATATTTTAACAGCTTGGAGATCAGGCAAAGTGACAGATACAGGTAAAGCAGACTGAATCCAAAGGTCAATACATAGAAGAGAGCTAGGCCAAAGGGTTCTCCTCTGTGGACATTTTCGAGTCAACATTCAACTTTTTACTGTTGACTTAAAGCTGTTGACTTAAGGGACAGGAGAGAAATGGACAAAGACAGAAAAAGACTAAGAAGAGTATTCAATATAATGGAAAAATATCAAAGACAAGATCTGTTCTGTGGGTGTATGCCACCATCTGGGTCTCTCGGAGCGTCTGCAGTTTGTGAAAGTCCATGTAGTTGAGCAACAGTTCTCTGAGTGTTTGTCTACCATCTTGGGAGCAGCTTGTGAATGGGAGGATTTAAAGGGGAGAAGTTTGAGCAGAAAGCTGCTGGAGGTAATCTTGTGGCCTACAGCTGATAACAGCTTTCCACCTGGAGCCTCTTAGCACATGCCTGGACCTCCATCAATCAACCAAATGTCCTTCAGAGGGAGGGAGCGAGAGAGAGGGAGAAAGTGGACATATGAGGAAAAGTGAAATTATGCAGTTCTTCCTAAAACTGCACCCATTATGCTCATTTGCAGCTCCATATCTTTCTTAATCGACAATGCTAGAATGGCATTGAAAATTCCATTGTTCAAAATTAGCATTATACATTATACTGAAACTCTCACTTCATCCACAGTCTGAAACAACCCTTTTAGCCACTTTCCTGTTAAGGCCAACACTCTTTGAAGCTGGCTGCCCCTCACAGACAGAAGTTTCAAACAGAAAGAAGTTGTATTCACTGCCAGAGCTGCATGCCTGATGGCCATTTTATATGACACTGTATAGATTGAAAAGTTGATAAAACTCTGAGCTTTGTCCAGTGTATTTAAACCTCCCTTTTGATGTTTATAGAAATCCAGGTACATGATGATTGAAGCATAAACCTGGGTGATTATAAACTTTTTTCAGCTTTCAGTGTTTTGCAACACTGGTCCCACTTATCATGTAGAAGCTTATTTTCTTGGGAGGAAAGTACAAGTAGAATACTGTGCGAAAGTCTTAGGCAACCCTCCACACACACATACACTTTACAATTTGCTTCCAAGAAGCCAGACTTTTTTGTCATGTTTAGCTCCATCCGTTCATCCCTGATGGTCCCCAAACTCACTCACAATGATCCTTAGGTGGGCCTGTATCCAGGTTGTGCTCAAGGTCAAAGGTCAGGAGATCTGGGCATTTAGGTGATTTCAGAAAAAATATTACACTTACTAGGGCTGGGCAATAAATTGATTTTAAATTGGAAATTGAATTATTTGGTCTGGACAATTTAAAGAAATGATTATCATGAAAATCAATTTTCCCATTCACAAAAGTAAGTATGGTAGCCTCCAGCTTTAACCCCCTCCCCCACCCATAAGTTAATTTGGAAATTAAGAAATGTGTGGATTCATCTTGACCAAACCATCATTAGAAAAAAAAAAGTCTGGTTAAAGCCAGGTTTGCATTTTATTCCCAATAGGGTATCATGCTTGTTGGTGGGGAAAAACTCTATTTGAAATAATTCCTTAGCTTCAATCAAAAATAGTGATTAAAATAAAAAATCAAATGTGGCATAAAAAAAGTCTCTAGTTTTAGGCCATATCGCCCAACCCTATCTTCTAAACAGTTGCTTCAATGTTAGCCAAACTCACTCACAATGATCCTCAGGTGGGTCTGCATCCATGCTGTGTGCAATGTCAAGGGTTAGGAGACCAGGGACCTCGTGTACAAAGACTTCTGTGGATTTCATATTGAAAGATGATGTACGTTTAAATCAAGAAAACGCTGTAAGCAAAAAAAAATAAAAAATAAAAAATCCAGATGTATGAAATGGTGCGTATGCAGAAATCTAAGCACATTCCTTTGTACATCCCAATCTACTTGAAATTGAATACATGTGAGGAAATACCGGACTCCTCCCTTGACACACCTCCATTTGAATATGCAATTACATGCAAATAGATACATACAAGCGCTGCACGTTTGATTCTCCTGTATCCACGATCAAAAATAATGGATTTAATGGAATTTCATGGACTGTGAGTTGGAGGCACTCCTGAATAAGGTAGAGGCGCGTAAAAACGTTTTGTTTAGTACGCTGTCCTCCGGCATTAGCCCTGCATACAGGTAATTCAGTAGCCTGCTCACAGCCCTATAAGATTACTTTGTTTTCCTTTATTCAGACAAGGATGAGAAGGAGATATTTATTTAACCTTGACATGTTTCGAATGACGTCTGCAGTCATCCTCAGAAGTGTCAGATGATCGCTGATTTGTGAACAGCTGGGTGGATCAGCTCGCTGAGTAAAGGAAAACAGTCATGAAAAAGAAAACAATATGAACCTATTTAGTGGGTAGCCACGGTCACCTGTCAGTTGAAAACAGATCATATTAGACTCAACAAGTACATATTTTATGTCCAAAATGCAAATCTCATCCTTTATAGTTATATACAACTTACATGGATTACACATGAAGTACGCCGGGGAAAGGGTGACACTGTTGCATTTCAGACTTTACACATGTGTTTATTGGCATAACTACTGTACACACAGAGGCAATTGGGGCTTGGTAGAATGCTGTCAAACTGTAGTTTAATCTGCAAAAAAGGAAGTCACTTACTCGACCCACTGACTTGTAATGAAGCCTTGAAGACAGGGTGATATTTGGGGGTGTGCAAGCACGTTGCACATGAGGTGGGTTATTTAGGACAATTACATGAATTTACTTACCAAGAAGCCACCCATCCGCACAGTGCCAGCTTGTAGTTTATTTCCCAACAATCCTGTTCATTAGAATGAACTAGTGCATACCTGTGCATGCCCGTGCATACCCGTGCATGGCCATAGAAAGCAAGTGTAAGCAAACATTTCTGCATGGCCGTAGAAAGTTACTGTTACCATGGCAACAGCAACCATGGTGAAAACTGCCTTGGATCTTTGACATCACCACTCGTTCATTGATGCCTGCCTTTGATCTGTGATGGCTGCCTTTGATCTTTGATAATGTCATAGTGAGTGCTATGATCATGAGTAATGCCTGCCTTTGATTTTTGATGATGTCATAGCGAGTTCTATAATCGTGAGTGCAGCCTGTGTCTGTGTGTGTGTGTGTGTGTGTATATATATATTTTATAGTAATATGTACATATGTATATTAGCTGCTCTTGCTTGCTTGTTTTTTCTTGCCTTCTGATTGTTGCTCTGAGTGTTGCTATCCCTGTGCTGTTGCAATCCTGGAATTTCCCCGTTGTGGGACTAATAAAGGCTTATCTTATCTTATCTTATTATCGTCATTACCATTATCATTATTGGCTCCGTCTTGTCTGCCCTCAGGTCCCCTGCGTGTGATTATCTGTGCAGCCCCGCCCATCCCGTTTTCTTTAACCATGCCCTGCCGTCTATGTTTGCGCCTGCTTGTTACTCCTTCTCCTGCCTGTTACTGTTCTGTGTTATGTCGATTACCTGTGTCTATATACAGACGTGGACAAAATTGTTGGTACCCCTCTGTTAATGAAAGAAAAACCCACAATGGTCACAGAAATAACTTGAAGCTGACAAAAGTGGTAATAAATAAAAATTCTATGAAAATTAATCAATGAAAATCAGACAATGCTTTTGAATTGTGGTTCAACAGAATTATTTTAAAAAACAAACTCATGAAACAGGCCTGGACAAAAATGATGGTACCCCTAGAAAAGATCGAAAATAATGTGACCATAGGGACATGTTCAACCAAGATGTGTCCTCTAATTAACATCACAGGTGTCTACAAACTTGTAATCAGTCAGTCGGCCTGTTTAAAGGGTGACAAGTAGTCACTGTGCTGTTTGTTGACATGCTGTTTACCACACTAAACATGGACCAGAGGAAGCAAAGGAGAAAGTTGTCTCAGGAGATTGGAAAGAAAATTATAGACAAACATGTTAAAGGTAAAGGCTATAAGACCATCTCCAAGCAGCTTGATGTTCCTGTGACTACAGCTGCACATATTATTCAGAAATTTAAGATCCACATGACTGTAGCCAACCTCCCTGGATGTGGCCGCAGGAGGAGACGGATAATACGAATGGTAACAAAAGAGCCCAGAACAACCTCTAAACACATTCATGGTGAACTCCAAGGTCAAGGTACATCAGTGTCAGATCGCACCATCCGTCATTGTTTGAGCCAAAGTGGACTTCATGGGAGACAACCAAGGAGGACACCACTATTGAAAACAAATCATAAAAAAGCCAGACTGGAATTTGCCAAACTGCCTGTTGATAATCCACAAAGCTTCTGGGAGAATGTCCAATGGACAGATGAGACAAAACTGGAACTTTTTAGCAAGGCATATCAGCTCTATGTTCACAGACGCAAAAATGAAGCATAGCAAGAAAAGAACACTGTCCCTACTGTGAAACATGGAGGAGATTCTGTTATGTTCTGGGGCTGCTTTGCTGCATCTGGCACAGGGTGTCTTGAATCTGTGCAGGGTACAATGAAATCTCAAGACTATCAAGGTATTCTTGAGAGAAATGTGCTGCCCAGTGTCAGACAGCTTGGTCTCAGTCGCAGGTCATGGGTCTTGCAACAGGACAATGACCCAAAACACACAGCTAAAAACACCCAAGAATGGCTAAGAGCGAAACATTGGACTATTCTAAAGTGGCTTTCTATGAGCCCTGATCTAAATCCTATTGAACATCTGTGGAAGGAGCCAAACATGCCGTCTGGAGAAGGCACCCTTCAAACCTGAGACAAGTGGAGCAGTTTGCTCATGATGAGTGGGCCAAAATACCTGCTGAGAGGTGCAGAAGTCTCATTGACAGTTACAGAAATTGTTTGATTGCAGTGATTGCCTCAAAAGGTTGTGCAACAAAATATTAAGGTACCATCATTTTTGTCCAGGCCTGTTTCATGAGTTTGTTTTTTTAAAATAATTCTGTTGAACCACAATTCGAAAGCATTGTCTGATTTTCAATGGTTTATTTTCATAGAATTTTATTATATATTTATTACATATAATAATATTTATTACCACTTTTGTCAGATTCAAGTTATTTCTGTGACTATTGTGGGTTTTTCTTTCATTAACAGAGGGGTACCAACAATTTTGTCCACGTCTGTATATGTCTTGTAGGGAGTCGTACGGTCTGTATGACGTCGTATAGATATCCTTCAGAGAGCGTAGGAACATCAGCCTTCGGGTTTATCTGATGTCATATAGACATCATGTAGACAGTCCCATGATCGGCAACATCACAGCAACATCATAAGACAGCATGCAGACATCATAGGAACATCATAGGTGGCCTATGATCGTGACACACAGACACACACACTGACAGAGATTGCTTGAATTTATAGAGTGATTTTTAGAGTGATGAATCATGCATTGAACTAAGCCACCTTGTAACAATGTTGGTTAGTGGCATTTGCGCATAACGTACAGGTGGATCTCAATAAATTAGAATGTCATCAAAAAGTTGATTTATTTCAATAATTCAATTCAAAAAGTGAAACTCATGTATTATATAAATTCATTACACACACAGTGATATATTTCAAGTGCTTATTTCTTTTAATTTTGATGGTTATGACTTGCAGCAAATGAAAACCCCAAAGTCAGTTTCTCAAAAAAATTAAATATTGCATAAAATTAATTTTAAAAAATTGATTTTTAATAGAAATGTTGGCCGACTGAAAAGTATGTCCATGTACACGCTCAGTACTTGGTCAGGGCTCCTTTTGCATAATTACTGCATCAATACAGCATTGCATGGAGGTGATCAGCCTGTGTTACTGCTGAGGCGTTATGAAAGCCCAGGTTGCTTTGATAGCGGCCTTCAGCTCGTCTGCATTATTGGGCCTGGTGTATTTCATCTTCCGCTTGACAATACACTACAGATTCTCTATGGGATTTAGGTCAGGAGAGTTTGCTGGCTAATCAAGCAAAGTGATGCCATGGTCATTAAACCAGGTATTTGTACTTTTGGCAGTGTGGGCAGGTGCCATGTCCTGCTGGAAAATGAAATCAGCATCTCCATGAAGCTTGTCAGCAGAGGGAGGCATGAAGTGCTCTAAAATTTCCTGTTAGATGGCTGCACTGACATTGGACTTGATTAAACACAGTGGAAAAACACCAGCAGATGACATGGCTCCACATATCATCATTGACTGTGGAAACTTCCCACTGGACCTCAAGCAACTTGGATTCCGTGCCTGTTCACTCTTCCTCCAGACTCTGGGACCTAGATTTTCAAGTGACAGGACTTGGCACCTGATCTGGGGAGCCATGTTATCTGCTGGTGCTAGTCCACTGTGTTTCATCAAGTCCAAAGTCAGTGCTGTCAAATGTGTGCGTAAAATGCAGCACATGTGGGAAAGAAGCGAAAACCCAACGCAGGAAAGTGCCGTGTATGTGAATTTATTTAGCTCAACAGATGATAAGAGGATAATTGGCTCCAATGTGCACACAGAGACAAACACAAGATAAACTCAACTGTTCTCTCCGGTTCATTGGATAATGGAGGAGGAAGGAAGGATTAGCCCCATGCGCTCCTAGGCGGGACTGGGCAGCGGAGATAAAGGGCAGTAAATAATAAGGAAAGCCCCCAGCGGAACGGTGGGCAAAGTACTTACAAATAGGAGACTCAACAGAGTGGTCCAACTCTGGAGTGGGCATGATATCCAATGAACCGGCGAGTGGCAGGAGAACTGACAGAGTATAAATAATGTCAACATAATGAGCCAAGTAATAACCGGTGTGCGTGAGTGCAGGCAGGTGTGCATGCGCTGAGTGATGCGAGAATGTGTGAGTCTGTGCATGTGTGTGTATGTGTACTGACTGATGCATGTATGTGTGAAAGTGAGTGAGAGTGCAAGGCACATGATAACTGACAACAGCTGTCAACACTGACAGGAGGAGGGGGCGTGGCTGTCGGCTGCCAGGAAGCAGGCGAACCCCAAGGCTCTCAGCTGCCTGACAACCCGAGCCTGGCAGATAACAGACACAAAAATAACTAGAAAAGCACTCAGAGAGTGCATACCTCCGCCAAGGCTCCTTCAGTCTCTCATGGATCACTTCCAAAATGTAATGGGTTTGTGTGTAGGCCTAGAGCCACTTGTGGTGAAAATTGCATCAAAGTCTGTCCATTAGTTTTGGAATATTGTTGCTGACACACTGTGAGAAGAGCCTTGGCTGAGGTATGCATTCCCAGATCATCACCAAAATGTAATAGGTTCCTCTCTAGCCCAAGAACCACCTCTGGTGAAAATTTCATCCAAATCCATCCAGTAGTTTTTGTGTAATCCTGCTGCACAAATACAAACAAAGCCCTTGGTGGAGGTATGCACTCTCAGATCATCACCAAAATCTAATCATCTGTTCCCCGTGCCATTACACACCTTTCCTGAAAATTTCGTCAAAATCCGTTCATAACTTTTTGAGTTATGTTGGTAACAGACAGACAGACAGACAGACAGACAAACGCCGGTAAAAACATTACCTCCTTGGTGGAGGTAATAAAGATAAAAGCAGCCATGTCATGGAGCAGGGTTTGGAAAAAATCCAAAACCCCGCTCATGACAAATGCAGCTGTCTACCAGGACATTTTAGAGCACTTCATGCTTCCCTCTGCTGACAAGGTTTATGGAAATGCTGATTTCATTTTCCAGCAGGACTTGGCACCTGCCCACACTGCTGCCAAAAGTACCAAAGCCTGGTTTAATGACCATGGTGTCACCATATTTTACTGGCCATCAAACTCTCCTGACCTAAACCCCATACAGAATCTATGAAGTACCGACAACAGGGAGATGAGAGACACCAGACCCAACAATGCAGATGAGCTAAAGGCCGCTATCAAAGCAACCTGGGCCTTCATAACACCTCAGCAGTAACACAGGCTGATCACCTTCATGCCATGCCACGGTGATACAGCATTAATTCATGCAAACAGAGCCCCAACCAAGTATTGAGTGTATGCATGGAAATACTTTTAGTTGGCCAACATTTCTATTAAAAAAATCAATTTTTTAAAATTGATTTATGTAATATTCTAATTTTTTGAGAAACTGATTTTTGGGTTTTCATGAGCTGCAAGCCATAACCATCAAAATTAAAAGAAATAAACACTTGAAATATATCACTCTGTCTGTAATGAATCTATATAAAATATGAGTTTCATTTTATGAACTGAATTACTGAAATAAATCAACTTTTTGATGATATTCTAATTTAGTGAGATGCACCTGTATAATTTGTATATTGATAGAATGGAAATGTTTCCTGTTAACATACATGTATTCATCTTGTGATGCTGATTTTATAACAATGTACAGTCCACAGCTCCGATTACATTAGGAAAACTGGCTCTCACTGCAAATTGTGCTTTGATGTTGGCCTGTTCAACTGCATTGTATGGGAATATGATGTACCTGGGTGACAGCCGGATAATGCCATCCCACGCAGCTGGCATAGCTCAGCTCAGGGTCGACCGGGAAATTTCCGATCGCTTTACCAGCTCCCTCTGGAATGCCCTTGTTTCCAGGAACCTCATTGTTGTCAACACCTACACTGGGATGGGAAGTGCATGTCTTCTCGCCATGTTGTACTCTAAGGCTGAGTGTCCACCAAATGCATTTTTTGTCACCCAACTGCCCTGAACGTCTTTTTTTCAGCACTTGTGCACTGTGCTCTGGAAAAAAAGTCTGTGCCCTGTATCCCAGCAACAGCTTGTCACTCACAGCTCAGCACTTCTGCTTTTCCTATGGTCAGACTTTCTACTTATTTTTTAATAGCAGTCTCTAAATAACAACGGACAGGAAATGTACTGTATTCTGACATTGGTAGCAGCTCTGCATGTAAAATGTGATGACACGAAAAAGAGGAGTCTGAGTACAGACTGTACTGGTGTCCTATGTCCCGCCCTTCCTTATGCTGATTGGCTGCTTAGAAAGGTCTGACACTGACGAGCTCAGCTGTAGTCTGAAAAGTTGAAATTTTTTCAGCTCTGAGCACCCTGAGGGCCATGACAAAAAGCGGCGGACAAAGAGTGTTTCAGTGCCAAGGGCGCTCAGCACTGTAGATTCTGAACTACATAGAGAATGAATAGAAAATAGTCACCCTGAGCAGAAAAGAATGCATTTGGTGGATACGCAGCCTAAAGGTGCATCCAGACCAAACGCAAACGGGCAAATTTTTCAGGCGGCGCGATTACATTATAACTTAATGTAAATGCGCAAATAGGCATTAATTCACCATCTGAGTGAGATGCAGACAGGTGAAGTTGCCTTTATAACTTCTGCAGCAGTGTTCAGCCTACTGTGGAAATCCCCAAAATAACACCATGCTTTAGGTTTACATTATCCGACGGAGGGCTAACCTGAAAAAGTCGTCCCTGTCTCCAAAACTTTATAAGATGATGAGTGTTTCCATTGCTAATTTACTAGCACGTCCGTGGCAGGAAACCGTGGGTAAATAACTCCAAAATCCCAATTCAGCTGAAGAGCTCCCGGTCCTCTTGTCTCCAGGTGAGTGAGTTTCATTTTTAAACTAGTCTACTCTCTAATGTTAATACTTTTACTCCGGTGACGGCAGAATTTCAAAGCTAGCCCTATCCCTCGTGAATGCACAATTTTGCATGTGCTCATGTCTTTCCATTGACTTTGTATGGATTCGCGCCGCCCGTTTGTGTTTGGTCTGAACGCACCTTCAGAGCAGCCGTAGCTCTGAGCACAGTTCCACAAGAACTGCACATGGAAACCTAAACCGAATGACAAGCCAGTCATCATCCAGAGCCAAAAAATCTTCTCTGTCTCAATACCCTTTCTCTTCTGACTACGCGATTTGCAATATCCTCTAACAATGCTAATGCCATTGTTGTTAGAGGCATTTTCTGCACTTCTTTGCACTTGCTTTTATATCCACTCATCTAATTGCGCACTCTTGGATGTTTGTTCATCATGTATCTCTGGTGTGTACAATAATTTTCACGTCATTATCAGTCCCCCAACATCACCTCTAAGTGTCGCCAATGGACCAATAACAGTAGAAACGTATGTACGGCAGCCATGAAGTTGCCATGGGGCTGTGCATATTTTCACGGTCATTTCATTCTTGATATATCTGAAATTTTCCGTGGAAAAGGACGTACACCATGTTTTTGTGCGTAAGTACCCTTTGTACATGAGGCTCCTGGTGATTTATGATTTCATGAAAATCGGCAGGCCTGCGATTGCCCTTGTCCACCTGGCTGATGAGATTGTACACTGCGGCACCACACCTGCAGTGTTGACCCCTTAGATTGGACTTGGGTGGTGTCAGAGGTGGTGTCCCTGTAGCTGTGGATTCAACACTTTCCCTGCTGGTGATGGCTCCTTAGTGATGGTGATTCCACACCTGGATCCTCAGTGCTCAGCCATAAGTCTCACACGGACGAAAGTTTCTTTGCATGTGTGCGTATACAAGGGGGGGCTGAAAAGTTCATAGTGGTCAAATTTCACCAAATGTGGTTTATTTTTCAACAGCAGGGATCCAAGCACTGCAACACTGATGGAAGCAGTCTGTGGACCGAAGGGGAGACTGTTGAAAAATAAACCACATGTGGGCAAATTTGACCACTATAAACTTTTCAGCCCCGCTCGTACATGTGCATGTGTGTGCGTGTATGTGTGTGTGTGGATTAATTGTTTAATTTCAATGTGTGAAACATTTTGTGTTATAATTTTTTGTATGAAAAGCGCTATATAAATAACGCTTTGATTGATTGATTGTCTGGTTGAAGTGGTCTTAAGCAATTGTTCTCAAGGCTTTCTGAAGGTATTTCATAGTCTTTCTTTGAACATAGGCTGTTTGTTTTTTTTCCTCTCATTTTCAGTCTTGCTCTTGTACCTAAACGTTGTCCAGTTTCCTTTATTTATTTATTTTTTTTTCATTGAAGTACCTGGACAAATGGAGGAAAAAACTGGCAGGCCTAAGAAACATTCTACAGCAGATTAACAGTACCTGAAATTCATGTCCTTTCAAAATAATAATAATAAAAAAAACCTGTAAAGCGCTGACACAGGACCTGAGAGGTGCACCTGCCCCTTCAGTTGATCCATGTATTACTGACCAAAGCCTCATCAGAATGGCCTCAGTGGAATGCTGGCTACACGTATCAAGAAGTGACTCCATAGGAATGTAAGCAGGGAGAAAAGTCCTAGGTATATCAGATTACACAAAAGTTAGCGGCAACAAGTATCATGGTAAAATATGGTATCAAAGTGCAGCTTCAAGAAGCCTGGAAAGCTATTCCTCCAGACGATTTAAATAAGTTACACAACTCTTACCTAAGAGAATTCAGATTGTCTTGAAAAATAAAGATAGTCAGACCAAATAATTCATGCTTATTAGAAAGGTTCAAACTCTTTTGCCTTGTTTATTGCATTTACATTTGTTTGCTGATATTTCAAGAAATTACTGCAGCCACTTACTTTTTATCTAGAAAATATAAAGAAATGAGGGGCTGCCTAAGACTTCTGCACAGTACTCTTTGACTTGTATAGCTACATTTACGTAAACAAAACAAGAAGATGTCAGCTGGGAAACGACCCGACAGTCTGTTCATTGCAAGAGAGGAAAAAGTGAAAAGTGTAGACATCCTTTGACAGAGAAGGTGAAGAACAAAAGAAAACTTTATTCATGTTACTGCAGAACCAGTGTTAGTTTTCATTACAAGGTGACAAGGACTCTTCACATGCTATTGGGAAAGGTTCCCTGTCTTGTCATTAAATGGACGCTACATAGATTTTATTCAGGTTAAAGAAATCATATAGCTCTCTTTTGTATTCCCAAGAAGCCCCAAGTGTAGGAAATACTGTTATGCTGGTATTCTTAGTCCATTTGGGTCTAAGATTTACACATTCTGGGCAAAGTCACAGCAACACAGACTCTAATGAGATCAGTTTTAGGGTGCGGTTTCAGGTTAAACATATCCATAACAGGTGTGACTGGAGAAGAAACACACCATCAAACAAGATGGCAATTAAAAAAAAATCATACCTGCAAATATGTTAGTGTTCCAGTACCCAACGTTATATCAGTGTTCTACAGTAATTTGGCAGTTCTGACCATTACTGCTGCTAGACAGGAAACACACTGGAAATACTTTATATTTTATCCCAGATGTGATTTGGATGCATTTGGTGGCACGTCAGATGTACGTGTGTGTGAGTGTGTGTGCACATCTGTCCGTCTGTCTGGTCCCTGCCTAATAGGCCCTCAACCCATGCTTTGCTGACAGAAAATCAATGACCCACTCTGTAGGCCCAATACTTCCACCTCTGTGTAGTGTGCAAGAGGGAGAAAGACAGAGCTCGGGAGAGAGGGTTCGACCCTCTGTAAACACTGCGGATTCATGTCCATGGCTTATGACAGAGTTGTCACACATCTCCTGTCACTGTCTCTTGATTTCCTTTGTGAACTCTAATCTTCCTGGGCTCTCATGCTTTGCAACTGTGCACTCAAACAGATTAGTGTCCCAGTTGCACAATTCTATTTGTGCTTCTGAAAACCATTAGGCTACTGACTTCCAGCCTAACGTTCCACAATGGGGTCAGGTTAATCAGATTACTAACAACGTTGGAGAGCTTTTACCCAAGAATACACAGCAGGCAAACACATGAAATAGGGGAAATTCAAAATAGTGAGCTAGAAAGTTAAGTAAAAGTGCAGATTGTGTACAGTCCTGTGTGCAATCTGGCAGTCAACTGTGCTTGCTGCTGAGTCTGAGACAAGGAACGTGGGAGTTGTGAGAAAATCTGCAGAGAAGGTGTGAGAACTCAAAGTTAATTTGGAATTTTAAGATAAGATAAAATGAAATTTTAATGATCCCTGTGGGGGGAATTAGTGCGGTGCAGCAGCAGAAGTAATATGATTCAGGAGCAAAAACTGGCTATAAAGAACTTATAAAATCAGAGAAAATAGAAAATGAAAAAACAATAAGTGAACTGAGCCTTTCTATTGCATTTATGTAAAGAATACATCGACAGGATGACAGATAAAGGATGCCTGTGTGGCATTAAGGTGGTAACATCATGAAACATGATTCATCTGGGACATTAATCATTGTGTAGCATCGAAAACATCTGTGACCACTGGGCTCTGCGATTAGCTGTGCATAGTGTGACATACAGTGCATCCGGAAAGTATTCACAGCGCTTCACTTTTTCCACATTTTGTTAGGTTACAGCCTTATTCCAAAAGGGATTAAATTCATTTTTCCCTCAAAATTCTACACACAATACCCTATAATGATAATGTGAATTTTTTTTTAGATTTTTGCAAGTTTATTAAAAATAAAAAACTAAGAAATCACATGTACGTAAGCATTCACAGCCTTTGCCATGAAGCTCAAAATTGAGCTCAGGTGCATCCTGTTTCCACTGATCATCCTTGAGATGTTTCTACAGCTTAACTGGAGTCCACCTGTGGTAAATTCAGTTGATTGGACATGATTTGGAAAGGCACACACCTGTCTATAAGGTCCCACAGTTGACAGTGCATGTCAGAGCACAAACCAAGCATGAAGTCAAAGGAATTGTCTGTAGACCACTGAGACAGGATTGTCTCGAGGCACAAATCTGGGGAAGGGTACAAAAAAATTCTGCTGCTTTGAAGGTCCCAGTGAGCACAGTGGCCTCCATCATCCATAATTAGAAGATGTTCAGAACCACCAGGACTCTTCCTAGAGCTGGCCGGCCGTCTAAACTGAGCGATCGAGGGAGAAGGGCCTTAGTCAGGGAGGTGACCAAGAACCCGATGGTCACTCTGTCAGAGCTTCAGTGTTCCTCTGTGGAGAGAGGAGAACCTTCCAGAAGGACAACCATCTCTGCAGCAATCCACCAATCAGGCCTGTATGGTAGAGTGGCCAGACGGAAGCCACTCCTTAGTAAAAGGCACATGGCAGCCCGCCTGGAGTTTGTCAAAAGGCACCTGAAGGACTGTCAGACCATGAGAAACAAAATTCTCTGGTCTGATGAGACAAAGATTGACCTCTTTGGCGTGAATGCCAGACGTCATGTTTGGAGGAAACCAGGCACCGCTCATAGCCATGCCAATGGGGGTGGCAGCATCATGTTGTGGAGATGTTTTTCAGCGGCAGGAACTGGGAGACTGGTCAGGATAAAGGAAAAGATGAATGCAGCAATGTACAGAGACATCCTGGATGAAAACCTGCTCCGGAGTGCTCTTGACCTCAGACTGGTGCGATGGTTCATCTTTCAGCAGGACAGCAACCCTAAGTACACAGCTAAGATATCGAAGGAGTGGCTTCAGGACAACTCTGTGAATGTCCTTGAGTGGCCCAGCCAGAGCCCAGATTTGAATCCAATTGAACATCTCTGGAGAGATCTGAAAATGGCTGTGTACTAACGCTTCCCATCCAACCTGATGGAGCTTCAGAGGTGCTGCAAAGAGGAATGGGCGAAACTGCCCAAAGATAGGTGTGCCAAGCTTGTGGCATCATATTCAAAAAAACTTGAGGCTGAAATTGCTTCCAAAGGTGAATCATCAAAGGATTGCGCAAAGGCTGTGAATACTTATGTACATGTGACTTCTTAGTTTTTTATTTTTAATAAATTTGCAAAAATCTAAAAAAAAAAAAAACTTTTTTCACATTGTCATTATGGGGTATTGTGTGTAGAATTTTGAGGAAAAAAATAATTTAATCCCTTTTGGAATAAGGCTGTAACGTAACAAAATGTGGAAAAAGTGAAGTGCTGTGAATACTTTCTGGATGCACTGTAGTTATAGTTGTGGAGTACTACAGCATCTCACTACCCAAATTTATTTTTACTTTATACTTATGATCAAAGAAGTGTTCTTGTAGATCAGCGGTCCCCAATCTTTTTTGCCTCATAAACCACTAATGTAAAAGAAAAAAAGTAACGGAATGTATCTTCATAAAAGCAAATCACATACTTGCCTTCAACGTGGCACGCTTGTGTCATGGATAGACTCCTTCACAGTCCGTTGGTCTTTTGTGGTTGGAAGGTAACCCTCAAACTCTCTAACGATGACTGTTCTTTGAGTCATTTTGGCTAGCTAGCTTCACTGCTAACTACTGAAATGTGTCAAGACCAAGCAGACAAGACAGGCAGGAAGTGAGGCGGGTGTAGAATATGTATGTGTAGTTGCCCTGGCAACGCATACGAGGCGACGTGACGTACTGGGTGCCACTGGGGATCTCGCGGTATTCTGGCTACAGCTTGGGGAAGTAGCGGCACGCCTCTGGAGATATACCTAAATAAAGCTCGTACTTTAGACCTTACATGAATTCCTGTGCATCATTGACACTTCTACATGGTGTCAGAAGTCAGCCTCTGCCCAGCATGTCGCAGAACCTTCGACGGATTGATCCGCTCGTCTTTGACGAAAACATCGCAGATAACTGGGACAAGTTCAAGCGGGAATGGCGCGTTTACAGCATTGCGGGGCTAACATCGGCTAGCAAAAAGGTGCAAGCGTACACACTCCTCAACCTCGCCGGTCCCGATGCGCTGGACAAGTACGACACATTCACCTTTGAACAAGGCGAAGATCCGGAAGATCCCGACACACTGGTAAAGAAATTTGATGAAATCTGCCTTCCTGTAAAAAACGTCATTATGGACAGACATGCATTCAATACTACAGGCCAGAAACCACACCAGTCTATCCAGTCGTATGTAGCCACGTTAAGGTCTCTGGCCAAGAAATGTGAGTTCGGCCCGTTACATGATGAACTGATTAGAGACAGGTTGGTGTGTGGTGTCCGCGATGACACCCTCCACACCCAGCTACTGAAAGAAAAGAAATTGACGCTAGATGCAGCCATTGAGATGTGTGTGCTACACGAGCAGTCTGAAAAGGGCAACATGGAACTAAAGAAGGAAAAGGATGACAAAGAAATGAAAAAGGAAGGAGATCTGTGTGCAGTGCAATTCAACTTGTGCTCAAACTGTAGTGGGCAACACCCACCCAATTGCAGCAGCTGCCCAGCTTTCAATAAACGCTGCAACTCGTGCGGAAAATGGAACCACTTCTCCAAATGCTGCAGATCGAGCGGGGAGCGTAAACCCAGCGCACAGCGTGGGCAGCAGCCGAGCAGACCACCCCACACCCCACGCAGAGGAGGATACGCGCACAAAAAAAGCGAACTGGACACAGAGACCACACATGACCCAGCCTTCTACTGTGAAAGCGTGGAAACGGCTACAGACAAGGGCGAGATATTCACCATGCTGTCGTCCTCCACCACCGGAAAACAACTGAAAGTAAAGATTGACACTGGGGCTCGGTGCAATGTGATCTCCAAAGCCACTCTTAACCACACCGACCCCAATGCGGACATCGACCACAGCCATATAATCAACCTCGTGGCCTACGGAGGACAGGTAAGAACAACGGGCATGGCTACCATACATCTCACATGCGGGACGTTACACTTTCACGTTGTTGACAGTGATGTGAAACCTCTTCTTGGTCTCATTGATAGTGTAAAACTGGGCTTTGTGAAACTGGGACCAAATGTGCATGCACTCCAACAGGGGGCGCCAGAACTCACAGAATACAGAGACTTATTTGACAATAGCACTGTAGGCAAGCTTCCGGTGGTGTACCACATGCGTCTGGACGACACAGTGCACCCCACAATCTGTGCTCCCAGGCGGGTACCACTAGCAATGAAGGACAAGATCATTCAGGGGCTCAACAGAATGACCAAGCTGGAAATCATCAAACCAGTCCACGAACCCACAGAATGGGTATCTGCAATGGTGGCTGCCTGCAAGAAGGATGGCAGCATCTGGCTGTGCATCGATCCAGTCCATCTCAACAAAGCACTTCTCAGGCCACACCATCCCATGAAAACAGTCGAACAAGTGATAGCTGACATGCCGGGTGCCAAAGTGTTCAGCATCCTAGATGCAAAATGTGGATTCTGGCAGGTGCCACTCAGCAGCGGGTCCTCCAAACTGACCACATTCATGACACCAGTGGGCCGGTATGCTTTCCTTCGAATGCCCTATGGGATATCGACGGGGAGTGAGGTGTTCCAGAGGTGCATGGAGCAACTCTTTGAAGGGCAGCCATGTGCAATTATCGTCGACGACATCCTTGTCTGGGGCAGCACTACAGAGCAGCATGACGCGCGTCTACGTCAGGTCATGGAGAGAGTGCGTGCCGTCAACCTCAAGCTCAACCCAGACAAATGCCGCTTCAGGGTGTCTGCAGTCTCATACGTGGGGCACCTGCTCACCGACCAGGGGATCAAACCGGATCCTGCCAAGACTGCCGCGGTTCACCTGATGCCTCCCCCAGAGGACAAGCAGGGGGTCCAGAGATTCCTCGGCATGACGAACTACCTGTCAAAGTTCATTCCAGGCTACAGCGAAGTCACAGCACCCCTGCGTCAGCTCCTCCTTCAAGATGTGGACTGGGTCTGGCAGGAGCATCACACAGGGGCCTTCAACAAACTCAAGGACCTTCTCACTAGCCCCCCAGTCCTCCAGTATTTTGATGTACTCCAGCCAGTGGTGCTGTCTGCTGATGCCTCTCAGCATGGTCTAGGGGCTGTCTGCCTACAAAACAACAAACCTGTGGCGTTTGCCTCCAGAGCCCTCACGGAGACAGAGGGATGCTACGCACAAATAGAAAAGGAGCTCCTGGCTCTAGTCTACGCCTGTCAAAAATTCCACGACTACATATATGGCCGTCCTGTGACAGTGGAGACCGATCATCAGCCCCTCATCACCATACTGCGAAAGCCCCTCCACTCTGCATCCGCTCGCCTCCAGAGGATGATGCTGAAGCTGCAGCGTTACAACCTTCAGGTTACCTACAAAAGAGGCAAAGAACTGTATGTTGCAGACACCCTCTCACGTGCACATGTGCCGGCTGCTGACCAGACCGACAGTGCTGAGGACTACGATGTCATGATGGTGGAGGTGCTCTCCTCAAGAAGACTGGAGGAACTGAGACGTGAAACACTGGCAGACCCTACATGCCGCCGGCTAGCTGAGGTCATCACCACAGGCTGGCCTGACTCATCAAAGAAACTGCCTCATGATCTCAGACCATTCTACAGCATGAGAGATGAGCTCACGACGAACGATGGCCTGCTGCTTTGTGGTCTGCGCTTCATCATCCCCCACTCTTTGCGACACTACTACGTCAAACAGCTGCATCAAGGCCACCCTGGCCCCGAAGCAACAAAACGCAGGGCCAGAGAGACCATGTTCTGGCCCACAATCAACCAGGACATTGAGAATGAGCTCTCCAAATGTGCTCCATGCAATGCACTGCGACCTCACCAAACAAGAGAGCCTTTGCAACTACATGATGTACCTGACTTACCGTGGGCCCTCACAGCAGCTGATGTCTTCGAGTGGGAGGGAAAAGAATACCTGGTGCTTGTCGACTCGTACTCTGGCTGGTATGAAATGGATCAGCTCCCCAACACCACTAGTGCAACCATCATCACCAGGCTGAAACGGCACTTTGCCACACACGGTGCACCTCAGCAGCTCATGACTGACAATGCTGCATATTTCACTAGCAGGGAATTCCAGGAATTTGCCCACACATGGGACTTTACCCACGTCACCAGCAGCCCCCACTACCCACAGTCAAATGGATTAGCTGAAAGGGCCGTTCGTTCAGCCAAACACCTGCTGGAGAAATGTGCACGTGATGGTACAGATGTCTATGTGGCCCTACTCAACATACGGAACACACCAAGAGATGGACTGCCCTCGCCAGCGCAGCGCTTGCTGTCTCGGCGCACAAAGACCCTCATTCCCATGACCAAAGCAATGTACCTACCCAGGGTGCAAACACAGGTGCAGGCTGCTCTCACACACGCAAGGCAGCGACGCAAGGCACACTACGACAAATCAGCCAAACGCCTAACACCACTGCAAACAGGGAACATGGTCAGGATGCAGACGGCCAGGGGATACGACCGGCTCGCAGTGGTCACAGGAGCTGCAGCACAACCCAACAGCTACCAGGTCCAGGTCGGGGATGCCACGTACACAAGGAACAGGCGTCATCTGCTATTCACCCCGGAGACCTACACCCCTCATACACCAAGCCTCCCATCCAGCACCACTCCAGACCGACCAGCGGATCCACAGCCTGTTGCCGCCCAGCCAGAGACGGCCCCAGCCCAGGAAGGTGTGATCATAACCCGCTCAGGAAGAGTATCGAGGCCCAACACCCTCTACAAAGACTATACCACCTAGACACTTCCATTCACTCACTGACTCACTCACCCACTTACTCAGCTAAAAAAAAAAAATAAAAAAATGGTCTACAGTACAATGTGTCACTGTACAATGTCACTGTTCATTCTTCATGCACGTTACGTTGATGAATGTGAAGGTTTACAATATAAAGGTTCCTACCTCTAGATTCCTTACTCACGTTAAGTTAATGAATTTGTAATTTGTGTTCCACCTCTATACTTCATATTCAGGTTAAGCTGGCGAATTTGTGTTATTGAGACTTTGAAATTTTTAATATAGTTGAATATTGTCATTCTGGCATTCCTAACCTCCCCTCATGTGCCTTACCCTAATAGGAGCACTTAGGCTGTTCTTCACCTGTCCAAACTGCCAACCTACCCTGTTTGTTATACTTTATTGAGAGGGGGGATGTAGAATATGTATGTGTAGTTGCCCTGGCAACGCATACGAGGCGACGTGACGTACTGGGTGCTGCTGGGGATCTCGCGGTATTCTGGCTACAGCTTGGGGAAGTAGCGGCACGCCTCTGGAGATATACCTAAATAAAGCTCGTACTTTAGACCTTACGTGAATTCCTGTGCATCACTGACACTTATACAGCGGGAAAAGAATATCTGGTAAATGTTAAAGATAAAACACTTCGATAGTCAATACAGAGGAACAAAACTGTTTTTTTTGTTTTTCCTCTGTGGCACTCTGCGAGTCAGTACCAAGTGGTTTGTGACACACTACTGGGTTGCTATCCAGGGGTTGGGGACCACTGCTGTAGATAACCAATAGGGTGACAGCTGCAAGCACATGTCAATATAATAGTTAACATTAATGTACCATATTTCAAAAAGCCATTAATTTTTACCCTCTTGCTGTTTACGTGCAGTGAACCTGCTAACATTAGCTAGCTAGCTTGCGGCACATGTTGGATAATTTTCTTGACATTTTACTTCAAGTTCTCTTTGGATCATTGACAGCCTATACTGTCCTCTTTGAGAAAGCCACGCACATGTCCACAGTCAAAGCATCAGCATCACGCACGCACACACACAGCACTTCCGTAGCTGTGGCGTGACTCTTTGTTTACTGCAGCTGACTGACACTTTCTTGATTCTCCTCCCGACTATCTGTGAAGAGAAGGGCTTCATACTGCCCTTGTTTCAGAGCCACAGTAAAAGGTGATAACTGTTGAAAAAAAATGTTTGGCTATGGTAAGGGATACAATTGATTTAATTCCCTTCTGTGGTGTATGTTTCCTGTGATCAATCTTCTCTCCGTCCGAACCTCAAATGGGTAGTTTAATATTTATTTGTAATTTAAACAAGCAGATCTGTAGCAGTCCCACTGTGATGTATGGAGGGCCATGACCCAGACAGCTGCTGGCCATTTTAAAGCATATACGTACAATATAGCCCTGTTCACCTTAAGCTTACAATGTGCGTGTTGTATTAGTCTTGTTTATTTATTTATTCGTTTATTTATTTAACCAGGAAATCCCTTGAGATTGACATCTCTTTTTTGAGGGAGAGCTCGCCTAGATGGCACACCAATACATAGAACAGTAGGACAACAAAAGTCACCACATCTAAAACAATTTAAAAAAAATAAAAATAAATACGGAAGAAATAATAAAAACATTACTCAAATAAATAAATGCCAACTCAGGAAAGCATTTACATTGCTCCGTAATATGTCTCCTTATCAAGGTTTTGTATTTGTTAGGTTCAACCAGTTTGTATAATTGTAACGTTTTCTGAAGATCATTCCAACATTGAGTGTTATGTATGGTAAAATACCTGGGTGAAAGATGAGGCAGGATGACTTGGCGAACACAGCTTTATTGATGGAACTGGGAATGTGGTAACACTACAGGCACCTGGCAGAGGACACCGGTCAAAGAGGCTGAAGAATGGATGCCCCCTGCCTTATATAGGGGCACACTAGGGCAGTGTGGTGACGTAAAGGAAAGTGCACGTTACCACACTGCACTTCACAATAAAGTGCCAATTTTTATATATAACACTTCTCCCCTCCTTTAGAAACGTACAAACCACACACACAATTGACCCCCCCCCCAAATTTAGGACCCAAATCACGCACTAAAATAATGAAAAATGATGTACTAAATTGGCCTAACACTCACTCAAAACAGCCTAGAATAGGGTTGGCGGGTGGACTACCACACAGCCCGCATGGCGGGATGGATTATTCTGTCACCCATACCAAAAGAAAAAGTCCTTTGTTAAACTAAAATCACTCACCATGCTCCTAAACTAAAAAATAAATACACAAAATAATCCCATAACATAACATACATGCAAAACATCATAATTATAAACAACTCACTATTTACAGCACAGTCTTGGGTGGGAGAGATAGAACCGGCATGGGGGGGCCAGGGCAGCCCCTCAGCAAACGCGCCCCTGGAAGCAGCAGACCTCTGAGATGATGGCTGATCTTCTGGACAATGGAGCCCGACTCCTTCACCACCAACACCGACTCCCGTCCAGCCTTGTCACCTGGAGCCTCTTCTCAGACATGCCGAAGCTGATTGGTATGCTTCGATGAGCCGTCGGACAACTGGAAGTATGCTGCACCCAGCTTAGCCACTATGCGCAGACACCCTCGATGTTTTGCTGGTTGTCATTTGGCCCATCTTTGCCGTGGATGTTCTTCACCCCGAACCCGAACCAAGTCCAAAACCCTCAGCGGGGCCCAGCTCAGCCTGACGTGGCACTGCTGAGCATGCAGTACTTCCATGCTTGTTGGTCTGGCCCTGTCCTCTTCTAAAATCGCTGTAGCGGTCACTATCGTACCTGAAGACCCTCCATCCCCCTGCGGCCGAGCTCCGGAGGCATCTGGGGCTAGCACATTGGTGTCACTAGCTGACACAGGCGCCTTGCTGCCACGCTCAGTACCCCCCTCTACCATATGCTGAGTGCCAGCACTGAGACCCTCCTGCACCGAACCAGAGTGAAGCTGGTTCTTCTTGACTGCTAGGGTGTCCGTTAGCTCTTCATCCCACACAATATCCTCATCGGCCACTGGAACCCTCCAGTTCCACTGGCCACAACCCCACCATTCGTTCCCAGCATCATCTTTTATGGCGAAACCCAGTCCGTAAAAGAAATCACAGCCCTTGATGTTATTGCCTCGCGCTGTCATGTGGAACGTGAAGTCAACCATCTTCGCAGACTTGTACCAGACTGTTAACTCCAAAGTCCCAACTGTGCACAGCCTACCACCTCCATAACCAAACAATGGTGCCGGATTACCTCTAATCCTATAGTGGGGAAAAAACTTCCTCACTGTGGGCCAATTCAACAACGACCCCTCCGCTCCCGTGTCGAGCAGGAGCGGCATCTCCATGCCGTCCAGTTCCACTGTGCAGTACGTGTACCTGTTTGTACTGGGGGACACTGTATGGATGGTCATCGGGGGTGGGTGGAGTGATTTTTTCCGTGGGCTCTCTGGTTCAGATAAACGGCACACTCTAGCATAATGGTTCAAGCGTCCACATCTGCTACAATGTTTTCCCCTATCCGGGCAGTCCTTAGTGTTATTGCAGTATGTTGCAGACCCACAACCCTTACACAGGGGTTTGCCCGGGGCAGACCTTCAGCTGGCAGCATTGGCTTCCATAGTGTCGTCGTCCAAGCTAGCTCGCTATCCGAGTTAGCGGATAGCGAGCTATCCAAGTTGGATAGCAAGTAACTTGGATCCAAGTTATCCAAGTTGTGGACTCGCTATCCGAGTCCACAACATTTGCTGGGGTGGGTGGCTCTGGCGGCCGCTGTGACTGGTACCAGGTTAGCTCCGAAGCTAGCTTGTCTGCGGTCTCCAGCTGGAGAGCTAATTCAACAGCTCTGGCTAATGTTAAGTGATTGGGCGCTATGAGTAGCCTAGCCCACAATATGGCGCTGCACGTGTGCTCCGTCAGCTGGTCACATACCATTTCATCTTCCAACAGCCCAAAGCGACACTCGCTAGCTAGCTGTCTCAAGTCGGTGACAAACTGATGAATAGGCTCACCTACCCACTGATGTCTCTGCCGAAAACGAATCCTCCGGACAGTCACGCTATCTGGGATGTGGAAATGGTTTGCTAGCAGCTCCATGACATCTTCAAAAGAGTCTGAAGCTCCAAGTGTGCGCAGGACTCACTGGCCCTCAATACCCAGGTTATGAACAAGAAGCGAACATGCTCTTAACTTGCTACCGAGGGCCAGCATGGTGATGTAGGTCTGGAAGGCCTCAAACTCACATGGGCCAAGGCACCGGCAGTTCACCCAGAAGTTCGAGAAAGGGGCAAAGTGGTGTGACACACGCCTCCATGAGTTAATCCTTGATCGCCAAATGTTATGTATGGCAAAATACCTGGGTGAAGGATGAGGCAAGATGACTTGGCGAACATAGCTTTATTGATGGTACTGGGAATGCAGTACCATAATGCATAATAATCAGAGATCTTACTGACTTAAATAAATATAGATGAACATTGATTAAAAAAATTAAGAGACTATGATAATCCATATCCACACACATGGTAAGAATAGTTCTTTTGTGACATACCATGTCAATTACTTTAAAAAAAACTAAACAAAATAAACAAAAAAACTTATGACTGACTTGAATAGACATCAATTATCCCCAGTTGGAGGAAGTCATTTGACACAGAGTGAGGAAATTCAAACTCTGAAAATATGCCATTATGCTGAACATAAACTACAAGAGATGGAGAATGATACTGATACTGATAAACACTTCTTCAATAATATTCATAATCATTGTGAATATTACACTGAAACGCAATTCAAAAGTCAAGTGCAATTAGATGGTAAACTATGAATAATACACTTCAACAGCAGAAGTCTTAACAAAAACTTTCCACAGATTCAGGACTATTTAAAACAGCTAGACAGAAAATTTACAGCTATCGCAGTCTCTGAAACTTGGCTTAATGAAGAGCAGGCTCCTCTGATGGCAATAGAGGGATAGCAAATGTTTCATATAAACAGATCTCAAAAAAAGGTGGTGGTGTTGCACTGTATATTGATGACCTGTATAGGTGTAAGCTTGTAAATAGAATGTCCTTTGCACTACCAGGAATTCTGGAATGTGTTACTGTTGAGATTGACCAAGATAAAACAAAAAATCTAATTATAAGTTGTATATATAGAATGCTGTGAACTTGCATTGATGACATTCAGAGATAAATTAGTCGAGCTGTACAATAATATTACTAGTAAGAAAATGGTTGTAATTTGTGGAGATTTCAGTATTGATTTACTAAATCCATTTCAACAAAATGTAATTACAGAGTTCATGAATTCTATGTACAGTATGAGTCTATATCCCACAATAACACATCCCAGTAGAATCACAGTTCACACTGCTACACTTATTGATAACCTGTTTGTTAATGTTATTGATAAGAAAATAGAAAGTGGATTATTGATAAATGATGTAAGTGACCATTTGCCAGTCTTTGCACTTATCCATGGCCACACGGGGGCCAATACAGAAAAAACTCTAAAATCTTTCAGATACAAATCACAAAATGAAATCAGTTCTTTTAAAGAAGACTTGCTGAAGCAAGACTGGACAAAAGTCTATGTATCAGATGTAAATGAAGCCTATGACACATTTATGAACATTGTAACCACTCTTTAAGAAAAAAAATTGTCCATTAGTAAAGAAAAAGCTAAAACATAAATTTGTCGACAACCCAAGGTTAACCAAAGGATTACAAAAGGTGTGTAAAAAGAAAAAAATTATTATATAAAGCTTTTCTAAAGAAAAGGACAGAAGAAGCAGAGCAGCAGTATAAAACATACAAAAATAAGTTAACATATACTGTATAATGAGATGTAATAAAAGAGACTATTACAGTAAAGAACTGGAGAAAAACAGAGACAATATTAAAAATACATGGACAATACTTAACAATATTCTTGGAAATAAAAACAGAAATACAAGCTACCCAACCAATCTTTCAAAAAAAAAAAAAATAATAATAAAACGACTCAGAGTGTGAATGCAGTCTCACCTGCAGATGAATTTAATAACTTTTTTGTTAACATTGGTCCTAATTTGGCTCGAGAAATACCCATTACGGCACCTACAGGTGATACAATAAGCAAAAACATTGCTATAAAAGACTCCATTTTCATAAAGAACACAGATGAGAGAGAGGTCATTGAAATTGTTAAATCGTTTAAAAGTAAAACATCTACGGACTGTGATGGTATTGACATGCTCTTAGTCAAAACTATTATTGAATGCTTAGTGAAACCACTGACATATATTTGTAACCTGTCTCTCCAAACAGGTATATTTTCCAATGCAATGAAAATAGCTAAAGTAATTCCGATATGCAAGACGGGTGACAGAGGGAAATTTTCAAACTATAGACCAATTTCACTATTGGTGCAATTTTCCAAGATACTTGAAAAAATATTCTGTGAGAGAACTGACAACTTCATAATGAAGAATAATTTATTGTGTGAGCAGCAATATGGGTTCAGACACAAGAGGACAACTGCATTTGCTCTAATGGAATTTATAGAAAAATATCAACTGCCGTTGAAAATAAGAGTATTCAGTTGGGGTATTCCTGGATCTTAAAAAAAGCATTTGATACAGTGGATCATAATTTATTATTAAAGAAACTACAAAATTGTGGTATTAGGGGGGTAGCACTGTCCTGATTATGTAGTTACTTAAAGAATAGATATCAGTATGTATGTGTTGGTAACAAAAACTCACAGTTACTGAAGGTTACTTGTGGAGTCCCACAGGGTTCAGTTTTGGGGCCACTGTTATTCAATATGTATATAAATGATATTGTAGAAACTGGGTTAATCATCTCAGACTGGATGCAGAGGGTAAACAGAGAAGGACAACAGGTATTGAGATGAGAGAGATTATGGTGAGGTAGCAGGAAGAAGTAGTGGGGGGAGAAGGGTTGAATGTATTGTGATGCGAGATGTCATGCAGATGTGAGATGGGCGGTTGATATAAAAGGAGAGACCCTGGTGTATTGATACATGCTTTTTCTGTGTATGTCTGATGTGAGAGTGAATAAAGTCGTCTGCTGCATAAGTCTGCCTCCGTTATTTGCACTCTTCCACAATATAGGTAAAGTTTTGGAAAAAATGGATTTAATATTGTTTGCCGATGACACTAATTTATTATGCAGTGGAAGCAATTTGGAACAACTTTTGGATACACTCGGAAAGGAATTAGGAAAGCTTAAACTGTGGTTTGATTCAAACAAATTAACGTTCAATTTAAGTAAGACAAAATTTATAGTTTTTAACAACCATCACAACAACTTAGTATCTAAACTCAGTGTAAATGGTGTAGAGATTGAAAGGGTATTCGAAACTAAATTTCTTGGAGTAATAATTGATAATAAACTGTGTTGGAAGTCACATATTAATTATATTAAAGGTAAAATATCTACATCAATTGCAACACTACACAGAGTGAAATATTTACTGAATCAGCCCACACTATATACTTTGTATCATTCATTAATACTCCCATACATGACATATTGTACTGAAGTATGGGGAAATACATATAAAACAAACATATATCCAATCTTTATGCTTCAGAAGAGAGCTATTAGAATAATAAACAAAGCTGCTTACAGGGAACCAACAAACCCACTTTTTCTTAAATTAAAAGCTCTCAAGTTGAAAGATCTGGTTGACTTTAAAACTGCAGTATTAATGTTTAAAGTGAAAAATCTATCACTGCCCGCAAATATCCAAAAGTTGTTCCAAATAAGGGAGAAACAATATCATTTCAGAGGAACATGTATATTTCAAAAACCTTCAGTGAGAACTACCACCAAGCAACACTGTGTTTCAGTGCAAGGAGTCAGATTGTGGAACACTTTTGGACCTGAATTAAAATCATGTACAACGCTTGGACAATTTAAACAAAAACTAAAGAAAGAAATACTCCAAACATATATACAAGATGACATGTAAAATCACATAAGGATTGTCATATCCAGTCTGTGTTGTTGCTTAGTTTTGTCACGTTTTGTCTCAGCTTTGTTCTGAATTGTAATCGCTCTTGTTTTGGTTTTCTTTTGAATTCTTGGATGGAATATGGGTGGGCAATATAAGCTGCAGCTTCAGCCATCACCCATTTCGGATAACTTATGTTGAACTGTATAGTATGTAGAGGAGTTATTGTTTGATTTGACCTTGTTAGATTTTTTTCCCCCTGTGTTATATTATTCTGTTTCTTTTTTTTAATCTTTACTTTTAATCTGTCCTAAATAAAGATTCATGCATTCATTCAGTAACACGACAGGCACCTGGCAGAGGGCACCGGTCAAAGAGGCTGCAATATGGATGCCCCCTACCTTCTATCGGGCAGTGCGGTGACGTGACAGGAAGTGCACGTCACCACACTGCACTTCACAATAAAGTGCTGATTATTATATATAACACTGAGGAGCACAATAAGAAAACATTGTTGTCAAATAGTATTGTAAAAATAAAATGGATGCCGTCCTCTTCTTTTTTGCACTGCTGAGGTGTCATCATTTTGAAGACTTTAAAGGCAACAACTTAAATCAAAATCAACCGGATTATGTTGAACTGCATTTTTTTTTTTTGACTAATGGGTTGAAAATATAATAGATCAGAGGAGAAATGACCAGAACTGAACTATACTGTGTGTAATGAAATGAAGCAGACTGGAATGAGAGGCTGGAGAGCTGAATCAAAAAAGAATGAGCAAAACTGTGTGCTGTTGAACAGAATGCAACACACCATGGATCAGTCAGTGAAATGGATTGTAGCATCCAGAATGACATACGTACTACAGAAGACAACAGAATCCTGCACAATAGGAGGGTGTAAAAAAAACAGTAAACGCAACAGCGATCAAGAGCCAGAGTCCAGCAGGAGTGGAGCAAGGAATCTGCCAGCACGAGGAGGCCACCATGGGTTCTGTCTCCGACTGCTGTGTGGAAACACCAGATCACTTAGTAATCTTGGTTTAATACGCAAATCCTCAACTCCAATCCAATCAAACCTAATACTAGCCATCTACGCGCCATAGCTCTCCTCACTTTCATCAAACTCCAAAGTTTCTTGGCATCTCTAAGAAGGAGAATCATTTTGTCAGTCGGTGTGATATGGGTGAAGTGTTGAAGTCATAAAGCATTTAAGGAAATGATTCACACCTGTTAAGGATGTGTGGAATGGCAGTGAGCATTCAGTTCTACAGATCAAAATATAGGAGGCAAAGTGAAGGGTTCATTTCAATTCACACAGCTTTTTTTTTTAATCCCTAAAGACAGATTCTTAGATGGAAAAAAAAAAAAATCATGTAACCTTTAAAAATACAGAGTTATTGTGTGTGTGTGTGTGTGTGTGTGTTTAATGCCCAGCCGGTGGTGTTTAATGCTGTCCCAGAGGGCTTTAATCCAGATTATCAGAAGTATAAAGTCAGTGAGTCTCCCTCTCAACTCAGCCTAGCTGAACACAGGCACGCACGCGCACACACACACATCCCCCCCCCCCCAAAAAAAGAAGTAGGTGCCTGTATTGGATTATCCTCTAGGGGGTGCTGTGTATCCAAACACAAAGCATCACTCTGGTTTTCGCTCTGTGTGTGTGTGTGTGTGTGTGTGTTTGCACGCGCGTCTACCGAAGCAGACGATCTCTCTCATGGCTCCAGCTCACAGTGCCGCGTAAAGCCATCAGATCATCCGCCCTCAGCTCGAACCATTTCAGCGCGCCCACATTGTCATTGTTGCCCCGTGCCTTGTCTGCGTGGCGCTTTCACCCAAACGATCTAGCTCTGCGTGGCACAGCATACACATTTTTGATCCTGTGACATAACAATCATGTCAGACATCTAGATCTGGTACATTGTCTTATCCACTGACGGGCTTTTTGGAAGCCGGGCTTCCCGTCCATCCTCAGACACAGCTGCCCCCATCATTTACATACAGCAGTGTGATCTGCATACTGACCAGTTGGTCGGGATTAATTTTGGTGTATTTAATCTGATTGTGGAGATTGATTCTTGTGGCAGGGTTGGCTGTGCTGCATGCGTGTGTGTGTGTGTGTGTGTGTGTGTGTGTGCGTGTGTCTGTGTGTGCACACTTCCTCATATTTGCTCGCTCGCTTACGCATCCCAGTGACAGGCGACCTGATTGGACCACAACCAGTCATTTTCCACTCAAATAAAGAACAAATGAAATGTCTGCTACATGCAGCATTACCGTTGGTTTATTTTCTGCTATAGGTGCACACAGGACACATTTTCCCTTATTCAGTCTGTTCTCCTTTTTGCCTCTAATGATGCTTTCTCTCCTCAGACTGCACAAACTCCCTTCCCCCCCTTCTATCTCTCCCTCGTTCGCATTCTCTCTGCATGCCTGTTTCCTGGTGCTCTGTAAATTAGGCTGAAAATGGAAGATTAACCTCTGGAGATGGGAAGCTTTCTTAATGCGCTCTGTTCCTCTCGCTCCTGGTCTCTTTTCAGTAAACCACTGCATTACAGTATTATTTAATGGAAGCATCTAATTGGAATCAGTTGGAAAGCAGAGAAACTGGGTGGCCGAGCCTTTTACTAGGCTGTTAGATTCAAACATGGAGGATTATGCTCATTAAAACACTGTGGAGCTCGAGTCCTTTTGCGTGCAAGTGAATGAGTGTGCACATGAAGCCTTGGCGTCTTTGATGCTGCAACTTGGTGTTTGTGGTAATTTGTGTCTACCATCAGTCAACAGATGTCTCTGTTTTGAATTCATGACATCCCTCGATAATTAAGAATTGTTCCAAGTATTGCCACTTTGGCCTCCAAATGCTTGAACGTAGCTGCATTTTCTGTGTGGACTGGTTTCACACGCCTTCATTTCCACCCACCTCAGTGAATTCGTTGAAGGCTGATACAAGCTGTGCCAGTTAACTTCCTGTATGGTTTACTGGCTTCACCGTGGTTGCCACTAGCTTCAAGATGAGAAAATACTCTGCACCCTGTGTTTTTTTTTTTTGGTTGTTGTTTTTTGCTGCTTTAAACAGCTTCAAAGGAAGTGTTTTTAGCAGCTGTGGGTGGTCTCTTCTCGTTCTTCTCAGTGTGAACATTGCATATTACACTTCTGTTTTGTTTTTCTTTTTCTGTTAGTCATTGCTTTTGACAAACAGCTGGATGTGATTAATAAAACAGAAAGATATTAAATACTAACAAAATAAAGTGTAAAAGTAGGATAAGTGGTGGTGTATTGCAACTTGGTTTTGTACCTGAAGAAAACAACCATTCAAGCAGAAATTAGAACAAAAGCCAACTGTGAGTGTCATTCATTACACAGTAGAGCAAAATTACGTTTCTCCTATCTAGAATAGGAGGGGCCACTGCCATGATCCCAGAACACAGAAGCTCCACACAGATGGGCACATGGTGGTCTTGACCTGCAATCAAACCTGAGATCAATCCCAAACCCTTTTGCTGTGAACCAGCAGTGTTGACCAGCGATCTACCATAGTGTCTGTTACTCTGTCACACACTACACAGTTGTCTCTGAAAAAAGTGACCTTTAGTGGGTGTGAAAATATTGACATGAACTCAGATGGAAGAAAGTGAGAAGTTTAATGTGTGAGAAGTATAGCCCTGACCATCCCCTAACAACCCTAACCCTTTTCTTTTGTTGTACTGGCAAACCCTGACTGTGACTGTAATCTTACTTACCTATAAATATCTTAAGGTGTAAAAAAAAAAAAAAAAAAAAAAAAAAAAAGTGGCAAAAAGTTTTAGCAGGGCTGGCCTGTCAACTGAAAGCACAATTTAGTGCCACTCCCAGCATGCCTCTTTGTGTGGATTTCAATACTTTTCAGATACATACTACACATTTTTTGGTTGCAGTGAGGGGGCAGAAACTCTGGGTGACAGTAAGCCCATTATACCTGTTGGATATGAACATAGTGTATATAGTTAGGGTGTACTAAGATGGCGGTGCACTGGGTGTAGTGGGAGGTGATGCCCCGTCTTTCCGGTGGTGGCGTCACGGGAGTATAAGAGGGCCCAGCGGAAGGGACTCTGTCTCTTCGCTGTGGACTCTCAGGCTAGACAGAGTGACTCCTGTGCGTTCCTGTTCTTTCTCTTCCCCTGTTCCTGGGGGCGGTGGTGGCGCAGGTGTAGTGTGACCGACTACTAATCGGAGGGTCATGGGTACGATTCGCGCTCTGTCTGCTGTCCGCTTGTCGAAGTGTCCTTGAGCAAGACAATGAACCCCCAGTCGCTCTTGGTGGACTGGTTAGCGCCTGTGTGTATGGCAGCTCTGCCGCCATCAGTGTGTGAATGGGTGGATTGCAGGATCTGTAAAGCGCTTTGGTCATCCTAGATGAGAAGAAAAGCGTTATATAAGTGAACGCCATTTACCATTTTTTGTGTTAATAAAACTATAAAACGTCACCTCGACTCCTCATCATTTCCAGACGTAGCATTTGGCCACAAGGACAAAAGGGTGTGGAGCAGGCTGCTACTGCCTTTCAGCCGTTTGTGGAGGCGCCGGGAGAGCCACTTGTTCTCTGGGTCAGGTGGTACGCAGCATTTAAGATCAGATAAGATAAGATAAGATAAACTTTATTGTCCCTCAAGGGGAAATTTGTCTTGGGCTTGTCACCCGTGCTGCAACCACACAATCCACACATACACAATGGATGTAGTACATAATAAATGAAATAAAACCAAATAAAATAATACAGTACATACATAAATAAATATATAACAGCAGTCATTAAGAACAGGAGTTATAAGTGTCCCTGACCTATTTATCTGAGTTTAAAAGTTTTACTGACGTCGGGATAAATGAGTTCTTATATCTATTGAACCTGCACTTGGGGACTCTGTATCTCCTCCCTGAGGGCAGCCGCACATATTCATTGTTTAGTACATGGCTCATGTCACTGATTATTTTTTGAGCTTGTCTACAGGCTGCCTGGTCGTGTAAGATCTGCATGGGTAAATACTCTTTAACTCCAATAATTTTCCATGCTGTATGAATTAAATGCAACACTCTGTTCTTTAGTTTCACAGAGAGGTTGCCAAACCAAGCTGTAATGCTGTATCTAATACAGCTCTCCAACACAGCCTGGTAAAATATTAACATAATCCTTTTATCAATGCCATGTATTCTTAATCTACGCAAGAAATGCAGCCACTGTTGTAGTCTACTACAGAGGTAATCAATATGTGTGCTCCAGGTTAATGAATTGAAAACTACCTCATTGCTCTGGACCTCGGTGACCTTGAAAAATTGCATGCAAGGACAATTCTGGTCCACAATTTAGGAATGGAGGGCCAGAGGATCCTAAGCGCATTGGGAGGAAGTGATACATTTGACGACGTGGTGAGGCTCATGGCGGGCTATTTTCGCGCCCCTGAAAACACCATCATGAGGCGCATTCAGTTCAGACAGAGACGCCAGCTGCCAGGTGAGTCAGTACAACACTCCGTGGCAGACCTGCGGCAGCTGGCGGGAGAGTGCAGATTTGGAGCCTTGGAGGAGGAGATGATTTGCGACCAACTAGTGGAACATGTGCTGTACTCCTCCGCGAAGGTCCGCCTCCTGACTCATGCTGGTGAACTAACACTTCTAGCCGCCCTGAACTTAGCACAGCAACACGAGGCAGCGGAAATGATAACAAAGAATCTTGGTGAAACTGAAAACCTGCCAGGGAACGGAAAACAGTGGAAGGCACTGGCCATGGATCCTGACAACAAGAGTGACAACGAATATGCAGCCGTTGTGAAGATTAGGTCCGCCCCGGGGAAGCTGAGATGCTACGGCTGTGGATCCACCAGGCACCACTACAAAGCGAGGGAGTGCTCAGCGAAGGGGAAGCGTTGTGGGAAGTGCGGTCTGTTCCACCACTTCGCTACAGCCTGCTGAAATTTTGAGCAGGGGGGCCGGAGGCCAGAGGGGGACTCTTCGGCGAAGAAGCCCACGGTGGTCCACACGGTCTCACCCAGCACTAATGGACGCATAATATGCATCAAATTGGATGGGGTGGTAGTTCCACTGATGCTGGACATGGGGTTGGTGATTTTCATCCTAAATTTGGCGACAGTGAAGACCTTTTTCCCACATTACAGAGTGAGTAGAACGGACATTGCTTGTTATGGTTATAATAGCAACCCCCTGGACATTGTGGGCTCGTTGTGGCTCTCAGCGAGGTATAAGTCTGCTTCGGTGTGTGCAGCTGAGTTCATGGTGTCCCGCAAAGGAAGTAACCTGATGGGCTGTGGCTTGTTCTATGGGCTCGGGTTCTCCATTCCCTGCAGCATCAGAGAGGAGTGGTCTGGTGGTGGGCTATGGGACCGACCCTTCTACCTGGGAAATGATGGTGAAGTGTGGGACTTGAAACCTGCCCGGACTGAGTGATGGCGGGCACGACCAGTGCCATGGAGCACCGTCACGGGGAGGTTGCGGTGCCAGTGTTCGCGGTACCCTGGATGAGGGACTGGAACGGCACGATCAGACACCCGTGGGGGCGAATAGAGCCAGCGAGCAGGTACAGCGTAGCTCCGGTGGACGACCGAGTACCACTGTTGAGCCGGGAGCTGCCGTGGCTGATTCAGTGCACAAAATGAAAGCGGACGGGGCGAGACCGGGTGGCACGAGCTCTAGGCGTGCCCATAGGATGGACAAGAAGCAGAGCTCGGGCCGGATTGGCAGGACCCTGCGGTGCCGTACGGGAACCAGGTCACAACGCCGAGGACCACGGAAGCCAGTGAGTACTCCCCTGGGTGTGGGTGATAATGTGCACCCTAGGGTTGAGTCTCTGCTTGGAGGGGTCCGCAAGACAAGAGAACAGCAAGATGACCAGGGTCAACTGCGGATAATGAGGACTCATGATGACGGTTACCTTGAACTGACTGATGGCTCCAGATGGCACCCGAACGAGCTGCAGCGTTTGGCAGAGAGGAAATGCCAGTGCAGTCCATCTCTGGTGAGAAAAAAACAGAGACGGTCTAGTAGTGGGCCGTGGGACGGATGTTCCAGAGGGGAGCCTTCGGGGGTTTCTTAGTAGGACTTTTGGGAAAGGGGCTAGCAGTGTGTGAAATTAAGGTTGTGTTATTTCCCTTATTATTAGGGCCTGAGCAACTGACAATGTCAGTCGGCAAAAGCCTTATTGTAATTGCTCTGTTTATTACCTCCGCCAGGCCGCAGGCCGCAGGAGGTAATGTTTTTGCCCGCGTTTATTTGTCTGTCTGTCTGTCTGTTGGTTAGCAAGATAACTCAAAAAGTTTTGGACGGATTTCGATGAAACTTTCAGGCGTTGTTGGAAATGGTACAAGGAAGAACTGATTAAATTTTGGGGATGATCCGGATCACTGTCTGGATCCAGGAATTTTTTAAAAGATTCTTTAACATTGTCAGATAGGGCCATTTTCAACATGTCTGCAGGCGCAATGGAGGGCGCTGGTCGTCGTGTCTGACGAACACGAACTCCGCGTTCTTCAAAGTTTTAGGCACAAAAGCACGCGGAAAACAGTGGTGGGCCGGGCCCGGCAGCGTGCCTGTGTTTCTGCTACGCTGCAAAAGTTGAGACGGGCAGCTGACCCGCGCGGGATTATTTGGCAGAAATTCCCCGGGCAGCCATAGGGGCTGTGCAAAAACGAGCTCTCTGCCGGGGAAGCTTCTAAATCCTCTTTTGGCGCGGAGCGCAACCCCAATAAAACCCACACCAACCTGTCTACCCAATTTGCATCCGTCAGTGAACCCCTGAGTGCTGCTTTCAGTGATCTATGAAAACGCTCGCATAACCCATTGGCCTGTGGGCTGTACGCGGTTGTGCGATGAATTGCAACGGCCGCAGCCTGGGAGTTTGGAGATGGAGGAGATGGACACAACAGCAACACTTGAGTTTATTACCTCCGCCAAGGAGGTAATGCTTTTACTGGCATTTGTCTGTTTGTCTGTCTGTTTCACCAGAGGTAGTTCTTGGCCTAGAGAGGAACCCATTACATTTTGGGGATGATCTGGGAATGCATACCTCAGCCAAGGCTCTTCTCACAGTGTGTCAGCCACAAAACTCCAAAACCAATGGACAGACTTGGATGCAATTTTCACCACAAGTGGCGATACGTCTACACACAAGCCCATTACATTTTGGAGGTGATCCATGAGAAACGGAAGGAGCCTTGGTGGAGGTATGCACTCTATGAGTGCTTTTCTAGTTATTATTCTGCCTAAATGATCGCATTTTTCACCCTCTGAACGTTAACCAAAATGTGACTTTTTTTTTTTTTTTGCAAATCCCTCAGATCTTGTGAAAAATTCAATAAACTGGAAAAGATATGTGCCCCCCCCCCCCCACAACTAGTTTTTGTGGGGGGGGCCAAATGTGCAAGGTCAATGGACACTGGTGACCGTAAACTTTGCCGTACAGACATAAAATTTGGGTGAGATGTGCTTCACCTCAAGACATGCAAAAAACATACTTGTGGCCCATACCCACCGCCAACAGGAAGGCCGCCACCTTGCCTCAAAGTCGCTCAACCTCCAATTCGGAAAAAAATCGCAACTTACATTTGAACGAACTACTCCTAGGGGCCTGCTCCGATTGAGCTCATTTTTACATGGCAGCATCTATACGCATTGGCCATTAAAAAATTCATAAATGAAGTCAAAATCTCAAAAGGTGTGGCCAGGGCACCATGGCGAATTCTGACTCCTCCCCTTACAACTTCAAACAGCTGTAACTCGGAAAAAACTTGTCTGATGTGCACCAAGCTTTCCATGATGAAAAATAGTCCCGCCCCCAACCCTTCTACATCAAGATACCTGACAAAAGATATAGCGCCACCTACTGCTTAACAAAAGAATTGCTGAAAATCGTTTTATTTATTACTCATGCGCCGCTGACCAGAATGACGTGAAATTTTCTGAGATTTATCAGACCACAGTGATGATCATAACTGCACATCAACTTTAGTATGACATCACACGGGTTGCCATGGACATGCCCTCCTCGCAATTCAATCCGTGAATTTATGGGGAGGGGTGGGAAGGCCCTGGAGTCATGAAATTTGGAACATAGGTTGAGGTGACTGTCATATATAGTCCTATATGGGTGGACAACACATAACTGACAGGGAAGTGTTGCCATGGCGCCATGGCGAAGTTTGACTCCTCCCCTTACAAAATCAAGCAGCTGTAACTCAGGCAAAACTTGTCCCATGTGCACCAAAGTTTCCATGATGGAAAATAGTCCCACCCGGAACACGTCTACATCAAAATACCTGACAAAAGATATAGCGCCACCTACTGGTTAACGAAAGAATTGCTGAAAACTGTTTTATTTATTACTCACGTGCCACTTGCCAGAATGACGTGAAATTTTCTGAGATTCATCAGACCAGAGCGATGATCATAACTTCACATCAACTTTAGCATGAAGTCACACGTGTTTCTATGGACACGCCCTCCTCGCCATTCAATCCGTGAGCTTATGGGGAGGGGTGGGAAGGTCCTGGAGTCATGAAATTTGGAACATAGGTTGAGGTGACTGTCATATATAGTCCTATATGGGTGGACAACACATTACTGACAGGGAAGTCCCAGGGACCTGCTCTGTTTGAGCTCATTTTTACATTCTGAGCCAGCAAGGTACAATATATAAACATGAAATATAGTGGATTGAAAATAGTCCCACCCCAAACGCATCTACTTCGATAAACTGGAAAAGATATGTGCCCCCTCACCCCAAATTTTTGTGGGCGGGGCCAAAAGTACAAGGTCTATTGAGAGTGGCAACCATAAACTTTGCCATAGAGACATAAAATTTGGGTGAGGTGTGCATCACCTCAAAATATGCAAAAAACATCATTGTGGCCCATACCCACTGCCAACAGGAAGGCTGCCATCTTGCCTCAAAGTCGCCCCACCTCCAATTCGGCAAGAACGCACCCTACAAATATGAACAAACTAGTCCCAGGGACCTGCTCCGTTTGAGCTCATTTTTACATTCTGAGCAAGCAAGGTACAACAGGCGCCGGGCTCCACGGGCACACGGGGGGCGAGCCCGTTTACACCTGCTTGCAGGTTTAATTATTATTATTATTATTATTATTGATTTTTGGGTGTTCGGGGGAAAAAAAGAGAAAAGAGAAGAGTAAAATTGCTAATTTCATGTAAGTCAACCCTGTGTGTGTGTGGTGTGATGGTTTACATAGATGTGTGAGTGGTTAAAGTAAATAGGAGTGTGAGTGAAATGCAAATGCCCCAGTACTGTTTGTTTGATATGCCCATGTTGTGGGATGGGAGTACTGGGGTGGAGGGTTTTGAGACCCCCATTAGGTTAGTGTACATATTGTTTATAAGTGTTTATAGTTCTGAGTGTTTGTAATATGTGTGATTTATTGGGATGAATTTATTTTGTGTGTGGCCCTTTTATGTTCACTGACTGTTATAATCAAAATGGTAAAGTAGTCCACCAGGCCGGTGTGGTGTGCATGGATAGCTTTGTGTATTTTTATTGTTTGCAGTATGTTTAGAGTGTGCATTGGGTTACCAAATTGGGGAGGGCCTGATTAGTGTGTGCTTGCGATTTTCTTTGGGGGGGGGGGGGGTGTTGGATATCAACAGTGTATATAGTGTATATAGTTAGGGTGTACTAAGATGGCGGTGCCCTGGGTGTAGTGGGAGGTGACGCCCCATCTTTCCGGTGGTGGCGTCACAGGAGTATAAGAGGGCTCAGCGGAAGGGACTCGGTCTCTTCGCTATGGACTCTCAGGCTAGATGGAATGACTCCTGTGCGTTCCTGTTCTTGTGTTAATAAAACTATAAAATGTCACCTCGATTCCTCATCATTTCCGGATGTAACAATACCCTCTTTACACAGGGATGGAGATGGCTGAGCACTCCAGTATTTATCCAGTATTTGGGCTGCACGGTGGCGCAGTGGTTAGCACTGCACAGTTTACCCTTGGCCGGGGGATCGTGGGGATCGTGGGATCGTGGGTTCGATCCCAGCCCCCGACCAACAGTGATCTGTGTGGAGTTTGCATGTTCTCCCCGTGTCTGCGTGGGTTTACCCCGGGATTTCTCCGGTTTCCTCCCACATGCCAAAAACATGCAGGTTAGGTTAACTGGAGACTCTAAAGTGGCCCTAGGTGTGAATGTGTGTGTGAATGGTTAAGGGATAGCGCCGTATCGTGGCTGCTTCATCCATCCAGGTGGTGGATGACCCTCAATTTCCCCTCTGGGGATCAATAAAGTATACTAAATCTATAAAAACAAATCTACATTGTCTAAAATGCTATCTTATGCCCTTTTTTCTACAAAAAAACTTTCATTGTTTCGTATCAGAATCTTTTCACTTTTCCTCCTCCTTCAAAAGCCAGGATCTGTGACTAGACCTGCCCACATACCACAAAGGCTAATAGGGGCTAGTGCTACATTAAACAGAATAAAACCTGTGATAAAAAGACTTACTGCTTGAAGAACATGCCCAGTTGTATGCACAGTGGCCCAGGATAACGTCTGAAACTGCATCAGTCCTGAAAAGCAGTTTAATGGTAAAAACCCATCTTAATTTGGGTCAAGTTTTCAAAGCAGCTGTCCGAAAATGCTAACTGGGCCATGAGGTTAACTTATGTTAGGCCAGAGAGTCCTGATTGGCTCAACACTAAGGACCTGTATAGTTATGTCAGTAAAAACACTCCGTCTAAAGGCACGCTTTTTCAGGGGACAGCGCTTAATTGAAACTGTAAAGCATAAAGACAGAGACATGACACATTTGAATGATTTTGGCCTTGATATGTCTTGTAAGTCATAAAAAAACATGTTACAGACATGTTAACAAGAAAAAAGCTTGATTTTTGGTGGGTGCCACTTTCAGTGATGTTAAAAAAATGGCCAGATCTCTCACCGAGCTTTCAATGATCTCCATCGTCCGCAAGTTTTGACTCAGTTCAAAAGAGTGCACATTGATCTCATCAATCACCCAGCAATCTCTCAGCGATCTCCTCTGTGGTCTTTTGATGAACACTCTTGGTCTTTCACCAAACGCTCAGCAATCCCTCATTAATCTCTCAGTTATCTCTACCTTTGGGGTGGAAAAATTTGGCATTCATTGAAAGATTGCTAAGAGATCATTGGAAGATGGATGAGGTCACTGAGCACTCGGTTCAGTGCTCCTTGATTGCTTAACGATCTCATCATTCTCCCAGTGATCTCTCAGCAGTAGTTAGTTGTCCTGACTCCATTGTGCCTATAATGCCATAACTTAATTGTTGTACAACAAATCATGTAATAAAAGATATTGTTAGAGAAGTTATAATGAGCTACATTGTAAACAGTGAAACAGCATGCGCCTTTGTGGAGCAGTGGTCTCAGACTTAAGGTTGTATTCTAAGCTAACTTTAAGAGGTGTCCCCCGCAATGTGCACTGATTTAGTTAAACTACTCAAATCATCACAATTAGCTTATTTTGAGTTTACCTTTTTCCCTTATAGTGTGTTCAGTCTTATTGGATACATTTCCAATTTTTTAAAAAATCCAAATCAAGCATTTCCATAGAGAATAAATTCTGTGACAAACAGACACCAAGGTATTTACTAGGAACTAAAAGTTGTAATGAATAAAGTCTTATATGCTTCTATGTGACTGCTGGCCACCCTGAGAGTGAATATCTGAATGCAAACACCAAAATGCAACAGAAGACTTTGTCAGTTTGCCAGCAGGGGAAAAGAGTGAAGAGGTCTTGCTGTTTTAATACACAAGGTTTCCATCCAACTACATATATTTGTGTAAACATGCACAAAATAAATTCTAGATAGAAACGCACAATGATGGCATTAATTTCAAATTTCATATCAAAAAATAACCGTGATATGAATAGACATGTTGAAAGGAGCATTTGCTTCTACACCACAAATTGGTTAAGTGGTCAAACTGTTTTCCAGAGCATAACAGGGTAGCAATATAAAATCCATCACAAAGTCACACAAACAGTGCTCCAAAAGTTTTCATGTACAGTATAAAATGGGCTCATTTCCATCAATATCAGACAGCACAAATAAGGATTTACCACAAAATAAACTAAAATGCAAAGCCAAATAGCATGTAACCACTTAACAATCAACACATTATTATTTAGCATCTAATACTTTTTTCAGTCCAATACTCTGCTTGATGTTCTCACCTTTTAATCCCACTGTGGTCCTGTGTTCCTTCTTGCTTTGTTTTTAAAATTAATTATACAACAGTGATTTGTGACCAAACAATTTGATTGGACAATAGGGATTCCAGGAGTTACTATATTCGCTGATAATTGCACTCTGTTTCACCAATGATGAATCACTCAGCTTCAGCTGTGTTCTAGTAACCATTAATTACTAACCATTATTTACGGTCAGCTCTCAGTGGTTTCTTATAATATGTGACAATTGTAAAACTTTGTTGGATACCTTAATTTCCACAGGGAGGCGCTGTTTGAAAAGAAATCATACCTCTGTGACCTGGATGTCTTACCATTGTAAACATCTGTAAGATATTTCATGTCTGTTTAAAAAACAGACAAGCTAGAGTTGGATTTATTGTCTCAATTGGCAAACTACAGTACCTTTGTGGTGATGGACTTATTTCATCTGAAAATGCCAAGAAAATGTGAGCAAGGTGTACCAAAACCAAACTGCCAGCATGCTAACTAGCCACCTGTGCGATGTCATGGTCATACAAACCCAACTCAACAGGTGACCGGTATGTATTATAACACTAGCCATGCTTATATGGACACAAATAACCGGATTAAAAGCCTGATCAGAATAAAAATGCTTCATGTAGACACGCCAATCTGAATATTCTGACCCAATCACACTCATTCGGATCAAAATTTCCTTCCAATTGAGACGGGTGGGTTATGCCGATTGTTAATCTGATTGGTGCGCATATAAGATAAGATAAGATAAGATAAGATAAGCCTTTATTAGTCCCACAACGGGGAAATTCCAGGATTGCAACAGCACAGGGATAGCAACACTCAGAGCAACAATCAGAAGGCAAGAAAAAAAAACAAAAAAAACAAAAAAAAAACAAGCAAGCAAGAGCAGCTAATATACATATGTACATATTACTATAAAATATATATATACACACACACACACACAGACACAGTGCAGAGCATTGTAGCTGGATGGAATAAATATATGAATATATGAACACACAGTGCAGAGCATTGTAGCTAGATGGAATAAATATGTAAATATATAAACACCCACAGTATGGAGCATTGCAGCTAGGTGGAATAAATATGCAAGTATATAAACACACACAGTGCGGAGCAATGTAGCTAGATGGAATAATATGTAGATATATAAAAACACAGTGCGGAGCATTGTAGCTAGATGGAATAAATATATAGATATATAAATATAAACACACCCAGTGCTGAGCATTGTAGCTAGATGGAATAAATATATAGATATATAAATATAAACACACCCAGTGCAGAGCATTGTAGCTAGATGGAATAAATATGTAAATATATAAACACACACAGTGCAGAGCATTGTTGCTAGGTGGGATGAAACAGCATAACCGTCTATTTAGTTATCCTACATGGTATGATTATGTGCCCATACATATTCTCACCCTCCATAGCGACCGGTATGTTCCTAGTTGTATGCCGGAGAGGACCATTGTGTAAGTCTATTGCATCTTTTGCATTCAAAAAAAAACAAAACTATTAGTTTGTTACGTCTTTTTGCTATCTCTGCGAGCAGCCCTGCTTAGGTTGTACAGTCTGACAGCCGTTGGTAGGAAGGACCTACGAAACCTCTCGGTTGTGCACCTGGGATGATGTAGTCTGCTGCTAAATGAGCTCCTCAGTGCATCCAGTATGTCCTGCATAGGGTGGAACTCGGACTCCAGCAGAGATGACAGTTTAGCCACCGTCCTTCTCTCTCCTATCTCCTCCATCGGATCAAGGCGTTGCCCCAGGACAGAGCTAGCTTTCTTAATCAGTTTGTTCAGTCTCTTCCTATCGGCTGCAGTAATGCCACTGCCCCAGCAGACCACTCCAAAAGTGATGGCTGATGCCACCACCGTGTCATAGAATGACTTCAGCAGTGCCCCTTGTACACCAAAAGACCTGAGTCTCCTCAGCAGGAACAGCCTGCGCTGTCCCTTCTTGTAGAGTGCGTCAGTATTGTGTGACCAGTCTAGTTTATTGTTCAGATGAATACCCAGGTACTTGTAGGATGTCACCATCTCGATGTCTGTTCCCTGTATATTTACTGGTGCTGTGAGGGGCTGCCCATGCCTGCGGCAGTCCACCACCAGCTCCTTAGTTTTCCTCGCGTTGATCTGGAGGCAGTTCCGATGGCACCAGTCCACAAAGTCCTGGATAAGCCCTCTGTACTCAGCTTCATCTCCGCTGGAGATGAGACCAACGATCGCAGAGTCATCAGAGAACTTCTGTAGATGGCAATGTGTTGTGTTGTGTGAGAAGTCCGCAGTATAAAGAGTGAACAGGAAGGGAGCCAGCACCGTTCCCTGGGGGGCCCCCGTGCTACTGATGATCGTGTTGGAAACACAGTCCCGGGTTCTCACAAACTGAGGCCGGTTCGTGAGGTAGTCCAGGATCCATGATGACAGGTGCTGGTCCACCCCTGCGCGCAGCAGCTTGTCCTTCAGGATCATCGGTTTATACATATAAACACGTATTCCAAAGTTTGGGTAGAAAATATGTTTACTGCACATGTCTGTACTTCAGCCAGACATCGACGTGACGTATTTCCACCTTTACAGCAGCTAGCGGAAGACATGGCGGGAGTAAAACAAAACTGGTCTGTATCGTCCTGCTGTCTCCCTCTGTTCGCCATATGTAGAAGTATGTACTGCTGGGCTTGTAGCTTCATTACGGAGACCAGCAGAAGCAAAAGTACAGTCTGAATAACACAATACAGGTCCATTTCAAAAAGGGAAAGATACAAATTGGGGTTTGTTTACATCGGAAGTTGGTTCTTCCTCGTCTATTATTTCCGGAACGTCGGATAATTGTGCACATCAAAATGATTTAGTCTGTTCAAACATGTGATACATGGAAACGCACGTCCTAATCGGATCAACTTTTTCAGGATCCATGTAAACGGTAAAGTTCTGATCTGAATTGTAATCAGATTGAAGAAATTTTATTTATGGCAGATTTTTAAGTCACCTTAAAATAAAGTGTGAATTCTGTACAGCAACATTTATAACTTCAGAAATGAAAGCACCAAGGTGCTGTGCCTCAGTGACTGTGGCATGGTAGCATGGGGGGCTGTAAAAAAGTGGGCAGCTGCATTGACAGAAATGGCAATTTAAATTTGTGTTTATTTTGAAAACAAAGCCTCATCTCGAAATTCTGGCAAATTAAAAACTGAGAAAATATGGCGATCCAATGATACAAGCCTTTAGTTCCACTTAATTTTGACCAGGCGAGCTGAAAAGCTGGTAACAGACAGACACACAACCACACACAGACACAATGAATGATTACCATTCACCACTGTTGCATGAGGCATAATAATAAATATGTCCACTACTGATTCAAGTAACCTGGTGCTCTGAATGGCGTCACATCATGGCACCAACAAAATGGATGAGCTGCGATCGGAGATCGCCTACAATTGCTATGTCCAGGACTGTTGTATTCTGATTGTGACCAAATCATGGCTGTACCCATGCATTCCTGCCGCCACTGTGAAATTACTTGGCCGAACCACATACCGTTTTGACCGCAACATTGATTCTGGTAAGGGAAAGGGTGGAGGGCTCTGTGTTTATGTGCTTCAAACTTGGTGTAATAACAGCAGAATAATTCATAGCCACTGTTTATTGGACGTTAGAGGCCATGTCCTTCCTGTGTAGGCCTTTTTATCTTCCCCGCGAGCTAACTGCAGTGAATGTAACAGCTGTTTACGTTCCTCCAGAGGCTAACGTTAGCTTAGCACTCAACCACCTCCAGCACATTGTCAGCAGGCAGCAAAGAGATGACCCCGACGCAGTCCACATTATTGCAGGAGATTTTAACAAAGCATCCTTAAAGATTGTACTCCTCAAATTCCACCAACATGTTAAGTGTCCCACAAGAGGGGAAAGAACACAGGATCATGTATACAGTGTGGTGACCCAGCACGCTGCAGACGGACATTATCTCACACTCATCAGGGCTGGAGGAAGGGGAGGACAATTGACATACAGAGAGCCCCAGGGGACAATCAGACGGGACTGTTATGTATGCGTCCCCAGAGGATGGAGAGGATATCCGTGCACCAGCTGATATGCTAAAGATAGGTATTAAATGACAATCACTATGCTAAGGTGCCATGCATTCTCTCTGTCTGTATAATGTGTATAAAAGAGCTTGTTACACATGACACATGCTTCAGGAGTGCAGTAGCTCACTGAGCTACAAAGCGTGTTTCATTATGTTGGAGGAAATAAAACCTTGCACCCTTCCAGCTCGTTGCATCTCGCCTGTTCTATTACCTCCACAACAGCAACATTAAGCATGCCTACGGTGCCTCCCCCACCTTGGACAATTGGACCATCTCTTTCTGCTTCTAATACCTGCCTACACCTCCTTAGGAAGAGTCCCCCTCCCAAACAAACAATTAAAACCTGACCTGATAATGCCCTCCTCCAGCTACAAGATGACATAACGTTCGGCTCAGGAGACGCACACACACAGGCTCAGAGTAGTTCAAACTGTTTATTAACAGCAGGGATGTTTGGGTGTGTGTCTGCGGAATGTTAATGTGTTGGTGGTGGTGTCTGCTTCGGACCCAGAGGCAGGAGACCGTTCAGCCGGCAACCCTATGGGAGAAATCAGACACAGGGTGATGAGCGCACACCAACACAGGAGGAGAATAGGCGAGGGAGAGAAGCTTACTTGTTTGGACAGATGACTGGCGCTTCAAGGATGGAAGCCCGGGAGACAGCCACCTGCAGGGCTCGGTGCAGCAGCGAGGAGAGACGAGGGACGGGGTTGTCCGCCGCCGAGGAATCCACCTGTGCACAGGGGAGCAAACTGGAGAGATGAGGTAAGTGATCTTCTTACCGGTGACGAGGATGCTGAAGAGAATGTGGTAGAAGCCCATGAAAGGGAAATGAAGTCTACGGCTTCAGACCGAAGCTCAGGGCGAGGCAGCCTATATTCCTCGCCGCTGATGACTGACAGGTGTGTGAGCAGGTGGCGCCGTTGATGAGCGGCGCGGCGTGACAGTACTCCCCCCTCTAGCAGCGCCTCCTGGCGATGGCTTATCCGGGTGCGCTCGGTGGAAGTCCGCGATGAGCGATGGGTCCAACACAAACGACGGGGGCACCCACTGTCGATGCTCGGGCCCATAGCCCTCCCAGTCCACCAAGTATTGCAACCCACGACCCCGGCGCCGGGAGTCCAGGATGGAGGAGACGGACCAGGCCGGGTGGCCACCAACCATCCGGGGTGCGGGTTGCGCTGCAGGAGGAGGGCAAAGGGGGTCGGTAACTGCCAGCTTCACCTTCGACACGTGGAAAGTGGAATGGATGCGGAGGGAGGGGGGAATAGCCACGCGCACAGCCACCGGGTTGATGATCCGGGTGATGGGAAAGGGACCCATGAAGCGCTGTGCCAGCTTTCTCCTCTCGCCTTTTAGGGTGACGTCCTGGGTGGAAACGTAGACAAGTTGCCCAACTCTGTACGCCGGGGCAGGTCTTCTACGCCGGTCCGCCACGGTCCTGTTGCGCTCCGCTGTGCGTAAAAGCGCATGACGCGCGGTGGCCCAGGTGGAGCGGAACTGCCTCACGTGCGCCCTAACTGACGGGACAGTTACCTCGCTCTCCTGCGCTGGAAGCAGCGGGGGGTCGTAACCCAGGGACGCCTTGAAGGGGGACATCCCCGTTGCAGAAGAGCGGGCGGTATTGTGGGCGTACTCCACCCAGGCGAGATGGTTGCTCCATGACGTCGGCTTGGATCTTGCAACACAGCGGAGCGCAGCCTCCAGCTCCTGATTGGTCCTCTCACACTGCCCGTTAGACTGGGGGTGATGGCCGGAGGAGAGGCTCACCTTGGCTCCGATGGCGTTGCAAAAGGACCTCCAAACCTCGGATGAAAATTGGGGACCCCGGTCCGAGACCACGTCCACCGGAATCCCGTGCAGCCTGACCACGTGTTGGATGAGGAGGCCCGCCGTCTCCAGGGCGGTAGGGAGACCTCGCAGGGGGACGAAGTGTGCCGCCTTGGAGAAACGGTCCACGATGGTCAGGATGGTGTTAAAGGAGCTGGAAACGGGGAGTCCGGTGACGAAATCCAGTGCGATATGCGACCAGGGCCTGCCGGGGACGGGCAGAGGCTGGAGCAGACCCGCTGGAGGGGCATTTCCTGACTTGCTGGTGGCACAGACTGGGCAAGCCCGGGCGTAGCGGGCTGCATCCCTCCGCAGGCCCGGCCACCAAAAAGACCGCTGGAGGAGGCTGATCATCCGGGAGGTGCCGGGATGACAGGTGAGCCGGGAGGTGTGGAGCCAGTGGATGACCTCTCCTCGGACCGCAGATGGGACGAACAGTCTTCCCTCCGGTCCGCCGCCAGGATCAGGTTCCACCTCCTGTGCCTTCCGGATCTTTGCCTCGATATCCCACGAGATGGCTCCCACGACGCACGACCTGGGCAGGATGGAGTGAGGCGTCTCCTCCGATTCCACGGGAGTGAACTGCCTAGAGAGGGCGTCAGGCAGGCCGTTCTTAGAGCCAGGCCTGAAGGTGATAGAAAATTGGAACCTGGCGAAGAACAGAGACCAGCGCGCCTGGCGGGCATTCAGGCGCTTGGCAGACCGTAAATACTCCAAGTTCTTGTGGTCCGTAAGGACCACAAACGGCAGGTTCGCCCCCTCTAGCCAGTGGCGCCACTCCTGCAGGGCGAGCTTGATGGCCAAGAGCTCTCTGTCCCCCACATCGTAGTTCCTCTCCGCCGGGGACAAGCGCCGGGAGAAGAAGGCGCACGGTCGTTTGGCGCCATCGTCCGGTGACCGCTGGGACAGCACTGCCCCCACTCCCGTGTCCGAAGCGTCTACCTCGACGATGCACTGCAGCGCGGGGTCGACCTGGCGAAGGACCCGGGAGGAGGAGAATTCCGCCTTCAGTGCCTCAAAGGCGGCAGCGACCTCTTCGGTCCACCGGAACGGGACCTTCGGGGACGTGAGGCGGGTCAGTGGTCCAACGATGGTACTGAAGTTGGGGACAAAGCGGCGGTAGAAATTGGCGAAGCCAACAAATTGCTGCACCTGCTTCCGGGATGCAGGTGTAGGCCATTCCACCACCGCCTTTACCTTCTCTGGGTCAGGGAGCACCTTATCGTGGGCGATGATGAACCCCAGGAAGGACGTACTCCTGGCGTAAAATTCACACTTTTCTGCCTTTACGTACAGACGATTCTCCAGCAGCCTTTGGAGGACCCGCCTCACGTGGACCTGGTGCTCATCCCTGGACTTGGAGAAGATGAGGATATCGTCCAGGTAGACGAACACGAAAAGGCCAATGAAATCCCGGAGGACGTCATTAATGAGGCGCTGGAAGACTGCAGGAGCGTTGGTCAACCCGAACGGCATCACCAGGTATTCAAAGTGGCCGTTCGGGGTACGGAAGGCCGTTTTCCACTCATCTCCCTCCCGGATCCGGACGAGGTGGTAAGCGCTGCGTAGGTCCAGCTTGGTGAACCAGGTCGCCCCCTGGAGGGAGTGGAAAGCAGTGTCCATGAGAGGCAGGGTGTAACGGTCCTTCTCCGTGATATTATTGAGGGCCCGGTAGTCGATACAAGGGCGGAGGGACCCATCCTTTTTTCCCACGAAGAAGAACCCCGCCCCCACGGGTGACGATGATGGGCGGATTATCCCGGCGTTTAATGACTCCTTCAGATATGTGTTCATCGTCTCCTTCTCCGGCGCAGACAGGCTGTAGAGCCAACCAGAAGGTAACGGCGCCCCCTGGCGGAGGTTGATGGCACAGTCGTAGGGCCGATGAGGGGGAAGAGACATAGCTTTCGCTTTACTGAACACCATACCCAGGTCGTGAAACTCCGGAGGCACCAGGGACAGGTCCGGGGGTGCAGCGTCCGTTGCTGGAGGAGGAGCGGACGGCGAGCAGGCAGCGGACTGGAGGCAGGTGCCCAGGCAAAATGTACTCCAAGCCGATACCCCAGCTGATCTCCAATCCAGGACCGGATTGTGAAGGCGGAGCCAGGGATACCCCAGGATGACGGGCGACACAGAGTTGGGAAGGACATAAAAGGTCATCTCCTCCCGGTGGTTTCCCGAGATGATGACCGGTAGGGGGACAGTTTGATGTGTCACTCTCCCAAGGGTGGCACGGGAGAGATGGACTAGGGAGATGGGAGTGTTGAGTGCCTGGCAGCGGATGCCCAATCGGGTTGCCAGGCTTTGTGAAATGAAGCTGCCTTCTGCGCCCGAATCCACCAGTGCGTGGGTGAGGTGCCCAGTGGGGTTATGGCAGAAACGGATGGGCAGCTTCAATTGAGTAAGTGATCCTAACCGATTGATGTCCGCGAGACTTCCAACAGTGACTCGCGGACCCCACCGACTGGCCTTCCGTGGACAACGCTCCACGGTGTGTTGGTCGCCTCCGCAATACATGCAGAGGCCCAACTCACGACGGCGTTGTTTCTCCACAGGGGAAAGTTTAGTCCAGCCCGTCACCATCGGCTCCGACTCCTCGGGGCGCGATGCTGGCGGCGCCGCCAGGGGGCGAGCTTGGAACAGGTACGGCGAGGCTCCACGAGGGCGAGAAGAAGAAGGCCTCCGCCCCGAGGAGCGCTCGCGCAGCCTGTTATCCAAACTTACCGCTAAGGACGTCAGCTCCGCTAGCGTCCCAGGGATATCCCGACCAGCCAGTTCATCCCTCAGATCACTATTGAGGCTGCGGAGGAACAGGCCACAGAGGGAGCGTTCCTCCCAGCCCAGTTCCTCCGCCGCTACCCGGAAGTCGACCGAGTGGTCCGCTGCCGACCGGCTTCCCTGCTGGAGAGCGAGAAGCCGATCGACCTGGACCGTCTCGGTTTGAGAATGGTCAAAGACCTCCAGAAAGCGCCTCACGAAATGGTCATAGGTGAGGGTGGCATAACTGGGCCTCGCCATTACGGCGTAGGTCCAAGTTAACGCACGCCCCTCCAGAAGATTCCCTATGTAACCAATTCGACTGTGATCCGAGGGAAAATCTCCGGGCACACGGTGGAACACGGACTCACACTGCATAATGAACCCCCGCGCTCCGCCGAGCTTACCGCTAAAGCGGGCGGGGGTCGGAATCGGTGTGAGCCGAACCGGTGCCACTGGAGCCGGCTGGACGGCCGCTGGAACAGCAGGAGCCGCGCCACCCTGGCGAGTCGGGAGGAACGGCTGTTGGGGGTCCAAGCGGTTCAATCGGTTAGTTAATTCTAATAATTGATTGAAAACCACCTGTTGCTGATAAACAATCTGATCCACCCGAGCCTCGAGGATGGTAAACCGGTGTGCGAGCCCGCCGTCTGCCGAGCCGCTCTGCTGAAGCCGTACTGACATAACGTTCGGCTCAGGAGACGCACACACACAGGCTCAGAGTAGTTCAAACTGTTTATTAACAGCAGGGATGTTTGGGTGCGTGTCTGCGGAATGTTAATGTGTTGGTGGTGGTGTCTGCTTCGGACCCAGAGGCAGGAGACCGTTCAGCCGGCAACCCTATGGGAGAAATCAGACACAGGGTGATGAGCGCACACCAACACAGGAGGAGAATAGGCGAGGGAGAGAAGCTTACTTGTTTGGACAGATGACTGGCGCTTCAAGGATGGAAGCCCGGGAGACAGCCACCTGCAGGGCTCGGTGCAGCAGCGAGGAGAGACGAGGGACGGGGTTGTCCGCCGCCGAGGAATCCACCTGTGCACAGGGGAGCAAACTGGAGAGATGAGGTAAGTGATCTTCTTACCGGTGACGAGGATGCTGAAGAGAATGTGGTAGAAGCCCATGAAAGGGAAATGAAGTCTACGGCTTCAGACCGAAGCTCAGGGCGAGGCAGCCTATATTCCTCGCCGCTGATGACTGACAGGTGTGTGAGCAGGTGGCGCCGTTGATGAGCGGCGCGGCGTGACACAAGATTGCTTTGCCTGCACTGATTGGAGCATCTTTGAACAGCAGATCCTGGACTCCTACTCCAAGTCTGTCCTTTTCTACATCAGATGCTGTGCAGAAAATGTGACAGTCACCAAACAAATCTGGGTATTTCCAAACCGCAAACCCTGGATGACCATTGAAGTCCAGGCTCTGATCAGAGCCCCCAACTCAGCCTTCAGACAGATGGACAGCACTGCTAGAGCCAACCTGAGGAGAGGCAGAAAACTTGCTAAGAATGCCTATAGGAGAAAAATGGAGGGCTTCCTCACAGACAACAACCCCTGACAGATGTGGAGAGGCATCCAGACCCTCACCAACTACAGGGGCCAGAGGCCCCCCCCCCCCCCAACATCAGACTGCAGCCTCACTCTGGCAGAGCAGCTAAACACCTTCTTTGCCCGGATTGGGCACCCCCTCCCCCAAACTTGCCCCCCTCCTCCCCCTCTCCCCTTCCCCTCTCTTTACAGGTGCACGAGATGAGGAGGCAACTGAGAGCAGTGAACCCCCGCAGAGCTGCTGCTCCATACGGCATCCCAGAAGCGGTGGTCAAAGCATGTGCAGACCAGCTGGCAGGGATCCTCACTAAGCTGTTAAACCTCTCCCTGATGCATACCACTGTCCCCTCCTGCCTCAAGGCCTCCACCATCATCCCCATCCTCAAAAACTCCACAATTGACAGCCTGAATGACTACAAGCCCGTAGCACTCATGTCTCTAGTCATGAAATGTTTGGAGCAACTGGTGTCCCAGCACATCAGGGACTGATTTCCTCCCTCCTTCAACCCCCACCAGGTTTCCTACAGGGAGAACCAGTCTACGGAAGACACCATCACCACCACTCTCCACAGAGTGCTGAACTACGTGAGGATGCTCTTTGTGGACTACAGCTCAGCTTTCAACATAATCATCCCGGACATCCTGATCAACAAACTGCACCTCCTCCAGACCACGCCCCCCCCCACCTGCTCCTGGATAAAAAAAACTTTCTCACCAACTGCCCACAATCAGTCAGACTCAGCCCCCACCGCTTCTCTATACAGTCTCTTAGCACTGGCTCCCCCCAAGGCTGTGTGCTAAGCCCTCTACTGTACTCCCTGTACATCTTTGACTATATTCCAACCCACCCAACCACCGTCATCGTGAAATACGTGGATGGCATCACCTTGGTTGGGCTCATCACCGACAACGATGAGAAGGCATACAGGGCGGAAGTAGAGAATCTGCTGCTGTGGTGCTAAGCAAACAACCTGAAACTGAATGTCCAAAAAACCAAAGCACTCATACTGGACTTCAGGAACAGCAGACAGGACACCCCGCCCCCCCCTCATAAATGGCAACCGTGTGGAAATTGTCCCCGCCTTCAGGTTCCTGGGCACCCACATCTCCTCTGACCTCTCCTGGACTGTCAACATCAAGGCCCTGGTGAAGAAAGCCCAGCAGCGACTGCACTACTTTGTATCCTGAGGAAGCACAACCTGGACCAGAAGCTGCTGCTGGCCTTCTATCACTGTTCAGTGGAGAGCATGCTCACCTACTGTCTGGGTGTGTGGTACGCCGGCTCCATGGCTGAGAACAGGAAGGCTGTGCAGAGGGTCATCAACACCACCCAAAAAATTATTGGCGGCCCTCTGCCCTTCCTGGAAGACATCTCCAGATCCTCCTGTCTCAGAAGGATCAAGGTCATCACAATCGATCAGGTCCCACACTTCCAGACTGACAAACAGTTTCTTCCCCTGGGCCATCTGAACTGCAAACAGTCAGTGGCCCCACCCCTCCGTACGCTCACATGTACAGAAGTGAGGACCTTTTAATTATCACAATAACTCACCTGTCTTTGCACTCCGCACTTTCATGTATACTGATCCATCCGTGAAATCACTGGTTATATTTTCCATAATCCTTGGGCCATTTTACTCAATTGTGTGTTCAATTGTGTGTTCTGCACTCTGCACTCTTATGTACATAGCTCCTCCGTGAATCCTTTACCATACCTGTGTATATACCTATGGGTTATTTTAATTTTTATTTCAGTCGTATGCTTAATCGTGTGTTCTGTAACTGTGTTTAATTCAAATTTTTTTCTCTTACTTTATTGCACAGTAGCCTAGTGGAGCACCCACAATTTTGTTTTCCTGGAGAACTGTACAATGACAATAAAGCCTTTTTTATTTTATTCTTCTATTCTACATCAAGATGTCTCCACATAGTTTCATCCGTTTTTCTTTCTGCAATGTAATGATCTTCAAAATGTACCTCAGTGAAAACGTACCGTATATTCACTAGTCCTCAAATACATCACTAATACAATACGTCAATATAGCATATGATTTGCCTTGTGGTCGAAAAATATTAGCAAGAGGGCCAGTTTTTCTAGAAAAAAAAAACCTTACCATGCACACTCCCTGTCATGGAGCGGTCCTCGCGGACCGCTAATGAAATGCTATAGGCAGCCGTAGAGTTTGGACATTTATTAAAGAACATACAGTACAAAATAATGAGCCTCATGGGGCAAAACACAAATAAAGGCTTCACTAGACACTGACGAAAGACTGAGGACTAGGAAGACTGATGGGAGACAAGGATACAACACTTACATACCAAGAGCAAGGGTGGAATCTAACGCCGAAAGGAACTGGCTTCGGACGTGAGGAACCCAGTCTGGATAAGGCGAGGTCGCAGCCCCGAGTGACAGGAGCTGCTCCCTTAAATAGGGCAGGATAATTAATCAGCTGATGAGGGCGTCATCAGCTGAATCAGCACCAGCTGTGACTCTGACAGCCGGAAGCCCCGCAGAGACGCTGTCAGAATAAGAGCTCAGAGAGCCCGCCAGGACTAAATACAGAATGGGAGGAAAATACTGCATGACCCGAGCGCGGACGAGATCGGCGCTCAGACCATGACAATACTCCCCCCCCAAAGAACGCACTCTGGGCGTAAACATAACATCCAAGCCTCCCCCCCCACCCAGAAGGCTACAAAATCCCACCCATGGTGGGTGGAGGGGGAAAAAGGCTCGGCGGGCAAGAGTCCAAAAAAAAAAAGGGAAAAAAAAACACAAAGGAAAGGAACCGGAGGAAAAAAACAATGACAAGAGCCAATACAGAACAAAAATTGAGCATGGTGCACAACAGAGTAAGGAAACAAAACCCACAAATATACTCCATAATGCACAGGTAGAAGACAGAACAAAGAATGCAAATAACAGATACAAGGTTAAACAACCATAATACACAGGCGTCTCAACCGGGGAAAAGGAAAACACAAAATCACACTAAATAGCGGCAAGACATGGACAGTTCCATCCATCCATCCATCCATCCATCTTCTACCGCTTAATCCTTTCGGGTCGCGGGGGGGCTGGAGCCTATCCCAGCATCTTTGGGCGAGAGGCAGGGTACACCCTGGACAGATCGCCAGTCAGTCGCAGGGCCAACACAGAGAGACAAACAACCATTCACTCTCACATCCATACCTAAGGACAATTTAGAATCCCCAGTTTTGATGCCAATTAACCTAACTTGCATGTTTTTGGCATGTGGGAGGAAACCGGAGTGCCCGGAGTAAACCCACGCAAACATGGGGGGAACATGCAAACTCCACACAGAAGGGTCACCGATGGTCTGGGGGGTGGGATCGAACCCACGATGGTCAAATTCAAATAAACTGGCAGGGGTGACAAAAGTGCATATACAGACTACAGCAGGGAAAAATGAAAGAAGAAAAAAAAACACGCTGAAGACCGGCGAAATACAAACAGTTCAATATAGTTCATTAACCAAAACACAAGCGCATCCCACATATTTCCAGGGAGAGGGAAGAGGAGAAAAAAAAACACAGGGATGACGGCAGGCAGAGCACAATGGAATAAGGAAAAAGTAATAGTTCAGCGGTCTACCCGCATCTAGCGTCCAGATCGCAGGCAGGGGAACAAGGATGAGTTCAGGCGGCCTAACCCAGTCCCAGAATGCCGAACCGTGTCAAAAGGCCACCAGGACCGAAGGGAAGAGCTCGGAGGCGGCCTCCCTACTGAAAGGGATAACGAGGGAGAGCCGGGTCGAGTAAGGGAAATCCCAATGGCACCAGGTGGAGAAGAAAAGGGATCGGGGAAACAATGAGGGACCAGTCCGGCGTCGATCGGCGGAGGATCTGCAGCTCCTTCTCCGAACTCCACACAGACTGGTGCTGCGCTTTTGTTGGATCCCAAGTGGGATCGTGCTGCACCCACGACGGACCCCGACTGGGCCGGAACCACACCCATGATGAACCCCGATTGGGTCAGAGCTGCACCCACGATGGACCCCGACTGGGCCGGCGCAGCACCAGGGACAGTCTCCAAACCCGAACCCGGAACCTCCAGAACAGCGACCAGAATCGACTCAACACCGGTGATCCTGGGAGAAGGATCAGGAGAAGAAAAACAACCGGGATCAGGATCACCGGCAGCGACAGAACCCAGCGAGACAAGCTTGGATACAGCAGACGGCTGTACCCGGCTCGTCTCCCTGAAAGACAGGCAAAAATGCTCCAGAATAGACAGGAGAAAGACAAAATAGAGCACTTGCCTGATCTCGAGTTCTGCCGCCGTCCAGGACTTTGGCGATCCGGGTTCAGCAGGTAGAAGGTCCTCCTCTGGTTCCCACTCGGCAATGGCGGGCTCCGCAGCCGGCATGATGGTGTCCACAGTCCGGGGATTCCCTGACGCTGATGTCCATGCCGAGGGCCCGCACGGCATGGTGGCAGGGGATCTGTAACCTGCCGGGTCGGACTGTCCCTCCGTGGAGACCTGGGAACGCTTGCTCGTTGGTGCAGGCTCCAAATTGCAGTCCGCCCTCTTCCTTTGCAAATGATGTGGCTGCTGTGCCGGATTCAGGTACTCCAGGGGCGCAGGCTCCTTCCTCGTCCGACGGCGTAGACCTGGCACCAAAGAACGCTCAGGGGTAGGAGACACAAAGGTAATAAGTTCATAATTAATCACTGCAGCAGGTGGAGGGAGCTCAGGGGACTGTGAACCCCGAACTCCACCCCCAGGGATCAAACAAGGCAATTCACCCAGAGAAGGAAGAGAATGAAAAGACACTTGCCTGATCTGCTGAGGGCCAAAGGAAGCTGCTGCGGTGGGCTTGGTTCTTCCCTTTCCCCGCTGGATGGTGACGGAAGGCCCACCAGGAAGACGAGGAGGAGCCATTCACTCAGGATCGCTGACGGGCATCGCCGGAGCAGGACTCGTGGGGTGCTCAGCCGCTGGAGAGAGCGTTGAGGAGGAGGGAGGAACAGCTGAGGCGGGCCGGGGACGAGGCACATACAACCTGGAGGTGGTGGCGGCTGTCTTACCCCTCTGACGAGACGCAGAGGCTGCAGCTGGCTGGGAAACAGAGTTCGTGCGGCTACCCGGAACAGTATCCAGACGGGGTTCTCGCTGAGGATACGCCGGGGGAATCCCGGCTGACGTCTTTCTCCGCTGGGGATGACCCCTGGGTGGTGCGAACTCCTGGACTGGACGGGGGACAGGAATGGGATCCTGAGACGAGGAGTGAGGATGTCTCCTCTTCGGCTTCCTACCGGAGTTTCCCTTCAGCCCACGGAGCTTCTCCCGGTGAGCAGAGATGTCCGCCATCCTCGCCGTGATTTCAGGGTGGTCGGCGTAGCGAGGATGGCGGTTAATAGTCACCTCAGCGAGGTCCAGGTGCCAGCGCGAGCCGCTGGTGACGGGGTGACTACGAGTGCTGGAGAGGATCCCATCAATCTCGATGAGAGCCATGACTAGCTCGTAGCCTAAACTCATGGCATAGCCCTTGGGTGGTGACGCCATCTCCCAGCACACTGGTACGCACAAAAGGAAAAATTACAAGCCCAAACAGTGCAAACTCATGGTCGCCGGCATCTCGTTGTGGCTGCGACCTACTGTCATGAACCTACTGTCCTCGCGGACCACTAATGAGACACTATAGGCAGCCGTAGAGTTTGCACATTTATTAAAAAAGAACATACAGTACAAAATAATGAGCCTCGTGGGGCAAAACACAAATAAAGGCTTCACTAGACACTGATGAAAGACTGAGGACTATGAAGATTGATGGGAGACAAGGATACAACACTTACAGTACATATCAAGAGCAAGGGCGGAATCTAACACCGAAAGGAACTGGCTTCGGACGTGGAAAACTCAGTCTGGATAAGGTGAGGTCGCAGCCCCGAGTGATAGGAGCTGCTCCCTTAAATAGGGCAGGATAATTAATCAGCTGATGAGAGCGTCATCAGCTGAATCAGCACCAGCTGTGCTGCTTGGCTCTGACAGCCGGAAGCCCCGCAGAGACGCTGTCAGAATAAGAGCTCAGAGAGCTAAGAGTCTCAGAGGACTAAATACAGAATGGGAGGAAAATACTGCATGACCCGAGCGCGGACGAGATTGGCGCTCAGACCGTGACACTCCCACTAGTCTGTCCTGATTGGCTGTCCATGCCCTGGTGTAGGACTGACACAGAAGTTAACTGTTTTACTCTCAGATGGAACCAAACACAAGCAAATGATTCAGTGTGAGTCAAACTCCAACCCTAATAAAAGAAATGAATGACTTATAATTCTATCATAGTTGACAGTGGATCAACGTAATGGTGTTACAATGCCAACATATGCACTTACCTTACAGTACATCTTGTCTTTGAGATTTGATTCTTGGTACTTTCCACTAGGGCTGGGAACGATCCCTAATTTCCAGAATCGATTCGATTCCGATTCTTGAGATTCTGAATCGATTCGATTCGATTTCGATTCAATCCCGATTCGATCTGGGGAATTACCATTTTAATAGCCATTTTACTTCCCATGAAACAAAAATCTTCGAGACCTAATGCTGCAAATTGTACCAAGAATCTTCTAACTTTGTTAATACATAAATTATCACATATAGAACTGACCCAAAATCAGTTACAATAATGCACTTTTTATTATTTAACTTATCATTTCATAAAGTGCTCACAGGTGCTTTCTTTAGTGCAAAGGGTGTGTCATGTCAAGTTCACCCCCAGAGTAAGTAAACCAATTCAATGCATGAACCATGCATTCATAATCGCACTGTATTTCAGTCCCTCCAGGATTTTGTCAGCTGTTTTTGTGATTGTTGTGGCCCAAAAAGCCTGGATTTGTGGGAGCTTTTCCAAAAAGTTATGGCACTTTTAGAGTTTTTTTGCACTCAAAGTTATGTGAGGAAGTACAGATTTTAAAGCAGCTGCTTTTGCCATAGTTTACAGTGATGCTATTCTATGTAACACCACAAGAAAAGTACAGGATTGCCAAAAAATTCTTGTTAAACAGTGATTTATTTAGAATTAAATGCTCAGTAAAATTGTAAAAAAAAAAAAAAAAGACCAATATTGTGTTCTTGCTGAGAACTTTAAAAAAGAAATAAAAGAATTTGTCATTACAACAACTAAATTGTATTGAATGCATGTTAGTGTGGAGAAAGTGATGGCAGCACCTCCTTGAATCTTGAAGGTCTTCTTCTGTGCTGAAATCCACATGAAGCAGGGATGCTCCTCCACTGATGACCTCTGACCTTCAGCAGGTCTCAGTGAGGATGAAGCTTCCAGTCTTCACACATCTGAAGGCAGATAAAAAGAATAGATTTCACAGTAAAATTAACATTCATATTTTTAGATCGCCACACCACAGTAGGGTTTAATAATTTAGGTTTTTTTTTTATATTTTAACTACAAATTAACTTTCAATGTTGGAAAAGGGTTTCAGTTCATTTCCTGAGAAGGTTTGTTCATTTCAGTTTAGTTCTACTGAGTAAAAATAGCTTGTTGTACTGCAGCCTTTATTAATTTTATTGTGATTTATTCTCTTCACATCGCTTAAGTGGCAGAAGTCCATAATCTCATAAAATATACCTTAATTCTGCATTTATTCACAGCGCTTAACCAACAGTTCTCTCTGTGTCCATAGTTTGTAAAAGAAACCACCATCATGCCAGATAAATTATTAATTGACGACACAAACGTTAAAAGAAACAAATATTATACTTACAGTCTCAGCAGCTCCAAGTCTCTGCTTCACGGGTTTCAGTCTCCGCGCATTTTCCCTTTATCAGTCGTCAACTTGATGTTCCAACACAGCGCTGCACGGAGTAAAAGTCCGTTTATCCCCGCTTTATGAAAAATATTAAGAAGCTGTTGAGGACAGTCTTTACGGTGACTTTTGCTGCTAAATTAAGAGACGCACGTTATTAACTCCGCGTCATGTAAACACAAAAGACGTGTGCACGCGCCGCAGGGAACACAGAAGTTTTATTTATGAAAAATATTCAGAAGCTGTTGAGGACAATCTTTACGGTGAATTTTGTTGCTAAATTAAGAGACGCACGTTATTATCTCCGTTCGTGTAAACACGAAAGAGCACGCGCGGCAGGGAACTCTTGCCGGATGAGAACCGTTTTAACACCACAGAAGAAGAACTAGCATATCCGTTAGCTTGCTAGCTCCGTTAGCGTGTCGGTTGTTTATGGTTCTCGGCCGTTGTTCCTGGCTCACTGACCCGGTTTCGACCCGATTATACTCAGCAGACGTTCACAAACGTAAAAATATTATATTAAAACATATTAATATTAAAAGATCGATCCGCGGATTTTGTGGATCGATATTGGCTCAGTCAAACATGTATCGATCCATATCGATATATTGATCTTTTGAACCCACCCCTACTTTCCACTACCTGTAACTCCTAGTATCCTCCCTCCCGTCCCAGGTACAGCTAATTGATTATTAGATTAATTAGACTATAGAGATTGATATAAACTACTTGAGGAAAATGAAAGCTGCTGTGTATGATATTTCCTTATTTTGGATTTAGCAGTAAAACACTTAGAACAAGTCAGTTGTTTCTCAAGCAAACCTTTGCATACCAGCACACAAACATCCACCCACATGTACACACACTGCTCTCAGGTTATTACGGGGTGTCATTGTTTAATTCTTGCTCATTAAATGCTCTAGACAATGACAAAGCGCCTCAGTCTCTGACAGCCTCTTTGTTAACCCTCTCCCTCTTATCTCTTTCCGCCTCCTATTCTCACCCCTCTCTACTCTGCTTTGTGTCTATTGTATGACACTCAAGGACAATTTGACGGCATCCCTAGCCACCACTTAAACATCCCTATTCATCTCAAACTAAAACCTGTGAGAGAGAGAGAAAGAGAGAGTGAGAGAGACAGAAATACCAACTCCAACTGTCGAGAGAACAATTTGTGAAAGCCTTGGAATGTCAGTTACCTCTTGCCACTTACTGGTAATATAAAACTTGCACTGATGGAAACAATGCTGATGGCATTGGCACAACCCCTCATCTTTTTCAGGAGACAGTGGTGATATAAGACGTTATAACCCATGTGTCCTTGCGCCAAGCTTTTCAGAACCATCAATCTCTTTGACCTTTATCCCGGACTCAAGCCCATCACATGCTCAGACCGTTCCTTGCTATTGGTTCCAGTCCTCTGCAGGCCTGCCTTAGTGATGATTGCTACAAAATGTGTGTGCCTATGCGAGTGGGAGAGAGGAAAGAGTCTGAGGAAGATGGAGAGATGGCGAGAGGCTGCCCCCGAGTGCATCCACGTAAGAGCCGGGGCCACCTGAGAGCAGCGGAGCACAGAATAGTGAAGATGAGAGAAAATGAAAAGACAAAAGCACTTCCCTGCTGTAAGTATGCTTTCATTTCATGGCAAAGTATCCACATGATGTGCCCTGCATGCACACAAACTCATTAAGGTTAATGTGCATCAGGAATATAACTGGCATCTGCCTATTGAGAGCAAGAAGACTACATGTAATAAGGTGAGAGTAAACGTGAGAATGTAACTCCTGAAAATGATGGGGGATTGTGATCATGAAATATGAGACTCATAAGAGTGTTTTTTCCGTTTGTATTTACACGCCTGACATCCTTCAATTTGATCTTCAAATTACAATAAAAATACAATTTTGAATCAACACAACTGGCACTAATGTGGTAATAATGATGGTTTTAGCAGTTTTTCAATACCTTTTGTGTATCAGATGAAAAAAGAAACTCCTGTGATGCTCATGAAAGGAAACCACTGCCTCAGACAACAAACCCTCTCAAAGCATTACCACAAATACAAACAAAGCTCAGAGCGAATCCACAGAACTTACCGTGCATCAGAGCAATATTCCCCAGCATCCCCTCCACTGCTAAAGCAGCCGCTTCCTGATGATTGGATCAATGTTGCAACAAATAACAGTAATACATCTGACTGTGAGCACTGTCGTGCCTTACCTTATGCACCGTTGAGAAAGAATGGGATGTTAATGTAGTTAAATATGCACGCTCATTACTGCTGGCAGGGACTCACTTCATTAGCAGCCCCCTGCTAATGTGCCATTTTACTTCTTTTTTGTACTTTTATACTCAATGTGGTGTACTACATGAAGAAATAAAAGGTTATTTTTGACTCCCCCCCCCCTCTTTTTGGTTAGGCAGGTGTTTCAATGTATAAATGATGGCTGTGAGATGCTTGTTTTAACTTTATTTGACTGAAATCGACCAAATAAAACATGTTTAAGAGCAGGACTTACATTAATGGTACATGTTTGAAAACATGACTTCTAATGGTTGTGAAAATAGCTACATGAAGTGAGACGGTGAATGGATAAAAATACATCCTCCACTCTAACCTTTTCCATAATCCGAACCAAGAAGTCTTAGTGGCAGTCCTGAACTATTACTTTCATCGTATGTGTATTAATAAGTAAATGAAATGAATTGCCAACCCAGACATGTACACATAGAAAAGTTTATTGACATTTGATTAATTAATAAGATATGATCTGAAAAGAAAAGAGAACTATGTTTCTTTGCTGCTAATTGTTTATATAGTTATTGTTTTACAGGAAATCATTTTTGCCATGCCCAGGACCCATAACAGGAGCATTAACGTACCTAGATTTCCCTGCACTTGAACAGAGGTGGGTAGTAATACTGTAACTACATATAGTCAAGTACATGTTGTTCACAGAAATGTGGTTTATTGAGCAGTTTCATTGAAAAATGCTTTTTTTTTAAAAAAAATCTTATGTGAATTCCTTCATGAAGAAAAATCTTTTATCAAGTAAGCTGGGGCACACAGTTACACGGGGCAGGTTGTTACACCATAGGGTGAGTCTAAAATTGGAAAGGCCATGCACATACAATGTGGGCAGGAGGGGGTACATAGTTACATGGGCAAGTTGTTACACCGTCTCCTGCTCCCACCATGGCTAATTTTAGACTCAGTGCACAGTGTAACAGCTTGCCTTGTGTAACTATGTGCCTTGGCTTACTTTTCTTCTAGTTATACTAACTTTTGACTTCATGGATTTCAATAGTTTTTAGACTTTTTTTGTTTATATTGTCATACCCTGTTCTCTGTACCAGAAATGATTGCATCTTTAGTCCTTTTCTAATTTTCCAATTTCATTAAAAAATTGCTTCTCTTATCTAGCTCACTTGCAAAGGAACAAAAATAGTAATTAGTAAAATGATGCAAATTCACATAACTTTATCACAGAACCTAACAAAAAGAAAACACTATTTAATTTGTAACAAAATAAAATAAAAACTTGACAAAATTAATGTTTTAGAATATGTAACAAAATCATAAATTTACAAGACAAAAAAATATTTTTTAATTATAAAACAAATTGATAATTTATTAGTAAAAAAGTAACACATTTCACATATGTAAAAAACACAAAATTATAAGATAAGATAAGCCTTTATTAGTCCCACAACGGGGAAATTCCAGGATTGCAACAGCACAGGGATAGCAACACTCAGAGCAACAATCAGAAGGCAAGAAAAAAAAAAAACAAAACAAAAAAAAAACAAGCAAGCAAGAGCAGCTAATATACATATGTACATATTACTATAAAATATATATATACACACACACACACACAGACACACAGTGCAGAGCATTGTAGCTGGATGGAATAAATATATGAATATATGAACACACAGTGCAGAGCATTGTAGCTAGATGGAATAAATATGTAAATATATAAACACCCACAGTACGGAGCATTGCAGCTAGGTGGAATAAATATGCAAGTATATAAACACACACAGTGCGGAGCAATGTAGCTAGATGGAATAATATGTAGATATATAAAAACACAGTGCGGAGCATTGTAGCTAGATGGAATAAATATATAGATATATAAATATAAACACACCCAGTGCGGAGCATTGTAGCTAGATGGAATAAATATATAGATATATAAATATAAACACACCCAGTGCAGAGCATTGTAGCTAGATGGAATAAATATGTAAATATATAAACACACACAGTGCAGAGCATTGTTGCTAGGTGGGATGAAACAGCATAACCGTCTATTTAGTTATCCTACATGGTATGATTATGTGCCCATACATATTCTCACCCTCCATAGCGACCGGTATGTTCCTAGTTGTATGCCGGAGAGGACCATTGTGTAAGTCTATTGCATCTTTTGCATTCAAAAAAAACTATTAGTTTGTTACGTCTTTTTGCTATCTCTGCGAGCAGCCCTGCTTAGGTTGTACAGTCTGACAGCCGTTGGTAGGAAGGACCTACGAAACCTCTCGGTTGTGCACCTGGGATGATGTAGTCTGCTGCTAAATGAGCTCCTCAGTGCATCCAGTATGTCCTGCATAGGGTGGAACTCGGACTCCAGCAGAGATGACAGTTTAGCCACCGTCCTTCTCTCTCCTATCTCCTCTATCGGATCAAGGCGTTGCCCCAGGACAGAGCTAGCTTTCTTAATCAGTTTGTTCAGTCTCTTCCTATCGGCTGCAGTAATGCCACTGCCCCAGCAGACCACTCCAAAAGTGATGGCTGATGCCACCACCGTGTCATAGAATGACTTCAGCAGCGCCCCTTGTACACCAAAAGACCTGAGTCTCCTCAGCAGGAACAGCCTGCGCTGTCCCTTCTTGTAGAGTGCGTCAGTATTGTGTGACCAGTCTAGTTTATTGTTCAGATGAATACCCAGGTACTTGTAGGATGTCACCATCTCGATGTCTGTTCCCTGTATATTTACTGGTGCTGTGAGGGGCTGCCCATGCCTGCGGCAGTCCACCACCAGCTCCTTAGTTTTCCTCGCGTTGATCTGGAGGCAGTTCCGATGGCACCAGTCCACAAAGTCCTGGATAAGCCCTCTGTACTCAGCTTCATCTCCGCTGGAGATGAGACCAACGATCGCAGAGTCATCAGAGAACTTCTGTAGATGGCAATGCGTTGTGTTGTGTGAGAAGTCCGCAGTATAAAGAGTGAACAGGAAGGGAGCCAGCACCGTTCCCTGGGGGGCCCCCGTGCTACTGATGATCGTGTCGGAAACACAGTCTCGGGTTCTCACAAACTGAGGCCGGTTCGTGAGGTAGTCCAGGATCCATGATGACAGGTGCTGGTCCACCCCTGCGCGCAGCAGCTTGTCCTTCAGGATCATCGGTTGGATGGTGTTGAAAGCACTGGAGAAGTCAAAGAACATGATCCTCACCATATTCCCGGGCTTCTCCAGGTGGGACAGAGAACGGTGAAGGAGGAAGATCACCGCATCCTCCACCCCAATGCCATGCTGGTAGGCGAACTGGAGTGGATCCATCGCTGGTTCCACCAGGGGGCGGAGATGAGCAAGGAGCAGTCTCTCCAGGGTCTTCATCAAGTGGGACGTCAAGGCCACCGGTCTGAAGCTGTTCAGGTCTTTGGGGTGGGAAGTTTTTGGTACAGGTACCACACAAGATGTTTTCCACAGCTGTGGCACCCTCCCCAGTTTCAGGCTCATGTTGAAGATATACGTCACAATCCCACACAGCTGGTCTGCACAGGACTTGAGGAGCTTTGCGCTGATGCCGTCCGGTCCCGATGCCTTCCTCGCCTTGATCTTCCTCAGCTCCGTCCTCACCTGGGTCTTGGTCAGGGTCAGGATGGGGGGCTGTGTGTTGGGAGTGGGGGGGGTGTCGGTGGAGTGGGGAGTGGGCAGCAGGACTTGATTTCTTAGTGGCAGCAGTGGTTGTTGTGCAGACAGGGGGGAGGGCGGTTGGTCAAATCTATTGAAAAACAGATTCAGGTTGTTCGCCCACTCCCTGCCCCCCGTGGCCTGGGGGGAGGTATTCTGGAGCCCCGAGATGGTTTTGAGGTTTCTCCAGACCCCGCTGATGTCGCTCTGTTGCAGCTTGTCCTCCATCTTCTTCCTGAAGCTGTCCTTGCCTTCTCTGATCTTTCTCCTCAGCTCCCTCTGTACGGACTTCAGCATCTCCCTGTTCCCCGACCTGAAGATCCTCTTCTTCTCTCTCAGAAGTGTTTTTATCTCAGGGTTGATCCAGGGTTTGTTGTTTGAGTGACGCCGTATGGTCTTGGTGGGAACGGATTTGTCCACACAGAAGCTGAGGTAGCCCGTGAAGGTGTGAATGAGGCCATCGATGTCCTCACCATGTGGATCGCAGAGCTGCTTCCAGGCAGTGGCTTCATAATAGTCCTTTAGAGTGTCCATTGTCTCCTCAGACCATAACTCCACAGTGTGCATGGCCGGAGGTTGTCTGTGCACTAGGGGTTTGTACACCGGTCGGAGATGAACCAAGTTGTGATCCGATCTCCCAAGTGGGGGGAGTTGTGATGAGGTGTACGCCTCCTTAGTGTTTGCGTAGAACAAATCCAGTGTTTTATTGTCTCTAGTGTGGCATGTGACATACTGGGTGAAAGTGGGCAGAATGGGAGACAGTGAAACGTGGTTGAAATCGCCTGAGATGAGGAGAAGAGCATCTGGGTGTTCTGTCTGCAGCCTGCTGGTTACTGAATGGATGACGTCACGCGCTGTCCCAGCGTTCGCCGTCGGATTTGCATAAACAACAATGCAGATCACGTGTGAGTGTTCTCTCGGGAGATATGTAGGCCTCATGCTAACAGCTAGCAACTCAATGTCTTTGCTGCAGTGTCGTTGTTTAACAGTGATATGTCCCGGTCTACACCAGTTGTTGTTAACATACATTATCACTCCACCGCCCCTAGTTTTGCCACTCTCTGGTGTTCGGTCAGCTCGTATCATGTGAAAACCCTCCAGCTCAATGTTAGCATCTGCTGCTAGTTCAGTTAGCCACGTCTCAGTAAACAAAAGGAGAGAGCACTCCCGGTAAGTGCTATCATAACGGGAGATAGCCGCTAGCTCATCTAACTTTCCCAGTATTGACCGTACATTTCCCATGACAACAGATGGAAGGGAGGGTCTGTACCTTATATTTTTTGTCCTCCGCCTTACTCCAGCCCGGCAGCCGCGGCGTTTTCGCCTCAGTTCTCTCGGTATGTCGAGTTTTTCCAGTGGGACCGGGTGGCGGTTAAATGCTAGCAGCTCTTCCCTGTTGTATCGAATCCTGCTATAAACAGTGGCTCCGTCCACCGGCTCAGGAGACATTTGGGACGATCCGTGTGTCCGTGATATAAGTGGGGTGAAAAAAAAAAAAGTGATCAAAAGAGAGAGGAAGGGAAAAAAAAAAAAAAAAAAAAAAAAAAAAAAAAAAACTCGGAATCGAGCCGCTGTTGCAAAAGGCAGCCGACTGGTGTGGCGCCGAGAGAATTATGAGTAAAAAGTTACAAACTCATGACAAAGATGTCACACATTTGCAAGAGTCAAGTTGTGACTACTTAAGTAACTTTGTTAGCAGATACTTTCTCACTTTTATTCAAGTATTTTTTTGGTGACTTTACTTAACAAGCTGTGAAAGGCAGCGACATCAGCATAATTTTGCTCATAACAGGGAGACAGGAACTTGTGTTCTTGGTAAATACATTTGTTGGAGGACTGGTTGAAAAGTAGCATTGTCGTCATACAGTTCCAATAAAGTAACAGTGAATGAGCAAATTGATTTAGATTATAACTAAACAGACCAATAAGAGGTACAATGAACAAAAGGTGAAACCAGAAAACAAGGAAAGATAAAGCAACACTGAACAACTTTCACCTTAATGTTTCCAAAATTATTTAGATGGTACATCAACCTTTGACTGGGCGAATTTCACTTCCCCCATAGCCTGGGGTGAAGCGGTTATCGCCTGCAGCAGCTCTGTTCTTGATAGGAACACAGAAACGACTATGACTATGGCGATTGTGACCTCAGTCCCAGCAGCCAATTGCAGGGCACGACTGTGAGCCACCAACAACAAGGCACCCTGTAACTGGCTGTAGGGACTGAGGTCATAGTCACCATAGTTGTAGTCTATTGTTGTATGGAAGAATGCTGAATAAAGCTACATGATGCTGCTTTAAAACTACTGAAAGTCACATTAACAAACTTTAAAATAAACATGATGTAACCTGAAGGAGAGGTTTGCAATGGACACACAGTGAAAGAGAAAAACTTATTCCAGAAATCAAAGATTATTAGAATAAGGATTGTGCCATTTGCTGATAGTTCAAAGGTGCTATGGTGTAAAACAGGGGTCACCAACTAAAAGTGTAAGAGGTCCAATAAGTCAGTCCTCCTCTCCAGCTGAGGTCTGAATTAGGGCTGGGGATCTTTAGGCACCTCACCATACAATTATGATTCAGGGTCTCTGATTTGATTCTAAAATGATTCTCAATGCATTTTTTTCAGGATTTTTTTCCTCTCACTGTGAAACAGTTTGGTACTTTTAAAGCCAAGTGTTTGCAACGACCCATGAATTTACTTCAAACATCTTTTAAAAGAAATGGAAGAGAAATGTGACAAGTCCCATGGACAAATTTATCTGAATATGTGCTTTTAAGAACTGTCATCTTTTCATGGATATTCTTTAAGAAGACCACAGCTGTCTCCAGCAAGCCAATATCAATTGCTTTTACACATTATTTTATTAAGCAGATGCTAGCTGCTTTTCGTTCTGTATTTTTTAAACAAAAAATCCAATAAATTCTTTGCTCAATTTCAAATAAAACCTAGTAATTTCATCATAATAATATATGGGAACACTAAATGTGTTTTTGACTCAAAATAAATACCTCTAAAATTCTAAAATCTGCAACTTAAATCCTAAAAATGGGAAGTTTTACAGGAGAACAAACTAAACTAGAAAAGCACTCGGAGAGCGCAGACCTCCACCAAGTACCTTAGTTCCCCTAATATTGGGATTTTCCCCAAATATAATAGTCCTACATTTATTTTATCTATATTTTCAGATGTCTTGACCATCCAAACACACCTTTAGCAATTGGATTCACATTGATATCTTTATTAGTTCAGTAGTTATTGACAAAAATCACTTTTTCGGTAATGGCGGTTTTCTTCTGGATATAGCTCCATAGCTTTTGAAGATACAACAAATCCATTGGCACACTACTGATTCCTCAGTGTCTTGGCTATATTTTGGTGTTTGTTGTATGTTTATATCTTAATTAGTTACCTTACAGTGATGAAAATTCCAAAGATCCCCTATTATTTCCTGTTCTGAATCACAGTATCCGGATTTTTTGCAGGATCCGGATCAGTCTTTGATATTTCCTAGAACCTACTGGGATCTTATCCTGTATTTTTTTGGCAAGCGTCCTGACCATTTATTGTGGAGCTATATACACATATGCTAAAAATGGCCCTACTGACATGCGCTGGCCCTCACGAGCCAGCATAAGACGCACACAGAGTCACCAGTGAGTTTTTCAGTGAGTTTATTTACGGTAAAAAGGGTGATAACACAAGCTGCTGAGATAATGACAGGAGTCTTCACAGAACAGGAGGCATAGGGCTATACAGCACACTATAGGTCCAGAGCAGGAGACGGTCACACACAGACAGGCTTGGTAATAATTACACACAGGCTGCTAAGGTAGGGACTTACAGATCAATACACGCCGGGAGGAATAAGGCTAATGTAGCACACTTACTGGTACCGGTGAAAGACGGTCAAGCCCAAGGCAGCCGAGGTGTGATAACAGTCCAGGCATCCGCAACGTGACGGTGGGTGAACAGGTAAGAGATCAGGTTAGTAACCAGTTAAGCGACCAGGTTGGCGACCAGACACTGCTGCGTCCTACCGACACCAGTGCTGGGCTTAAATTGACGAAGCACTAATGACGCTGATGACACTCAGCTGACCGACCGTTGACAGGCGGAAGCCCCACCGAGCACCTTCACAATAAGAGCCCGGAGAGGCCAGAATACCACCCGCAGCTGTCAAGGCCGGCAGCGAGACATAGCTTAGCCCGAGCGCGATCAGAACCGACGCTCGGGTCATAACACCTATCTCGCAATGATAAAGAATCATTTAAAAAATTCCTGGATACAGACAGTGATCCGGATCACTCCCAAAATCTAATCATTTCTTCCTTGTCCCATTTCAGACTTGTCCTGAAAATTTCGTCAAAATCCGTTCATAACTTTTTGAGTTATGTTGGTAACAGACAGACAAACAAACAGACAAACCCCGGTAAAAACATAACCTCCTTGGCGGAGGTAATTACATACATTTAAAAAGATTAATATTTATAAAACAAAATCTCACAAAAGTCAGCCTCTTTACTATATTTTCTGTATTTAAAAGCAAAACAATTCAAACTGTAATCCTAAAAAAAGGACAGAAAATATAATTAATTCCACAGTACATTATTCCTTTGGAGTTTTTTATGTCAGTGCTTTTATCTTTTTAACCTCGTCTGTGTCTGTCCGGGTAACACTCTGTCACAGGGAGAGAGGAGGTGAACGTGTGTGGAACTTTTCATGTTCAGTAACACACAGCGTAAATTACTGTTTTGACATGATATCAGAGGGTCGCAGAAATTACCTCCATAAACAACGTCGTGCAGCCCAACGGGGATGCTGCCCCAGGAAGGTGTGGAGGAGCTGCGGGGACCTTCTGTCAACAGACCCCCGGGTGGGCCCGCACCATCGCACGTAGCCAAAGTGGCGGTGGACACAATTTCACAACAGCGTTTCATTCCGCGGGTTACACCGAGAAGAAGGCGTGGCTCTCCACCCGCTGTAAGGTCCCACACCATAAAATGTCCGGGCGGCCCCCGTCAATACAGCACTTGAGTTCCGCTTTTTCGTTTGGTTAAAACAAAACAGTATAATTTTTCCCCAAATTATATTAAAAAGGTTCTGAGTCAGGACGGATGACTCTCGAGGTCAGGATCCGGACCGGAGTCTGTGAGTTGGTGACCCCTGGTGTAGAATTTCACTTGGTGCACAGCCTACGAAGCCCCTCTGCCTCACCTTCTAGCTTCAATAAACTCCTACCTGTACTTGTGAATCTCACCTAAGCACAATAATTTTTGATCTCTTGAAAAAACACACGTATCGATTTCATAAAGTCCAACTCTTACTCATGACCCTTCATATAAACATATTCAAACTATTTTAATGATTAAATGTAAGGACTCTGTGCCCAAAACACAAGGAGGTCCTCGCAACATGACAAGTATATGTTATCACACACACTTGCAAACACATGCACGCATACACCTCTCTCACCACTGTCTGGGATTCCAGCAATTAATGGGGCGGCAAATGAGATTGTTACTGATGTGTGGTAGCGAGTTGAGCGAAGGTGTGGAGGTGATGGAGGGAGACAGGAGGAAGACAAAGAAGAACTGGGGGGGAGGCAAATGGCGTGAAGATGTTGTGATGCAAATTAGAAACTTTTGCATGTTGCAAATGTAGGTTAAAGTCCTGAAAAAGACTTGGGTGTAACTTAAAAAAAAAAATCTGCAAAATGGGTGTAGAGCTAAAACAATGCACAGAGAGGCAACACCGAGAACACTGGGGAACTGGTATTTACATCAAATGACAACACTCAATTTTTAAATAAACAAAGAAAATTAAATAAAATTATCATATAATTTCGATAATGATTACTTCTCTTGCTTCAAATAGACACAGTTAGCCTAGCAGGTACATGATTTAAGGATTAAATGTATAGTCAAAAAAGCTGTAGAACTCTACTTTTGTTAGAGAGAAATTTTCAAAAAATAGCAGTTGTACCACAGAATAAAACAGTGGCAGTGTTGCCAGGTTTCACGAGAGAAACAAGCGACCAGTTCTATGGAAGCAAGCCCAAAACAAGCCCAACAGGCAACCTACCACACTGTAAAAGAGAGGCTGCTTGATAACATATATTGATATATAGATTTAGTTTTGTTTGCAGTGAATTGACAGTAAACATAGTCAGCATTGAATAACGGAATTTTATAAACTCTAATTAAAGGAAACTACATATGCATTCTGCATAAACAACAGCAAATTTATAGTAAACACAGTCGACATAAAAACATTGAATAAATTAAATTTTTAAACTCTGATCAAAAGAAAAGACATGAGCATTCTGCATAAGTAACAGCACTAAACACGATTACAGTTTAGTGATGTGGGATGATGGGAGTTGTCCGCTAGAACAAAAACTAAATATTACATGACAGTCGACAACTTTAATTACATGGAAAATTATCTTTTAAATTGGCAAACATCATATGTGTAACTCGTGGCAAAATTTGATCGGGATCAAAAGATAATTTTGCTCTTGCCATTCATTTCAATGTAGTTTTTTTTTTTTTGGATTTAAGGTCCCATATGCACTGATCTGTATATAAAAAAAAACTGGATAGCTTACGCCCCATTAGTGAGTACAGAGCTGAGTGGAGTCGGACAGGCCACTTGATCTCTATAGAAAAACTGGATGGCTCATTGGCCGCCAAAAGTGAAGCCCCTGGCTGGCCACTTTTACCTCAATAACTTTCCCAAAAATTAACAGATTTTGAACTTCTTGGTATGAAGACACAGCTTATAATCTTGTGCAACCGAGCTGGGAGAGCCATCACACAGACAACAAAGCAAGCCCAAATAAGCAACAATGCGTTAAAAAACAAGCCAAAAACCCACAACCCGTGACTGATGAGATTTGCAAGCAATTTTAGAAAAAAAAACCAAACCCAAAGTCACTTATAATAAGTTGACATGGCAACTATGAACAGTGGTGGCTCGTGGGAGGAGGCAAGCAAGGCGGAGCTTCCTCAGAAATTTGGCAAGAAAACAAGAAGAAGTGATTCAAACATTGTGATAATAAATATATTTGATATTATATGTATATTATGTTGTAACAGGTAGTCAGAATCCTGTCAGAAGTTTGCAGGAGTTAAAAACAGGCTTGCCACTGTGGGAACATTAACTAGCCAATCAGAAATTAGTTTGTTTTTGTAACTAAGGAGGCGAGAATACTTTCTGAAACTAGAAAAGCACTCAGAGAGCGCATACCTCCGCCAAGGCTCCTTCAGTCTGTCATGATCACCTCCAAAATGTAATGGGTTTGTGTGTAGGCGTAGAGACAGTTGTGGTGAAAATTGCATTAGTTTTGGAGTATTGTGGGTGACACACTGTGAGAAGAGCCTTGGCTGAGGTATGCATTCCCAGATCATCACCAAATGTAATGGGTTCCTCTGTAGGCCAAGAACCACCTGTGGTGAAAATTTCATCCAAATCCATCCAGTAGTTTTTGTGTAATCCTGCTACACAAATACAAAAAAGCCCTTGGTAGAGGTATGCACTCTCAGATCATCACCAAAATCTAATCATCTGTTCCCCGTGCCATTACACACCTTTCCTGAAAATTTCGTCAACATCCATTCATAACTTTTTGAGTTATGTTGGTAACAGACAGACAGACACCGGTAAAAACATGACCTCCTTGGCGGAGGTAATTATTTAGCCAATCAGAAATCAGTTTATATTTGTTGCTATGGCAAATTCACAATCTCCTTGCATTAGGAAAAAAAAAAAAAAGGCGGAAGGGGGCTAACCTCTAACCAATCACAGTCCGTCTTTTGACAACGTCCTCGTATGACGTATTTCAACGCTCTGAATGCAACAGATGTTCATATCCAGCAGTACTATTTACTTTTTTGACAAGTTTAGGAAAATACAATTTCAACACCAACTTCAGATAAAAACAGTCCAAGGTCTTCCCCTAAACTGGACATTATCCACCTTATTCCTGAGGGTGCCGCTGTAGGAACGATTATGGACGGAACTTCCAGTTTCGGCTGCTGCAGTGTTAAATCAGTCAGTTTGAGAGAAGTAGCAGGGGCATTTAAAATAGCGTTTTTAAAAGTTTTTCAAATTCATTTTAATGTATAGTCCACATACGTGTTTTGCGCTCAAGTGGCAGCTAATTTCAGCTCTTCTAGTTTTTGTATTTTTTGAATGTTTTGGCGTCGTTCTGGCACTTGCTGGTGTTCGTGGTTGTGCCATGGACTAAATGGAGGCTTCTTTGTGGCTCTGACTAGATTTTACATCTGCTCTGAGGTAAATCTGATTATGTCCAACATATTTTAACAAAATGCAGCCAACTTTATTGCGGTGGAGACATTGATATATGTGACCCGTGCTGGCAAAATGAGTCAGAATGTGCACCGTGTCATTACGAGCTACAGGCACGAGAAGTTATACATCATGACTCTTTCTTTGTTTGATAGCAGCAAAGCCCCAGGAAACCCCCCCATGAGTGTCTGGTATCACTCGAAAGCTTAGACATTGTACTTTCTAAAAATACCTATGTTTTTGCGGAAGACGTAACTCCCGACCAATCGAACGCGGGTTTTCAACCTAGCTAAAATATAAACAAATCATCTTTTTCTGGGTCAGTTTTTGCACACTACCTACAAATTAAATATCATTTTGAAGGTCTTTCAATGAAGAATATGGAAATAACGTTACATCAGTTTTAAAAATGTCCTCAAAGTGACTCAATTTTCCAGCAAGGGTCATTTGTTTACATCGCTGGTGTCGTAGCAGCGGTGCTAACAGAGCTACTGTGTATGAGGCCACTTTTTAAGGTCATCTTCCCATCCCTCGATAGTCGTGGGAAGTGGTATGATTATATTACTGTTTTGAGGTGCAAGAGGCTGTGTTCCCACATTTCTGATGCCAAAGTCATTGTTTTTTAACAAGGAAAAGTGTCCCGTTTCAGTGACAACAATACAATCTAAACTAGTATCAGAAGTTGCTACCATAATTCATGCAAGGCATCATGGGGCCTAGGAATAAGATGGATAAAGAAGTCAGGATGCAGCAGGACGGCACCCAGGAGACATGGAGAAGTAGAGCTAACCCGTTTAGCAACGCTCCACTAGCGCTAGCATTAGCTCAGCATTTTGTAACCACTAATTTAAAACTGGATTTGATGACAGGAAGATTTATCCAGATCCATGTAAAGACACGGTAACAGGCGAGTTAAAATCTGTTTGTTCTATTTTCAAATCTTTAAATGATTGTGGGAAATATTTTTCATTGGTGCTCCGTTTGACTGATGGGACCAGTAATGAATGAAATCATTTTTATGGGACACCAAAAGCCCACCAAGCGCTCCCAAAAAATTCTAATCATTTTTATGTTAATAATTAACAACAAATGGCAATTCTTGTAGTAACTAACAAGACACAACTATTAAATAATGCATTAAATCATATCTAACAGGACCAAGTAACATCAAGTTAACAAACAGGACACTTTTACAAATACGTGTGACACTTTTATAAATACTTGCAATGTATTCCTTTTAATTTGATGTCATTGTTTTTGCTTTTTTGTGTCCCGTCTGGTCCCATTCATTGTTGGTGCTGGGGTGAGGATGTGTCCTCATCTATTCTTGGTCAGATTTTATCATGCTGAATGAGGCTGGTGTTGTGTTCATTGATTAGTGATGTTTTCTTGGGGGAAGAGCTGCATTTAATATCTGTGGAGCTAAAGACTTGTGGTCATCACAGATATAGGCGTGTGTCTGTTCATGATTAATTTGCCTCAGAACACCAAGCGCAGACTGTGAGTTTGTACATTTATTAACTAAAAGGGAACATAACATACTAAACACACAACAATGAAAAACACAGCTCAGGGGCTGGAGTGATAAGTGCAAAAAATAAACCAGGATGTGAACAAGAACAGGATAAACAATAACTTAACTTGACAGGATGACCAGGGGATTCCAGGCATGAATGATTGTCGACACCACTACACCAGGGAAATTGGTGCCCATGGCTTAATAGGCAGCCCCTGATCACAACTCCTGCGGGGCCCTGAGTGGCGATAATTGCTGGCAGCTGTGAAGCCTACGAACAGAACTTGACAGCCAGAAGTGACGTACGAGCTGTCACAGCGCCAGCAACGGCCAATGCAAAAACCAAAGAAGTAAATACTGACTCTAATAATGAATAATCATGACAGAGTCCCCCCTCAAAGGGTGGTTCCCAGATACCTCAGGGTAGCATCACAAAAAACAATCCCCCCACACACAGGAGACCCCCCCCCCCCCCAAAAAAAATATAAAACGAAACCCAACATGACACTATGACATTAAAATAAATACTAAAAAATAAGACAATAAAGGATTAAACTAAGACCGAGACGAAATTAAACTGAGGGTGTATATACCAAAACGTAACAAAAAGAAAATTAAGCTGGACTGAAATGAAATATATCACCGGTTCCAAACTGAGATAATGACTCAAAACAAACTGGTAAATAAATTTCTTCAACAATTTCCAAAAGAAAAGAAGCAAAAGGAACAGAAAACCATAACAGCAAATCCAATAATCAAAAACAAAACAGTTCGTATACTAGTGAGAATACAACATTTCAAAGGCAAGAAGAAGAGAAATATGAACAAAGCATAAACAGAAGAAGAGGCCAGAAAAAACATTGCCTAAACAAGAAAACAAATACGATGAAAAGAACAGAAAAACAGCTCACCCCGGGGGGGAGGGGGGGAACCCAGGCATGGAGGGATCAAAAACAAAAGCACACAACCCAAAAACAAAGGGAAACCAAAACAAACCACTCAAAACCCCCAACCCAGAACAGCAGGAGACAAACATTCAAGGGCCGCAGGGGAGAAACCGAGGTAGCTCAGGCGGCCTTCCAAAGTCCCAAGGTTGTCGGCAGCTAAGCTGGAACACATTGGGTGGTCTTCCTGTGATCCAGAACCACCCGAGCAGGAGGGGCAGACCATCGGGCGGCCTCCTGGCATCCCTAAACCAGTGAGTCATGGGCAAAGCAGCCCTTCAGGAGCCGGGAGGTGGCATTTATCAAAGATCAGTGGCCGACCAGCGGGAACCTCCCATGAAGCACCCACAGCAGTCCCGGGCTGTGGCATAGCAGCACCCATGGCAGCCCCAGGCTGGGGCAAAGCTGCACCCGTGGCGGCCCCAGGCTGGGGCATAGCAGCACTCACGGCAGCCCCAGGCTGGGGCATAGCTGCACCCGCGGCGGTCCCGGGCTGGGGCATAGCTGCACCTGCGGCGGCCCCGGGCTGGGGCATAGCAGCAACTGCGGCGGCCCCGGGCTGGGGCATAGCAGCACCCATGGCAGCCTCGGGCTGGGGCATTTTTTTTTTAATTTTTTTTTTTTTGTTACTTATTTGTACCCGTAGGTAGACTTGGTTTGCAGTCTGGTGACAAGCCACCGGCTGCTGGTCGCTGCGTGCGCGAGCGCCCTAAACCTACATGTTTTTGGTGTGCGGGAGGAAACCGGAGAAATCCCGGAGTAAACCCGCGCAACACGGGGAGAACATGCAAACTCCGCACAGCTCACTGTTGGTCGGGGGCTGGGATCGAACCCATGATCTCATGATCCCCACGATCCCCCGGCCGAGGGTAAAACTGTGCTGCCACAGTGCTAAACCACTGCACCACCGTGCAGCCCACGGTGGACTGCGGCGGCCCCGGGCTGGGGCATAGCAGCAACCGCGGCGGCCCCGGGCTGGGGCATAGCAGCACCCATGTCAGCCTCGGGCTGGGGCATAGCTGCACCCGCAGCGGCCGTGGGCTGGGGCATAGCAACACCCATGGCAGCCCCGGGCTGGGGCATAGCTGCATCCGTGGGGACCCTAGACAGTGGGTCGGCAGCATCCTCGGGGACCATTGATGACGGCAGCACCCTCGGCGGCTTCGGTCTGAGGTGTCGCACCCACGGTGGCCTCGGGCTGAAGCATCGCACCCACAGTGGCTCTGGACTGGAGCAAGGTCCCCATGAACGCCAGGTTGACTCGTGAAAACACCAGGCGCAGGAAATGGTCAACCAGCGGGAACTTGGCCAGTAGCGCTGCACCCGCAGTGGCCCCGGACTGGGGCATTGTTGCACCTGTGGCGGCACCGGATTGGGGCATCATTGCACCTGCGGCGGCCCCAGACTGGGGCATCACTGCACCCATGGCGGCCCCGGACTGGGGCATCGCTGCACCCGCGGCAGTCCCAGGCAGCGAGACGGCAACACCTTCAAAGACCAAGGACGGTGGGACAGCGGCACCCTTGGGGGACCATGGATGGTGGGACAGCAGCACCCTCGGGGACCTTGGATGGCGGGACAGCAGCACCCACAGAGATCTTGGACAGAGGGGAAGCAGCACCCATGGAGATCTCGGACGGAGGGAGAGCAGCACCCACGGAGATCTCGGACAGAGGGGGAGCAGCACCCACGGAGACCTCTGTGACCTTAGATGGTGGCTTGGACAGAGGAATACAAACAGGAACACACACCAGATCAGGGTCACTGGCAGCAGTGGAGCCCGGTGGGGAAAACTCAAGTGTGGCTGAAGGCTGCACTTGGTTCTTCCCACCAAGAGCCAGGCAAGATTTTTCAGGGCTACAAAAGGAAACTTGCCTGCGCTCAAGCTCCACCACCATCCAGGACTCTGACGACTCCACCGTGGTGGTCCGGACCTCCAGCTGGACAGTTCGCACTGGACTCACCAATGGGATTGGGTCCAGTGATGCCAAAACCAGGGAACTCACAGTCGGCTCAGGTTTCGGGCCATGGGGTGGCACTCCTCTCCCGTCCAGGGTGCGGCTGCACGGCAGACATTGGATCCCCCGAAACCACTGGCCTCCTCTTTGTTCAGTGGCTCCCTCTCAGAACTGGCGGACAAACAGGGAAAACAGGGGAAGACACGGGAGAGTGCAGGTGAACATGAAGAACTGATTGCAGCAGCAGGCAAGGAAGGCTCAGCCAACATGGGTGACTGGTGTTGAGCCTTCCTGCCGGGAACAAAGCAAGACAATTCATCTTCAGAGGTTATTCAATGAAAAGTTACTTGCCTGTGCTCCCTGGGTGTAAAGGTAGCTGCTGCAGACGAGCTGGAAGACTCCTCCCTGCTGGCTGCGGGGACCAAGGACCCCAGCACAGATCCCAGCTGATCTGGCTCTGCAGGCATGATGACAGATGGGACAGGACATCCTCCCATGACCTGGGCCGCGAGTTCAGGAAGGAGCCACTGCTTGTAATCCAGGACCAGCTCCGCCTCTGCCACCAAAACCTGCTGGTGTTCCTCCTGCTCCTCCTCCGATGGTACGGGCTGCAATTTGGGAGGGGAAGGTGGGGCTGCTGGGAAGCGATGAAAGACTCGGGATTTCCACGCCCAGGGCCACTTCCTTGTTGGTGCTGGCGCAGATGTGGATGATTTCTCCCCCAGCCCGTGGAGCATGGCAGATGGATTGACTATGGAGAGGAGAAGGTCAGAGAGTTCTGGATGGCACCACAGGCTGGGGCATGCTTCCAGCACTTGTACGGCTCCCACCAGACTCTCCCGAACCATCCTGGGAGTGTGGGAAGCACGAGCCTCAAGCACGAGCCTCAGATAAGATGTGGTGTAAAACGTTAACCGTCCAACACTCGTCGTCACTAAACCCACACAGACTGTAGTCGGAAACCACTGCCATGTCGGCAGAAAAACACAGATTCAACGGAAAAATACGGGAGGGAAAAACAAAACTCACAGTCCGCTGGCGTCTCATTGACAGCAACGTACTGTCACGCACCAGCCCTCTCTGAGGGCAACAGAACACCAAGCGCAGACTGTGAGTTTGTACATTTATTAACTAAAAGGGAACATAACATACTAAACACACAACAACGAGAAACACAGCTCAGGGGCTGGAGTGATAAGTGCGAAAAATAAACCAGGATGTGAACAAGAACAGGATAAACAATAACTTAACTGGACAGGATGACCAGGGGATTCCAGGCATGAATGATTGTCGACACCGCTGCACCAGGGAAATGGTGCCCACAGCTAAACAGGCCACTCCTGATCACAACACCTGTGGAGTCCTGAGTGGCGATAATTGCTGGCAGCTGTGACAGCCCGCAAACAGAATTTGACAACCGGAAGTGACACGCGAGCTATCACAGCGCTAGCAACGGTCAATGCAAAAACCAAAGAAGTAAATATTGACTCTAATAATGAATAAACCAAAAACAATCAACAAGGAAGACAGAAAAATAAACAAACAGAAAAAGACAAAATAAATCTAATAACTAAGCATGGCCCCTGCCCATGCACCGGATCATGACAGCTACTGGAATAAAAAACTTCTTATTTTTAAGTCTTATTAATCTTAGTCCTCTTTGATTTGTGGCCCTTCTGGATGGACTGTGTGTATGCACTTTTGATCTGATTATACATTTATAGATACCAAGACTTGTAGTTTTCTTGTAGTTTGACAGACTGTTTCGATACAACTTTTCATCCCAGCTGTCAAATATTCTGTGAGAAGACTCTGGTGTCACAGAGATACACATGAGTGTCTGACTGGGGCAAATGTGGAAACCATATTATTTTTTCAGTACTGCTTTGTAGAGAGGCAAAATCCAGATTTTGATCACAAACATTTCATGAATTTTGATCACAAATCTCCATTTTGATAATCTTTGTAAGATCACCAGTTAGTTAAGGGACTGTTCTTTGTGTGTGTGTGTGTGTTTTAAATGTTTTCTCCTGCTCATTTCTAACAGTCACATTTTAGTTTGACTTTAACGTATGTCCAGAATGTCTGTTAGAAATTAGACACTATACTTTTGACTATAATATAGACATGCTTTTGAGACAGGACCCAATGGCAGATACTGGAACAGATAAATAGACACAGATACAAGGTTTTGTATTTTTATTGGAACAGTAAGTGCTGGTTCTAGGAGTTATCAGACCTGCAGGGGAAGGATATGGCAGAACATGAGTATGCAGCAGAGGAATGACTGGTAAATGTTCAGTTGGAATGGGTCTTACTGTAAAGGGAGTAGATGGCAGTTGAGTCCACTTCAGGAGGAGATGTGGAGAGCCAATGGTGAGATTATGGAGGAGATGTTTATTGTCTGTCCACTTATAGAAGAAGAAGATGGGGAACAGGTGAGATAGAAACCTTCTGCTGGGTAAGTATCTGTGGTGACTGAATCCGGTGCTATAGAACAACCTTGTGGTGAGTATGGAGGTACCCCAGGCCCGAGGATTTTCCTAGGAAGACAGGGTTATTGAATTTGCAGTGTTTAATCCTTACTTGTGTTTGCAGGTAGGCACAGGTAGAGGGGGTCCAGAGCAAGAGGAAGTAGAGACGGACTGAAGAGAGGCACAGGAGAATATCCAGGTTGGTGATAATTAACATCAATTGTTGCAAGCTTATGTGGGAGTCTGGGGACAGGGTTTTCAGGAAGGTGAGAACACAGAGGCCAGGCACACAAAATGCAGGGCGCAGGAAAACCAGTGAGCTTCAGCAGGCTGTTGAGTCGAGGCAATCCCACGAGAAACTGAGGAGAACTGGAGTCCTTTATACCCCAGCAGTAATCAGGGCAGGTGTGCTAATGAGGAGCAGCTGCAGGTCAAGAGGGTGATGAGGCATGCTGCAAGTGTGACTTGTATTCTCACCTCAGACCATAACAGATATGCTCCTTAACCCTGCTCATATAGAAATTACATCCATATCAAGGGTCTCCAACCTGCTGTTCTGAGTCATATGCAGGTCTTTTGCCCAACCAGAGGCTCCCAGTAACGTGTTAAACAAAATTAATACTTAGGTTACAAAAAACAGCAAATTTCTAAGCAGTAAGTCACAGATATATGTAGAAATTATATATTATTGGTTACTGGTGAAATATTAGTGGTGATATGCCAGTTTGTACTTATAACTGCTGTTGTTCAAAGACTTCATCCACTTTCTATTGAAACAGTTCAGCCATTCATTACTCTTCATCAGTAAATAAAAGAATTGGGTTTTATCTTGAAAAATGGTCTTAATTTTTTGATTTTGCTGGATCAATTATTGGTCATTGTTGCAAGTAAATTTTGTTTTATATTCCCCTTTCTGTGGCCATCACTTTATCCCCCGAGAAGACGATGCATCCTGATTGCCGGGAAACCTCTGCCTCCGTATCTATATCCCTCTCATTGCTGATCCTTGTTGACTGTGGTGGCAACCCTTTTAGCACATCACTCTCCAAAGCACAGACAACAGGTGTACTACACCTCCCTTTGGGGCCGGCAGGTGGATGGTTGCATCAATGGGAGGAGCTACTCATTTATATCACTTACTCCAGAGGACACACTATTAGTGTGCAAGATGGGAGAAAAGCACACATGCAGGGGTCTTAACAACACACACACACACGCATGCACGCACGCACGCACGCACATGCCTACGTACCCATGTGTATATTAACGCAGTATGAACATGTAATTTTCATGTCATTAGTCAAGGCATACGTTTGCATAGCTGCCTCACTTTTACAAACTGACTTTATTACATCTTACGATTGGGTATGTCAGCTGTGTCCAAATGTATTATACAGCTGTCAACCTACATTTATCTTACTCATTCCTCGGTAAAGATTTGCCTTTATATCGTTTTCTCTCTCAAGCATGCTGTAACATACACTTATGTGTCAGTGAATGTAATAATATGCGCACATGTGTAGTTGAGTGTGTAATTTCTATTGACTAAACGACATTATCGGTTTGACACTTTGGCATTTCGCGGCTGTGTAGCAGCACAACCTCCACCAGTTGGTTTTTTTTTTTTTGTCATGTCTCTTAGTAATCTGTGAGCCTGTACATAACAAATGTCTTCAATCTGCTGCCTAATCACAGTTTAAGCCTGGAAAACAATAACACACTGACATCATACAGCAGATTATAGGAAATCTGCTCCACTCTCATAGGACTCGGCCGATCTGTTCCTCCATAAAGAACGGAATGGAATTCAAAACAGTCTATTTGGCAGAGCACCAAAATTTCTCTTTTGTCTTGACTTTGTCTTAACTTGCACCTAAATTTTATACAGTTGCCAACAGATGCATGATATATGACTCAACAGCTTTTCAGAGTTTGCTTTTCTGAGCAGATTATTGCCTTATCTGCAAGTCTTGCATCATACATTGATCACTGATTGATATTGCATCGATTTTACATATCACAGCCCTGTTTAGACTCCAGCCAGATGGTCAAACATGATTTTCTTAATTAGCAACATACACAAAGTTCCTCAAAGTCTCTTCTACTGCCTTGACACAGGGATGGAGATTGTTGAGAGATCACTGCATGATGACAAAATGGACAAATCTCCAAATGATCTTTGGAGATTGTTGAGATCATTGATTGCTCCTTCAGCTCTCCTTCACCACTTAACAATCTCATCGATCTCTCAGTGATCTTTCAATGAATGGCAAATTTTTCCACACCAAAGGTAGAGATGGCTGATAGATCAATGAGGGATCACTGAGCATTCGATGAAATACCAATAGAGTTCACTGAAAGATTGTTGAGAGATCACTGGGAGAGTGATGAGGTCATTGAGCGCTCTTTGAAAGTTCATTGAAAATTTGCTGAGAGATCACTTTCCTTTGGTGATCTTTGAGAGATTGTTTTGGACTGATTCAAAACAACCTCTCAACTGTGACAACTGTGGAGATTACTGGAAGATCATTGAGGGATCTTGGCAATCGCTGAGGGATCATTGAAAGATCATTGAAAGAGCTGGCCATTTTTCATCTTTCAATGATCTGTCATTGATCTTTACACCCCTGTGCAAAAGGGGGTAGAAGAGTCCTAGAAATCTTTCAAATATCTCATATATATGAGGGCTGTGCGATATGATGATATATATCGGATGGTGATGTAAAAACGTTTATCATTTCATAGAATACTCTATCATTTATATGCTCCCATTTCTTGAGCAAAGCTCCTCACCACTACCTGTCAGCGCCCCACCTCTCCCCTGCAGTGCACACAGCAGAACAGGTGTGTGGTGGGTGGCTAGGCTCTCCGGTGGTTGCTAACTCCAAACTACCAGTTTGGTCAAATAGCTGCTACTTCTGTTTGCCAAGTATGTGGGACTTTTTTCCATCGTGCTGTGTAAGAGAGGATAGTCTGCTAACCTCGTTTTAATAGGAGGTAAGTGACATTAACACCATGTCTAATTATAAAACGGCAAATGCTAAATGACGATGCTAAGATGTGCTAACTGGAAACATTATAGTGTATCACACTACCGTTTCTTTGGTTGAAATTACTGCTGAGTTTCTTAGTTTTGTCTGAAAAAAAAGTTAAAGCTTCAAAAGTGCATGATGGTGGCACACACATGCAAAATAAATGATAAATAAATTTAAAATGGGTCGGAGGAGCAAGCTGGCACTTAAAGTAATTTATTTGCTTTCTAATAATTTTAATTACTCAAGTAGTGATAACGAATAAAGTTAAAGTCATCAGATGTATTTTATTACATTACCTTTTGTGTCTTTGATTTTCCAATCATGACCAATCTGAAATATTTTTACGAAGAAGCAAACAGGTTAAATCAGGCCAGAATGGCAGGCTCTAGCTCCACACTTAAATTTTCATTAATTTAAACTAACAGCTAATTTATGTCTGTAGATGGCAGTGGTGGATAATTTTCTGATTTTCAGACATTTTTTTATCCATTCATCCATCTTCTTCCACTTAATCCTTTTCGGGTCATGGGGGGGCTGGAGCCTATCCTAGCATCTTTGGGCGAGAGGCAGGGTACACCCTGGACAGATCGCCAGTCCATCGCAGGACCAACACAGAGAGACAGACAAACATTCACTCTCACAGTCATACCTAAGGACAATTTAGAATCCCCAGTTTGATGCCAATTAACCTAACTTGCTTGTTTTTTTTGGCATGTGGGAGGAAGCTGGAGAAATCCCGGAGTAAACCCATGCAGACACGGGGAGAACATGCAAACTCCATACAGATCACTGTTGGTCGGGGGCTGGGATCGAACTCAGGTTCCCCCGGCCAAGGGTGAGTTGCTGTGCTGCCGCAGTGCTAACCACTCCGCCACCATATTATGCGGTTATTTATTTTATATATTTTTGCTATTCTTCTCTGGCCCAAGAAATATTTAACTTTGTGGGGCACAGATATGCACATATGTATAGGACTGCATGATTCATACGTATACCACCTTAGGCTTCACATCTGAGACTGAACAAAGGACTGAGCCGCTCTGGAGATAACACGAGGGTGTGAAGTTTAGTCTTTGGCATGCAAAGAGATAGCTTGGGGGATTTTGCCCAGTGGCCAGAGACTGAGAGGTGGAGTGTGTTAAGATCGGGGGGAAGTTACATTGTGACTGGGATTAAGTACCATGTGACTGTATGTTTGATGTCCTGAGTATAAAAGGGACAGATGTGGGACGATTCATTCTCTTATTCTCTTTCTGTGTTTGGATGATGTTGGAGAATGTGAATAAATCTGACTTGAGAAATAAACTCAGCCTCATCTTTCCCCATTCTCCACACTGGTGACCCTATGACGTATCATGAACAGAAGTAATTCCCCCGAGCCGGACTCGTCAGGAGCCAGCCAGGCGAACGCAGCTACAGTCCAGCTACCAGACTTCTGGCAAGACAACCCGTGCTCCTGGTTCCACTTGGTTGAGGCACAGTTTGCCCTCCGGGGGATAACGGTAGATGACACCAAATTCTACCACGTTATTTCCAAGCTTGACAACCGCACAGCTCGATATGTGCAGAGCTTTTTGGAGCGCCCACCGGCCGACGACAAATACGGCGGGTTGAAGGCTGCGCTCATCCAGCGTTTCACTCCCTCAGTCCAGGAGAGAGCGGAGGGACTCCTGGCCCTGAGCGACTTGGGAGATAGCACGCCCGTCGACCTGATGGAAGACATGCTGAGGCTGAGGGGCTCAGACGACGACTTCCTCTTCACCCACATTTTCCTGAGAACCCTACCGTCGACCACGAGAGCGACCCTGGCCGGTTCACCGTTGATGGCCCAGCGGGACTTCCGCGCGCTGGCCCAGGAGGCACAACAGATTCTCAACGCCAGCAGACAGCGCGCGGCCACCGCAGCAGTGATGGAGCTTGGCGCGGCGGCCGGAGACGACAGGGGGCCAGAGGCTGCGGTAGCAGACCCACCAACAACGGCGGCGGCGAGGGCCAGGGATCACGGAGGAGATGACCTCTGTTTTTACCATCGCCATTTCGCAGAGAGGGCACGCAAATGTATACCACCGTGCCAGTTCAGGAGCTCGGGAAACGCCAAGACCAGGGGTCGATAGCAGATGCGGCCCTCGGGGAAGAGAACAAGCTGCTCTACTTGACGGATGCGCGATCGGGGCGGCAGTTCCTCGTGGACACGGGCTCCCAAGTGAGCTTCATCATGCCTACATACGCTGACCGGCTGGCGGATCCCGGAGGTCACGGAGTGTCAGCAGCGAATGGCTCGAGGATTAAGACCTTTGGGGAGAAGACTCTGCTTCTATCCCTACACGGCCGTACATTTGAGTGGACTTTTGTTATAGCTGAAGTGAACTTCAATATGTTAGGGGCTGATTTTCTGTGCTCACATGGTTTGTTGGTTGATCTTGCTAATAGGCGCCTGGTTAATGCACTTTCTTTTTATTCTATTCCCTGTGCAGCCTGAGTGACCCCGCCCACAGCACAAGCCAGTGTCCCAACAGCAGGTGGTAAGTTTCACACACTGCTCACTCAGTTCCCAGCACTCACGGTTCCCACATTTTCAGCAGCTGTCGCTAAACACGGAGTGGAACACTTTATTACTACCACCGGACCGCCCGTTTTTGCAAAAGCTCGGCACTTGGATGCAGCTAAACTGTCCATAGCGCGCGAGGAATTCGCCAGCCTTGAAAAGTTGGGCATCATCAGACGTTCGAAGAGCCCTTGGGCTTCCCCGCTTCACATGGTCCCTAAAGCTGAAGGCTCATGGTGCCCTTGCGGAGATTTCCGCAGGCTGAACAACGCTACAGCGCACGACCGCTACCCAATCCCGCATATCCAAGATTTTTCCGTTCATTTGGCGGGGGCGCGCATTTTTTCTAAGATAGACTTGGTCCGCAGGTACCATCAGGTCCCAGTACACGCTGAGGACATCCCCAAAACGGCGGTAATAACTCCGTTTGGCCTTTTCGAGCTTTTGCGCATGCCGTTTGGGCTTAAAGGCGCTGCGCAGACGTTCCAGCGCATGATGGACGCGGTGTCCCTTTCGCGTTCGTCTACCTGGACGACATCTTGGTAGCCAGCGCGTCTGAAGACGAACACGAAAACCACCTCACGGCAGTTTTCCGGAGGTTGGGGGAGCACGGGTTAATTATCAACCCAGCGAAGTGTCAGTTCGGGGTGACGCAGACTGATTTTTTGGGGCATCGCGTCTCTCCATCCTCACCACCTCCATAACCGTGTGGTACGCAGGAGCCACTGCCAGGGACAGACTAAGGCTGCAGCGCGTCGTGCGCACTGCTGAGAAGGTGATCGGCTGCAAGCTCCCATCTCTCCAGGATCTGTACATCTCCAGGACCCGGAGGCGTGCTGGCCGGATCATAGCCGATCCCTCACACCCTGGTCACGTACTGTTTGCCCCCCTCCCCTCTGGTAGAAGACTTCGGTCCATCCAGACTAAAACCTCCCGTCACATGAACAGCTTCTTCCCCTCTGCCATTAGACTGCTGAACACTAAGTGACTTATTGACTCTCGTGCACCATGTACAGCAGCTCAACCAGACTCATGTCAATCATCACTGTTTTCTTCCTGCATTACCAACTGCACTATATAGTTCTCCACAGTATCTGCTGCTGGCTAATATATATTTTAACTGTTGACCAGTATCACTTAATCTTATCCTACACTTTATTACATGTATAGTTTATTTCTCTTATCTTATCATGTTTAATGTTGCAGCATTGTACCGAGACAAATTCCTAGTTTGTGTACTACATGAACAATGGCAATAAACCTGATTCTGATTCTGATTCTGATTCTGATTCTCTCCAGAAGGAGCCGTCCCTCTGCCTGATAAAGTGCGCGCAATAACAAATTTTCCCCAGCCACAAACAGTCAAAGCGTTGCAAGAGTTTTTGGGAATGGTAAATTTTTATAACCGCTTCCTCCCCCGCGCAGCGCAGCTCATGCAACCATTGTATGCCGCGCTAAAAAAACAAAAACCCACAAGCAAAATCGAATGGTCTCCTGAGCGGGAGTGCGCATTCGCAGAGGTCAAAACAGCCCTAGCAAACGCTGCGTTGTTAGCTCATCCAGACCCCACGGCCCGCATAGCGCTCACTACTGACGCGTCAGATATGGCCATAGGAACGGTCGTAGAGCAGCAGGTCGCCGGGGGTTTGGCAGCCGCTCGCCTTTTTCAGCAGGACGTTGCGCGATAGTGAGCGAAAATACAGCGCATTCGACAGGGAGTTGTTAGCTCTCCACTTAGCCATTCGCCATTTCCAGTTCTGGCTGGAGGGACGCCGTTTCACCACGTTCGTTGACCACAAGCCGCTTACTTTCGCGATGGCCAAGGTTTCAGAACCGTGGTCGGGCCGGCAGCAGAGGCAGCTGGCTGCAATCTCAGAGTTTACTACCGATATTCAGCACGTAGCGGGTAAACTTAATGTGGTGGCAGACTGTCTCTCGCGTGCTGTAGCGGCCCCAGTCCGCGTAGGGGTAGATTGTGCAACCATGGCCGCGGAGCAGGCTAGCGACGTGGAAGTGCGCGCCGCCGCAGTCTGCACAGGGATAGATTATGCAGCCATGGCTGCGGATCAGGTTAGTGACGTGGACGTGCGCGCGCTTCAGTCTGGACCAACAGGGTTAAGGCTGGAGAACAGGGTGTTACAAGATGGTATGCCCCCCCTAATCTGCGATGTCTCCACGGGTCGACCGCACCCAGTGGTACTGACCGCGTGGCGCCACCGCGTTTTTGACTCGATTCATTCTCTGGCGCACCCGGGGGCGCGCGCATCGGTCAAAATGGTAGGAGAGAAATTTGTATGGCCAAGCCTGCGCAAGCAAGTTAAAGAGTGGGCAGCAGCCTGCGTGGCTTGTCAACGAGCCAAAATACACAAACACACTAGAGCTCCCTTGGAGCCGTTTCACATCCCGGCTAAGAGGTTCGATCATGTGCATGTCGACCTCGTAGGCCCCCTCCCGCTGTCACAAGAGTGCACACACCTTTTGACAATGGTGGACCGCACCACGCGTTGGCCGGAAGTGGTCTCACTGGCATCAACCACAGCCAAGGAGGTAGCGCGCGCATTTTTAACGGCATGGGTAGCGCGTTTTGGAGTCCCGTCGGACATTACGTCCGACAGAGGTCCTCAATTTGTTTCCGAGCTTTGGTCAGCGATGGCCCGTAGCCTGGGGGTAACGGTCCACCGCACTACCGTGTACAACCCGCAGGCTAATGGTTTATGCGACCGTTTCCATAGGTCATTGAAAGCAGCCCTCAGAGCGTCGCTTACGGATGCAAATTGGGTGGACAGGGTTTTATTGGGGTTGCGTTCTGCACCTAAAGAGGATTTAAAAGCCTTCCCAGCTGAGTTAGTTTTTGCACAGCCACTCCGGCTGCCTGGGGAATTTCTCCCAGATAATCCTGCGCCAGAGTGCCCCCCTGCTCAGCGGTTGCAGAGCGACATGGGATCGAGCACGCTTCCTGGCCCCGTTCATCACAGTTTTCTGCACATTTTTGTGCCTAAGGCTTTAAAAAATGCGGAGTTTGTTTTGGTCAGACACGATGCGCATCGCCCCCCGTTGCGGCCACCTTATGATGGACCTTTCAGAGTGCTGGAAACAGGGGATAAGCATTTTTTGCTAGATTTGGGGGGCAGGGAAGAACAGATTGGCATAAACAGACTCAAACCCGCCTTTGTGTTGGCCGATGAAAATGTGCTGTTGGCTACGGCTCCTCGGCGCGGCAGACCCCCTAAGGAGCATTCATCAGGACACCCACAGGGATTGACTAACAGTCCTAATCCTCAGGCAGCAGCTCCCCAGCAGGAGGGCGCCGCGAGAGTGGTAAAGCCCGCTTACAGCAGATATGGGAGGCGACTGAGGCCCAAGCGACATGTGGACTGATGTGTAATAATTTTACCATGACTTGCAGACTGTTATTACGGTTGTTCCATCTTAGATGTTTGGGGGGGGGGTCATGTGGGGCACAGATATGCACATATGTATAGGACTGCATGATTCATACATATACCACCTTAGGCTTCACATCTGAGACGGAACAAAGGACTGAGCCGCTCTGGAGATAACACGAGGGTGTGAAGTTTAGTCTTTGGCATGCAAAGAGATAGCTTGGGGGATTTTGCCCAGCGGCCAGAGACTGAGAGGTGGAGTGTGTTAAGATCGGGGGGAAGTTACATTGTGACTGGGATTAAGTACCATGTGACTGTATGTTTGATGTCCTGGGTATAAAAGGGACAGATGTGGGAAGATTCATTCTCTTATTCTCTTTCTGTGTTTGGATGATGTTGGAGAATGTGAATAAATCTGACTTGAGAAATAAACTCAGCCTCATCTTTCCCCAATCTCCACAACTTATTGATATTTACTTTTTATTCATATATGATTTTATTTCTTCCAACAGTTTCTAAACATGACGGCATGTACAGACGCTGTGGTTTCTCTTTGCCCCGATAGAACAGTGTTTTTGTGTTTTTCGTCTTGTGAGTCACAGTGTTTTTGTTCGTCTTCGTTGTGTCTACGCACATACAGCCGTGAGTTTCTCCTCAACATCGGTAGAACCACGTACATAGAGTTAGACTCTGAACAGGCTGAAGAGCTATGGGATTGGGGACTGCTCTGTACACCCACCCATGCATCTCGCCCGCAGTGGAGGTGCCATAAGTGGCGTGACAGAAAGCAGAAAAGGGGTAGGTGCGGAGGTACCTGAGCTAGGCTTGCGGCTAACCCACACAAGCTAGCTATCCCCACCATCGTATTGGCCAATGTACGCTCTTTAGACAACAAACTGGACCACATACATTTACTACACTCAGCCTCAAGGACTGTGAGAGAGTGCTGTGTTTTTGCATTTGTGGAAACATGGCTCAACAACAACATCCCGGACTCTGTCATCCAGCTAAGCCGGCTAACATGCTACCGAGCAGACAGAGCTGTCATCAAGGAAGGTAAGACTTGCGGCGGCTGGATCTGTGTTCACATCAATAATGACTGGTGCCGTGACACTGTTGTGGTCTGTAAACACTGCTCACTATTGTTGGAGGTTATGGTTATCAAGTGCCGGCCATTCTATCTTCCGAGAGAATTTACGGCTATACTGCTAGCTGCTGTTTATTTCCATCCCAGCTCCAACAACAACAGGAGTGAGGCACTGAATGAACTGTACCAGCACATCAGTGAGCAGCAGACAGCCAACCCTGATGATTTTTTTCATTTTGGACAGCACGGTGGTGCAGTGGTTAGCACTGTTGCCTAACAGCTAGAAGGTTCCAGGTTCGAATCCCCAGGCTGGTAGGGGTAGGACTCTTTCTATGTGGAGTTTGCATGTTCTCCCTGTGCTGCGTGGGTTTACTCCAGGGGCTCCGGTTTCCTCTCACAATCCAAAGACATGCATGTTAGGTTAATTGGTTGTTCTAAATTGTCCCTAGATATCTGTCTCCTATAGGCCCTTAGAATACAGGGTTAGTACTAGTGAAACGCTCTGAGTGGTCTTTGAGACTAGAAAAAGCACTATATAAGTACAGGTCCTTATCCTTTATTTTGGCTGGAGATTTCAACCACATTGACCCAAAGACTGTGTTTCCTGAAATACACTAGCACATCAACTTTCCTCCATGGATCGTCACCTTATTGTGGTGGTGGTTTTGAGTGCTCTAGTGATCCCGGGAGCTGTTGTCTGGGGCAATTTGCCTCTGGTAGGGTCTTCCAAGACAAACTGGTCCAGGGTCAAGGGTGAGACTAAGAGTGATCCAATAAACTCCCATAATGAACAAAAAATCAAGGATTCAGTGTACTGTACCCCGCCCAGTATGGGGTTACCAGGGACCCGTCCTGGAGCCAGGCCTGGGGGAAGGGCTTGATGGCTTGTGCATGATGGCCGGATTTCTGCCAATGGGACCCGGCCGGGCTCAGCCTGAAGGAGTTACATGGGTCCGCCCTCCAGTGGGCTCACCATCTGCAGGAGAGACCATGGGGGTCTGGTGCTATGCAGATCAGGTGGCAGGCGAAAGCAGAGACCTTCGTGGTCTGATCACCGGCTTTTGAAACTGGCTTTTGGGATGTGGAACGTCACCCCTCTGGTGGGGAAGGAGCTGGAGCTGGTGCACGAGGTTGAGAGATACCGGCTAAATATAGTTGAGCTCACCTCAACGCACAGCTCTGGTTCTGGAACCAGTTTTCTGGAGAGGAGCTGGAGCTTGGCCTACTCTGGAGTTGCCCTGGGTGAGAGGTGACGGACAGGTGTGGGTATTCATATATCCTCCCCACCTTGCTGCCTCTGCATTGGAGTTTTCCCCAATGGACGAAAGGGTAGTTTCCCTGTGCCTTCAGGTTGGGAAACGGGTTCTGACCATCATTTGTGCCTATGCACCAAATGATTTTTCAGAGTACCCACCCTTTTGGGAGTCTCTCACTGGGGTGCCTGAGAGTGCTGCTCTTGGAGACTCCATTGTTCTACTGGGGGACTTCAAAGCACACGTGGGCAATGACAGTGAAACCTGGAGGGGCGTGATTGGGAGGAATGGCCTGCCCGATCTGAACCCGAGTGGTGTTCAGTTATTGGACTTCTGTGCCAACCACAGTTTGTCCATAACAAACACCATGTTCAAGAATAAGGGTGTCCATATGTGCACGTGGCACCAGGACACCCAAGATCGCAGGTTGATGACCGATTTTGTTATCGTGTCATCAGACCTGCAACCACATGTCTTGGACACTCAGGTAAAGAGAGGTGCAGAGCTGTCAACTGATCACCACCTGGTCGTGAGTTGGATCCAATGGTAGGGGCCACTCAGACCCGGTAGACCTAAACGTATAGTGAGGGTGTGCTGGGAACGTCTGGCTGAGGCCCCTGTCCAGGAGGTCTTCAATTCCCACCTCTGGAAGAACTTCAATCACATTCCGAGGGAGTCTGGAGACATGGAGTCTAAATGGACCATGTTCTCCACCTCCATTGTTGGAGCAGATGCGCAGAGCTGTGGCTGCAAGGATGTTGGTGCATCTCGTGGTGGCAATCCCCGAACCAAGTGGTGGACACGAGTGGTGAGGGGGGCCATCAAGCTGAAGAAGGAGTCCCATCGAGCTTGGTTGGCTTGTTGGACTCCTGAAGCAGCTGAAGTGTACCGGCAGGCCAAGCAGAGTGCAACTCGGGTTGTTGCTGAAGCAAAAACTTGGGTGTGGGAGGAGTTTGGTGAGGCCATGGAACAAGACTTTCGGTAGGCCTCGAAGAGATTCCGGCAAACTGTTCGGCGACTCAGGAGGGGGAAGCAGCTCCCTGTCTACACTGTGTATGGTGCAGATGGGGCGCTGCTGACTTCGACTGGGGTTATCATCGAGTGGTGGAAGGAATACTTCGAGGATCTCCTCAATCCCACTGACATGCCTTCCACAGAGGAAGCAGGGCTTGAGGACGAGCAGGACAACTCGCCCATCACAGGGGCTGAGGTTGCTTAAGTGGTTAAAAAAGTCTTTGGTGGCCGGGCCCCAGGTGTAGACAAGATTTGCCCTGAGTACCGTACCTCAAGGCCCTGGATGTTGTAGGGCTGTCATGGCTGACACGCCTCTGCAATGTTGCGTGGAAGTCGGGGACAGTGCCTTTGACATGGCAAACCGGGGTGGTTGTTCCTCTTTTTAAAAAGGGGTCCGGAGGGTGTGTTCCAACTTTAGGGGAATCACACTTCTCAGCCTCCCTGGAAAGGCCTATGCCAGGGCACTGGAGAGGAGAGTCCAACCGCTGGCCGGACCTTGGATTCAGAAGGAGCAATGTGGTTTTCATCCTGGCCGTGGCATATCGGACCAGCTCTTTACCCTCTCGAGAATCCTCGAGAATTTGTGAGAGTTTGCCCAACCAGCCGACATGTGTTTTGTGGACTTGGAGAAAGCATTTAACTGTGTCCCACATGGTATCTTGTGGGGGGTGCTGCGGGAGTATGGGGTATCAGGCTCATTGTTATGAGCTATCCAGTCCCTATACAACCGTTGCAAGAGTTTGGTTCATATTGCCAACACCCAGTCAAACTTGTTTCCAGTGAGAGTTGGACTCCATCAGGGCTGCCCTCTGTCACCGATCCTGTTCATAATTTTTTTTGGACAGGATTTCTAGGCGCAGCCAAGGATTGGAGGGTGTCATGCTCAGTGACCACAGGATTTCATCTCTTCTGTTTGCAGATGATGTTGTCCTGTTGGCTTCATCGAGCAATGACCTATGGGCCTTGCTGGGATGGTTTGCTACTGAGTGTGAAGCGGCTGGGATGAGAATCAGCACCTCCAAGTCTGAGTCCATGGTCCTCATCCGGAAAAAGGCGGATTGTCCTCTCCGGGTTGGAGACAAGTTCCTGCCCCAAGTGGAGGAGTTTAAGTATCTCGGGGTCTCATTCACAAGTGAGGGGAGAATGGAGCGAGAGATTGACAGACGGATCGGAGCAATGATGCAGACATTGTACCGGTCTGTTGTGGTGAAGAGGGAGCTGAGCTCTAAGGCAAAGCTGTCGATTTACTGGTCAATCTACGTTCCTACCCTCACCTATGGTCATGCACTTTGGGTAATGACCGAAAGAATGAGATCACGGATACAAGTGGCTGAAATGAGCTGTCTCCGTAGGATTACTAGACTCACCCTCAGGGTGAGGAGCTCAGTCATCCGGGAGAGGTTCATAGTAGAACTGTTGCTCCTCCATATCGAAAGGAGCCAGTTGAGATGGTTTGGGTATCTTATCAGGATGCCTCCTGGACGCCTCCCACTTGCAGTGTTTCGGGCACGTCCCACTGGGAGGAGACCCCAGGGCAGACCCAGGACATGCTGGAGAGACTATGTCTCCCAGATGGCCTGGGAACATCTTGGTATGCTCTCTGAAGAGCTGGAGCAGGTGGCCGGGGAGAGGTAAGTTTGGGCTTCTCTGCTTGAGCTGCTGCCTCCATGACCCGGAACTCTGGAAAAGTGGTAGAAGATGGATGGATGGACATCAACTTTCCTACATGGGAAAACAACACACTGAACCACATTTTCACCAAACAGAGAGGAGCGGAAAGCCCCCCCCCCCCACCTCAGTGCCTCTGACCACTTCATGACCACCAATCACATCATATGCTAATTCCAGTATATAGACCACTGGTTAAAGTCACCAAACCAGTTCTGAAACAGGTACGTGTGTGGCTAGAAGGGTCCTTAGAGGCACTTCAATAATACTTCACCACCACTAACTGGAACATATTCAAGCAGGCTGCCACCTACAACAACACCACAGATCTGCAGGAGTAGACAGACTGTTCCTGCCTACATCGCAAAGTGCACTGAGGATGTCACAGACCCCAAGACCATCACTGTTCGGGCCAATCAGAAACCATGGTTCACAGGGGAGGTTCCAAGCTCCTGAAAGCTTGGAACACTTCCTTCAGAGCTGAAGACGAGATGGGCCTGAGGACAGCTAGGGCCAACCTGTCCCGAGACATCAGAGAGGCCAAGAGGCAGCACTCCAGGAGGATAGCCCACCATTTCAGCAACAGCAGAAACACTCGGAGTCTGTGGTGGGGGATACAGACCATTACAGACTACAAGCCCACACCACAGACCTGCGACAGCTTCACCTGTCTGTTGAACAAGCTGAACAAATTCTTTGCTCCCTTCGAGGCACTCAACAGTACCCCTGCACAGAAGTCACCACCTCCTCCTGGCGACCAGGTGATTACACTGTCCCCAGACAGCATGAGGAGATCCCTTGGCCTGATCAATGCACGCAAAGCTTCAGGTCCTGACAACATACCGGGTCGTGTACTGAGAGCCTGTGCAGAGGAACTCACAGGTGTCTTCACGAAGATCTTCAACATCTCACTGAGACGGGCTGTTGTCCCCAAGTGCTTCAAAGCCACCACCATCATTCCAGTCCCCAAGAAGTCATCTCCCTTCTGCTACAATGACTACAGTCCGGTTGCACTCATTCCCATCATCATGAAGTGCTTCGAGCGGGTGGCCAGGTCATGCGGCACATCAGGTCTGCCCTTCCCCCCTCCCTGGACCTGTTCCAGTTTGCATACCGGTCCAATTGCTTGACCGATGATGCCATCACTACTGCCCTCCACTCAACCCTCACAAATCTGGACACAAAGGACTCCTATGTCAGAATGTTGTTCATAGACTTTAGTTCAGCATTCAACATAATTGTCCCCCAACAGCTTGTTCACAAAGTGGACCAGCTGGGGCTCAACACTTAACTGTATAACTGGCTGTTGGACTTCCTGATGGGGAGACTGCAGGCAGTACGGGTTGGCAGTAACACGTCCAGCACCATCTTTCTGAACACAGGGGCACCCCAAGGATGTGTGCTGAGCCCCATCCTCTTCACTCTGCTGACCCATGACTGTACATGACACACAGCTCCAACCTCTTTATCAAGTTTGCAAACGACACAACTGTGGAGGGTCTCATCAGCAACGGAGATGAGACAAATTACAGGAGCAAGGTGAGCTGCTTGGCCATGTGGTGCGGAGACAACAATCTCTCTCTGAACGTGGAGAAGACGAAGGAGATTGTTGTGGACTTCAGAAGCGCGTACACCCAGCATGCTTCCCTGACCATCAATGGTGCTGCTGTAGAGAGGGTGAGCAGTACTAAGTTCCTGGGTGTGCATATCACAGAGGACCTCTCCTGCACCACTAACACTGCATCACTGGCCAAGAAAGCTTGGCAGCGTCTCAACTTCCTCCGCAAACTGAGAAAAGCCAAAGCCCCAGCCCCCATCATGTGTACCTTTTACAGAGGCACCATTGAGAGCATTCTGACCAGCTGCATCACTATGTGGTACAGCGCCTGCACTGCATCCTGCCGCAAGACCCTCCAGTGCATAGTGAGAACATCTGAGAAGGTCGTCCGTGCCTCTCTCCCTTCCCTTGAGGCCATCTACAGCACTTACCTCACCTGCAAAGCCCTGTGCATTGCAGGTGATCCCACTCACCCATCACACAGCTTCTTCAGTCTGCTGCCATCACGGAGTCTCCGGGCCAGGACCGGCAGACTCGAGGACAGCTTCATCCACCAGGCTGTCAAGAAGCTCAACTCTCTCCCTGCTCTGCCTCTTCTCCCCTCTCTGCCCCCACCCCCCCACATACACAAATTCTGGACTGTGACACCCCCCACCCCCCACAACAACTGAACTCTGCCATCCCCAAGTACTGTTCACTCATTCACTGACTCATTCACTGACTCACTGACTGACTGACTGACTGACTGACTCACTCACTCACTCACTCACTCACTCACTCACTCACTCACTCACTCACACACACTGACTTCAGGAGCTTCAAACTGAACTCTGGCATCCAGGAACTGCTCACTCCAACACACGCATATACACTGATCTCAGGGCTGTACCAGTCACTTCATGCAGTAATGGACTGCTCTCCTTGCACTACATGCCACTTCAACTACATGCCACTATGTGTCCTTATATGTGCTTTAAGTCATTACATGCTGTCTTAATTTTTATTCCTCCATCTTCTTCTTCCACTTAATCCTTTTTGGGTCATGGGGGGGCTGGAGCCTATCCCAGCATCTTTGGGCGAGAGGCAGGGTACACCCTGGACAGATCACCAGTCCATCGCAGGGTCAACACAGAGAGACAGACAACCATTCACTCTCACAGTCATACCTAAGGACAATTTAGAATCCCCAGTTTGATGCCAATTAACCTAACTTGCATGTTTTTGGCATGTGGGAGGAAACCGGAGAAATTCCAGAGTAAACCCACACAGACATGGGGAGAACATGCAAACTCCACACAGATCACTGTTGGTCGGGGGCTGGGATCGAACCCAGGATCCCCCAGCCAAGGGTGAGTTGCTGTGCTGCCGCAGTGCTGACCACTCCTCCACCGTGCTGCCCTTAATTTTTTTTATCATATTTAGTTATTTTGCACACCCTTAGTGTTTTTAGTTAGTTTCTTTTTGGTGGGTTGGTTTTCTTTGCACTGATGTATGATGTTTAATGTTTAATGTTTGGTGTTCGATGTTATACTTTATATTCATATTTCTTACTTAGTGTTTACCTCGTTGCACTGTGGGTTTCAGAGTAACGCGTTTTCAGTTCTCTGTATGTTGTGTTCACTGTGGTTAATGTTATGTTTATTGCTTGGTATTATGCACCATCTAGTGGCTGTTTTAGTTAACTTATTTAAGACAGTAGAAGAACTTAGGAAGTTGAAAAAACGGTCCCACTACGATACATGGCAGCTCCACTTTCCTGGCCTTCCTTATTCGTTTGTGTTTGTTAAAGCATCGTCTGTAAGTATTTTATAGTGGAAATGATTAGTCACCACATACGTTATCTTTGGTTGGTAGTCTGACATTTCTGGTACACTATTACACATTGAAAACCGTATGTTAGTGTTTATGCTAATCGCTAAGCTAACGGCTGCTACTCCGTGCTTTACATATGTAAATAAGATGGTTATTACCATCCATCCATCTTCTTCCGCTTAATCCTTTTCGGGTCACAGGGGCCTGGAGCCTAGCCCAGCATCTTTGGGCGAGAGGCAGGGTACACCCTGGACAGATTGCCAGTCCATCACAGGGCCAACACAGAGAGACAGACAACCATTTACTCTCACAGTCATACCTAAGGACAATTTAGAATCCCCAGTTTGATGCCAATTAACCTAACTTGCATGTTTTTGGCATGTGGGAGGAAACCGGAGAAATCCCGGAGTAAACCCACGTAGACACGGGGAGAACATGCAAACTCCACACAGATCACTGTTGGTCAGGGGCTGGGATCGAACCCAGGATCCCCCGGCCAAGGGTGAGTTGCTGTGCTGCCGCAGTGCTAACCACTCCGCCACCGTGCTGCCCTGATGGTTATTGCCTATGAGTGTTATTTTAGATAACACTAATTTTAAAATAACTAATTTTAAAATAACACTCATAGGCAATAGGCGATGGTTATTGCCTATGAGTGTTATTTTAGCCCAAATTGACATGTATATGTCCGGTTTTTCTGTATTGTTACAGTTTCACAAATTAAAGATTCAGTAAACTACACTGAGTGTCTTCTGGAGTTCGAGAAGTTTCTGGATCTGTGTTTAGCTGTTTGGATAGCTAGATCAGCTTCTAGCAAGGCCATTTACAATGAAAAGACGGCACCACGGCAAGCAGCAAACCTACAGAAGCCATCACATGGAGCCACTGCCATCTGAAAGAGCTAGGTAAAGTGCAAACGGGCATCAGAAGCCCACTCATCAACTTAACTCCTCTACATACAGTGGGGCAAAAAAGTATTTATTCAGCCACCAATTGTGCAAGTTCTCCCACTTAAAAGGTGAGAGAGGTCTCCAATTTTCATCATAGGTATACCTCAACTATGAGAGACAAAATGAGGAAAAAAAAATCCAGAAAATCACATTGAAGGATTTTTAATGAATTAATTGGTAAATTCCTCGGTAAAATAAGTATTCGGTCACCTACAAACAAGCAAGATTTCTGGCTCTCACAGACCTGTAACTTCTTCTTTAAGAGGCTCCTCTGTCCTCCACTCGTTACCTGTATTAGTGGCACCTGTTTGAACTCATTATCAGTATAAAAGACACCTGTCCACAACCTCAAACAGTCAGACTCCAAACTCCACTATGGCCAAGACCAAAGAGCTGTCAAAGGACACCAGAAACAAAATTGTAGACCTGCACCAGGCTGGGAAGACTGAATCTGCAATAGGTAAGCAGCTTGGTGTGAAGAAATCAACTGTGGGAGCAATTATTAGAAAATGGAAGACATACAAGACCACTGATAATCTCCCTTGATCTGGGGCTCCACGCAAGATCTCACCCCGTGAGGTCAAAATGATCACGAGAACGGTGAGCAAAAATCCCAGAACCACACGGGGGGACCTAGTGAATGACCTGCAGAGAGCTGGAACCAAAGTAACAAAGGCTACATCAGTAACACACTACGCAGCCAGGGACTCAAATCCTGCAGCGCCAAACGTGTCCCCCTGCTTAAGCCAGTACATGTCCAGGCCCGTCTGAAGTTTGCTAGAGAGCATTTGGATGGTCCAGAAGAGGATTGGGATAATGTCATATGGTCAGATGAAACCAAAATAGAACTTTTTGGTAAAAACTCAACTTGTCGTGTTTGGAGGAGAAAGAACACCATACCTACTGTGAAGCATGGGGGTGAAAACATCATACTTTGGGGCTGTTTTTCTGCAAAGGGACCAGGACGACTGATCCATGTAAAGGAAAGAATGAATGGGGCCATGTATCGTGAGATTTTGAGTGAAAACCTCCTTCCATCAGCAAGGGCACTGAAGATGAAACGTGGCTGGGTCTTTCAGTATGACAATGATCCCAAACACACTGCCCGGGCAACGAAGGAGTGGCTTCGTAAGAAGCATTTCAAGGTCCTGGAGTGGCCTAGCCAGTCTCCAGATCTCAACCTCACAGAAAATCTTTGGAGGGAGTTGAAAGTCCGTGTTGCCCAGCGACAGCCCCAAAATATCACTGCTCTAGAGGAGATCTGCATGGAGGAATGGGCCAAAATACCAGCAACAATGTGTGAAAACCTTGTGAAGACTTACAGAGAACGTTTGACCTCTGTCATTGCCAACAAAGGGTATATAACAAAGTATTGAGTTGAACTTTTGTTATTGACCAAATACTTATTTTACCGAGGAATTTACCAATTAATTCATTAAAAATCCTTCAATGTGATTTTCTGGATTTTTTTTTTCTCATTTTGTCTCTCATAGTTGAGGTACACCTATGATGAAAATTGGAGACCTCTCTCATCTTTTAAGTGGGAGAACTTGCACAATTGGTGGCAGACTAAATACTTTTTTTCCCCACTGTATGAGACAAACAGATTCAAAATGTCTAAAAGCAAATCTCAAAAAAGTGACACTCGATCAGTCCTCTCATGAAAACCATCATCACGAGCAGGCTCAGCAGCAAACATTGAATTACTAAGAGCAAAAGCAAAGGCAGAAGCCGCTCAAGCCAGAGCCTCATATGCACAAAAAGAAATAGAAATTAAAGTTGAGCAAGCACGTTTACAAGCCACTCTCGATGCTCTTAAAGCAGAGCAAGAAAAGGAAGCTGCTATAGCAGAAGCTAATACTTTAGAAGCTGGACTACTTGAATTGGACCTTGAAACACGCAGTGAAACTTACGGGTCATCTCTTGCTGAAGACCAAAAACAACGCACTGCTCAATGTGTATTAGAACAAGTAGCTGTCACTGCAGAGCAGCAACCCATTCCACAAAAGACTGAAGTTGTCACTCTAGCAGCTCCTTCCCGGCCTGTAGTGGCAAAGCAAGGAAGGAAACCAAGCTACATATCAAGCCAGGCTGCATCTGACAGCGATTTTGATAAACCCTTATCTACTAGCTTTAAAACACTCGCACCCGTGAACCAAAGTATCCCCAAAACATACAATATTCAGTGATTATGTGCCAACCCCGCCAACCTATGATCTTGCCAAATACCTTGCATGCAGTCAACTCATAACCTCAGGCCTTTCCACCTTTGATGACCAGCCTGTGAACTATTGGGCGTGGAAATCATCCTTTAAAAGCACCATAGCAGGTTTAGACCTATCTGCAGGAGAAGAGCTTGATTTGCTAGTACGGTACCTTAATAAAAACTCAGCCAAACAAGTTAAACAAATGAAAGCAGTCAACATCAGGCACCTTGAAGCAGGTTTAATGATGGCTTGGGAGAGACTTGAGGAAACATATGGCTCGTCAGAGGCCATAGAGCATGTTTCACAAAGTCGAAAACTTCCCTAAAATCACGACAAGAGATCCTCTTAAACTTTGTGATCTAGCAGATTTACTGTTAGAGCTGGAGGCTGCCAAGCTCGATGGCTATTTACCGGGCTTGTCTTATTTAGACACATCTAGGGGGATCCAACCAATCGTTGATAAATTACCTTACAACATACAGGAGAAATGGATGACTTACGGCTCGGGGTACAAACGTGAACATGGCGCCAGCTTTCCCCCCTTCACTGTTTTCGCCAACTTCATACGTACCAAAGCCAAAACGCGAACAGACCCCAGTTTTAACCTGCACATCTTTAATCAGCCTGCACCGGAGGGAAAACACGGTTCTGAAAGATTTCCTAAAGTGCCAATATTAGTTCATAAAACTCAAGTATCTTCAGTGGTCAAATCAGAGGGAGAAAGGATGAAAACCCCAGCTAACCCAAACAAGCAATGTCCGATTCACAATAAACCCCACCCGCTAATACGATGCAGAGGATTCAGAGAAAAAGCTCTGGAAGAGCGCAAACAGATTCTCAAAAAGTATAACATCTGCTTCCATTGCTGTTCATCCACTGATCACATCGCAAAGAACTGTACCACAGAAATTGTATGTACAGAATGCAACAGCAATACTCACGATTCTGCTCTCCATCCTGGTGCAGCCCCCTGGGAGTCTAGAATGCCCCCTCCCCTCGCACAGCAAGGTGGGGAGGATGACAAAGCAGACACTCAAGAAGTTACATCTAGCTGCACTGAAGTTTGTGGAGAAGGAGTAAACACCAGGGAGTGTTCAAAGATAGCACTGGTGAATGTGTACCCTGCTGGCCACAAAGAGCAAACTAAAAAAATGTACGCAATCTTGGATGAACAGAGCAACTGCTCACTTGCTCGCTCTCAGTTCTTTGACCTGTTTCAGATCCAGGGAACAAGTCACCCCTACACACTAAAGACGTGTGCTGGACTCACAGGAGTAATGGGAAAGAGAGCGCATGGCTTCATGGTGGAGTCAGTGAATGAAAAGCTAAGCCTTCCTCTGCCAACACTCCTTGAATGCAATGACATTCCCAGTAACCACTCAGAAATCCCTACCCCAGAAGCTATCCGTCACCACGCTCATCTGCAACGGATCGCTGACATGATCCCGCCACTAGATTCCACGGCTGACATACTGCTTCTGCTCGGCAGAAACGTTCTGAGAGTCCATAAGGTCAGAGAGCAAATAAACGGCCCAGGTGACTCTCCATTTGCTGAGAGACTTGATTTAGGATGGGTGGTGGTAGGTGATGTCGGTTTAGATGGAGTACACAGACCTCCACAAGTGAACACCTACAGTATAAAACCTTTATTCTGGAGAATGGCCACACAAGCCTTTTTCAGCCATACAACAGTCAAATTAAAGTCAAAGAGATGTTCACAAAGATTCCTGGAATCTGCCACAGCCCAGAGGAACTCTTGATAAGCATTCGTGAGTCTGGATGTAGTGCAGACAGCATTGGTCGACAGATTTTTGCACGCACATCGGACGACCACAAACTTGCTCCTTCAGTCGAGGACACAGTTTCTCCAAATAATGGACTCTGAGTTCTATCAGGACAGTGACAATAGTTGGGTGGGCCCTTGCCTTTCAAGTCGCCACGGCAACGGCTGCCCAACAACAGACAACTAGCTCATGGCCGCCTCATATCACTCAGACACACTCTGGAAAAACAACCTGAAATGAAAGCACACTTTCTAGAGTTTATGGAGAACATGCTTAGCAGAGGGCATGCAGAAGTTGCGCCACCTCTTGGTCAGAACCAGGAATGCTAGTACCTGCCTCTCTCTCTCATTCCAAAAGCCATTGCCGCCGTCGCCTACATAAAACTATTTACTCCGGACAACACAGAGGTGCGCTTTGTATTCAGAAAGGCAAAGTTGGCTCCTCAAGCAGGCCTTACAATCCCGAGATTAGAGCTATGCGCTGCAGTACTCGAAGATGAAATTCCAGAGCTG